>OZ018417.1:14849031-15469720 GCA_963969595.1 Neckera pumila | reverse complement strand
CTAAGCTACCTTGTCATTGTAGTTGCTTCTTGTTGTTATTTCCTTTTATTCTTGGTCTTGTCTCTTATTGTTGCTACCACATTACAAAAAATTTTAGGCCACGAAAGGGTTGCTAGGATGCATGAAAATGTGCATTAAGAGAAAATATCAGTCCAAAAAGGTCGTTAGGAAATCTGTAAGGTGAACACTCAGCCAGTGTGCCCCGTCAGATTTTCGATTAAAAAAATTAAAAACTTAAAAAATTCACTGTATTTGCACATTTACCGAAACCCTAATGGCCTTGCTTAGGGCCCATATTTTCTATAATGATTCCGTCTTGTTTTTCTAATATATTTTTGTTATTCTTGTTATTAGCATGATATGATTTTATTGCTAGAGTTGCTCTTGCTTTTTATTATCACAAGATTGTACTTGTTTTTTTGCGTTGTTTAGAAATGGACCTTAGAATGTATTCATCACACTTTCATGACTAGAAAATCAACTATTGCAATTGAAAGTCAAAGAGCTAACGTACACTATAATTCAATTGTTTTTAAAGATTGACTAGTGTGAACCAATGTGAGCATCCCATGCGGTATAGAGAACAACTAGAAAATGACTATTGGAATATTTTCTCATAATTTACCAAAGAAAAATCGAAGTTTATAAAATACAAGGACTCATTAGATGAGTTTTGGGGGGTCTTGGAAGGCCGTTTCAAACCCGTTCCCTGATCTGCCCAGATTTAGTGAACGTCGATACGGGTGTGTCAAAATTTAAAAAAAAAATATATATATATATATATATATATATATATATATATATATATATTTTTTTTTTTTTTTTTTTTTATTATTATTATTATTATTTTTTTCAAAAAATGACGTGGCAGTCCCTGTGCCAAATCAGCCAACTGTTGCTGCTGTGTTTTCGCAGTCTGGGAATGCAGCAGACAGCAGGGGAACTTGGAGCCCTCCAAGCCCCCTGAATCTCATCTAATGATTACAACATTTAGGTTATCATGAGTGATCCTCACTCTTGTACACAACAAGCGAATTTTTTTTCACAATTCATTGTTCCTTCAATTAGTATACCACATTCATAAGTTTGCATTATATTGAATGAGGCTACAAGAATTGAAGAGATAGTAAGTGCTTTGCAAGTTGATGGAAGGTACACATAATCTATAACTTGTAGCTTTGATCAACATAGCAAATGTGGAGACTATGCTGCATAATCAACAACAAATTCACAAGTATTGTAACATGAATGATGCATTTTACCATGGATGAACATCTAGCTCTTTGATCAAGATAAGTAGTAGCAAAACTAAGAGTCCAAGTCAACTTCTTGAACAATAATGTAGGAAAATAGACAAGGTTTTGAGAGTACTTCTTTAGGATTCACCAACAACAACCTCCTTTAAATATGACCTACAACTCGTTATACTAAGCAGCAATAGGTTGTAGCAAGGTTGTTTGGAATGCTCCCTAGTAGCAACAACGCTAACTGTATAAAAGCCAATGCCAACATCCCAACTCCAACTTCAACAAGCAATAAAGGGATCAACACCAGTTGGCAAGAAGTCTATGTAATATACAATACAAGAAAAACATGTCTTTTTGATTGGGGGGGGGGGGACTAGTAGTCATTTCAAAATGACTTGTAGCTACATTTTGTTGGTCGAGGCCGCTAATGTTGACAATTAGTTATAGAGATAGTCATACAAAATGGGGCATGGATGGAAATATAATTCCAATATATTATACGGGAACATAATTCCAATATTATATGGGAACATATTTCATTATAGGTAGTCACTACTAAGAAGGAGCTAGATGTATAAACCATAGGATTTTTTAAGGAATTTTCTCTATTTGACTTAGGATTTAGGAGGGGAATATTCCCTTGTATTTGTATATTCTAGGCACATTCTAGACAGGTGTCCATTGAGCACATAGAATTTTTGTGCTCATATATATAGATATAGGAAGGGTCCTTGTGTGGTCTTTGGAGGCTCTTTTGGGTGTATTGTACATATTTTTAGAACTTCTATTTCAAATTACAAGATTGTTCAAAGGATTGAGTTTGATCAACAAATAAGTAAAATAAATTCAATGAGACATTAGACCAGAAATGAAGCCAAGGGAGGCCTCCAGTTATCCTGGAGCTCCCAAGCCTAGGAGCTTTGCTCCCATTTAATGTTCCCATGCCACTTAGACTGCTGACATGGTGGGGACATTGCCACATCAGCATATTATTTTAAAAAAATTGTAATTAAAAAAAACCAAAAATAGTAAATTTTAAAAAATAAAAAAAATAAAAAATAAAAATGATTTTTTTATTTTTATTTATTTTTTCAAAAGTGTTCCTAACATGGGGATCAATCCTGAAATGGCCCTCCCATGGGCTGAAATTTTCTTTAATGATTTAACATTTTGAAAGTAGGATTCAAAAACTCAAAATTCAAAATATTCAATTTAAAGGCAATATTCAATTTAAAGGCAATATTAGGAATAAATTTCTTTTTCTAGTCTCTTATTTACTTCTAAAATATTGATTATTCTATAGATTGATCCAAACATTGAATAAAGATCTTTCAAGGTAGTAGTTTATGTACTTTGGCGAACCAAATTTGATTCTATATTTTTAGGGGGAACATTGTTTCTTTAACCCCTAAAGTTTCATGACTATGTTCTCACCAAAAACGCTCCAAAACTGCCATTTCTAATACAACTACCAAATTTTTGGAAAAAAACAATTTTTGACACATGTAACTGTAGGATCTTGTAGTATGATATTTTGAAAACATGTGGTGAAAATTTCAGAAAATTCCGCCGTGTGGATCATAAGATATAAGCATTCAAAGTCTTGAAAACCATTTTTTCAATCCTGCGAAAAATCGGGCAGCTGCACTTTGCAAGCTCACTTTTCAATGAAAAAATGCCTATAAAGGTGGTGCTTCTTTGAATTCAGTTTCCTAAACAAGTTGTCTATATGCTTGAAAAATTTCACATCATTTGGAATTGTACAACATATAGGAAAAAAATAGTAAGTAGAAAGAAGTAGAAAATGATTCAAAATACTAAATTGTTAAAATTTTAATCATGGAATTTAAAAATACCAATCCCAATGGCTGTAATGTTGTAATAATCAATTTACATCCTAGGATTTTTTTTTTTTCCAAAAATATTGAAAATTGAGTTAAATAAACGACTTTAAAGTTTTTTTTAGAGTAGACAATCCAAAACTGCCCGCAAACCAAAAACCCTCATAACTTTTGACTCATTGAGTGAAATGGAATGACTCAAAGCTTTTTGAGTATATATAAATGTAGAGAACCAATTTTAAAAAAAAAATTCCGGAAAAAATGATTTTTTCTGATCTGCCCAAACTGCCCAGTTACGAAAAAAAGCAACATATTAGGTCACAACTTTTTACTCGTATTTTGAAATGTCATGAAACTTGGTATACATGGAGATATTCCTCGCCCCCACCTTCTATTAAAATTTCAGCCTCAAATATGGATATCTCTAGTCACAGGTACCTGCCCAAAATTTCTATACGGCCAAAAAACGCATGTTGGTCCTTTAGGGGTTAATTTGAAAGGGGGAAGAAAAGGAGTCTTTTGTCGTCTTCTTTGTCTCACATTACGTATGTCTAAAAGAGCTCTTTTATTATTTCTTTTAGCCCCTTTGATTATGATGCAAAGGTGGTGGTATTAGATAATATTGTGTACTCATTTTTCTTTGAACATTGAGATTCATACACTTCATCACCAATTTTTGTTAAATTTAATTATTTTTTTCCTAATAGCATTACTTTTATTTTATTGATCATTCTTGTTTTTTTTATAATAATAATCTCTTTAATAATTCAAATTGAATTTCTTTTACTAATTAATTTGCATTTATTTAGTATTAATTCCAATATGTAGATTACAAAGCTATTGATGACCCCCTAAGGTGTTTTGTACTATGAACACAATGCTAAAAGGTCAATGTTTTCTCCAAGTAGGTTATGAATCATTCCTAGTGTAAATGAAATCTTTTAAGATGACATCGATTTATGACAAATTAAAAAGATGCGTTCACTTTCATAAAAGCCACATATATGGGACCCAACGTATATTCAAGCTCCTTGCTACTTATATGAATTTTAAACTTAAAATTTATATTTTTGGTGGTTGAATTCTACTAAAAAATGAAGTTTTTGAAGTGTGGTCTACATAAGAAGTTCAATTTTTGTACAAATAATAATAAAAACTGAAAATTTTATTGGATGATGAACTTTGATCTTAGAATCATGTTCTACTTCTTTTCTATTTGTAGAATGATGTGGAGTGCTCTTTTATACAATAATATTCTTCACTACAATATATATCTAAAGTATACTCTCTTCTACATTTGAATTTCTTTCAGCTTTCACTTTACAAAGAAGGAATTTGAATAAATTTTGATTAAGAAATTTTAAAAAGTCTTTTGCAATAGAAGACATTTGTTTTCATCTATAGCAAATAAATTCAAGAAAAAAATTCAAGAACAAGTTATCACAAATGGGAAAATATACAAAAAGAAAAAGGTTTTTGAGGTCCATTTTTAGGATTACCACTATGTACTAAAATGATGCAAACAGTGTTGTCCAATTCAATTATCCCTCCCCTTCTGGCAAAAATCCAGAGCCGTTGATCTCTTAGGAAAAAAAAAGTCCCCCCCTCTTGGTATCATTGATTGCTATCGCAAGAGGCTATTTGGGTCGTCGCTTTAGGATATGGATTCGGATACACGTACATTAATGGATATGGATATGGATATAAATATATAATATAAGGTGCGGGTAAGGGTACGGATACGGCAATATATCCTATATCAATTGCATTTGAAGTTGCAGTCTAAAATTACAAATGGGGGGAATGTGCGAAATTTATCACAAACAAACAATAAATTCCTTACGTGTTAATATTGAATGGATGTGATTAGTCATAATTTTCAAAAACAATTAACTACCAATCAGAGGAAGACATGTGTACCCCTCATTTTTTTAAATTAAACTTTTCAAGAAAAGTCACCTTTGTTTACTATGTATATAGAAGATGCAATTGATTTATTATTGAGACCATTTTTTCTAAATTTTGGAAATTAATTAACTCACAAAACTAATATCTGTATTTATCCATATATGAATATCACAACATCAAAGACTACTAATGGTCAAACCTATTGCAAAGTAACATATATGTATAGTCATAGAAATCAACATGTATGACTGCACCAATCATATGTCATCAATCATAGTCATCTATTGGCATAACTACAGACAATCATGCTCTTATAAACACAATAATTATAATTAATGACTTTATATAGTCAAATTTTACAAGAAAGAGACTATCATTAGTCAAATGCATACATAAAGTGAACAAAATTTGCTACTATGAGTACACAGAGACAAAGTAGGTGACATTACTAATTTGAGTCATTGCTTATAGATTATAACCTAAAATCAATAAAAGTCTAAAATGTCAACTCTGCCATGCATTCTAGGGTTTTCTATAAAGTTTTATGTTGTAAGGATTGTTATTTTACATCAACATGCCACCCTCTGCTTCTACTATTTTTTATGTTTGTTACTTCGCTTCATGCTTGTTTTTTTCTCTTAAACATAAAAATGCTTGTTGCAAATTTATCCTTCATTGTCTTCTTTATGTTTTTGTTTTGGTAGATGTTGTGCATAAGCAAATTAGAATAGTGAAATACGTCTCTAAATTATCACATAAGGATATTAATTTATTCGATATCTTGTTTCGAAATCATAGTTGACAATAGTGGTAGAATTGAGGTTGTTGTAAACAGTAGGTGTACACCCAAAATTTGGAGGTTTCCATTGCCAACCAATTTTAAAATAGTCTAAATTTTAAGCTTCTAACTGCTATTAATAATGACTTTAAAGGGTTAGAATTTGGGTTGATTTGGCACCAACTGTACAGAATTCGCAAAACTCGTACCTAGTCGATGATTGAAACAGAAGGATATGGCACTCCCTGGAACAATCGATTGCTCTGCAAAAATCCAATTTCAATGTACATGGATGACAGTGAAAATGGTATTGCTCATGATTATGTTCTACAAACTCTTTAAGTGACAATGGGTGGAATCAAGGAAACTCAAATTTGTGCAGAGCACTTGTTCTACTAATGTTAAACCACATCGTTGAGTGAAACGGGTTTGCTAGACTATATAGCAAATGCCTTCTAGAAATCAAAATTTTGCAAAGGAGGATGTGAATGTTAGCCCTACAGAAGTATCAAATGGTTTAAGATGGAAATTGGAAGACTCCTAGTTTTACAAAGCAATTGCTCTACTTTAACCCTTTACGGACTGTGGTTGATTTGGAGGTGGGCAATGCGTTTTGTGGTTGAAGCAAAACGATGCCTGTTAAAGATCCAACCGTACCAATGGGTGTGGAATGAATGGTATATTATGTGGCAGTGACTTTTGTGGCAAACTATGGTGCAATCCAGTTTATTATGATGCATCTTTGTTTTCAAATGTTGTATTTCTAGTCAAAAGAATGTCACTAATTTCAACCCTGAGCCCACATGGAGGCTCACATTGGCTCAATTTTTGTTCTTGTGGGTGGAATTGGGAATTTCCCACATCTGTCCCCTTTGGCCCGGCTCCCAATTCACAACTAATCTGACCTTACATATGAAATTGTGGCAATTCCGACCCAAAAGTGGTTGACCGATCCTTAAAGGGTTAAGATGGAAATTGGAAGACTCCTAGTTTTACAAAGCAATTGCTCTACAAAACCAAGAAGGGTTTAGCTTTGGACACAAGAAGACTTTTGTATGAAAATGCTAAAAATAGATCTTATAGCTTTTGTGAATTTTTGATCAATCTTAAAAATAATTTAAAACAAATCTACAAATACTTTTCTAAATTTGACCATATGAGTAATTGATGTTCAACGTTCTCCTTGGATGCAAACTTCAAAAAAAGTTATGATACTTGTGTTTCTATCACGTCATGTTTGTGTTTCGTCCAAAAACAAATAGGTCTTAAAGGATTAAGGTCGTACTGGTCACATGGCCCTCCATGACCAAGATAGTCACCAATTATTGAACCAATAGGTACATTCTTAGTTCCTTAGTTATAGGTTTGGTCCTCAGCGTCCTTCAAGGGTTATTGGAGGGCAGCACTAGAATCAGGTACTTCCCACCCCAAACAGAGAATTCTCAACGTCATCAAAGAAGTATCAACTGTTGGCAAATAATACCTACACAGATGCTGGCAAACAAGTCATAACTAAAATAGGCCACCTTCACACCGACAGAACCGAAAGAGCTCATCAAATACAGCCGTCCTCCTTCAATGCTTTTGAAAGAAAACTACAGTAGAGAGGTTGCCACTTAATCCCAGCTCCAACACAACTCATTCATTGCCAACAACTCATCCAAGACCCTAGAAATCTTAGCGAGTGCGGCAAGCATGAGTTGGTGAAATCTCAATACACTTACTTCTAAGCGATCAGGAAAACAAGCTCGTGCTCGACAAGCTTCTCACAATAGCACGCAGATATTTGAACAAGAGTGTACGCAATCGACGCCGAAGAGCTACACAAACGAAAGAGCGTGATTTGTTCACAATCGACGCCCAAGCGGCCGTTCAAAGCATTGATTTTCAGCAATTCAGGTGGACTCGCTGAATAAGGTGAAAAAAGACGTCATTTCAGGTCGACTCGACCTGAAATGACTTGGCAAGTACCTTGAAGGAGTAGAAGAATTAACGGAAGACCATCTAAGCAAATCAGCTCGATACGAGCTGAAATAGCACTGACGTCCCAGAAAGTTAGAACATACGAGCGGGCGCAACAGACTGTACACAACCAACGCGTTGAAAAATGTGCGTGAAATTACACTGACAGCGAAATATTGCCAAAGTTTACAATAAGGCTCCGCGGCAGAATATAGCCTGAAATGCTCAGATAAGCGATGACAAGTATTAAAGTTGCACAAAGGTCATAAACCTAAGATTTCAACAGAAGTATACAACAACTAGCGCTGGCGGTAACAGGAAGCATGCAAACCAGGCATTCAGAAATTGAATCACTGTATGGATCCCCAAGTCAGGGAAGCTTGCTAAACATCAAACTAGCACTTCAAACCACACTACACTCAATACTCCTCATCGTCGTTGTTACCGTCGGTGGACTCAGCACCAACCTCCTCGTAATCCTTCTCCAAAGCGGCCAAATCCTCACGAGCCTCCGAGAACTCGCCCTCCTCCATACCTTCACCCACATACCAGTGAACGAAAGCACGCTTGGCGTACATAAGGTCGAACTTGTGATCAATACGAGAGAACACCTCCGCCACGGCTGTGTTGTTGCTGATCATGCACACCGCTCGTTGAACCTTGGCAAGGTCGCCCCCAGGTACCACAGTTGGTGGTTGATAGTTGATTCCGCACTTGAATCCAGTAGGACACCTGCACACGTTCCAAAACCACACATTAGGGCGTTGCACGAGCTCTACTTGCCATCAGACATGCTCCCACACAGAAAACACAAGATGTGAAACATCAGGGATTGAGCATATCTATTCCACTCGAGCCCAGCCACGGAAAGCTCACCAGTCCACGAACTGCACAGTCCGCTTCGTCTTGATGGTGGCGACCGCGGCATTCACGTCCTTCGGCACCACATCGCCTCTGTACATCAGGCAGCACGCCATGTACTTTCCGTGACGAGGATCGCACTTCGCCATCATGCTGGAAGGCTCGAAAACGGCGTTCGTTATCTCGGGGACAGACAACTGCTCGTGATAAGCTTTCTCCGCGGAAATCACAGGTGCGTAACTCGAAAGCATGAAATGGATGCGGGGATATGGCACCAAGTTAGTCTGGAACTCAGTAATATCTACATTCAGGGCACCGTCAAACCGCAAACTCGTCGTCAGACTCGATATGATCTGGGAAACGAGTCTGTTCAAGTTCGTGTAAGTGGGACGCTCGATGTCCAACGACCTTCGGCAAATGTCGTAGATGGCTTCGTTGTCCAACAGCACTGATACATCTGTATGCTCCAACAGACTGTGAGTCGACAGCACACTGTTGTAAGGCTCCACGACTGCGGTCGAAACCTGGAAGGCAAAGTAGAGCAAAGTCAGGATAACCACATTGCTAAGCAGACCGCTGAAAAGCATCCGGGATGGAAATGCACCGCGACAATGTTCAGACTTACACCAAAACCAGCTGATGCATACCTGGGGAGATGGGTAGATAGTGAATCCCAACTTCGACTTCTTTCCATAGTCAACCGAAAGCCTCTCCAGCAACAGTGAACCAAGGCCGGATCCGGTACCTCCTCCCACGGCGTTGAAGACCAAAAAGCCCTGTAGACCGGTGCAGTTGTCTGCGAGCTTCCTCACTCGGTCCAGGCACAAATCCACAATCTCCTTTCCCACTGCAAAGCAACGTATATCATGTCAGAAAACATCAAAGCGAATTGCGACACATCCATATGCACTACTTACACCGAAGAAATGCACTCTCGCCCGCATGGGGAAATCCACGAAAGGATAACACAGACAACCCTTGCATGGTTCAAACAAACGGCTACAAGCCGATAGAGGCACGACCTGCGTACCCTGACCCACAGCCAAGCACCCCTGACTGACTTGACAAATGGTGCAACCTCAGCAATCACCTCAGAAGAAGTAGGATCCCTCACACAACCAATGCTCACGAGCAGGAAAAGGCCACGTACCGGTGTAGTGACCCCGAGCGAAGTTGTTTGCGGCATCTTCCTTCCCCGAGATGAGCTGCTCAGGGTGAAACAGCTGACGGTACGTCCCCGTGCGAACCTCGTCAATCACGGTGGGCTCCAGATCCACAAACACGGCGCGAGGAACATGCTTTCCAGCGCCGGTCTCGCTGAAGAATGTGTTGAAGGCGTCATCTCCACCTCCTACCGTGGTATCGCTGCGAAATCATAACCATTCCTCACGACGTGAGCGCTTGGCTCTGAAGCGGAGCCAACGTGAAGAACATGACAGAGTCTCCGCAGTACTTCATCGTGACCATTACAGATGTTCCGACGTCCGGAGGACGTGACGACAACGCCGCCGTTGCCGTCGCCGCATTCATCTCTATCCGTGAACAGGGCCGGCCTCGCAGAGTCCGAAACATGAACGGCCGGAAGCACCCCGGGATTTACCCCCACAAACGCCAGCCTAGTCCACAAGATGCAAGTACTCTGCCATGTCCTACTCCACTCAGAAACTCCCATCGAACACGCGGACGAAACAATGCGAACGAACTAGCCAACACAGAAAGAAAGCAAAGCACGACTTCAGCATTATCCAGCCCGCTGCCTAACAGCCTAAGAGACCAAGATCTCCCCCGGAAAAACAAGATCCCCAGCCAAGCGCCAGTCCACGTACCTCGGCATGCGACCGTCCGGCTGAATGCCATGCTCCAGGCAGTAGAGCTCCCAGCACGCGTTCCCGACCTGGATACCGGCCTGGCCTATGTGGATACTGATGATCTCTCTCATCGCTCAAGACTCGGACGCGCACGGAAACCAAACGACGGCACCGGAAAAACGAAAATAAGTCACCAGCAAAGCGAAGCAAATGGCGCGAGATCTAGCTCCGGCGGCAGAAGGACACACAACAGAAACGGCGACAGAAACCTCGCGAGGAAACGAAGGCGCCGAGCACACACAGCGCGAGCGGAAGCGGGAGCGGAAACGGAAACGAAGAACAGGGGAGCAAAGAGCGTGTCGAGGCCGCTCTCAGAAACCCGTCTAGCTAACAACAACACCAAACTCCCCTTCTATGCTCGCTGCCAAAGCGGCTCGACGGCTCGGTTCGGCTCGGTTAGGTTCCCCCTCCCTCCAGCGCTCCGCCATGGCTCAGGGACCCGACCCCGACCCGGCCCCGACCCTCCCGCTCGTCGACGCTGACGCTGACGCCTCCTGCCGCTGGTAGTGAAACTGTCGCAGCTGGCCGCTTGTCGTCGGCCGTTCTCTCTTTGTGAGCTGGATGGGTCCGGCACTTTTCGGAATTGGTCGTGAGTCGCGGAGAGCCAGCTGTTCGACCTAGTTCTTTGTCGCCAGTGTCCGGGTAAAGAGCTGCCGCCCCTCCCGATTCTACCAACAGGGTAGTTCTGGGATCCTCGGTTTCTGTAGATATTTCAATTGGGGTCGGTTTATTATTAGGGGATTGTACGGGGGCCGATCTTTTCGACCTCCTTAACCCTAACCTCGTCGTTTACCGCTTGGTTTCCCCCTTTTTTTTCAAACTGGCGGGGCTACCAGTTCAAACTGGTTTGGTTTTGGTAGCACACCGTTGTGAGTACGATGTAGACTCTCGAGTTCCTCCGGCCCTGGTGCTCTGGGACGTCATGACGGACGCGTATGACATACGGTACTGTAGTGTATTAGGTCGGTCTTAAGCCGGTATGATAAAAAAATTAGACGGTAATTTGTGGAAGTCGGTAGTACTTGGGCCTGACTGGGGTGTCAGGTGTATGCCTAGGCCGTTTCGGAATTTGTGTTGGTAGGTTTGAGCTTTGTTGCTTTGGTGGGTCATGTCTTCAAGGGCAGGCGCTGGTGTCCCTCTCGAGTTGTTGGAATAATTCAATGGAATGTTTAAAGAAGGCAGAAGCGTTCCGTTATGCCCCATGAGTTTTTATTTTTTATTTTTTATTTTATTTTTGTAAGACAGATGGACCGTTTCCATTTGCCTAATGATTTTGGATTGCGTCTTGTGAATGTGGGTGGACTGTTCTTCCCAATGACGACATACATTTGTAGTCTTTTGATGTGGAGTTGGTGAGGTTTGTGATTGAGTTGCTTGGAGCATCTTCTAAGGTCGGAGCTCCCAAAACCAATAGTGCACCCAATGGTGGCATTTTCTACATATAGTAGTCATTTTAGAACTTAAATTTAGGTAGAACATAGGTAGCATAGTGCTTGTTGACCAAAACGATAAGCTATTTATAGTCTACTTGCGCTTGCGTTCTGGAATCATTGCGCTTACTTAGAAAGTGACGCCATTGGGTACATTGTTGGTTTGGGGTGCTCTTGTTGTATGTATTGTATTCGGATAGCAGGATCAGCACTTTTGTGCCAAATATTTGATGTAAGTCCATAACAAACTCTAGCACTTTAAAATATCACTTTTAGAAAATTTTGGCATTGAAATTTTACAAAATTAAAATTATTGAGCAACTACCTCACAAAGATATAAAATTCACTTATTGTGAGAGTATCAAGATGAGAAGACAAGTTCTTATATACAAGTGGGGTGGGGGGAGGTAAAACTACCCATGCGGAATATGTGAGTTAGGATTAGTAGGAATTCAACCACTCATAGTTAAGTCAAAAGGAGGAATTGTGTTCAATGTAGAACTTCAAACCTCATTTGGGCATTGTAGAGTATCTTCTTCTCCAAAACTTTGAACTAAAAAAAGTTGGGGAATCAAGCTAATTTTCATCTATGAAAATCCATTTGAGATTTTAAGCCTCCAATCAAAAGACATATTAAATTCTTTGTTAATACTTTATGATATTAATAGCTAAAGTTGTTTTGGCATTAAGCTTTAAATAAGAATTTTGGTTTAAATAATGGTTGCAATGTTGTAAGCAAATTCAATTAATATTACTGTTAATGTATAATATGATGTGATTAGACTTAGTCCATATCTATTATATATTAGTTATAATTAACCATATTAGAATATGGATAGTTGGACTTGACTAATGGACTGGTTGGAGAATTGATAAATATGCTTAAGACAAAATATCCTAGATGTTAGTCAACTTTAGTAAATGGAATCAATCATCTTTGAAGAATGAAATAAGTTATGATTAAATGAATGAGAATGAATGCCTCCATCATGCATATCTTCTCGCTTTTTGTGCTTCCTATCCTCAGAACAATATAATAAATTTTTAATATACATATACGTGAATTGGTAGAATGAATTCATGTATAACTTAAATAAATTATCACCTTATAGAAGTTTTATTCTCATTTAATTGCTCATTTTAGTCTATAGCTTTTGGTCATATTTTTTACATTTAATTCAACTTAAATATGATCATTATTCTTCTTTTTTTGCAAATAAAAACATTAGTCATTGTCATCTAATTATAATTATACTGTGACATTCTTCACATTGATAATTTTTAATCAAACATGCATAGTAATGGGACCAACTTCTATAAACTTCACAACAAGCTAAGACATTTCACAATATGGATTCAAACATTCCATAAGCCATACTACCTTGTGAAGCAAACATCACATAAAAGCAATATTGTGGGGCATTCAACTTACTACTACTTAATACATACTTCTCTCCAATGGGCATACACAATGCATTGGTGTCAACTATATGATCAATATTTTGTAAGTGACATGGCCCAAAATAGCAACTTTGAAAGTGAAATATTTAAATGATAAATGAATAATATTTTTCTAACAAGAACACTCTTAATTTAAGGATCTCATATGCATGAAGAATATTCATTACATTCTTATATTCAAAGTAACTTGAACTTTTTTAACCCTTAAAGGACCGTTGTCCCTTCGAAGGACAAATGCGTTTTGGGACAGGTACCTACGGGCTGAAATTTTCTCTTGATTTTTTAAAACTTATTTTGAAGATAGAAAACCTGATAAGCTTTGTGGGAATATAATTTTTTTCACAATTGGTGCCCGGGAAAAAAAGTATGACCAAATAAGCTCAAAACAGGGGACAACGGGCAGCAAAAAAAAATGGACAAAAATTTGAATTGTTTTTTCTCATAGATTATATTTTTGTCTATTTGGAAAGCTTTGATTCATTTCATTTGGATTTGTTATGAGAAAGTTATGGACATTCTTGTTTTTTGGGCAATTAGAGCATCTTCTTGAAAAAAATAACTTCTAGGATGCATTTCTGAATGCAATTTTTCAAATTTTTTAGTTTTTTTTTTCCCATGGTTTATATTACTTTCTAGAACAATCTCACCATTGGGATTAGTGTTTTTTAATTCTATATAAAAGATATTAATATTTTAAATTTTTCTTCTATCTTGTACCTACTTCTACTTAACAATTTTTTAAAGAATGAAAATTAAGTTTTTTTAGATTTATTTTTTTTCCCTAGACTCTCAACTCAATTTTCCATAATAAAGATTTAAAGCTCAAAACTCTGTAATGCAAAAATTTTAAGTTAAAAATGTTCAAAGTCAAAAAATCTAGTCCCGCAATGTACTGAAAAACTTGTTTTTTTTCACTTTAAACGCAAATATCTTGCAATCTGTGCGGTCAAAAATTCTGAAATTTTTTTCCATGCACTCTCATACTAGTTAGGTGTAGGATCCTACGGTTAGATGTGAAAAAAAAAACATTTTTCAATTTTTTTACTTTTTGCTATAGAAATGGCAGTTTTGAGTGTTTTTTGGCAGAAAAAGGGCCTCGGTCCTTTAGGGGTTAAATTCAAAATAACATAATCTATAAATTTAAATTGTTACATTTATAAACAATGACAATCTTTTTTAACTTTGATGTATTGTATAAAATGTTTATGTTGTACTACATGATAAGATATTCTTATAAAGTTGGTTAGATTTGTCTCAAGACCTATGTCCACCCACATATTTGAATCATTTGAATTGCTCATGGAAAGGTAGCCCCCTCCATTACCAACCACCGCCCCATCGTCATTTAATAGGGCTTCTTAACCCCTAAAGGACTGAGGCCCTTTTTCTGCCAAAAAACACTCAAAACTGCCATTTCTATAGCAAAATGTAAAAGAAATTGAAAAATGTTTCTTTTTCCACATCTAACCGTAGGATCTTACACCTAACTAGTATGAGAGTGTGTGGGAAAAATTTCAGAATTTTTGACCGCGCAGATTGCAAGATATCTGCATTTAAAGTGAAAAAAACAAGTTTTTCAGCACATTGTGGGACTAGATTTTTTGACTTTGAACATTTTTAACTTTATTTTTTGCACTACAGAGTTTTGAGCTTTTAATTTTTATACTGGAGAATTGAATTGAGAATCTAGCCTAAAAAAAGAAGTTTCAAAAAATCTTATTTTTCATTATTAAAAAAATTGTTAAGTAGAAGTAGGTACGAGATAGAAGGAAAATCTAAAATATTCATATATTTTAGTTGGGATTAAAATGCACTAATTCCAATGGTGAGATTGTTCTAGCAAGTAAACTAAACCATGGAAAAAAAGAAAATTTGAAAAATTTGAAAAATTGCATTCAAAAATGAATCCTACAAGTTATTTTTTTCAAAAAGATGCTCTAAGTGCCCGAAAACAAGAATGTCCATAACTTTCTCATACAAAATCCAAATGAAATTAATCAAAGCTTTCTGGATAGACAAAAATATAATCCATGAGAAAAAAAATACTTAAAAAAAAAAAAAAAAAAATTGCAAATTTTTTTTGTTGCCGCCATCCCCTGTTTTGAGCTTGTTTGGTCATAACTTTTGTTCCCGAGCACCAATTGTGAAAAAAACTATATTCCCATGAAGCTATTTAGCTTTTCTACCTCCAAAAAAAGGTTCAAAAAATCAAAAGAAAATTTCAGCCCGTAGGTACCTGCCCAAAAATGCATTTGTCCCCCGAAGGGACAATGGTCCTTTAGGGGTTAAATGCAAAAGAGGCTAGCACTCATTTCCAACCATTAAGTTTTGGTTTCCATCCATCAATTCCACCATTCTTGTCTCAACACATGTGCTTGGTTTGGAGTGCTAAAGTGAACAAGAAGTAGTCTCTTAAATGATTGGAATTGAAAGACTCTATACATTGGACATAGGTCAAGGCCAACTTTTGGCTTTAAAAATTCATAATAGTTTCAATTCAAGCGATAAAATTACCAATTTTTTTGCAATCTCTATCTTTTTTATAGATGCACCTCTAAAAATATTTGTTTTGCCTTGCACCACTCCAAATCATGTCAAAATTGCTTATTTGGTTAGTTATGGGTGGTTTTACCTTATTGCAAATATTTCTTCTTTAAAGGTAGTAAACAATAATAAATTCCAACCACAAATAAGAAATAAAGTGTAGATAACAATAAGATGCTTGTTTGCAAAATCTATACTTTATCTTTTAAAAATTGCAATTTCAAATTCTTCATATTTACTTTTTATGGTGCTACAATTTCAAAATTTCTTCTTGAAAATTCATATCCCCTTAAAAATTCATTTCAAATTGAGCATGGAAGTGGTGCATTAAGCCCTTAATTCTTTAAGTCCCAATGTTCACTCAAGGAACAAATGGGAATTTGGGTAGGCTCTTATGATCTCAATTTTTGGTGTAATTTTTTGAAACTTTTTTTTAACATAGAAAAATAGATTAGCATTTTAGAAATAAAATTTTCAATTCAATATGGGCTTGAGAGCAAAAGTTATGTCATTGATTCTAAAAATAGTCGAGCCTAGGCATCACAAAAAATAATAAAAACTCATTTTTTTCCTCATAGAATATGTTTTTCCTATTTGAAAATCTTTAACTCATTCCATTTGGATAAGTGAAGAAAAAATTCTAGCACATTTTATTTTTCAGATATTCAGAGCATCTTTATAAAAAAAAAGAACATAGTGGCTTTGATTTTGAATTCAGTTTTCACAATTTAGAAAGAAAATCCATTGGGATTAGTTTTCTTGCTAGAATAATGTTGCCGTATGGGTAATGTTGCCACTGGAATTTGCATATTTTAATCCCACCAAATAACTATTAATGATTTCAATTTTTTTCATCTCTCACCTACTTCAATCCTACATTTTTTAAAGGATGAAAATCAATTGTTTTTTTTTCCCAAGACTTTCAACTCAATTTTTTTAATATAAAAAAAATGAATCATATTTGATGGTGCAAATAGTTGAAGTTAAGAGGTTTCAAAACTATTTTGTAATCTAGTGTGGCAATGTCCCCTCTAAAGGATTTCTCTTCAAAATGCAAATATCTTCCAATCTATACCTTCAAAACTTCACAAAAGTTTTACTACATGTTCTTATACAAATTTAGTATAAGATCCAATGGTTCAATACCTAAATTTTCTATTTTCTATTTTCTTGCTCAATGCTATAGAAATAGCAATATTGAGTGTTTTTTGACCAAAAAATAAAGCCTTTGACATTAGGGGAGGTTTGAGGCCTTCGGAAGACTGCAAGTTTTCCTGCGTTCCGAAACTGTGGGAATGTAGAGAAGGAGCTGGCTGATGTGGTCAAAATGGTGCCATGTCATTTTTGAAAATAATAAAAATATTTTTTTTTGCCTAAAATGATATTTGGGGTTATTTTTTATTTTTTTTTGAAAACAAATTTTCTGACAGCCCATACCGTCTCTTCACAGAATCTGGCCAAATTTGAAAACGGGCCTGAAACGGCCCTCCAATGCCCTCAAATCTCATCTAATGACTTTAGGGGGTGAGGACCAAACCTTCAAATATTAAACAATAGATGAATGCAAACATGTACACCCTCATTTCTAAAATGATCTTCTGGTTGAATAAAATGTTTTAGAGTTTTTGCTGAAAATAACATTATTTCAACCCGTTTCAAGCTTTGAATAGAGATTGATGCTCTCTTATTGTCCTCAAACTTTGAGTTTCAAAGCCCTTTTTAAAGTGTAGTTTCCAAGTACTAAAGGGTGAAAATTTTGGGCATTTTCAAGAAGCCCCAATGGACATTTAATTGGTGAGTGTGAGGTAGTCATTTTTGAATAAGTTAGTATGGGCGAGGAATCATGTGTGGATCTCTGTTCTACCTCCTAGAAAGGCCAAAGCTTCATCTCCTTTAATGGGCAACACTCAACAAGGTGCAAGAAATAAGAACAAACAATGTTGATTGACCTTATCACTCATTTCATTTGTCTTTTGAAATATTGATGGTTGTATGGAAAGAGGGGAAACTACCATCCAAAGTTGCTTTGTTGGTCCTAGATAACAATCAAAAGCCAAATCTGACCAATTCACAATGTCATAACGTACAACCGGAAGATCATTTTGAGATAGGGGAGTATCTGACACACAAAGTCTTGGTTTTTTTCCATATAAACATATGTAGATTCTTGTATTAATTCTCTTATATTTGTACATTATAGATTTTGGAAAAATTTCATTACAAATATTCTACGGTTTATGTGAAATGAGCAGGTTTAACCTCAAAAAGTCACTTTTCAAAAACAACTTGGGTAAATAATCAAAATAAAACATTTTAAAAAATCACCATAATTAGAAACTAGCATTTTGAGTGTAAAAAGAATCAATCTCTTAGAATTTAATATTCAATTCTAAATCAATTTTACGAAAAAAATTCAATTTTTGGGTTCGGAATTTTGAAAATGATTGTTTTGTACAGTAGTTTATATAATATTATGGAGTTATATATCTATAACGATATAACCAATGGATCATATTTTACAGCTTTTATTTAATCCCTAAATGCTTGAGCAACCATATTTGGTCGCTCTAAAATTTCAAGGTCATTTTGGTATAGGCAATTAAATTCTTTTGACTGTTATAAAAATTTTACAGGCAGTTTTAAAGTTTTTTTAATTGAATTTTTTTATTTTTCACTAAAATATGTAAATATGGGATTTTTGAGAGGTCCTCAAAGGCATATATGTCTCCTTGTAGAAGAGTAAAGCTTACTAGTTTTACTTGATTTCCCGGCTTTAAGCAAAGCTAGTCAATTTCACTTGAATTGAAATCTTAAATATTGCACTTATTTGTTTACTTTGAAAATGGTCCCACTGGAAAGAGTATAGTGTTTTCATGATTTTCACCATTGAAAATTTAGACATGCAAGTGTTAATTTGGAGTTATTTGCAATTTCTACTTATAAAAAAAATTGCATTTCAACAATTGCAAGGTGGATTGTATAATGAGTTTGATAGCTTTTCATGTGAAATTCAGTTTTTGGAAAGTGTATTTTACTATGTGCTAACATGATTTTTAGTTGTTCATGTCACCTCCAACTCTAAAAAAAATTTGTATGCAAATTTCTCAAACATTGTGGGGAGGGATAGCATACTAAAAATAGAAAATATATATTTCTCTTATAATTTCACAACTCCTATGCAATTTCACACTCAAAATTGGTGTGCATACTAATAAGCAAGCTTTTTAAACATCTAAAAGGTTAGATTTTGAAAAATAAACAATTTGCTTCATTGGAGATAACTATAAGTTTATGCTCTTTTTTAATAGGAAAAACACACTTGAAAAGGCTTAGACTTAGGGGTTAATAACCATTATTATTTTATTCTCCTAAGTTGCATTTATAATACACGTTTATAATTTTCAACTACCCCTAGTCCTTAAGGGTTACAATGCTCTTGTACTATATCACATAGTACTTAACCCCTAAAGTTTCATGGCTATATAATCACCAAAAACACTCCAAAATTGCCATTTCTATTACAACTACCAAATTCTCGGAAAAAACAATTTTTGACACATGTAACCATAGGATCTTGTAGTATGATATTTTGAAAACATGTGGTAAAAATTTCAGAAAATTCCGCCGTAGGGATCATAAGATATAAGCATTCAAAGTCTTGAAAACCCATTTTTCAATCCTGCGAAAAACTGGGCAGTTGCACCTTGCAAGCTCACTTTTCAATGAAAAAATGCCGATAAAGGTGGTATTTCTTTGAATTCAGTTTCTTAAACAAGTTGTCTATATGCTTGAAAAATTTCACATCATTTGGAATTTTACAACATATAGGAAAAAATAGTAAGTAGAAAGAAGTAGATAATGATTCAAAATACTAAATTGTTCAAAATTTAATCATGGAATTTAAAAATGTCAATCCCAACAGTTGTAATGTTATAATAATCAATCTACATCCTAGGATTTTATTTTTTTCCAAAAATATTGAAAATTGAGTTAAATAAACGACTTTAAAGTTTTTTTTAGAGTAGAGAATCCATAACTGCCCGCAATTCAAAAACCCTCATAACTTTTGACTCATTGATTGAAATGGAATGATTCAAAGCTTTTTAAGTATATATAAATGTAGAGAACCAATTTCAAAAAAAAATTCCGGAAAAAATGATTTTTTCTGATCTGCCCAAACTGACCAGTCACGAAAAAAAATAACATATTAAGTCACAACTTTTGACTCGTATTTCAAAATGTCATGAAGATATTCCTTGCCCCCACCTTCTATTAAAATTTCAGCCTCAAATATGGATATCTCTAGTCACATGTACCTGCCCAAAATTTCTGTATGGCCCAAAATCGCATGTTGGTCCTTTAGGGGTTAATGGGTTACGAGGTAGGACCATTCATCATCAAGTTTGTATTCAAAATCATATCCTAATGAATTTAGATATGAAATGGATATTCATTACACAATATTCAGTAGTAGAATAATTAATTTAGGTTATGGGTTTAGAAAATCTATTAGAGATAGATCATTGGCTTCCAATAAATTTTGTATACAATATTCAAATGTCATTTTATGACTTCATCTAAGTATAGCTGCAATTTGCCTCTGTTAGACTGACTTGAGACACCATTACAACTATCAAGAAAATTTGTTATATAGAAGGTGATCCAATTTTAATTGTTAAATTTGTGACCGTTTTTTTTTTTTTCATTTTGAATGAAGTGCCAAAGTGGCAATATTGAATGTTATAGTAGTGCTCCAAATTTCAACATTCATCCTCATATTGGATAGAAAATATCATATTAGAACATATCACATATCCATAATTCAGTTTTCATCCACAATCTGGCAATTTCATCCAAGATTTTTTTTGATTTGAAGTTTTCTAGCGATTTTCCACCTTTTTAGTATCATTTTTTCTATAGGTGTGGTGCCAAGCCATAAAACTTGGTGCAATTTTGCACCAAATCGCCAAAATAAACCCATTGATTTGTGATTACTTTTCTCTTCACCAATAGTAAAGTTGTATAAAACTAAATGAAGTTCTCTTTGTACTAATGTTTTTGTATTTTTAATAACTTTTATATCATTTTATTATCAAATATACACTTTAATTATGTCCTCAAGGGATGAAGATCTTCACTATTAGCTTCATCAATTGCTGCTAAGTTTGTGAATTTAAGGGGTCAATGTTCTCATGATTAAAACAAAATTTATATCCAAATAATAGCATATAGTTTGGGTGATTGCAAGAGACACCTGTATTACTTTTTGCCACAATACATCCCTTTAGTTGATTTGTTTTTTGGCCATATTTTTGCATTCTGGCTCCAATGACTCAAAATTTTTAGGCAAGGTACTCATGACTAGCTATTACATACCTTGTCAAATTTTTTGAAATTTTTGAAAAATCTTTTGATGTCTAAAAATAGCCCCCAATTTTTATCACACTTGTTAATTTTGTTTTTTTTAACAAAAAAATACCTAAAGAAAAGAATTTGGAACTGAAACTTGGAGAAAATGGTTTTCTAATAGACTTTTAGCTATTGTTTCAAAGGATTTCTAAACATAATTAATTATTTATTGTGTGGAAGTCTATAAAATGAGCTTCTTTCTACTTGCATTTTGAAACATGTAAAATATTATTTTGGTAAGTTTTTTTGGTGAATGACCATCTCCTTATAATTGCTACAAATGGCTAAATTTTATCTTAAATTTAAAAATTTTCCTATTTTTTACTAATTAAAACAAAGAAATACCTATTTTCTTGAGATTTTGGTACTTTTCTAGTTCTTCTATTCAAAGATTTTTTCTATGCTTTTCCTTTGATGGTTACCTTTACCTTAAGAATGTATACATTGGCATTATTTTTAAAATTATTATTTTTTTCCAATTTTTAAGTACCCCAAAAAAAATAAGCATAAATATTGGAAAACGCAAAATTTTGTTTCTTGCAATCACCAATTTAACTTAAAAGAGAAAATTAAATTGAATAGATGAATGTCCAGTTATACATGTAAGAGTAGTTATAAAAAATACTTATCAATATTGAGACAAAATGATCATACGGTACTATAAATTTTATGAGTTTTACAAAGATTTTTCAAGAAATTTTAATCATCAATTTTTTATAAATGTTGCTCTGGTTCCTTTACGATGTTATCTATTTAATCTTCAAGAATGAGGGTTGTTATTACGTGAGCCTAGGATCGTAAGCCCATGAGCCTAAAAAATTATACATCTATGTTGTAGTTGTCTATATTATAGAAACCTTTTATGATTATAGTGTAACTATATTATAGATGTAGATATACTATAGGTGTTTAGATTATAAGCACCTTCAATGGTTATAGGATATCCACTTATACATATGCTCAAGGCTCACATGCTCACATTTTCATGCTCACATACTAGCATCATTGTTGGAAGTGCTATATTGCTAAAGAAATAGATCTCAATAAAGCCTAAAATCTCCTATTATGGTACTAAAATTCCTCGTTTTAAAGTTTTGTGGGTGTTTTTGAGCTAAACTACCACAATACAATACATGTCGAAAATAAGGTGGAGTGGTCAAATTTTTGAATTCAGTTGCAATTTGTAGTTGTAGGATCTTGTACGACTAATTTGAATGTATACTTCTCCACTAATTTTTCAAACCATAATTCTTTAGCATCTCTAAGATCATTATGTTTAAAATAATACAATAAGTTTTTTCCAATCATTTTGAAAGGTGAAGTGTCAACTTTGAAACTTTTAAAGAAAAAATGCTTGCAAAAATAATGTTTAAAAAATGAGCTGGAAATCTACAAACAAAAATTCAAGAATATTTTTATTTTTTTTCATCCTTTAAATAATCATTACTTGGAAGGGTGTATAGGATATTACTTTGTAGAAAAAAAAATTGCTAATAAATGTGACATGGGATTGAACGTGCCACTTTGGATTATAGTGAAAATGTTGTAGAAAACCATCCAAGTCCTATGCACTCTTTTTGTTTTCAAAAGTTGTGAATATTGGATAAGAAACAAACCTCATAGTTATTCTTTCGTGACCACCTCCAAAACATAATTTGTCATATCTTTTTCCTCACTCATTAGAATAGAGTGATTAAAATTTTTTCTTGTAGATATGAATCTGTTCTACAAGAAAATATATTTTTCTTGTTTTAAAAAATACTTTTTTAGCTACTTGAAAGTTCTAAGAAGTAAAATAAACAACATACATCTTTAACAAAAAACTTGTTTCTTTGGCAAATTGGCTCATTGGACAACTAAAAAAAATCCCCGCTTTACATATAAGTTTCATAAAGTACAATATTCATACGTGCCTGCCCAAAATGCTGGAAGACTTTAGGGGTTAAGACATAGAGAGCAGTGAACTCACACTTGCAAAACATTTTTTTATTTTTTTTGAAACATACGGCCTTCAAGGGCCGCCACTTGCAAGACATTGGATCCCACAAAAATCACAACCGCAGAATGCACACCTCCCCACATTCAGCAAGCATTCTCTGAAATACCAAACAATCGTAAAACTCATCCAAAGCTTGAAAGAACACAACAACAAAATCACACTTGCTCGTGAACAAAAATCTCCTTGCAAGCAACGCACTATCTCTATTGCAAAAAACAGACAATTCCATTTCAAACGCCCGAATCATAAGTTTCTCAAAATCCTAATCCTCCACATGCCCCAAACCTAAAATGCCGTCCAAAGATGTGGAGGACCAAATCAGTATCCTAAATAATCAGTTCCTAAACATTGTTACTAATTGCAGTTTCCTGTGCAAACAGACACTTATAAAATAGCATCTCAAAGCTTGGGGGAAAAACAAACACACAGGAAACTCCTAATTGCAAAAGGCAGAAACTGATTCCATTTCAGAAGCCTGTATCGCATGTATCGCAAAATTCAGAGGCCTTCGAGCTGCAACGGTGCCGATTACAGAAGTGAAGTATGGAATCAATACCGAAACAATCAGCTCCTAAACATTGTCACTAATTGTAGTTTCCTGTTGCAAAAAACAGGGACTTGTAAGACACTATCTTAAATCTCGGAAAAACAACAACAGAAAATAGAAAACTCATAATTGCTTGTGACGTATATCTCCACCCTCTCCATTGCCCAAACCAGACACAGATTCCATTTCAAAAGCCTGAATCATATGTAACGCAAAATTCAGAGGCCTTAGACCTAAAACGACGCCGTTTACAGAAGAGGAGTATGAAATCAATACCGAAACAATCAGTTCTTAAACATTGGCACTAATTGTGCTTTCCTGTGCAAACAGACTTGTAAAACACCATCTCAAAGATTGAAAAAAAAGAGAAATAAAACAGAAAACTCATAATTGCTTGTGACATATATCTCCACCCTCTCCCTTGCAAAACCCAGACACGGATTCCATTTCAAAAGCGTGAATTATAACTTATGTAACGCAAAATTCAGAGGCCTTGGACCTACAACAATACAGTTTACAGAAGTGGAGTACCGAATTAATACCTACACAATCAGTTTCCTAACCAAACTCTCGAGCCCCTCAACTTCCAGCTTCCAACTCTTTTAGGGTTTCTTCCGTGCCTCAATTTGCCAAGGCTTTAGCACCCTCAGCTTTAGCTACCGAACATGGTATGATATGGTACGATTGTAAGCCTTGGACCAGTCAGTCATCGGCAGTGGCCAGCTGCAGGGAGAGGAGCTCCTCCTCGGGAATGGAGCGGATGGAGCAATCGGATTGCGGATACGCCACGCACATGAGCGCGTAGCCCCGCTCCTTGACATCGTCGCTCAACATGCCTTGGTCTTGGTCGACGCTGCCTTTTTCCAGCTTCGCAGGGCAGGTCATGCACACTCCCAGCTGACAATCGTAAGGGACTTCCAGGCCGGCCTCAATCGCCACCGAGAGAATGGTCTCGCCTTCAGGGACCTCCAGCACGTGTTTCTGCCCCTCGTGCACAATTTCTACCTTGTAAGTCTGGGCCCTACATTGCAATCGGCCGAAGCGGCGTTGCCTTGAATTTAGCCTCACGGATGTTGAGAATCGTTTCTCTAACCCTTGAGTGAAGGTGGTGGTGGTCGCTAATCTGGCAACAGTCTGAGGGGCAGACGCCAGAGAGATCGCCATGTTGCCTTCCACTCAATGCAACCTTGCCTTTACTTACAAAGTGCAAAACCTTTAGTCACTGCATCCGCAACAGACTCATGAGTACTAAGCAGCAGACCGACTCGAGAATCTCCCAAGAGGAGAGTAGACCTAGGAGCCAAGCATTGTGCGCCACATCGATTCTAACGCATTCACCGCAACAATTCCCATTCATATTATCCAGACAATCAGAAAAAATCATCCTCAGTTCCTCTTCAACGAAAAACCTCCCAAAGTCGTCGCTGCAATTGAGAACACGAGCAAGCTGCTAACGCCAACCTGGGCAACAATGTCGAAAGCCGTTAAGCCACCCCGAAGGCGAACAAGCGGAGCTGAGATTCAAAACCTCAGCAATGCTTGGGGTTAGAAACTAACTGCAAATTGCAAACTCAGTCGCACCTTATCCATTCTCTGAACACATCTCCCCCATTCAAAAACCAGGTAGAGATCACGTACCAAGAAACTCTAGACGTGCAGTCGACCACCATACCCTCGACGCCGAGAAGAGGAAGAATTAAGGCTATCCACAACGGCAAGAGCCCACAGGCTGAGAGCGAGATTGGGGTCTTCTCTCTCACACCGCCGACCTATTACCGTGGGGAAAGTCATCCATCCGGTGGTTGTGAGCTTGTGAGGGTTACGGAAATGGCGGAGGAGTCTTTGCGAATAATTTTTGAAGGATAAAACGAAGGCTCTTGAAATAGCGGGGATAGGGGAGTCTTGATTTCCATCCGACTTGGGGTTGTGTCAGTTCGTTGTGGATAACTGGGTTTCCTTTTCGTCTTCTTCGTTGGCGCAAACCTTGAGCCGCGATTGCAAGCTTGTGCTCACGACGACCGCGATGGCTTCGGGTTGAAAACCTTCTCCACACCTTTATCATTTTCCGGAATGCCTGGTATGTCCTCCCTTTTATTACTACCAGATTTGAACCTGCAGTGGAGTCTGTTAAAAGCTTTTGTGCGTGATGGGGTTTAGCTTGTCCAGGGGTGTAAGAGACCTTGCAGGGATTACAAGAAAGCACGCATTTGTGAAGAGGGGAGAGGGTCTTTACTTGCAATGCATGCTTCTCTTGTGCGCGGTGACAGCTACTAGATTGTCAGGGTCTGCATTCCGTCCGACAGCATACTCTCTATTGCGTTCTTCGCGGCCAACATTTTCGTGGACGAAGATTAGCTCTTGAATTCCCAATGTGGTGAAATTTGAAGTCGTAAATTTGAAGATTGTGTTGGAGCATTCTTAGAAAATGCCGGGCTGCGTTTAGAAGGAGAGCTTTGGCTCTGTCTGGATTCCCTTGAGTGTTTGAACTGTAAAACCTAATTTTATGTTTGGTGCGATGAGACGACATTTTGTTTCGATTCCTGCTTCGTGTGCCGCTGGAATCGTGACCGGCGTATGATTGACGCCCTTAGTGGATCGGCACAATGCCTTGGCGTTAGGGTGTGGTCTGGGAGCCTGCTGTTGAGGTGCCTTCACGATTGTGTCTGTTTTTAGATAGCGAGAATGAGTACTTCTCCTCAATGGCAGGCAATGCAATGCGGTGAACTCTAGTAGAATAGCGAGGTCCTGTACTGTATATCATTCTCTGCGGACTAGGTAATGGCAATCAAGGGACACGGTAAATCTTTCAAGTTAATTTTTGCTAACTATGGCCTTGATTGCCTTTACTGTACTGGGGCCTGCCGAGAAGAATGTCGTCCCTCCAGTACAGTGATGGGTGAGTGGACGACAATCTTTTTGGGAGGCCACTGTACATAATGCCATTGTAAAGGGCACTTTTTACTTCTACATTTTGTTTTTGGTACCTAATCAGATCCTAGGATCTCGAAGCTCATGTTGTGTTCGTCCCATCCTCAAATTTTGAGCGTTTATCGAAGTAGTCTAGAAGATCATAACAATCAAAATTTTTGACTTAGACTTCAATTAATCAATTAAATTCAGGGAATCGTTGCACATCTTCTAAATCAGATCCATCTACATCAGCATTGAAATCCTGGATTAGCATTATGGTTTCTGCCCAGCTTCATCTTACAAATTGGTTTAGCAGTTGATTGATCCCCTAAGCCGAAATTGGTTTTATATTTTATTAGCAGTTTTGAGTAGGTGATACTAGGACTTTCTTTTGTCCAATTTAATTTATTTTTTTACAAGCGCATCCAACATCCTTCTCTGATTCTGGTGATATATAAAATTTGGCCCTATCTGAAGTATATTTTTCACAATATGATCAAGTGAGTTGGTCATTTCAAACCATGAGTCTTGGTCTTCTAGGGGTTAACCATTGTATAAGTGACTGACGCAGACATGAGGACGAAGGTGGCGGCCACTCCAGGTGAATGAAGTGAGCAAATGGCGTCTGCCCTAACCTCCGGTGGAATCGGATGGGTGAGCGGGCATACAGAGCAGACATGGATGCCTGCCGAACGACCCGGGGGTTCTAAACCACCTGCAATGGCTGCCTACAATCCTACTGCCCCTCTTTCACATTCAAGCCACAACAGACAGGAGCTTTCGTTCTGTCCAACATGGTATCATGGAATCTCCAAGTTCTCCCTTTGCAAGCATTTGCTGGGATCCTTTCAGAGGAACAACCTTTACGGCGTCCAGCTCTCAGTGCGCGTTTGTTGCCGTGCTATCCTCAAAGAGACGCCAGTAGCCAGTTCTTTAGAGGAGCGTGATCAGGTGAGCGATGTGGATTGGACCGCGTTTCTTTCACAGACAGATGACGAAGATAGTCTGAAAGTGAAGCTAGTGGAGAAGAAGAAGAAGACGAGAAAGGTGAGGGTAACGAAGCAGAAGTTGACGGCCAAGGAAGAGCACGTGGGGAGGAGCTTGGAAGCCATTGGGGTTCGAAATGCATCACTAGCCAAGTGTGTGACTCAAGGAGTTGGAATGACTGAGGAGGAGATGCTGGAGTGGATGAGTATGCTGCATCGTTTAGGGGTTGCGCACTCTGAGATTGTGTCCATTTTGGGAAAGGAAGCAAGCATACTGCGTGCTCATATACCAGATGTTGAGCTTCTTTTTTCGTATCTGAAAGAGGATTTAAACCTTGACAGGAGCACCATTGCATCCATGTGTATGACGTGGCCTGGTCTGCTTCTCTGCCCAGTGCAGCACGTGCAGCACGTCACGTGTTACTTTGTGTCCGTGGGGTTGAAACTTAGTGATGTTACAGGGGTGTTAGTTAGGCGGCCCCATGTGCTGAGCTATTCTCTAACACGCATTCAGTATAGTGTTCAATGCTTGCTGGAATCAGGAGTATTGGTTGACGATCTCGTCCCCATTTTAAAGAAAGTACCAGAGCTTTTTTCTGATTTGACTCAGAAGAACCTCGACGCAAAATTAGAGTTTTTGTTGAAAGTAGGTCTGGGAACCGGTGCATTAGGCAAGGCGATTGCGAGGCGACCGAACATTTTGAACTACAGCCTAGATAGCATGAGGGGCGCTTTTAAGTACCTGACAACATTGATGGTTACTCGCGATGTTCCCAAGCTTGTGAAACGGTATGCTGAGGTATTGGTGCTGGATCCGCAACGGAAAATGGCTCCCATGATTGATTATTTGATCTCTCTTGGTGTGCGAAGGGAAAAGATTGGCAAGGTGATCTTGCGGAGACCGCAGCTTCTGGGCTACACTATACCAGGCCTACAGCCCACTGTACAGTATCTTCTTGAACTGGGTGTGAAGCCGGAGTCTTTGGGCAAAGTCATCTCTACTTCTCCTCAGGTCTGTATCATAATGTCTGTTTACCAGTTTTGAGTCCGCTCTCTTCCTTTCATTAGGTTGCTCTTGTAGTCTGAAGATCCTCCCATTAGATTGCCAAAGTTATGAATGCTAAGTTAATGTTAAATCTAATAGGACATTTGATCAATATCAAAATAATTTATAAATTAATGTCAAGACAATGTCAACTTCCAATCAATTAAAAGGCTAACTGAATAGTTGCAATGCGATATCAAGTTCATGCCCGTGACACTAACATGACACTATAATTGAGTAAACTCCATGTCCGTAGCACTAACATTAACTCAACATGAGGACTAAGTCGCATGTCTATTAGCTTAACATCTAGAGCCTTGTCAATCTAAGGGGGTGTGGGGTGGGTGGGTTCCTTTTGTGATGTTACTTTCACTCGTACTGATAACTTAGTGGAGTTAAAAAAGGAAACGAGCGAGCATTTTGATAGAATTGTCTGCACAATTGGTAGGCTCCCTGGTTAAGATTGAACTTCATTTTCGATGAAATTGAAATGCGTGCGCAGCCTTTGAGTTGTCTTTTAAAGCCTTGTGAAGAGGTATATCTGAAGGTAGTGAGGTTCCTCCCTGGCAGGTACTTACGTTGAACGTGGAGGAGAAGCTAAAGCCAGTAGTGGAGTTTTTCCGCAGCATGGGCTTAAACAAGGAGCGTGATATTGAAATGTTGCTTGTTCGGAATGCCCAAATATTATGTTGCAGCATTGAGAAAAACCTCCGACCCAAGTTCATCTATTTCAAAGGTATTGGACTGACCGAGAAGTCCATCGCAAACATGATTGTTCTCTTCCCATCCATGCTTGGTCAGAGCATCGAAGGCTCCTTAGCTCCTAAATTCAACTACTTTATTTATGAGATGAATCGGCCTATAGAGGAGCTCGTACATTTTCCACAGGTATGAAATCATCCGATTCTCAAGTCCCTTCCTTTTGAACTAGTCACCACCTCAACTGTTATTTGTGTGTTATTCTGGACTTCATATCTTGTAAAACCTTCCTCTAACTGATCACTGCCTTTTCCACTCACCGATATTCAGGTGCGTGCTCTGGGAAAACCCTTCGATTAATCGACTACCTTGCATGTGCAGTACTTTGGCTACAGCTTGGAGAAGAGGATAAAACCCCGGCATGAGATGCTGAAGGATAAGGCTATATCCACCAGCATCGCATCAATGCTGGCTTGTGTGGATAATGACTTCAATGCTCGTTACCTGTCTGGTCAGCCACCAAGCCGTGCCCCATATAGCAGGAAGGTCAAAGTGATCGATGAAGATGAATCGGGCTCTGAGTGAGATCTTTGCTGCTCCTAGGCTCTCACAACCGTGTGCAGAGTGTGTAATTTTTGACTAGCACCAAAAAAGGTGCCATTGCGAGGTTTCCCTCTTACACTTACGGCAGAGGGATTTAATTGGAGGTTATCTTGAGATGTTAGATCTGAGGAACTAGGTATCGAATCTAATTGCGTGATGGAAGGATTCAACGTTTTCTCGTTCGATTGTACAGCTGTGTAAACAATTGTGTTTTGGTGTGACTCTATGTCCCTCGTTCCGTAGATGACCTTTTGATTTGACACAAGTGGTTCCCTTGTTCCAAGTCTTAGTTGTGGCGAGACTCATGTATTTTGGTGTTGCGATTTCACTCGACTTACACTTGTGCAGGTGAAATGCAGAAACAACACTTTTATTCTGAGGTACAATTTGGTGGCATCGAACTTCTAATTCTTAAGGAGTTGCCTTCACACCCTTGGAACAGGAATCTAGATTCTTTATGTGCTCAATCGTGAGCTCATCTCCTGTGGGAGGTACCAAACTACCAATAGGTAGAGGAAGAAGTCTGGCCACTCATGTAGGCCACACATGGCTCCAGTGAATGTCAAAGTTTTGAGTTGTTTATTAAGTTGCCATCTCCATTGGAGAATGTGAAGGTAAAATTATTAAGCAAGTGACGATGTCTCCCAGACAACAAATGGCTGGAGGCAAAATATTCTACAGTTGTAAAAAAAATAAGAAAAAAAAGCAACAAGCCAATGTTTGGGGAGTCTACTTCGACAAATGCCATTATGTACACTATAATAAGTCTCTTTTTTGCTTTTTGCTTGGTTTTCACTGTGTAGATTTGTTCATTTTTCTTTGTTCATTTTTATCCATTCACAATAAATTGTACTTTGAAGGGGACGGTCTGAACGAAGAGTTCGTTTCTCCAAGACTCGTACCGTTTCCAGAAGAGGGTAGATATTCACAATACACAACATGCTACACTTGTCTCAGCTACATTACTGACCAAAGACGCCGCATGTGTATGAATGAATTTTGTCGTCAGTTCTCACGTCTGCGAATTTCAGAAGCATGTCACCATAAAGAAGGGCCGGTGATGCAATTGAATTCAACTGCTATGGTATTATGTAACTGCTAATGCGAGGGTACCATGGCTGTACCGACTGCCCTACTTGCCGCGTAGGGGACAAAGCCATAGCCGAGTCCCATGCCTCATAAACTTGTTCCGGAGAAGTCACCTGGAGGGCAGCAAATTAAAGCTCCCAACCCATGCCACATGAAAACAGCTACAAAGTAGCCACCCAACACACATGAAATCCCACTCACTGCTACAGAGTCTGTCTGTCTGTGGGTCCACTATTCACAGGGTAGATCATTTCATACTAACCTCTAGAAGCAACCGTTGCACCAAACTCTTTCAAAATCTTGTGCTTAGTACAAAAGCTCTGATCCATCATGTTCACAACCACCGAATATTATCATCGAAACCACCCTAAAATCATGCGCCTTTGCTGCAATCCTGGCTTGGATGTTCGCTTCCCAAAGTGCACGAGCTCCTGCAGTCATCAATCGCACAATCTTTTGTGGGCCAGTGCACTAGCTCACGCTGAAAGTCCGGTTTCACTTTCCAGTACCTTTAGATCCTTGATGCGCAATTGCATCTTGAGAATCTCGTGATCTCCCTGTCAACCATCGATCATCCCTCCCAAATCTCCAACTGCGTTGTAAATTTTCCTTTTGAGTCGAAAATACTGTAGAAAACAAAATCCATGACAGCATCCATTGCAAAGCCCGAAGCTCCCACTCGGGAGTTATGAGCTCTGCGATTCTCACGCTGGACTACTGTACTGAGAAGCGGGAACAGGACGACGTTTATTACTGGCATGATCTGGTTCTTTGTGTCAATGATAAAATTAATGAAGGCGTTGACGATTGATGGATCCGTGTTGCAAAAGCTTGGCAACTGTACTAGTGATCAAATGGTGTTGGGGCAGGGAACTGAAGGCCAATTTTCACAACAGCAAGACATGTATACCGGTGTCAGGGTGGAAGTGGCTGTGGGAATACGGTTGGCGTGTTTTACGAATCTGGCGCTGCTGCTATAAAAGGGTCCACTCACTGTCTCTGTGAGCAATTGTAGCTAACCTGAAAACCTGGCTGGCTTGCAAAGGCAGGGCGCCTGCAGTCATGATATGGCACTCGGAGCTCCGCTTTTAATGCCATGTTTCCCTCCTCCAATTGCCCTCTCCTACAAATAAATTGGTTTTTACTTTATTCCTATCCTTGCCCGAGTCCAGTCACTCCAGTCTGTGCACGCTCGTTTCTCGGAGAAGGATCAGAGCAACAGGGTGCCCGGCACTGGAAGAAGCCATTACTGGAAAAAAATTCTATTCTTGGGTCATTTAAGCTTTCCATTTTGGGCCAGACGATTGTTCCGTCACTGGGGTTGCGGTTACTGGCCTGTTTCGTAGGGTTGGGTTAACGTAGCGGGGACATGATGCTCCGGAGCATAGCCCAGCTCCAGCGATGGGCTTAGGGTGCCTTTTTACTTCTTTAGTTGATTCTGTTTTTTCCGTTTATAGAGTCGATGATGTTCGGGAAGAGTGATGATGATGAGTGACTTGGATGCGCGCGCTTCTGTTGTTTCGACCTTTGTCGTGGCTTGAGGATTGTTGTCGTGTGAGGGACAATGCAGCGAGTATGGCCAGTTTGAGGTTTTGGTAAAGATTCGGCAGCTCTCATTTGCGTTCTGGGGTTTAGGATGCCAACCGAGGTTTACATTTCCACCCAATGATCACCGAACGACGGGAACAAAGAATTGAAGCGAAAAGACGGCGGGAACATTGCGTGTTGCAGGATTGACTTTAGATTGTCTACGTACACTGGGAGTGAGGATCTTTCGGAAGCAGGCGCGAGCTCACACCTTCGGTAGTGATGGTAGCCCAAGGATTGATGAAATCGGCAAATGCGGAGCAGTGAACGGAAGCACAGTAGAGAGAGCTAGCAGTATGAGGGGCCGGAGAAAGCGAAAGATCTTCACCACCTCAGTGAGATCGTGGGAGCAAGGCTGGTAGTACATCGCATTGAAGACACAAGCAGGAATCAGGCGAAGAAATCGGAGCTCTTGCAGGCGCTGGCCTCGGAGTGTGGCATTCATGGCCGAGTCATGGCGGTTGTTGCGTCTCGTTCGCATGATGTTCATCGCTTGTGTCTTGCACTTTCCCAGGTATGGTTTAAATCCTGTACCCTAAAAGCAATTTCACTGTGTCCAGAATCCAATGAAATGTAGCTTGTGGTTGAATTCGTGCAAGGACTCGGGTTTTGGCATTGACAACACCGCGATCTTGGTTTCTGTCGCAATCAATCAATCCTCGTTACGAAGGACGTTGTATTGCATAGGAATGCCGATTATTTAGGGGTTTAGCTGGTGTGTCTTACGCCGTTGTTTGGGAAGTCCAGAACTGTGCGTTTTGAGGATCAGAGCTGGAAGTTTTGATTTGAAGTTTCTGAGTTTCAGGCTTTCTTTTGAAATGTGTCTGAGTTTTTGCGGTTTCGTTATTGTCCCAGCGGCCAGTCGGGAGTGACTGTGAATTGCAGCCATGGCGGTTTCGGCGGAGCGCGGGTGTCTGACGCTGCAAATTTCGTCGCGAAGGAAGCGGAGGTGGAATTTATTCAGGACTGCGGTGAAATGAACTACCAATCGGCACGACCTTGGAAATCGGCAGATTCAGGTAACACTTGGACCTTGATAATTGTTTCTCTTTCACCCGGGTGCTGCAATTTCACATTCCGAGCGAAAATTTTGCAGAGTTGGACTCCGAGTTCCATGTATTTCCCAATTAGTATTCCATGTGCCAAAGAGAGACACTTATAAAGTTTAGATTTAGATTCTGTATTTGCAACGTTTTTTTGTCACAGTGTACAATCATCTGTTATCATGCAAAACCAAAATTCTCTAGAGATTGTGTAATCATGAAAGCAGGGAACTTAGAGTCTTTGGGTTCCAAATTTCTTCTAGTGAGTACTGAGTACCCCAAAACTTCTCTCGTTTAGGATCCAACAATATATTCTACAGTACCCTTTTTGAGCACCCTCTGAATTGACATGAAAAGGAGCCCCTGGTCAACACTTCCTTAGTTGAGAGCTTCTGAAGCCAAAGAGCCATCGTCTTCACTTGTGGAGTATGTCAGAGCTTTAATTTCACGTGATTTGCACAGATTTGGCATGACTTTGCTATAAACAACTCTTAGTTGGCACTGCTCTCAAAAGATGCCACGCCAGTACTATAGTACTTAAGAATGTTATGAGCTCCTTCCCGGGAGTTCCCTGGTAGCTCATTACAAACGCACACATCACCGCTGGTTTTGCTCACAAAATCGAAAGCTGGTGAGTGCTAAGAATGACAAATGAAGTTTTAATTTGGTTTTGGCTTTGTGTTCCTGGTTGTGCAGACACTCCTGAGCCAGTGCGTCATGAATCAGAATGGGTTTCAAGGCGATTGATGGGGGAACAACAAGTTCATGACGTAGTAGTAATTGGAGCACCGTCATCTGCTCTGCCTGCTGCTCCTGTACAGAGTCCACCTCCATTGCAACAACCGCCGCCAACACCTCCGGCACCGGCACCAACAGCACTTCCTCCTTTGAATGCAACATCGCCCTGGCCAGCGTTACCAGCTCCATCCTTTCGTGACCTAGAACTGGAGGCGATCCTGTATTTCAAAGGCGAATTGACAGCCGATCCAACGGGCGTTTTCAAGCTTTGGAATGACACCAACAACCCTAATCACTGCAACTGGTACGGCATCCAGTGCAACGCTGCGGGTCACGTCATGTCACTAAGTCTCCCAAACCGCAGTTTGGAAGGAGTCTTGACGCGCCGCATCGCGAATCTGACGTTCCTGGAGGTATTGGATCTCGCTGGGAACTCGATTACGGGCGCCGTGCCGGACGAGATCGGGTCGCTGCAACGCTTGCGTGTGCTCCGTCTCGCGGGGAATTTGTTCAAAGGTCCGTTTCCATTGAGCCTCGCGTCGTGCGTGACGATCGAGGAGCTCGACGTGAACGGGTGCGGCATGAGCGACGTGTTTCCGGCGATGGTGCGCAATTTCACGGCTTTGAATGTTTTGAATTTGGGCGAGAATGGCTTCACGGGACCGATCCCGATGTGGTTAGGCTGGACACGGGTTCTGAGATTCTTACACTTGGGTGGGAATCGATTCAGCGGGGAGGTTCCGATCTCGCTCCTGAACTGCACCTCCCTCCAGTTTCTCAACATCTCGGCGAACAATTTGACGGGGTCTGTTGATTCCATTGTGGGCAACTTGGTGCAGCTTCGAACGCACCTCGACTTCTCTTACAACCGACTGTCGGGGTTAATTCCTCCCGCAATTGGGAACCTTGATGAGCTTCTGGATTTGAATTTGTCCGGAAACGCATTCACGGGAAGCATTCCGGGAACCATCGGTAACTGCACGAAGCTGCAAAGCTTGGATCTCTCTGATAATCAGCTCAGCGGGTCGTTACCCGAAACGCTCGGCTTGCTGCGAGATTTGACGTTCGTGATGAATCTCTCGCATAATGGGATTGAGGGGTTGATTCCTTCTAGTATTGGCGACTTGCAGAACCTCACCAAGCTGGACCTGTCGTTTAACAAGCTCACGGGCGCCATCCCTGAAAGCATGGCGAGTATGAGCTCGCTCGTCTTCTTCAACGTGTCGGTGAACCAGTTGCAAGGGGTTGTGCCCGATGTTGGTTTGCTTAGCAATCTTCTGCCGAGCTCGTTTCTCGCGAATCCGGGTTTGTGTGGGCGGATGGTGGGCAGGCCATGTCCTGGCCAAGCGGTGACGCCGGCTTCCGTGGCGACGAACAAGAAGCGGCCGACGTTGGTCACCATCCTCGGCGCTGCAGCTGAAGGCTGTGTCCTGTTGCTGTTCGCCGCCCTTCTGATTCGCTACTTGGTGCATCGTCGCCGTCCCGCGCCGGAGAAGAATGTGGTGCTGTTCTCGAAGTACTTCAAGGCGCTGAAGTTGACAGCTGAGGAGATTCAAGCCGCGACAAACTCCACGGAGACGTTAGCGGCAGGTTTTGGGTTTAGCAGGACGTTGAGTGGGAACATCCGCAGGGGCGCGGAATCGAGCAAGATCGAGAAGGCGGTGTTACCCGATGGAACCGTGTTTGCGGTGAAGCAGTGGTGCATTGCGAAGTTTCGGAAGAAGGATCGACATAAACTGGACGCGGAGATGGTGAACTTCAGCCGCATTCGGCACCGGAACTTGGTCAGGCTCATGGGCTACTACATGAACCCGAGCGCCTTGGCCTTGCTCATGGAGTTTTGTCCCAATGGGAGCTTGGACTTGCATCTGCATCCGCCGGGGCAGCAAACGAGTCAACTCAATTGGAATGAGCGGCTGCGGATTATAATGGGCGTGACCACGGGGCTGGTCTATCTGCACCATGAAACCTGTGGGAACTCAGTGGTGCACTGTGACTTGAAAGCGGCGAATGTGCTGCTGGACTCGGATATGGAGCCGAAGCTGGTGGACTTCGGAATGGCGCGACTGATCAAACAGAACAGTAAAGGCGCCACGGCGGCGTCCTGGGTCGGGTCCTTGGGGTACGCTCCGCCTGGTAAGAGCTCTTCATTCCAGATGTGAGTGCCGTTGTCGTTGTGCGAGTTCATGCAGAATTGTAACAACGAATACAATTTGAATCACGACTTATGTGACACCACTTGCAGACACTTGAATTCCTTTGACGTTAACCGAAGTTCGGTAAGTCTAGAGAAAAACTTGCATAGTGAGAGTTCCATAGAGAGACTTGTGTAGACAGAAATTGACGTTCAATTGGCATTACTATCTGAGTGACGAAACTTGGAGAGGCCTGAATTCCTCCGATGCAAACAGATGTTAGTCAAGTCTAGAGAGAGACTTGCATAGAGAGAGAGAATAACCTTCAGTTGAGTTCTTTATATATAGTGGGCTGTGGAGCAACGAGAGCACTACTTAAATCATATCGAACGACTTGAGAGTTCTTTCCATCTCTGACCGAATAATGTTTTTTTGTTGGTGTTTCCCAGAGTACGGATTCGCAAGCGACTGCACCCAAGCCGGAGACGTCTACAGCTACGGCGTGTTGCTCCTGGAGATCATCACCGGCAAGAGGCCCGCGAGTGAGGAAGTGACCTCCGGCATCACGCTCCCTGCGTGGGTGCGATCCCTGCAATCGCAAGCCCGTGAACGCTACGCCATCGACATGACCATTTTCCAATCGGCGGAGGAGCCGCAACTGAACCAGATTTTGCACATCCTGAACGCTGCCATTCTCTGCACGGGGCACATCCCATCGACGCGGCCCTCCATGTTGCAGGTACTTGGCAACCTTCAAGAGATGCCGGACTCCGTCACGGAGGCGGAATTGGTGCCAGTGCAATCAGGCGCACCTGTCGTCGACAATTCTTCCATAGACTTTGATAACTAATCGGCGGGTTTCAAGCATCATTGATCAGGCGGTAGTAGCTGATCTTCAACCTGGTCCGCTTGCAGTTCTGATAAGCTCTGATAAGCTCTGATACCTCCACAAAGACTGCTGATAACCGGTGAGCGAAACACGTAAGGTTGAAATGGAGGAAAATTGGTTGAGGAGCTTACAAAAGACTCCTGATTTTACTCATGGGTGGAGCAGAGTTATTTTCAATTGAAGAAATCCGCCTTGCCAAGCAGGTTTTCTGATCAACGAATTGAAGAAATAAGTGATGCACCAGCCAAGTGGAGAGGATATATAGCTTGATACAGTAAGTGGGGTGTGAAACCCATTTTATGATGACTTGCAACAACGTCCATTATCCACTCCTGTCGTGACATGTTCTGAAGAAGAATCTCCGAGGTGTGGTCGTTAGTTAGGGTTTTGGGTGAGAATTTTCTGGTTAGGGTTTTAGGGTATTTGTTTTTTTGGTAGAGCCCGGAAAGAGGGTTGTGTAGATTACAGCCGGCATTGGTGATCTTATTATCGCCGTGATTGTGGCCATGTCACTGCAAGGATAGCCGGCGATGGAAGAATTGTGTAGAGCTACTGTAGCTTCGGTGATGCAAATCCATAGTCAGTCGATCGAGCTTTTCGGCAGTGACTGCGGCCAGTACTGAGAACGTCACTACCGCTGGTCCATTCTTTTGTACCATCCACAGTTGAACAATGAAAAGCGACATTGCTTTGTCAAGTTTATTGAGGTATAAATATCTAAACTCACCGTTCCTCCCAAGTATAAGGTAGACAAGCTTATTACCACCTTGATTTGCAATCTGAATATCTTGGGGCCAAAAGTAGGATGGGCACATATTTTTCAGAGGTGTGTGCTTGTTTCACAAATCAAACCGAAGTGGAATTACAATTTTCTGATTAAAATTGTAATTTCTATGAATTCTGAAAAGGTCTGCCTTGAAATTACAAAACTGCTCATAATTAGATAAACGTCCTACAAATAACCTATAACTTTCATTCCATGTCTCTATTAGCATTGAAGTATCCACCAATAAAGGACTGACATATTAATCCTTGTTGGCATTAAGGTTCTAATTTTGTTAGAAAAGTAAATGGATTTGGATGAGTTCTATGGTGGAGATACTGGCGTGTTATCAATTTGACCTTGCACTGTTACTATGGAATGTCTTCAACTTTAAATATGATGAAATGTAGGTGTAAAGTAATAGAGTCTTTTGTAACACTGTAAAACCATGTACTTTTTCCCCCATGATCGTTTTTGCTTGGTTAAGGTAGCAACACTCCTTAAAGTGACAATATAAGAAATTTTGTGTCTTTTGTAAGGCCATGTAGTGAAATTTTGGTTCCAATAGATGAACAAATTGTAGTGGAAAGATGTTGGAAGTAGTATTTGAATTTTTTTGCTAATCGGAGACTATATTGTAAACTTTCAAAAGCAACATAATATTGGCCCCTACAATCATTAGATGAGTTTTGGGGGGTCGGGAGGGCCGTTTCGGGCCCGTTCCCGACGCTAGTCCCCCCCCGCAATTTCAGGGAACGGCTGTTCCCGACAAAAAAATTTCAAAAAAATTTCAAAAAAAAAAAAAATTTCATTCTTGAAATGAAAAAAAAAACAGAAAAAAAATTTTCATTTTTTTTTTTTGAAAAAAAAAATTATTTTTTTCCGACGTGGCAGTCGCTCGGCCATGTCAGCGAGCTGCCACGGCCCTGAATTCGGCAGTTCTCACAGGTTGGGAACACGCAGCCCTCCACAAGGCTGATTTCTCATCTAATGGAATCATAGACTTAGTAGCTATATTTGCAAGTTATTATTCCCTATTTCCACGGATCCATAGCCCAATAACTAGTGCTTTGGGGAGTCCCCAATTTATCCCCTAAAGAGGTCCATCATGTTTAGAGGCTTGAAACCACTTCGAAAATTACTCATCTTTAAAGCAAGATCAAAATCTTCATTAATAATAATTTTTTAACAAATCCAATTATTTGATCTTTCAGTTGACTTGTTCAAGTACATTGCCCTAAAATTTAGAGCAAATAACCACACCGATTGAAAGTTTAATGTACCTAAACTTCAAAATGTAGGCTTATCTAACCCTTCTAAAAGGTGAGGTTTTGTCTTTCAATATTTTTAGAAAAAAAACATGTATGTCCTATAACTTGTGCATTTTAGTAGAAAAAATGGATTGAAACCATAAACAATTTGAAAAAAATAAGAACAAAAACTTTCAAATTAATTTTTTTTCAAATTGTGAAGTAGAAGGTGTTATTGAATGAAAGATAAAACTAATATGCAAATAAATTTTGGAAGAATTTGAGAATTAGAATTTCTAGTGATGAAAATATTCTAATAAGCATTAGAGTCCTTTACTTTTATTTTCATTTGAAATCTTTTAAAATTGAGAGCAAAAGACAACTTTATATGTTTTTTCTACCTTCATTCCCACAAAATAAAACTCCTCATAACTTTTACCTCATTATTTGGAATTGAATGGTTCAAATTTTTTTTGAATAGTTATTAATCTTTAAAATCTCCAAAAAATAGTTTATTTTTTTTAAAACTTATTTTTGGATGCCTAGTTTGACATTAAAATTTAAATAAAAAAACATCTAACTTTTGCAATGTTTATAAAGATAATGTGAAACAAAGCTTCACATGTAGATTATGATGAGTAGCATCCATCTCAAAAATTTCATGCAAAAATTCAAAATTATGAAGTCAAAAGAACCTGCCCAAGTTCTCAAGAAGCCCAAAGTGGGCTCTATGGTCCTTTAGGGGTTATATGAAAGCTTATGAATAGTCCATATACTTAAATTTGTGAGTAAGCATTTTCAGGACATATCAAGTCATAGAATATCTAAATATCATCACTAATCTTTACATAGATTCTATTGGAATGAATTTTTATAAGAAAATTCAGTCACATATTGTAATCAACCCAATGTACTACCTAAAATCATCATAATTATCTTTCTTAGACTTCCATGTTCCCATATTCTACGAAGACATTTGAATTTATAAATATGGTTGTAGGTCCAAATGGCCATTTAGTTTATGGTCAAAGATTCCATCTTTACAAAATCAAAATGTAAGTAGGCTTTGTTGCTCTCCACACTATCAATAATGCATAACTAAAAATTAAAGGCCTATTTTGGGGTTGGAAGAACCTAGCAATGGGAATTATCACACAAATATTAGAGACCCCAAAACATTAGATTTTTTATTGGTAATCTATTTTTTATTGTTATTCTTTGGCTATTCATTTTTAATTCTACTTAAAATATTTGAAATATTGAAGAGCAAATTGAAAAATAAATGCGGAGCGAGATACAGAGTCTTCCATAGAATGCTAATTTTCTAATTTTGGTAATGATTTAATAAAAAAAATATGTACCATGATGTTCTGCAGTATAATATAAACCTATAGAGAGATTTAAAAAAAATCAGCATATATTGCATTTAGTATAAATTGTTTCATTTCTTATTCAATAACTTTCAATAATTTCAATTTTTTTACAAAAGATGTGAAATTTTTACAATTAATAGAAGACATGTATTCACATTTTAAAAATATACATACAAAATATCACAATTACAGGTATTTGTAAAATGAAGTTTGAATAAATAATTATAAGCTTGTCCTTGGAGGGTTAAAATTCTCAACTTTGTTGGACTTTGGAGCTAGTGTATGTTGACCAATCGCCGGTGTTGAATTCTCTTTGTCAATATAGAAATTCCAAAGATCCAAGCCCCATGGTTGCAAAGTGGATCCTTTCAACTCTCATATATTTTTCAAATCCAACAAATTTTTGTAGCCTTGGTTTTGGAATTAATTGAGCCCCATAGGTTCCCATTGATTCCTTCAAAAAAGCTTTTGTCAACTCCCTCAATTGAAAAGACAATTTTTATGTCGCTTCAATTTTAGTTGTAATTTTGAAATTCCATTATATTTGGCCTGCAAAATTACGTTGTTTCATCTTGGCTTCATTCCACCAGTTTTTTTATTTGTAACTTCAAATGAACCCCATGGTTATATGAAACCTCAAAGGTCACATTAAAAATTGATAAAACCAACTTAAAGATCATCACTAAAATTTATAACAAATTGAACTTCAAGTGTAAAACCCTGGAGTGCTCATTTTCTAATTTTAAAAAGATAATATAGAAAAATTTGCACCACTCATGATGTTTTACACTATACTAGTGTGACCCTGTGCCGTTGGCCCAATTTTCATCTACTCCCGGTTCCACTCCTGGTTCTACTTCCGATTCTACTCCCAGTTCTACTCCCGGTTCCACTCCCAGTAGCAAGAACGCCACCAAAATCAAAGTAAAAGTAATTTTCTAATTTTTTAATCAATAAATACTTTGAAATTCAATAACTTTTGCACCACTGCTCCAAACGCCACGAAACCAAGCCGGTGCACCCCTCCTCGGCGAGAGCTTTCCAACGGTACCAAGCACGCGGCCGGGGGACGCACGGTCAAGAAGTTGTCTACGCTACAAACAAAACAAAACAAACAAACAGCCTCATTTAAGGTATTGATTATAAACCTACGGACTCCTAAATGGATGTGCAAAGGCCTTGAAACCCGCCCTCGGGACCACTGAAATTGGCCTCTCCAATGAAAATGTGCCATTTGGTGCGAAACCAGAGGATGTGATATTAAAGAATGTAGGTGATATTAAAGAGTATTGCGCTTTCTGGTCTTGTGCCTTCCCTCTGGGATGTTGAGAGGTTTACTGTTGCCTCAGGTTTTGAAGATTCGTAGTCCAATTGCAAGGTCCGGTTGCTTGCTCTTATTAACAGAAATTCCCGCATGGATTTGCCGTTGCCGCATTCGTGCAGGGCGCGTAGTTTGCGTGAATCCCAATGTGGTTCCCAGAGTAGCCAATTGTTCAGTAGACGACGTTCATCCTTTCCTCGCGCCTTGCAGTTGGTTCCTCGTAGAGACAGACCATCCTTAAGAGTCTTGCGTTATTCCACCCGAAGAGACGCATATAGCATTCAAGGGAGTAGAAGGATTGGTACTAATGAAATTCCCTTTCAGAATTACCGCAGGCATTTGGGTTTGTGGGTGCGACCATCGCGGCGAAAGAACTTTGGTATTGCCCATTTTGAACAAGGCGTCAGGGATTGTAGTGACGGGAATGCAACCGATTCCGAGGATGGGGAAAGGCCTCGTTTCGATCTTGACTTGGCTGTTGTGCTGGCCGGCTTCGCATTCGAGGCCTACAATACCCCTGCTGTGCGTGGTATCCTCTGTTTCCCGGAAGCTTACTAAGCGCTTAATTGCCTGTCAGAAACCAGAATTTCAAATTCCTTGTCCAGTGTTTGTGATAGAATTGTCAACTATCCTAGTCTTGAAATTGAATTGAAAGGTTAGTTTTCATGACGCCCAATTGTGTATGTGCTTTGCAACAAGAATCGCTTATTGAAGCTCGTGCAATGTTCAGAAGAATGTGGGTGTGCAAGAAAAGGATGCGGGGGACTGCGAGACAACCTACTTAGCTTTGTATGAGACTGCACCTTGCCTTCCTCAATCTCAGTGTCTTTCATTAGGTCTATTGCCTCACCCCAAAAGAACCAAGAATTCTGCCCTTTATTTTTAGTTCAGTTTTTTTTTGTGGGTGAGTGGGGGGGGAACAAACACGTGCAATGCTCTTCACTGATTTTGGAGTATAAAATTTGGTCTCATCTGGATTACATACGATTGATTGAGTTGGTTATTTATCTATTATGAATCCCTGGTCAGTTAGGGGTTTGATTTACTAATTCAATAGCATTTCTGTCTTCTATATTGTGCAGGCATTTCTTACGTGAGATCTATGACGGGCAAGTAATCGTGAAATTGAAGAAGGGAATGAATTTTCCTGGACTCGATTTTTGGGTGAGTTCACAAGCAGAAGATTCTGGACCACCTCTTCTCTTCCTTGCAAGTCGACGTGCTTCTGAGATGTTGATCTTTTCTGGTCACTATATCTCGTTGTAGTGAGTTGCGTTTGCTGAATGCAGGGAACAAGTGATCCCTATGTGGTACTACGATGTAGACATTGTGAGGCACAGAGTAAAGTTGTCTGGGCGTAAGTAACTTTGAGACCCATTCTCTCTTCGGTATTCTGTCAAAATGGTGTTCAGAAAAATGGTGATCAATTATTCGAATATGGCAATTAAGGAGGTCAAACATGAGGAGAGATCAAATACTTCATTGAAATTGTTGGAAGGTGGCGAGCTGAATATTTTATATAGTGATATATGCACCTTCTGATTAGGTACAAGCAGGTAATCATTGAGATGCCTCCGAATAAATCATGGGGAGGACTCCATATGAATTGTGTCATGCTTACTTTGTCCCCCTATGATCAATCATCCTATAATGTCTTCAAGCAAGCCAATTTTACTAAAACCATGTTTGTTTCTTTACTCTTTTGTTCGGGGTTGAAATCATCACTCGAAGAATTCACCTTGTTTTGTTCACAACTCAGACTTATGGTAAACACTTCTTGAGAATCAGAAAAAGCTGTAATGTGGAAGAAATTCACTATAATATGGCTGTATGAAGTATTAGCAACTTTACCTGGATTTACAGCTTGTGTCGGATGGAATAAGAACTTGGCCATTTACCATTTTGGCATGAGTGCCCCTGGTGCAGGTATCGGGGAATTGATCCCACCAGCTTAATGCACTGGCTGACTATTTATCTTTGAACACCAGAACAAGAGATCCTGTTTGGAATGAAGAATTCAAGCTCAACGTCAAGGATCCGGAGTCGCAATGTTTGCAGGTTTGTCTGTGACTTCGTTTGTTTCATATTCTTAATAAAGTTGAATAGATGCATGAAAGTTCTTCCAACTACTATCTTATTGCCTTATGCTGATTCACTATATTTCTTTCTGGTCGCCGCTTGCAATATTTTTGGATGTCAATCCTTCATTGTTACAGCATTATATCGTTATCCACTGGATGCAGATTGCAGCTTGGGATGCCAACGTAGTCACCACTCATCGTAGACTGGGAAATACAGGATTAAGTCTGAAAGATTTGTCAGATGGTATGTCTTTAAACCCTAATTGCCTAAATTGGCAAAAGTGGATGCTTCCGTATGTATAGGATTTGAAATAAACCATTTAAGAATGCTTCAAGGAAGGTAAAAAAATGTATGAAGAGAAAGGAGAAATCATACTCTACGTTTTTTTTAATTTATCTTTGGCAAAAGTGAACTTGCATTATGACGAGAGTTAAACTACAGGTTTCAGTCGGGTCATACCGACATCCTTGAGCGACAGACATATGTTTTGAAAGTTGCTATAATTACTTTTAGCTTCCACAGTGGACTGTCTTTTATTATCTTTGGGGTTCAAGCATTCAATATTTGATCAATTTGCAGAACTTTTCAGTTTTCCTGGACAATTTCAGACTCAATTATTCATCCACCAGCAGACCAGCTGATCATGTTGTGGGTACTGCAGGTAAGAAGCATGAAGTAGAATTGCAGCTAGGGGGCATGGGTGGAGGCGGTGCTATTCAGCTTGAGGTAAACAATGTGATCAGCACCGTTGTATGTTGCAGCATTCATGAGCATCTTCCCCTCTAAACCTGCCTCCGTAATTTCAGGTTCAATACAAGAGCTTTGAAGACTCGGAAAAGAGCTGGTTCACTGATCTTCTTCAGATGGGAGGAGTGAAAGGTATTTACAAGAACATATTTGGTGAGGATGGCATCAGGGCTGGTGACTTTGTGAGATCCACTTTGGGCTCTTTACCATTCTTGCTCAATGACAAGGGAGATAATGCTTCTGAAGAAAAAGTGCCACTCGCTTTAGAAGCAGGGTTAAATGACACTCAAGATAACAATGGGATCACAGCTTCGGGCACTACTGATTTAAACACCGATCTAAAAGATTCGGGTACAGCAAATGAGCAACCGTTCAAAACTGAGCAGACGGACATCAGCAAGGAAGACGAAGACCCTGAACAGGATGGTGTGGGTGATTATGTAAGAACCGTTGTGCAGACTGCAGGAAAAACATTGGCATCACTTGGAGTGGACGTTGGGAGTATTCCGGCATTCGATAAGAATACCTTGCAGGCTGATGGGGAGGCCATCTACAAGCTTAGCTCAGAGTTCCAGAGCAAGGCTGAAGCAGATTATGTTGAAAATGGGTTGGCTATACCAAGCGGACAGAGGACAGAGTCATCTGTCGAAAATGACTCAGAGGTGACTATATGTGATTCGATTGCAGCTCCTTCTTTTAAGGAAGGGGATATTAATTGTATCATTTTATGCAATTTCACGTGTTTAGGATTTTGTAATTCTTGGGAGATGTTTAGAGCTGTGGAGAGATCTTGGGGAGGAGGAGCCAACTCCGCTGAGATCAATCGTCATCACTACGTTTGAATTTGTTATGCAATTTCAAAGTGGGAGGTTGTAGACCACTATAAGTGAATGTAGACAACTGTATTTCCGTTTAGATGTTCGGCACTTTGGCTGAATAATCAAAACCAAGTCCATGAATAGATGAGTGGTCGTTGGTAACATGGATCAATATAGGAGAGTGCATCAGGTCCCTAACAGTTTTAGTATCCACCCCCTTATTATTCAAATTCTTTTTGGAGTTGAACTGTACTTTAGCCACCACCCTTCGTTGCGATTATGTATGTGCAGAGTCTGCAACCAACATCTGAGAAACTGCAGAATGCCTCGAAAAGTCTTCTTCAGAACACCGAAATTTTGCTAGGGATGTGGGCTACAGTAGCCCGATCATTTCCTGGAGCTCAGAATGAGGGTCAGGATAGCCCTCTTGATACTTCTACCAAGACTGAAACAATAGAATCTGTTGTTAGTAATGACGAAGCCAAAGCCCTTGAAAGGGAATGTGATGATGGCCTGGAGAACGAGGCTAAGCGGCAAATGTTCCAAAGTGCTGAGAGTGCAGTTGAAGCCTGGGCTATGTTGGCTACCTCTTTGGGTGGTCAGAGTTTTGTCAAATCGGAGTTCGAGAAGATCTGCTTTCTAGAGAATCGAAGGACAGACACAGAGGTAAGTTTTTCCAATCAAGATTTATATGATTATGTGTGCATTCGAGCAATTCATGTTTACACATCTGCCAATAGCCGTTGTTTATGCTGCCTTCACAGATACGTAACTCCTGTGTCGATGTCGGTAAACTTGACGTCTTGGTGGTCTTCACTGCGATTCTTTGTAAAAGTGGATAAAATAGGAGTAGATTCATGTATCCGTGAACTTTCCTATTCGTTCTATATTGGTTTGTGTCTTAGTTATGGATCGTTATTCGCTGACCAGGTGGCCATCTGGCGTGACTTAAAAGGTCGCAGATTGCTATTTGCATTTCGTGGAACAGAACAGGTAAGCCATTGTGCATATTCTCCTCCGGATTCAATGGACATGTGTGAATACCAGTCTCGACAGCTGTGAATTAGGTTTATTATTCTTTAAATATTAAACATTCGGACTCGCTTTCACATGATAACAACGTTCACTCCTGCAAGAGCTAAACTCTGCTTGGCTAGAACAAGTTTGTGTGCATTCTGGAATTGGTTTATTCTTACGTACAATTTAACTGAGATCTGTGCAGACCAAATGGAAAGACTTGTCGACTGATATGAACGTCATTCCTGTTGGGTACTATTAATATCATGATGCACCTGTTTTCACGCGATCCAGCTTTCTTGTTCAATAATCGTATTTGAGCTTGTGTATGGAAGATTTCGTTCTGAGAAAGTAGTATTTACCTATCGTTTTGCATAACTTCTCCTAGATATGTTACCAACTGTACTCATCCAAGTATTTGATATGTCGCGGCTTTATGTATATTTCTTTTTACCAGATTCAATCCCGAGCGCATAAGTGGTGACTTCAAGGAAGAGGTTTTGGTACGTCCTAGAAAGATTTTTGTTTTATTGTGCATTCAATCCGAAGGTTTTTATTGATTCGACCAGCTAATTCGACCCTATTTCTGTTCTACAGGTTCATGGTGGCTTCTTGACTGCTTATGATTCCGTGAGACGGCGATTGATGGATTTGTTACAAGCCTCATTGAGTGTCAGGTTGAAATGTAAAACCTTCTGTGGACAATAGACGGTTCGCTTTCCAAACGATTATTCAGGGCATGCCTTTAGTCTTGGGAGGTATTTTCTCCTGAACTTAAATTCTTAATATTCTCCCTCTTGATGGCAGTGACATCGATGGTGATCCCACTCAAAGCTGGCAAGTCTATTCAACGGGCCATAGTCTTGGTGGTGCATTGGCCACACTGTTCGCTCTTGAGCTTTCCTCGTCGAAACTCGCCAAGTAAGAGCGGATTTTTCACTTTTCTGTTGCTCTGATCTCTTCGTTTTACTAAGAGCTTCCTCTGGGGCTCGCACTGTGGGGCTCCTAGCTCTCTTCTGGACTTGCTTTTGACTTCTACGAGATTGAGCGAAATAAGGTTTCGGGCTTGCCATTGATCTGCCAAGCAGTGCTTTCATTTCTTTGAGGTCGGTAGAGGGGTGAAGGACCGCATGTTAGCAGAGCTACTAGAGTAGCCATCGTGCAATTGGCAAATAGCGCGTGTCTAGACGCTGACATAATTCTGCAGGAAAGTCTTAAACAAATAGCAGTTCACATCCTAAAGAATTTACATATTTAGTTCATTTCTAGCCCAATCAATGTACTTCTCGTTCTGATGTTGTAAATATTGCAGAAACGGCCATATACAGGTCACAATGTACAACTTTGGGTCGCCACGGGTTGGGAACAAGCTATTTGCAGATAATTACAATCAGGTAATTAAGTCGAATTAATCGTTTTAAACCGATTGTGCACTTGTTGCGAACGACTATTCCAATCTCTTGTTGTAATGTCTTCTGAACACCAGTGTTTTTTTCCTAAATCCAGGCAGTTAAGAACAGTTGGCGAGTAGTGAACCATCGTGACATCATACCAACTGTGCCCAGGCTAATGGGCTACTGTCACGTCGCTCAGCCCATCTATCTCTCTGCTGGAGATCTGGCTGAAGGGATTGTAGGTCTTCCTCCACTTTGAATTTGTCATTCTCAATTGCAAGGCTTAGAGTTCTTTCAGCGTGAGCTTACTTTGTATTCTCTTGAAGTTTTTGGTAAATTATAGGTGGTGCTGTACGTGAAATTTAACCCCTTTGCCGAAATGGCCAGACGTGGCTGCTCCTATATCTATAAGAATTTAAATCAATCATTTGGGAAGCTTCAATTATGGTTAGAAAACCATACCCTACATTAGGAAGAAGAAATCACACCCTACATCTTTGAACGGCTGAACTATGCTTTGAAAATCACTATAATTGAATATTAACTTCCAAAGTACACTTTATATATTTAGCCGGGGCAGAGAGGAACATATTTCGGCCTATTTGGAAGTATGTACATCGCAAAATGGTGTGATATTGTCATGTTATCTTCTTGGAACTAAGGACTTAGTGGCCGTTTAGCAGAAGTTCCTTATGCTTAACGTTTTGTGTTCTCAGGTTGAACGTGACCTCTTAATAGATGGATATCATGGAGATGTCATTGGCGAAGTAACTCCAGACTTTGTATTTGAGAATGTTGTGAGTGAACAGAATCCTCGCCATGGTTCTGCTGTACATTAGCATTTGATCTTGCGTATGAGGTATGCAATTGCGGGTTTTCAGATATGTGCAGTTTGCAATTCGTATTGACATCTTTATCGTGCAGATGAAAGGGGAAAGGAAATTGCTCGAAAGGCTTCTGCAAACAGAGATTGCAATGCTACGTGCTATTCGAGATGGTAGTGCTCTAATGCAGCACATGGAGGACTTCTATTATATCGCTTTGTTAGAGGTTGGACCCTCTCGATCACTTTCGTTGTTTTGTTTGAGTTTTCTAGCTAACTAAAGAATCATCACGCTTTAAACCAGAAACGGAAGCTCAAACCAGTAATTATAATTTCGAGTGTTGAAACTCACCGTCATTTCATATATACGCAGATAAATCAGAATTGTATTTATGGTCGATGTCCTGAATCCATTTGCGATTGCGGTTGGTATACGTCAATGTCTATTTGAACGTTTCAAGAAATCAGTAAAATTAGACTGTTTCAAGAACTTTTAGGCAATATCATAAAGATAATGGACAGTGGCAGCGTGTCTAAATACTGCTGTTGGGAAAGTGGACCCAGGGTGACATCAGCACATTTATCAGTGTAGCAATCTTCTGAACGTAAACTACTAGATGATGTTCACATTCTAAAAAGTATAGTTTCTTAGTTTATGCCAGGGATGATAGTGTATCCTCCTCGAGACTTCTGAAAATAACGGGAGATCTCGTAATGTCGTTTACAAAACTTACTCTAGGCTATTTGCTTGGTTGTGCAGCGTGTGGAGAAGAAGATGGCCAGAAGATTAAAATAGACTGCTCTTTTCTACATCAACATCAACACCATGGCCGTAGGTTTGTATTAGACTCATCAAATGTGTTCTAAGTTTTCTTGTGGGCTGCTTGACATTGTGTCTCTAATATTTCTCTTGTGTCAAGCTCCAATTCCTGTTAAGTATAGAATACAGAAAGATGCTAGTCCTATATTGCATCACTTATGTCTAGGGAAAGGAAGACCAAAGAAGAGCATTTGAGAGTGAGATCCCAGCGTCAGATTTACAGAATAACCTTCATGAGGATGACCTACCTTGATATTGGCTACCTCAATGTTGTTGTCCTTGATAATTTTTTGCCCACTTTAGTATTCAATCCATAGTTTTTTATGTATTCGAAATATATTAGGAGCATCCTTGTGTGCTTGACACTATCTTCTGTGTTTACAGGAGTGATTGTATTAGTTTACAGGAGTGATTGTGCTTAACACATGTTGATGACTTTACCCGTGAAAGATACACTACAATTTTTTTCTTAAAATTGATATTTTGGTTTATCAGTAGACATTTTAGTTTACGAAATGTTTCAAATAAATAAGTAAATGATATAGTTTTGAGTCATGGAGAAATCAACCAAGTCACTTACAAAAAATCCATAAGATATACATATTTTAATTTTAATCTTTAAAATTACAAACTAAAACTGGACAAGTTTCTAATGTGACTACTTACTAATTAGTTTCTTGAAAATTATAGATAAAATATATCTCAAGAATTGTTGAAGGTCTAAATTTACATTTCTTAGCATGACAATTAATTGATTTATAAGTGGATAAGGTTGCATTGTAAACTGACGCGTCTTAGATAATAAAGCTAATTAGAAAGATATATTAAAAAAAAATTGACAATGAATACATATTAGAAAATTAGAAGAGTTTGATATTTAAAATGGTCCTGTGATTCTTTGTTTATATAGGTCACACACTGTAGGTCCTTACTTGAACAATGTTTAAATGTATGAGAACAACTATAAACTAGAAGATAAAAAGTACTATGACACATTAAATTAAATTTTTTCCAATGTTGTCTAATTGACACTAAAAGTAATATCTTCTTTTGTCCTTTAGAACATATTTGGTGAACTAAAAAAATAATATATTTTCTAGTTTCTCATGGTAGGAGAGCTAAAAGATAGAAAAGAATAAACCAAAAGAGTCATTAGAATTCATGCATTTTATTCTCTTTTGTCTTCTAGAACATATTTGGTGAACTAAAAAAATAATGTATTTTCTGGTTTCTAATGCATTAGGAGAAGAATGGGGCTTCTAGAAGGCCTCTACATTTGCACCAACAGTGAATATAGCTATTGAATTTAAAATTGAAAAAAGAAATTGAATTCAACAATGGATAGTCTAGAATTAATTAAATTTAATATTTTATTTTTTATTTTTTAGAGAAGATGCCTTCAGCAAGCCCCATTCTTCTCCTAATGGGTAGGAGAGCTAAAATATAGAAAAGAAGGAACCAAAAAAGTCATTAGAATTCATGTATCTTATCATTTTTTGTTTTTCAAAACATATTTGGTGAACTAAAAAGGTAATGTACTTTTTAGTTTCTTATAGTAGGAGAGCTAAAATATAGAAAAGAAGGAACCAAAAGAGGTATTAGAATTCATGTATTCAGAATTTGACATGGTTATGGGGCAATTAAAAACATTACCAATTGCTAACAATTTCAATTTATTATTCATTTAAGCACATAATTATCTTTTTTGATATGACAAGCATTCCTAACATTGTTAAAGGTTTCATGTATGTTTTCTTATTAAACATGTGTAAATTATACTAAAGTATAATACTAATGGAATATACCAATCATACTACTAAAATCACAACAAACTCTATAATATCATAATTCAATTTTGAATAATATTATAGAAATTCAATTGCTTTGTAATAGCCTTAGGATACTTTCTACTATATATTAAGTATTCTTTTTGTGAAATGTTTGAAAATCAAATGGATACTACAAAAATAAATTCAAAAAAACTTTCCAAACAACAAAACTATAGATAAATTCCATGTCTTTTTAAAATGTGATATTAAAGAATAAGGAAGCACCAACCGCTAGCATTGTTCAACATATTCAAATGTGAAGATTCTACTTACATTATTCACTTGATTAATTTATTCTTATTGCAATGTCTTCATCTTTGCAAAGGTTACTTTGTAAAAATTATGATATAAAGATTTTCTTTAATTACTTTATATTGCACTATATAAATTTTTTCAAGGAATATTGTATGAGGATGTCAATATTTTCATTTAAAAATTATACATACTTTGTTTATCTACATTCTATCACATGAAAATTTGATGAAAGTAATATACTTAATGCGTAGCAAAGCAAGTGCCAATCGCTAGTTATGTTCTAAAATAGTACTAGGTGTAATAGACAAAGATTTGTTAGACATTATATTTAATATATTTGACATCATGGAATCTATTGTGGAAAAAAGTATTTCACCAATACTTTAAGAATATGCTTGTGTGACATACCAAGGAGTTGTTAATTAGATGTCATGTAATCATATATGTTGTATCAATTGCAAGCATTGTCTCTATCTGTTTGGAGAGAAAATCATGTTCTAAGTTTCCCACATCATTGTCTTATGTTGAAGCTTAGTTAGCTGCATAACAATTTTGTCTATCTTATTATTTGAATATATCATACATGAGATAGATACACTAGTTTATGAAGAGATACAAATAGACATTAGATTAAAGGTTTGATGCCAAATGTCCAATTAGACATGTTTAAATTATGTTAAACAAATATTTCAATATTTTTGGATATTCTCAAATATAACAAGTGTATTCTAAAATAGTATGAAGAGTGATTTATATAAAGATATAAGGATTTCTTTGACCTCATGTCTAATATACTCAACATTGTATTATTCATTTAACCCCTAAAGTCCCATTGTCCCCTCGGGGGACAAAATGGATTTCGGGCAGGCTATTACGGCTTCAATATTCATCGTTATTTTCTGAAACTTTTTGTGAAGATAGAAAAACACATTAGCTTTATGGGAATATAATTTTTATTTCAATCAGTGCCCGGGAGCAAAAGTTATGGCACAAAAGGTTATTTTTTCTGGTGCGGCGAGCAGAAATCTTCTCACACAAAAAAATTTAAGAAAACAAAAATAATTATTTTCTCATAGATTGTATTTTTATCTATATAAGAAGCTTTGATTCATTCCATTTGGATTTGTGATGTGAAAGTTATGGAAAATCTTATTTTTCGGGCAATTAGAGCATCTTCTTGAAAAAATAACTTGTAGGACTCATTTTTTAATGCAATTTTCACAATTTTTCAAAAAAAATTGTTGGACATGTCTAAGTTTGCTTGCTAAAAACAATCTCACCATTGGAATTATAGTGGTTTAATCCCATCTTAAAGCTATTGACGATTTAGTTTTTCTTTCAATCTTACACCTACTTCTATATAACAATTTTTTAAAGAATGAAAATCATGTGTATTTTTTTGGAATTTTTTTTCCTATATTTTCAAATCAATTATTCAACATTAAAAAAAATAAATTCAAAGTCTGTAGTGTAAACTTTTTTTACAAATGGGGGTCAAAGTCATCTGAAATTGCAAGTCAGTGTTCCAAAAATCAATTTTTTCCAACTTTGAATGTTAATATCTTCTAATCTATACGGTCAAACTTTATGAAATTTTTACCACATGATCTAAGATAAGTTTAGTACAAGATCCTGTAGTTAGATTCCAAAAAGAATTATTCTTTTCTCCTTTCTTAGATGAACACAAGAGAACTGGTCGTTTTGAGTTGTTTTTGACAGAAAAATGCCTTGGGACTTTAGGATTTAACCCCTAAGTGCTCAAGCGATCAATTTTTGGTCTCTGCCTGCCTTCAAACAAAATTTTTGAGCAAAAAAAAAACTTAGTTTTTTTTTTAAAAGATTGGGTTGTCTATCAATATTTGACTCAAAATTTAGATCTCTACAATCAATCTGAAATGAAAAGAAAATTAGCACAAAGTGTTTAGAATTGCCTTGTGTTGAAATTTTTATTATTTGGAGAAAGTATTGGTGTTCTCATTACTAGATCTTATGCAATTTTTTCACAAATTAATAGAAACTATAATTTTGACCAATCAGAAAAAATCAAATGCTAAAGATAGAAACTATATTTTTGATAAATTTTTCAAGTCATATCTTCAAAATTTATTTGAAGAGAATCTAAAAATAAGTTTATAATTTTGACCATACAAATACTTTCTACTTTTCATGCTTATATTGTCTTCTTTGATGCAAACTTGGAAAAAACTTTAGAACTTATATTTTATAACACATTTGTGTTTTGTCCAAATCCCTTGGGCTTTTAGGAGTTAAAAAGAGAATTATCCCACCTATAAATACTCAGAAGATATAACAAACAAGGGTTTAGGATTATTTGATGATGGTATATTAGGCATATCAAATGTTGTCTCTATCTATGTGAAAAAGACAACCATGTTGACTCCTACAAGTTTTAATCCCTAAATATCCAAGGCCCCATATTATTGTGTTTACATAACTTTGGAGAGACATAGATGCATCTCAAACTTGAAAGATATACATCATACAAAAGTTGCATTTATAGGTGCGTACCACTTCCGCACGGATTCCGTGCATTAAAAACACCCACGACTTCTATGCATTTGACATATTAGATTGATATGAATGAAGGTCTTGCCACTTCCATATTATTGAACCGTACATTATAATTGTGTAGATTTGACACTTTTGTACATCAATGTATTTGTGTATTTTTGGCCATTTGCCACACGGACGGTCAGAGGCATGGGGGTTTGGACCCCCGACCTCCTAAGTGGAAGCCCATTTACTTTGCCATTGCACCATGAAGAAGTTGTTCTGATTACAATGGGTGTAGAATTCTATTTGTATGGTTCTTGCAATTTGTTTTTCATTTGCTTTATTAGTTCAACAGACTTTTATGGCCGTTTTGACATAGTAGAATTACCTTTTTTAAATAATTTTGAACTAACAAAAATGGGGAAATCAAGCCAAATTTTATCTCCAAAAATCTATTTGCAATTTTGAGTCTTCATTAAAAAGTTATGGACAAAACTCTGAGAGGTTGTTTAAAAATGTCAAAGAAAATGTTCAGTTGAACCCCTCTCTGAACTTTGCCCATAACTTAGATTGGAGACTTGAAATTGCTGACGGATTTTTGGAGATAAAATTTAGATTGATTTATCAACTTTTTTTTATATAATTTTTTTGTAAAAATGTTATTCTACTATGCCAAAATGGTCACCAAAGTCTGACTTTTAAAAATATCCAATTGTGAATGATTTAGTTAGAAAAAAAAGTTCATTTTACATAGAATTCCAACCATGGTGATTTTAGCATTGCCCAAATGCTAAAAATTATTTGAAATTCTTCTAAGTCAAAATGAACAAAAAGAACAAAAATGTGTTGATTTTCTTTGTTGATGTGGACATTGTACTATCTGAATCAACAAAAATTTGTGACCATTTTGTTAACTTGTGCCAAATCAACAAAAAATTGTAAAAAAGGTCAATAAAGTACCCAAATCAACAAAAATTTGGTGATTTTTTTGTTGAGTTGAACATCATTTTGTCGTTGTGATGGAATAAATATTGTTTCAATTCCACATAAAAAAGAATTTCATTTGGCCCAAATAAAATTCTGACTTGCTACATAATGTCGAGGGCCCTTCTAGGCAAGTCATATGTATCCTATCCGAAATATTTTGGACAAGGCCCGCTACTAAATGCTTGGTCTCGCTCCACGGTGGCCGGTTTTGAATCCATAACTTCACATTTACAAGGTTGTTCTTAACCAACTCACTTGTCCACATGAATCACGTGTTGAAATGGTTGTGCGTTTTTTCATACTAATAATTGTTCATTGTTATTGGAGATTCATTTGCCATGTTAAAAAAAATTAAAAATTAAAAAAATTAAAATCTTTTTTGGCATTAGATTGTACCAGCTCTTTGGTGCATCCAAAAAAAAAATTAAAATTTGTGATTCTTTTTTCCCCAAATCATCATAGTTGAGACTTGAAAGCTTTTTTTTTTCCCACAATAGAATTTGGATATTTTTAACAATGTAAGAAAAAAAATTAATTTTTTGGGGAATAAATTACATAGGCTTTTTTTGTATTTAGAAAAAATTTCAAAAATTTCAAAAATTTCCTTTTTTATGAAATCATGATGATGGCTAGGAGGAGCAGGAGCTAGGGGGGTTCACATCGGACTTCAAAAATTTCTAGTGATGTTGAAATCTTTCTTTTTTCAATTTTTTTGTAGTAGATCATGTAGGCTTTCGTGTATTATGTCTGAAAAACTATTCAAAAATTTTGAAAAATATTTTTTTTGACAAAATCATGATGGTTAGGAGCTAATTTTCTTTCAAAGCAGCTTTAGATATTTTTACCAATGTCAAAAATTGTTTTTTTCCCAAAATAAATTCACAACATTCTTTAACAAGACTTTAGGACTATAGACTATCACGACAAATTCCGTGCAAAGCCTCAATTAGTGTTTATATCACACGGATTCCGTGCAAATTGATTCAATACGTAATCTGTATCGGTTTTGTGAACCATTGTTTAGATACGGAGTCCGCATGGAATTGGTTACATACAGTTTTTGTGCGCCATCAACACAATGGTAATATACATGGAAGAGACATGATATATGTGTTGCTATAATGGATGTTGTTTACGTGCAAATGAGACACTCCAAAGCCCACAAAATCCATACGTTTATTTGAATCAATGCAATTTGTACAAAAACAAATGGCATTTAGTCATCTAGGAAGTTTGAGATGTGGTGATTAGAAACTGAATTTTTAGTAAGATAGGTACAAAAGTCTACTACTCAAATCAAGTTACAAGTTAGGCGATTTACTACAAACATTCAAACAAAACCATGTCTTTTGTGCAAGTAAAGTAATCAATTCACTACGGCCATTGAACACACCTCAAGGCTCAAATCACAAGCATAGGCAAAACTAGAAAACAACTTCAAATTAAAAAATAGTATTAAGCCTCTCTAGTGGGGTGTTCTCAAGGTATCTATTTGATGATAAATGTCAAATTAAAGGATTTTTCATCTGCTACATCACATCATATTTACTACATTCACTACATCATTTGATTTCAAGGCCAAAGAGTAGCCTATACCTTTAGAACATCCAACAATAGATGACCATTGTCGTACACGCAGTCTAGGCGTAAGTATCCTTAACACAAAGATGTACTAAGATAACACGAAATATCGTTCCAGGGAATTCCAGATGTTATTGCAAACTATGGATATCCGGATCTCTTCCAAAACACACCCAAGCAATCCGTCTCAACGATTCACTCTCTTCCGGTTGCTACTACTTTTCGGAATCCAATCTGGAATCTGTCCTCACTACTTTCCAGAATCCAATCCAAAATTTGTCCTCACTACTTTCCAGAATCCAATCCGGAATCTATCCTCACTACTTTCCGGAATCCAATCCAGAATCCGTCCTTGTCCGGATTCTGGTTTTGTCTAGTCACACTCTGGTTTTCTGTACCCTTGTTTTACCGTCAGGGGTAGGGACTCACCACTTGTAGTTCAAACACTCTCTCCACTAATATTTTAAGCAAACACACACAATCCGAACAAAGTTTGATATAGAGAAAGAGAGGGTAGCAATTCTCACAACTTTCCGGATGGCCAATCCGGAAAGTAGGTCACTCAGAACCACGTCCTATTTCCTTCACTACAACGACAGATCAAGACTTCCGAAATCGACAAAGACGCGTATATTCTAGAATCTAGACTGATCCGGTAGTTGGCAGGCCTGCCAAATGGTGGGAATATTCCGTTGGCGGTTGCTTATCTCCGCATAAAACCCTCCCTGGGTTCCGGACTCGCATCCACTCCACTCTTTCTGGATTACTATTCCAGCAGTTTAAAGGCACAGTGCACTAATCCTCTTTCACAAATCTAGAACTTTCACACAAACGCTCAGTATCAATCAGACCTAGTCGCCTAAGATCCGGATTCCTCCTCACCCCTGCACACTTGCACTTATACACCAATACACAAGTGACCATAGATGCGATACGCAAGAGAATGATCATAAGGTGATCTCCTGAATGCTCAGATTGAATGACAAGGGAAGGGGAATGAGAGGCCAACAAGCCCGCCCGCCCTTAAATACAAAGCAAGGCGACCTAAAAGTCACCAAAAAACCAGGGCAACGGACCAATTAAGCGTTCCAAGAAAGCCATTCAAATCCTAAAACTAGGAACTTGGCTACTCCCTAAAATTCCGAAAATCCCCCCAAAACCGGAATTTTCTAAATTTCCGGAATCCGATCCATAAATCCCTTCAATCTGGAATTCTCTAGATTTCGATTGGCGTTTACGTCTGGTTCCGGAAACTTATTTACGATTTTAGCCTATTTAGAAATTGCTTAATCTATAATTCTAAACTTTTGTTTCTACTTCCTATTCCTATGCGTAAAGTCAAAAAAGTTATACTACTTTAACACTATTCTATTCTATTTTCTCTATTTTGAGTTTTGCATACCCTGACAACCATCTAGATATGTTGGGATTGGAGCTTCTCTAGGTTATAGGATTCAAGTTTAGGGAGTAGGATAGTTATAGAGATTTTGGGGGAAAAGTTAATTATTTCGACTAGGTCTTGTTAGTCATCACTCATTTTTTTGCCTTGTGTGCATTGCATTTGGAAAAGAAGATGTCATTTTCAAAAATTTGAAATATTTAAAAATTAATTTGAGACTCGTCTACGATTTCAAGAGCTACTTAAACTACTTCTAAATGCAATCCATCATCCAATTGAAATTTAATTTTAACCATTATAACACTAGTGGAAATGTGAAATCTTGGATACCTTGGAGATCTTGGAGATCTTGGAAATCTGAAATCTTGGAGAAGTGATGTGATAGGGCAATTTGTTGATTCCAATGAAGGATATGCTTAAATATTTACGCTCACATTTTTTTGCATGGCATAATTCAAATAAAAACTTGATATATTGGCAATGAAAGTATTAAGGCAAATTCAAATCTTTACAAGATTTGGATACCTTACCTATTAGTGATATACTATAATCTTTTCCTCCAAGCTCGTGCCAATATGGTCCTAGAGCACCAGTTTTGACATTGTAGTCTCATCTTTTAGGATTACATTAATTTCTACTAGTGTAAATTGTCTAGGAAATGTCAAAACTTCCCTTTATATTGGATCACATGCAAAGATTTAATGCTTGCAAACTCACTAGTAAATTGTGTATTAGTGATGTAGGGCAATTTGTTGATTTCAATTAATGAAGGATGATTAGTTACTTTGACTCATGATTTCTTTCATGCTATAATTTGAATATGAAAGTGAGATGTTGGCATAGAAATATTTGGGCAGGTCCAAAACTTTCAAAATTTTGGTACCTTCTATCAGTAATACATTATGATCTTCTCATTTATGTCTTTGATAGTACAATTTCTTTTTGTCATTAACACTCCAATATATCCAAGTAGAAATTCAAGGGTTAATTTACATTGATAATCAACTCAATTTCTTTGACTTTCAATTTACAAAATATTGAAATCTGCCTTCACATAGAGCAAAAATAGTTGCACTAGGCATACTAGTAGAAATGTAACCTTGGAGCACTAAGGTACAATATCCAAGCTTGGTGCTCTAGATCCATATTTCTAATAGGATTATTTAGAAGTTAAAGTTGAGGCCTGCTTAGTTGAAGTCGACAATGATTTTATTCATCTTACTATTTGGAAGTGGATCAAATAATTACATCAATTCATGAAGAAATAATAATAGACTTTAATATGTCATATGTCTTATTAGACATGTGTAGTTCATATTAAGCAAATGTTTCTATATTGTTGTATATTGTCAAACATACCAACTTACCAAGTAAGTTTTTAAAATTGTATTCAATTGTCTCATGCTAATGAGTGATTACTGGTCAAATTTATTGAATGGATGTTTGTAATATTATGATAAATTTTTACTCTAAAAAGTATAAAGATTTTTTAAATAAAATAAATATAAAACAAAAGGATTTTTATAGCATCAATTCAATCTACAAGATCAATTTTTCTATATGATCTTTAATACCTCCAAAAAAATGGCATACAAAGGATATATGTAGCCATGTAGGAAATGAAAATATTACTATTCTTTATAATATCAATAAATCAAGTATAAAATTAGTATAGTATTATGGACATATATAAATTTTAGCTTAAGTTTCTAAACTCTAATTTGAAATAATATTAAAATTTCCAAAATTCAAAAGTACACAATTGATGAGGATCACTTTCTATACTACTATCATTTTTTTGATAAAATGACTATGTCAAGTCTTCTTGAATGGCTGGATGCTTTACTTTGAAGTCTTAGATATATAAAAAGCATGACTCCAAAATTATTGGGCAACTTCAATATACACAACAAATTGTCCTTGCAAAAAACCTTTTGAATGATTGAGGTAAAATTAGAACTTGAGAGTACCATCACTGAAAGTATATCAAAAAGCCTCATAAAATAGACATGAGAAATTTTGGATTTGGACATTGAAAAACCAATAAAAATACCATAAGAAGTCAACAAAAAGTTAATGATTTTAGAAACAATGATAAATCATGCCTAAGAAGGAAAATCATGCAAATGATAGGACAAAATTTTCATGCTATTTGCAAGGTTTTTCTTCTCGGGTGGGTCACTCTTTATATATTCTGTGCACCACGTGCAGCGAGAGGGTATTGGGGGGAGGGGGGGGGGCGCTATTTACCTCCAAGATACCATTAAAAGGGTCCCTATAATTATTTAATTTCAAAAACTGCCCTTTTCGTGCACTCTATTATTATTTATATTGCCAAGGTCAATGCAATTTTCTGTAGGCTATATTTGTTATAAGTAAATAAAGTTAATTGAAAAGTCAGGTGAAAGCCAAAGTGTTAGAAAAGGAGTCCCAAAAGAAATTGACTAAAATTTGACCCATCTTCATGCTTTCTCAAGCAATGTGTGATCAAACTTCACTATGGTCATATATATAGGAAGACTATACCTTGTATTTAAAATATACAACCTAGGAGTCCAATGATCAACAAGCTTGTGTCCCCAAACAAACCTACAATGCCATTTGAACTTCAACAATTCATAAATAATTCTACATAGGTTTAAAAAACATCAAATGACTTAGGTTAGATGTAAATTCCATTTGTCTAAGAAGGATATTAATAGAGAATTTATTTAGAGAACTTTAACCTCCCTAAATTTAGCTTGGGGTCTTACTTCAAATTCAATCTCAATTGTATGAGTACTTTCACAAACATAAAATAACCAAGGCAAAAAGATAGGCAAACACTAGAACATCATTTTCAAACAAATAGAACACAAACACATAAAAGTAAAACTGAATTTATGGAAGAGACTTGCAAGAATCTGTCCTTCACATGTGTTTAGAAACACAAGGCAATGTGTAGATTTTAATCAAAACATAAATCAGCTTCTAATAGAGCTTACCAACACTTACATAAGTCAAAATATGAAACTCTGCCACAAGATTTCAAACAATTATAGACATAAATTGAAACTAGAAATGAATTCAAATAGCAGGGGTCTGTCATTGAAATGTGTTCAACAACACAAGGTAATCCAGTGATTGTACTCAAAATGTATAAGTGTCATTACATGTGCTTACCTACAGCAATATCAGTCAAAATTTGAAACACTATAGCACGCTATCAAAATTGTAACAACCCAACACATGAAACTAAAATTGAAATTCAATGAAACCAAAATGAAACTTGTGAATTGCATATGGCATGCCACACACAAGGTCCAAGAAAGAAACTATTCTAGAAGTATATCAATGTTTGAATGCACATGAAAACAAAAATGGATGCCAAAACTTTTGCACTTTGAAGAATTCAGAGATGTCCAATTTGTTGAAGTCCGCCATTCTCAGGCGCTTTAGCATGTCTATCTGCAGCACCCAAGAATGCTGCAACAGTGCGAGGTTTTCTTCAAAGCGGCAAATGAAAGAATTCTTGTGTGAAGGTTTAGGAGCTCCATCTGCTGCGGCCATTCTAGTAGATGTAAACTCGGGGGTGTTGACTACCACCTCATAGACGCGTTTGCTGAAGAGTGCGCAGCATATAAGCAGCTTCAATGTTGCAAACTTTTCTTTGTCCAGGATGCTTGCCTCCTCCCAACCATTTCACAACTCAAACTTCTGGAGCTCTTTGTTGTTCCAGAACTCAAATGGCTACTCTAGTTCTGTTTTCTCCTCCAAACAAATCTATAGTGAAGCATATGTTTTGTCCTCAAACAACTTGACCTTGCTGTAAAATGTCGGACTACCAAAGTTGCCCTCCAAGATCCACATCTTCGCTTGAGTCTCCATGACTTCGTAATCCCTGAACCCTAATCCCAGCCCACTTTGAACATGTAACTAAACCTTCATGAGAAGACGTCCAAAACTACGAACTAAAATGAATTCAAGTAAGCACAAAATAGCCAACAGAATTAGGACCAGAGGTTACCCTAAGCCAAAAGGAACTCGAGATTGTCTTTGGGCTCGGGCTCAGTGGCAATAGAAAGCAATCGTCCCAGCCGCAAGTTTCATATGAAACACCCTTTATCTCAGCAACAGTCTCAAAAATCACCACAAAATAATTCTCAAAGGCATCATGAACCCTAAATCCTTAGCACGCCTTGAATCTGGATCGCTACACCCACACTCAAACCTTGACCAACACTCGGAAGAATCATAGACAGCACAATATGAAGATGACAACCCTAACTCATAACTCAAATTCTTTGACATGGCAACTTCATCCATGCAATTCCACCCAACGGCCCAATTTTTCATCTACTATACCTTTGACCCAGCTCTACAATCAAATGTACATAACTACATATAGACTATACTAAATACAATACCTTGGATCCAAATCTTTAGCCTCTAATATATATGTAATAAAATCTTAATAGCCTAGATTTGTAGGCTCCCAAGACTACTTATAATGGATTTGTCCCTTTCAATGTTTCTTATCTTATATGTAAATTTTTTATAATTTTTAGACAAAATGAATAAAACCATTCTATTTTATGCCGCACGTTGTTTTTAAATTGCAGGAAGTGACCTCCCAAGTTTTCCTTTCTTAATACCTGAATTCCCATTGTCCCCTCGAGGACAAAATGGATTTCAGGCAGCCTCCTACGGCCTCAATATTCAACATGATTTTTTGAAACTTTTTGAGAAGATATAAAAACACATTAGGTTTTTGGGAATATAATTTTGATTTCAATCTATGCCCGGGAAAAAAAGTTATGGCACAAAAGGTCCTTTTTTTTTGTGCGATGGGCAGAAAATCAAAAATCTCCTCATACAATTTTTTTTTCTTACATTTTTAAAATTTTGTTTCTCATAGATTATAATTTCATCTATATGGGAAGCTTTGATTGTTTCCATTTGGATTTGTTATGTGAAAGTTATGGACAATCTTGGTTTTCAGGCAATTAGAGCATTTTCTTGAAAAAATATCTTATAGGATTCATTTTTGAATGCAATTTTCACAATTTTTCATAACTTTTGTGTTCACAAGGCTAAGTTTTTTGCTGAAACAAGCTCACCATTGGAATTATAGTCTTTTCATCCTATCTTAGAGTTATTAACAATTTAGTTTTTCTTTCAATCTTTGACCTACTTCTACTTAACAATTTTTTAAAGAATAAAATCAAGTGTTTTTTTTTTGAAACTTTGTTGTAGATTCTCAACTCAATTCTTGAACATAAAAAAAATTAAATGCAAAGTTTGTCGTGTAATATTTTTTAATTAATGGCGGTCAAAGTCATCTAAAACTGCAAGCCAGTGTTCAAAAAATCAACTTTTTTCAACTTTGAATGCTAATATCTTCTAATCTATGCAATCAAACTTTATGAAATTTTTAGCACATGATCTAAAATAAGTTAATTATAAGATCCTGTAGTTAAATTCTTAAAAAAAAAAATCTCTTTTCTTGGATGAACGCAACAGAACTGGCAATTTTGAGTTGTTTTTGACAAAAGAATTGCCTTGAGACTTTAGAGGTTAACCCCTAAAGTCCCATTGTCCCCTTGAGGGACACATGGATTTTGGACAGGCTCGTATGGTCTCAACATTCGTTGTGGTTTTCTGAATTCTTTTGTGAAGATACAAAAATACATTAGCTTTCTACAAATAAAATTTTTATTTCAATCAAAGCCGAAGTGCAAAAATTATGAAACTCAATAAGACCAAATTTAATTTTAAAATAAAAAACTTAAAAGTTTGGATTCTCATAGATTATAATTTATTTATGTGGAAAGCTTTGATTCCTTCCATTTGAACTAGTGATGTGAAAGTTATGGATAGTATTGTTTTTTCACTACCAAAGAGGCAGTCAAAACCAAGACAAAATCAACACATTTTTGTTAATTTTTGACCGAACCAACATAAAACTGATTTTGACTAATAATTTGTGTTTTTTAAGACCGCATTAACAAGTTTTCTGTTGGTTCAATGTTAATCAACAGAATTCTGTTAAATTTTTGGAATTTCAAGAATCTTTAGGAATCTTTGGAATCTTCTTGGAATCTTTTTGGAATCTTTTGCCAACTATTGGAATCTATTATAATCTACAAGAATCATTTGGCAATCTATTGAAATTTATTAAAATCTTTTGGGAGTCTTTTAGAAATCTTCTGATATTTGTTAAAATCTTTATGAAATATATTGAAATGTTATAGAATCTTTTTAAAACCTTTTAAAATCTATTGAAATCTTTTTGAAACTACTAGAACCTCTTAAAATCTTTTATAATTTTTCTAAAACATTTGCAATCTTTTAGTGTATGAATTTGGAATTTTAATTTTAATCAAATTTTTAATAAGCATAATTTGATTTTGATTTCGAATTGAATTTCAATGACATTCTATAAATACAATTCAAATTCCAAAAATTAATAAACTTGGAGAATGAATAATATATTTCTATTTTATGACAAAGTTTAATGATTTCTAAAGTTGAGGTGACAGGAACCTAATTGAAATCTATCTTATCCCCTAAAAAGACAATTGTGAATTAGGGATGAATATGTAAATTCTAAGTGTTGAACTATTCAAATTATAAATTTTGAACTACTCAAAATCTAGATTATTTGAACGTCTAAAATTGAAGTATTCAAAAATTAAACAATTTAATTCTAAATTTTGGCCAAACCACCTCTAAGAAAATGCTTGTTAGAATTTCAAAACAAGTTAGATTAAACTGAGAATTTTATCGCTAGAAGTAGACTTTCTAACAAATTTTTGTAGAAAATGGACTTTTTATGGAGATATAGGCCTTCAAAGTCTATACCATGGAATGTATTTTTTTAACTTACATTTAAAATTCAGAGTTTTTCAAACTCAGCAGACTTTGGAGGCCATTCAGTCATAGTAAATCAACTTTTTTCAAAGAACCTCCTACTAATAAAAGTTGCAAAATAAAGTTAACTTTAACCTCCAAAAACTCTTTTTCAATTTCAAATCTTCAATACAAAGTTATGGACAAAATTCAGAGAGTACATTTTCTTTGACATTTTTAAACACCCTCTAAGAATTTTATCCATAACTTTTGACTGAAAACTCGAAATTGCAAAAGAATTTTGGAGGTAAAAGTTTAGTTGATTTCACAACTTTTGTTAGTTGAAAGTTCTTTGAAAAGAGTTGGTTTACTATGACTAAATAGCCTCCAAATTCTACTGAGTTAATAACCAAATGATAAAAAGAGCAAAAATGAGATAAATAAAATCAAAGTCTTCTTAGGTACATTGAAGTTCATGCATGGTGGGTTGGTTAGAGTTCAAGGTTGATGTTGTTGAGGTGCCTAGTTTGAACCTAGCTAAGGCAATACATGTCGGTCTGCCACGTGGGCACACTAGATCTAACATGTGTCGAGACCAGAGACTGCCACGTGGTAGCTCCTAAAAAAAACTTTTTTTTTTTTTGGTCCCTTTAAAAAAATAAAGAAAAATGTGTTGGTTGGGGGTCCAAACCAAGTGTTTCTAACCTACAGGAAGAACCAATAGAATTTTTGTTGAATTTTTGTTAAATTGGAACAAATTCTTCTGGTAGTGTTTGGACATTAGAGCATGATCTTGAAAAAAGAACTTATAGGATTCATTTTTTTATTCAACTTTCAAAAAACTTCAAGGTTTTACAAGGATAAAATCTATTGCTAGAAAAATCTCACCATTGAGATTTGTGTGTTTCAATTCTATCTTAGAGCTATTAACGGTTTAGTTTTCTCTTCAATCTTGAACCTTCTTCTACTTAATAATTTTTTAATGATTGAAAATTAAATGAGTATTTTTTCCTTAAATTACTAGACTCTCAATAAAGAATTTCAACATGAAAAATTCAAAATTATAGATTTTTATTACAAGAATTTCAAAGCTAAGAAGATTCAAAGTCAAAAAATCTAATCAAGCAAGGTGCAAGAAAACGGTATTTCTTCAAGTCTTTAAATGCAAATATCTTGCAATTTTCACAGTTAAAGTTTCTAAAATTCCTTCCTCACATTTGCACAAATGTCTATTGCTAGATACATGGTTAGTCATGCTAAAAAAAAAAAATTTAAATTTTTTTGCTCTTTGCAATAGAAATGACAATTTTGAGTTATTTTGATGGAAAAAAGGCCTTGGGACTTTTGGGGTTAAATATGACTTGTAGTGGCCTCTAAATTTTTTATATTGAACTTGCTACTAGCAAAGACCTATTGCAGTGAGTAATATTGAATTAGCAAAGACCTATTACAGTGAGTAATATTGAACTTAGGAGAATATGGACTGGATAGCCAATCAAAGTCTTATTGAGTCAAATGAAACACATTTAGGATAGCATGATGAAATATTGAGGATGAAAACGTGACCGTTTTTGTGACATCGGGTCGTGACAGGGGTCGTGACCATCTGTACTTAATACAATAGATTATAGGACACTATTGAGTTGTACATATTCCAAATCCAAATATTTGCATGTCTATTTTTTGCAATTATTTGATATACTTCCAATAACAATATTTTTTAGTTTTAATTTTACATTGGTCAAAAGTCAATACCATTTTACTAGGCCATTTGGTCATATAAATTGAAGATATTCTATGTCTTACAAAACAAAAATCCCATAAATAATCTTTTCTCATTACTTTCATTCAATAAAGCACATGGCCTGTAGAAAAAAATTAGAATGCTTTGCCAGCTTTGGAGTCATAATACCATCCTCTATTCACATTTTGCAAGAATATTAAATCTTCAAGATTTGGATATGTGCACCTATTATCATCATTGCCTAAAATGTGACACCTACATTTGGTCCAAAAAGTAACACAAAAATCTAGATATTGATGACACAAGATACATACAATCAAACCATAAGAGTCTAGGAGAATCTAATGTTGATTTTGATAGACCTACTTTGGTATACTTGGACGTTTTCAAGCTACGGTAACTCCAATGGCTTGCATTTTTGGATTGCATCTTTAGTGCACAATGAGCAATAATGAGCACATAAGTACTATAAATATATTTGATCATTTTGATATCAATTTGTAATGAGCTCTTATAAAATCAAAAATATATAAATTGACTTATAGCACTACAAAAAAATGACCATATAAATGACTTCATAGAATGACTTCAAAACAGTGATTCCGGACACATATGATTGCAAAATGACTTGAGGGCCTTGGAGCCATTTTGGACAAGTCATTTATAATGATTGTAGATTTTATTACCATTAATAATTCATGACTTGGATATAAAAATGGATGAAAGACAGTTTCTTTTCAAGTGATAAAGAAAATGAAGGTTAAGGAAATGTTTCCTTAGCTGCCATGTGGATAGGGCATCCGACATAGACACCCACATCACTAGTCATTTGCAAGTCATTTTGAAGTTGCGACAGACCCATTACACATCTGACGTGGACAGCCATGTCGGATATCATTTTACAGTTATTTAGAAGTTGCGATGGAATTTTTACATCATTTTGGTGGACTGCCATGGAGCAAGTTATTTCGTAGTCATTTTGAAGTGACATAGATTTAGGATTCAAGTCACTTCTTGAAGTAGAAGGTCATTTACCTATCATTTCTAAGTTGCAATGATGTATCCAAAGAAGAGTGTAATGAAGAAGTAGTCATTTTGCAGTTGCATACGAGTACATTCAAAGTTCCATAGCTTTACACCATATACAATACAATATATCAAATACAATACATTATATATAATATACCAAATACAATACACCATATACCATATGTGGCATATGTGTTGCATGGCTTCCAAAGCCACTGAGTGTTTGAATATAAAGACATGAAATGGTAAGCCTTTTATACAAGTGTGGTGGTAGGAAGCAAGACAAACCATGTGGGATATGTAAAACATAGGAATTGTGTTACAAGTAATATTTTAGACCTCATTTAGGCATAATAGATTAATTCTTTTTTAAAACTTTGAACTAAAAAAAGTTGGTAAATTAATCTGACTTTCATCTCCAAAAATCTGTTTTAGATTTCAAGCTTGGAATCAAAAGTTATAGACAAATTTAAAAAAAGAATTGAAAAGGATATTTTATTTGACATTTTCTAACATCTTTTCTGAATTTTGTCCATCCTTGTTGCATATGGTGTACATGAAAATGTGCCATAGATGCAAGGGAAGTATGATGAAAGGTATGCATGATGTTTGAAAATTGTGCAATGCATCACAATGCACAGGGCGCTGAAATAGTAGTAGAGTAGGTGCCGAAGCAGTCCAAGACATTTTCAACTCATTTTGTAGTTTTAGGATGTCATTCTGTAGTGGTACAGGAGTAGCAATGTTGTTGTCTATGTAAGGGGGAAACAAGACTTAACAACTGCCCCTAGCACCATCAAAATACCTTTGTGTTGGGACCTCTAGAATGTCAATTTTGAATCTTATGAACTATCCAAAAGTAGTATAAAGACATTGGCACTAATGGACAAAAATCATTGTTGCTACACTAGTAGGAGTTTAAATTAATCTTGAAATTGACCCTAACTAAGAAAACAACATACATCAACAAAGCAAAAAGGCTACCAAGAATGCATTATTTTAATTAAAAGTAAAAGACAAAACTCAAAAATATAAAAAATAAAAAAGATTTTCCTTGAAGGATAAATGGAAGGGAAGATAATGAACAATTCTAAAAGTAAGAAAGGTCAAAGAAGAATTGCAAAAATAAAGAAGACAAAACTAGACCCCAAAAAAAATTTAAAAGGATTTCAACAAATATAAAAGATAAAATAGGAAAAAAATTGGATGAAAAAACAAAAGAAGGAAATAAAAAAAGGTTTAAAAAGAAATTTTAAAATGGAAGAAGAACCTGACAAGATTTTTTTTTGAAAATCTTAGTACTAAAAAAGAGAGGAAGCCAACAACCAAAAATAAAAAATAAAAAATAAAAAAAAACATAAAGAAGAGGAAAAAAAATTACAAGAAATAAATAAGATTGAAAACATGAAGAAAAAATAAGGAGGATAAAAAAAATTAGAGGAAGTAAAGAAGCCCCTATCAGAGCATTATGTTATGAAGTAATACTTCTACCTATAGTATTTTAGAGTGCCCCCTATTTTCTTCACTAGTTTGTGTAGCACATGAAGTAAAAGAAGAGCCTCTAGGCATGTCAGCTATCTTTCAGCCTGTCTTTCCCGGAAGATGTCTCTAGTGATCTTTTGAGACATTTTGTAGTTGCCTCGTAGTGAAGCAGAGTCATAGTAAATGACTCACAATCATTTTGTAGTTGATCGAGGCTGCTACAATATTAGTTATTGTGTCTACTTCACTCAATCAACAACGTTGTGAACGGAAAAGTATGGATGAAGTTGACCCTCTTGAAGTCTTCATCGTGTAGTCGCAGTCGCAACTCTAGAATGACTTGGACGCTGCAGGAAAATCAGAGTTGGTGCAATTAGGAAGCAGTAGTCATTTGCTAGTCACATCAGACAAGAAGTCATTCTTTTGCAATCACAATTGTACCCATTTTCTTGTAGTGTAGAACATCTCAATAATACAATTATGCATGCTAAAGTGTATTGGAATCCCCTTTCACTTGCCAATAAGATTCAACAAAATAATTTATGAATAGTGAGAATGAATAGTAATTTATAAAAGTAAGAATGCTCAAAATCTATGATTACGGGTGTTGATTATGGTTGCACTTTACCTTAGAACATTGCCACCATTTGCAAGAAATGCGACTCAGCAAAGGAACTGTGCCATTACAGAAAATCTGGACTCTCCAGAGGGCTGTTTGGGAGAGTCCAGATTTTCGGCGGGAGTGCAAATACAGGGAAAAAAATTAATTTATTTATTTATTTATTTATTTATTTATTTATTTATTTATTTATTTTTTTTATTTATTTATTTTTAAATATTTTTTTTTAATCGGCAGTCCGACGGCAGTCCGACGGCAGTCCGACGGGGCACCTTGGCTCACTGCTCATCTTACACTGACTGTTGCAGCTTTTCGGCTAATTTTTTCTCTAATTGCACATTGGCACGCACCCCAACCAGCCCTGTAGTGAGTCCAGATTTTCTCTAATGTCTATTGACTTCATTGATTGATGTAGATTTGGTGCTATCTTGCTCCTCCACTCTTCCACACTATGGAACCACAATATTCTCCATCTGCAACTATTGATCATGCATGTGTCATATCGGCAGGCCATATTGACAAAAAGATGACAACTAATCCTCAAGGATACCCCGGAATAGTTGCTTAGTACAACAAGAAATGGCACGGAAGATGCTATGCCAAACCTTTTTTTTTAATTGCCCGGCTCAGTAACGAGCTCAGTAACCAACGTCCCTAAGTCTGCGGTGGGGCTGACACTTCTTTCCAGCTCAGTAAGCACCTAGCCTCTATTTTGCGAAACGTTGGCGATGCTCTTAGAGCATCCCCACTCCAGAGACAGCCAAATGGCATGGCGAGGGAGAATTTGGAGTGTAATTTGACCAAGCCCGGCCCATGTGCCCCATGGCAACACGGGCTACGAGCACGGGATTCCGGGTTTACACGACCCCCAAGTGCCACCTCATGAATGCCTACTCGGGAAAGACATTCATTAATGAAAAGGTCTCTCGAAACTTGGGAATAAAGATAAAATAACTCATACCGAGCCGCAAGCATGGCTCTTCATATGACTGGGTGCTCTTCAAATTTGACAGTGCCCGGCCATTTTTTGGCCCTCGCCATGCGTGCTGTGGGGCACTCCTTATGGCCGGGCACGTCCATTTGCCCAGTTTGAGCCCTGGAGTGGGGATGCTCTTAGTTTGCAAGAGGGTAATGGCCGGTAACTAACTCCCCGGTCACCGATTACAGTGACTCGACCTCTTCCCAATTCCAAAATTGCGATTGAGCTCGTTACCATGAAGCTGCAACGTAACAAGATTGGCGTGATGGCCTGTTGCATTCATGATCATGAAGCGTGAGATCATGAAGCGTGAGATCATTCATCTCTTCCTCAGCTCCTGGCTATGGCCAAGAAGCTCTTACTGTACAGTACTAGAGCCCCAAGTCCGGAAAGCGTGCCATGCGCAACTCGCCATTGCAAATCTTGTCATGCATACAATCATTGCAAGCACCGTTGCAGCTGATGTTCGCTAGCTAGAAAAACAGGAATTTCAATTAGATCAGCAATTTGCCGTTCAAATGGCCAAGATTTGAGCAGCTGTACAACACCTCAATCTACACCCGCCCTAGTTTTCGAAGGTAGTACCACTTGGGCACTTCATTTTGGCAATTGTAAAATTGCCAATTTCCTAAAACGTCATTTGGCGATATTCCACAAACCAAAAATTGTGTCATACATCTTCACAAAGGTCTAGTTTCATGCATTAAACGAAGACAGGTATAGATTTTCGTTTCAGCCACGCGGCCTGAACCACCCCAAAGTAATGGAATATTGCCAATTTAAAGAAATCAATTGACGTTTCTTTATATTGTGCTGAATCAAACCATCGCAAGCTTGGAAGCACCAAACGAACTCCACCTCTGGGGCGCTTATAAATCACTGGCCATCATTGCAGTTCGTGTGGGAGCTCAAGCTCAAGCTAGATCTCATATAGCTCAGCTCTCGATCTATATCTTGTCAAAATCCAACGTCGAACTCTGGACTACCTGTGTTTTTTCCTATCCTTGCTGAGTTCTCTGAGCACTGGAGCAGAAGACGGCCATTGTGACAATTCAGAGAGACAGGGGACCAGTTCCTGAGCCCCAGATCGATCAGACATAATGGCAGGGAGGAGTGCTAGACATGGAAGGTCAATCCTAGTTAGAGTTTGCATTACAGCAGTCCTGGTAATTGCCAATGTTTCGATCCCCGCAATGGCTACGCCCGCGTCGCCGAGTGGGTACTCATTACGAGCGAGGAGATTCAGCCCTGCAATTGCAATTGCAATGGAATCTCTGTCGTCAAGCCTTGATCAAGAGGCGGCGGAAAGAAGCTGCAACCAGTCCAAGTGTTCCCCTGGCAGTTGCTGCAACGGGGTGTGCGTCGACGTCTCCCGGAGCGCCCAGAGCTGTGGAGCGTGCAACAACACCTGCGCTTACAACCGAGAATGCTGTGATGGAGTTTGCGTCGACACCCACGCTTCCGATAACCACAACTGCGGCTCCTGCGGTCGCTTTTGCGAACAGGGTGTCCCTTGCTTGTTCGGCATGTGCGGATACAGCAGCGGGAGAATAACAATCCCATAAATTAATGCAGATACGTAATCCCATGGTCGTCGATCATGAGTATTGTATCATTTTCAGGACTTTGGTTAATCGGGTGTCGAGAATTACTGATTCTCCACCTTGTCCTGCAGATTGTAGATTCGAAGTCATTCATAAATTAAGTCAGTCGATTCAAGAGAGTCATTATTCAATTCAGCAGCTGCATTGGAAGTTGCACATGTCTAGCTCGTACTGTTCTGTGTAGATCGATACTTGCATTGTGCACCAGTCGGTAGTAGACAGTCTGCATTCAGCAGCTAGATTGTTGTTGGCCGTAGGAAGTCGCCATGGCCACCGTGCATGCATTCACTGATCAGCTCGAAAGATGTCATTCAATCCTTTCCTGTAATTCTACTGAAGCTAAATTTTAAAAATTGTGCGACACACTCTTACGTCAAACACAAAAATAAATGGATTCGGGAGTTCTTCTCTAGTCACGGGTAAGTCATATCCCCTGAACTCTTTGACGTTTTGTCCGAATGCTTCTTCATTGCTTCAATGAGGTTCTTTCATGACTAATTTGATGCGATTGAATTAAAATAGTATGGTGGGACAAGGATATAAGAAAAAATATGCAAAAATTAAAAAAACGTTCAAGGATTAGCTCTAGAAAGACTGAGCCCTACAGATGATGGCACGAAACACTTTTTTTTGTTTTGGCGTCACATGTTGCGCATCAATTCCAAAATTGAGAATAAATTTTAGGTTTTTTTGCTCATTTCACTTGAAATTCATATTGTAGTTGTGTAGTATATTACTTAGTATACTCCAATTTTTTATAATTTCAACAAATAATTTATTACTGTTTTTGTTTAAATGTCATTAGATCTATTTTCTTTTGAGTTAGCACTTTGCTAGTTCCCTTCGCCTACTTCAAGGATTTTTGTGAGCTTGATCTTTTTAGCATATGGCTTTAAATATTAGACACACACATTTTTTTAATTCTTTTTTAATTGATTTTCTAATTTCAAAGTATTGCAAAAAGAATCACCTGTATAGTTAAACCAAAATGCAACAAATTGTACAAGTAGTGTTTCATACCTTGTTTCCAAGGCGGTTAGCCAAAAAGTATCCAATTCCAAGATGAATAGGTGCATTCTTTGTTTCTATAGATTCCTTGAGAGGCATTCACCAAATACTTTTAGTTCTCAACATCCTTACATGGCAAACATAATTACTTTGAAAGCTCAAGACTTCCAAAATCCAAAAAGCTCCCTGAATGGTGGAAACTTGAAAAAGTTGTAATGTAAGGTAACATGCTCTAAAATCGCACAGGCTCTAAAATTGCCCACCCTACTCAAATGTACCCTGGTTGTACATGTTGCCGTAAGCAATGTACAAACAACGTACATTTTAGGGGGGGCGATTTTAGAGCCCTATGCCACTTCAGCTTCAAAATTTCATAACTAATTCCAAAAAGCTTCAAAAAATATGAAACGACTTGGGTTAGATGCCAATTCTTCTTGTCTTTCAAGGAAAATTTACTGAAAATTATTTCAAGAAGCTTCGGCTCCCCACAATTCACTTTTAGCTATTAAATGGGCGATTTCTGGACCGGTTACCTTAACTGATTATCAGCCCACGTGACATACAGTAACATTCCGTCTCGGGAGGCGAGTACACTACTGTAGAAGTGTAGGAGTGTCTACTGTTTAGCTAGGCTCCCTGGTATCTATGTCTTGGTTTGAAAGAAAAGAAACCAAGGTCGGATTTCAGGATATTGCTCGTACGTAACATTGTGAATCCTGTCACGATGGGCCGTGGAGTCAGAATCAGTGCAGTGTGTGGGAAGCCTTTGTCCGTGGATCCTGGCCGGATTTCTGAGGCCGCAGTAGTAGTGTCGGAATGGCCCTCGAATTGGATATTGATCCGGCCACATGCGGTTTGCATGAGGGAGTTTAACTGAAGCATGCATGATCACTGAATTTCTGAAATTTAATTAAGTGCCTCACAGGCAGGATTCTCTTCTCTAGCTAGGAGCGGTGATTTGACGAAGACCAACCACCCAACTGATTTTTTGAAGTCAGGGCAGAAGGTGAAAAGAAAGACCTCATGCTGAGCATCTAGATCGTGATACGGATCAGGCTCTGCAACTTGCAGAAAGCGCGCGGGCTCTCGTTTGAGTGTATAGCAATGAAAATCGGGAAGACGTAACGAGAGAATGGATAGTACTGAGTTTGTGGACTTGCAGATCACCGAAGTGCCTTCAATGAGGGATTGAGGGAATGGGGCAGGCTGGAGTGTCATTGTTCACCTGGTGAGTAGCAATACTGATTTGGTGACCTTCCTTGGGCGACTGAGTACTTAGACAAATAGTAATGAACAAATTTCGTTTTCCATTTTCAAACTTCAGAGTATTTAGGCCCAAGACCATTACAGGAAAAATTTTGTTAACCCCTAAATGACGGACCCATGACCATTGATTTCAAACCTCAATATCCATCACTCAATTTGCTATCATTTTGCAACTAGATATGTATGAAAAAAATTTATATTTATTTTTCAGAGATGAAAGTACATGTTTTCCTTACTTCAGAAAAAATCTAGATTTTTTGGTGGAAAATTAATTTTTTTAAGAATTTTTGAAGAAAAAGTGAAGAAAAATCATATTAAATAGAAAAATATTTCAAAAAATCTGACAAATTTCACCGTAAGAGTATATCACAATGATAAACATCATGGTGTAAATTCAATTTCTGTGTCATTCTATAATTAGAAAATAATAGACATTGAAAATACACCCAATGCCCAAATTGCAATTAAATATGCAATATTAGGAATTTTTTCAAAATTCAAATTGGCTTAGAAACTAGAGTAGATGACCTTCATTTTGTTAGTTTGACTCAAACTCAGAAAATATCATTTTTGTGGAGAAATTTCAGATTATTGGAAAGAATATAAACTCAATTGGATACTCTTCATAACCCAATGTGAAAGGTCAACAAGGAAAAGGAGGATGAAAAATGCTTTTGAACTCTTCTTAGCTCAATAGTATTGTCATCGGAACCCCATGGAATGGCATCCGCGGTGCTCCAAGGTTAAAATGGCGGTATTTTATACACCATTTTTCCATTCATTTTTAGGGCAGGTATAGATTTCAGACCGCATGGTCTAAACGTGAAAGTGCCAAGTTTGTGGAATGCCACTGTATTAAAGAAATATTGGTTCACTCCTCTACGCCATCCTTGTGACTACCATGTTTGCACTCTGTTTTGCATGTTCAAAAATTAGGATACGTCAACAAGGTGTTTTGATGCCGCTTGGGCCTACTGTGTGCCATGACACCAGCAGCTAGCGTCACAGAAAAATCAAATTGGATGAAAGCCGTCTCCCATCCTCCAAAGCAAATCACCTTCGTCAAAAGTTGGATGATTTTTATCACCGCCATTGTTGCAAGGTTAATCTTTAAAGGAGAAACCCAGGACAAGGGGCTTGATTTTGCAAGAATCTTCATGATAGAGTCTCCAAGACTCAACTACAAACCAACTTCTTAATATTGTTCTCTTTGTCTCCAAGGGATGTGTCTATCATGCTAAGTTTTGGATTTCAAAACAAATTTGAATGTATTTGAATGTGTGACTATTGCATTGGAAAGTTTGTTAGAATTTTTAAATGGGAGCTTGAGGAAGACGAAGGCTCATCAATCATTGATCATCTGAACAAGCGTCATCATGCCCACAGAAGAAACATTCCAAAATCCAACTTTGGTTTGACTACTATGACCCAAAACACTAGTAAAAATCTAACAGTGGAAGACCAATAAAATAACTCATAAGACCCATATATGGTCTAAGTTGCCACATGGGTCTTCTCGTAGGATTTTTCTTTGGATTACACATGGCAACTTAGACAATGTTTTCAGTAATGAAATGTCATTCAAGGACTAATCTTTGTTAGAGGCCCTAACATGTGGGTGTTCCACAATTAAAATCACATTATTCTATTGACTCTAAACCAAAGGGGAGGACGCTTTGCATTGACAAAAGCTACCGTAAGGAAGTTCAAATAGTTACCTTGATACTTGAAATGAGAGCCTTTGGCCCCTTGATACAAAGACAAAGCCTCTCATAATGTGGTTTCTTTGCATGCAGTCTTAACCCCTAAAGGACTAAAGACACCACTTTGATTTTTTGAAAACTTAGGCAGGCTCTATTTACTTAATAATTTGTTTTTTTTGCATGAAGTCTTTAGTTAATCATCCAAATCTATTGGCAATTGAGCATAAAATGCAAGCCTATGAGCCTTGAATCTTTGTATATGTAGATATCCTACAACCATTGAAGGTGCTTATAACACTTATTATATAGGTATTTATAACATTGGTACCCTATAATCATAGAAGGTTTCTAAAATATAGACACTTATAAAATAGGTTTATAGTCTTATAGGCCATATGCTCATGATCTTAGGCTCATATAATAGCAAGCATGAATCTACAGGTATATGAAAAGTTTTGTTTCACACCCTTCTAAAAGATATTATAAAAGTTATAAGATAATTTTTCATATCAATGTTAAAAGCAGGGACCTAGAAATATATTGAATAAAAAAAGATTCATTAATTTTATTTTATTGTTATCTATACAAAAACATTTGGAGCATTCAATTCCAAATAATGAAATGAAGGTTATGAGGAAATTTATTTTGCATGCAATGAAGGTAGAAAAAAATTTAAAGTTGTTTTTTGAATTTTGGAAGTTTTTGCAAATAAATTTAAGAAAACATGACATATGTTGTTTACTAGAACATTCTCACCATTTGAATTTACAATTCTCAATTTCTTGCCAATGCTTCAAGCAAATTAGGTTTTTCTTTCATAAAATAAACACTTTTTAGTTAATAAAATTTTTAACCCCTAAAAGACCAAATAACATTTTTTTAGCAACATAGCAATTTTGGAAAGCTCATTAAGAACAGAATATTCAATATATTTTTTGAATTTTTTGGGTGTGTAGAAACAGGGAGTACCTTCCCAGTTCCCACTCCACCAAAAAATTTTACAATTGGATTTTCCTACAAGGAATTATGGGGGGAAATTTTGTTTCTAATGGATGAGGGAGAAGCACAAATAGGGTTATTTACATTAGAGGAAAGTTTCCATCAAAAAAGCCTGGAAAAGCTTGAGCAGGGCCTAAGACAGGCTTTCAGCTCATGCTGGAAACCAGTTGCTTCTTCAACAATTTTTTATACCCATAAATTCATAACAAAGTACGAGGAGAGGATGGGAAAGAGACAGTTGCTCAGTGACATCACCAACTACCTTTTTGTCCCACTCCTTTGAATTCAATTCAAAAAATTCAAAAGGCAAAGAAATCAAATTTGTCAGCAATTATCTCACATAGCTTCAAAAGCCACATATATATTGTGTGTGTAAAGATGGGAAGACAAGCTCTTTTTACATGTGGTGTGGTAGGTGGTAAAAGCAACCCATGTAGAATATGTAAATTAGGATTAGTAGGAGCTCAACCGCTCATAGTTAAGTCAAAAGCAAGGAATTGTATTAAAAGTAGAACTTTAGACCCCGTTTAGGCATAGTAGATTTATTTTTTTCAAAAAATTTGAACTATGAAAATTTTGAAAATCAACCTAAATTTAAATTTTAAAAATCCGTTTGAGATTTCAATCCTCCAATCAAAAGTTATGGACAAAGTTTAGAGAGAGGTTGGAAGGATCATTTTCTTTGACATTTTCAAACATCCTCTCTGAATTTTATCTATAACTTTTGATTTGAGAATCAAAATCTCAAACGGAATTTTGAAAATGAAATTTAGATTGATTTTACAACTTTTCTTAGTTCAAATTTTTTGAAAAAAAATTAATCTACTATGCCTAAACGGGGTCTAAAGTTCTACTTTAAATACAATTCCTTCCTTTTGACTTAACAATGAGCGGTTGAGCTCCTACTATTCCTAAACTACAAATCCCATACGGATTGCTTTACTCCCTACCTCCTCACTTGTATAAAGCACTTGTCTTTCCATCTCTACATATAAAAAATATTTGGCTATTGAAAGTAGTTGCCAAATATTTTCATTCCTTGAGTTGAGTGTTGAGATTTTTTGAATTATAAATCTTGGAGTAAGGGAAATATCTTCATGCACAAGGACATTGTGGGTATTCACCAACTTTCGAGGACATGGCTTGGCATGTGGTAAAGTTATTCAATGTCAGTGCTCCATAAATTGTGTCAGGCTTAGCAAACCTTGAACCAACGACCTCCCCATTACTAAGCAACCTTTAACCCCTAAAAGCCCATTGTCTCTTTGGTGGACAAATGGAATTTCGGGCAGGTACCTACGGGCTAAATTTTTGTCTTGATTTTTTGAAAGTTTTTCTGAAGATAGAAAAACTGCTAAGCTTTGTGGGAATAGTTCTTTTTTTTTTTACCTTGAAGATTATATTTTTGTCTATTTGGAAAGCTTTGATTCATTTCATTTGGACTTTTATGAGGAAGTTATGGACAGTCTTGTTTTTGGGGCACTTAGAGCATCTTCCTAGAAAAAATAACTTGTAAAATTCATTTTTGAATGCAATTTTTACAATTTTTCAAAAAAAAATGGTTCCGCAAGGTTTAGGTTTTTTGCTAGAACAATCTTAGCACTGGTATTAGTGCGTTTTAATTCCATATAAAATATATTAATATTTTAAAATTTTCTTCTATCTCATACCTACTTCTATTTAACAATTTTTTAATAATGAAAATTAAGTTTTTTGGATTTTTTTTTTCCTAGATTCTCAATTCAGTTTTCCACTATAAAGATTAAAAGCTCAAAACTCTATAGTGCAAAACATTTAAGTTAAAAATGGTCAAAGTCATAAAATCTAGTCCCGCAATGTGTTGAAAAACTTGTTTTTTTCACTTTAAATGCACATATCTTGAAATCTGTGCAGCCAAAAATTCTGAAATGTTTTCCACACATTTTCATACTAGTAAGGTATAAGATCCTACAATTGGATGTGCAAAAAAACAATTTTTTATTTCTTTTACTCTTTGCTATTAGAATGGCACTTTTAGGTGTTTTTTGGTAGAAAAAATACCTCCTGACTTTAGGAGTTAAGATAAGAGTACATGTGGGAGTTCAATCTAACATTGGTAAACAATTTAGAGTCTTGGTGCTTTGAAACGATTATGCCATTTTAACTTCAAAAATGCATTACCAGTTCTATAAGAGTGTAAAAAGTATGAATCAAATTAGTTTCCATGTAACTATTTTTTGTTTTTATGAGAAAATCAATTTAAAATGCTTTGAGATATACAACTCCTTATATAAATTCAAATCAACACTGAAAAAGACATATTTTAGACACCAATGTTTTTTCTCGTCACAAAATTTTGTCAATAAAAGAAATCGTAAAATGGATTGCACGAAAATTTACTTATTGCATAACAATCATTTTGTTTTGTATGATATTGATTTATATTATTAAAATAAAATGAATAATCAAAATTGAAGGATCAAAAGTATAAATATGTATATAAAAAAAATGGCCTTTAGACCTATGTAGAAATTGACAAGATGACAAATTCTTTTGCCACCATTTCAAAAAAATGTTCCAAATAGATAGAAAAAAATACTATTGACAATTTACACATCGTGCTCTACCCACCTTCAATCCTTTTTTTGAGCATAATCTAGCCAAATTGCACCATTTCAAATGAATCTTTGATTTTCATCAAATGAAAAGCAATCTTTTTTACCAAAAAAACTCTATTTACACCATAGATGAAGTCACCAATTTAGATGAAATATAAATGAATATAATTGACAAAGTGTTTGGGGGTCAAGAAAATGAATGATTGTAGAAATACAATGCTTTTGGTCCAATGTGCCAAATTAGAAGTGATTGATTCTTTGATACTATTTTCAAAAAGTAATAAAAAAGGGTTGTTCAACAAAGTCATAGTGCCTCCAAGGCTAAACATTATAGTCAAATTCTAACTTTTGGGATATTTTTTGAATTTTTTGAATTTTTTTCCTTTAACTTTCATGTTAAACCAATCTTTGAAGTACCAAGTTTAGTTTTTTCTCTATTTTTATTCCAAATAGAAATATGATAGATTTTTTCATCGATTTCTTTCCAATGTTTTCAAATTGCAAACAATTTTTTACCCAATCCCACCAGCTAACAATGAACTAATCGACGGTTCTCCCCAAACATCACTCAAATCATTGTCCTTTCAATTATGGGTAAGATGGATACCGTCTAAACTATCACATTTTGCTATTGTGCCTACTTATTATTATTAGACTGATTAAATTTTCATATTTTTCTTGTTGGCAAGTGAAACGAGGTTCCAACTCATCAAAGAAAGGTACATCTGAATACAATATGCAAAAGTTATGAAGAAACAAAGTTTAGTTCTAAAATCATTTCTTCCACATAGGTACAAAGTTGATTTTGGAGATGTATGCACTGTGAAGATGGCGGTTTAGGAGTGCCCACCTTTAGTTAGGATAAAGTCTAATAAACTCTCCTAAATTACTGTAATTGCTATCCTGCATGTCAGATTCTGTACCGGCAATACCACACTATTCTGTCAACCACACTATTTTACAGAACGTGTCCTGATCTGTCAGAATTCACAAGAATTTTAAATATCAAATGAACAAACGCGATACATTTGAGAAGCGGATATATCCTGTCCGTCCAATCTATCATTCCTTCTCACAGGATGCTGTACTACTGTCACCAAAAATATCCAGATATTTTGCGATTTTACAACGAATCCTCTGCAGTGGACGGGTGGAACGGAGCACTAATTAACTTGATTTTTAATTTGGGGGGAGCAAATGGAAAGGAACACTTTAAGGTAGAAACACCCAAAACTGTCAATATAAGCAATTCAGTATAGTTGGAAGCACCTTTTCTTACAAATAATATTTTTGTAGTATTAGCGAGTGAAAATCATGAATATTCAAAAATAAATAAACTAAATTTTCACAGTTGTAATATGTAATTTCTACGATTTTTCAAAGTAGTGGCTCCCTAGACCACTAAAACTGTCACCTAGGTAGACCCAAAACGAAAATTTGAACAAATCTGTAGTCAGCAAATGAGAGTTAAGTTTGTATCCTTCAAATGTGTCGGTGAATTCAAATTAAGCATTTCACGGACTCATTAATGGGAAGTCTAAGAGCAAATTTAGTGACGATTTAGGGTATAGGAATGGAAACAGGTGTGCTAATGGGTGTTTCTATCTTATGATATGGAAATCCCTTGCTTTCATTTCTTTTTCTTCATTATGAGTGATATACCTAGTTTCAATATTTAACTGTTTAAAAAGGGTCGATGGAAATTATAATGAAGGTTTCATTGATAATCTTTTACTGAAATTGGACATTATTTGTATTTGTAGGGTGCCACTTTGATTTGAAAAACATGGTCTAAAGTGGCTACACCTAAAATTGCACAAATAAACAATTTAGCATGGTTTCCATTATTATATTGAATTTTGATTATGGAATCTTGTTGGTAGTCAAAAGGGGATTCTAGATTCTCTTAGAATGCATTTTTTGAACGCTGTACCAATAGACTACAAATTTCCAAAGTGCTGAAAATAGGTGTTTCTAAATCTGATCATAGACTCTTATGAATAGTGGAAGTATATTTTAGGCTAGATCTGCAAAGGTCAAATTTAAAAAGCAATCAAAATTATGCGTGCTTATAATATCTCAATGAGGTAAAACTCTCTTATTAAGGCATGACGTTTTAATATTTTTTTGAAATAAATGATAGCCTCCTTCATTTCTACAAATTTTGTTCACTTTGAATACTTTTTTAGTGGCACTCTTTTATCACAAATAAGAATTTGAATGGAATATTCAATATTGATGCTATATGTGATCCAGTGGATATTTCATATCTTTTTTTTTCTTACACTAACCAAAACATTCATTGTAAAAAGGAAACAAGAACAAAGTGCCATGGTTGGTTTCCAACAATAGGTAGAAACAAACATGAATTGATGTACAAATAAGTCCAATAGTCTTACAAACTACTTGTTGTGCCATTTCAAAAAATTGAGAGGCACAATAGACAACTTGTTAGATTATTGGACCTAATTTTACATTGGTTTCATTTTCTTCAAATTCATAAAAATTATATATATAACATTATGCATAAATTTACAAGATGAATATTTGAATAGGGAAACATCTTCATGCACAAGGAGAACGTAGGTGTCAAACAACTTTAGAGAACATGGCATGTGGCACAAATTGATATGTTAAAAAGTTATCCAATGCCAGTATTCTATAGCAAAGTCAAGTATAGTAGCATCTTCATATACAAGAGGAACGTGGGTGTTAATAAACTCTGCAATGTAATATGTGGTAAAGGTATTCAATGCCAATACTCCATGGCTAAGTCAAGCAAAGCAACATCTTCATATACAAGAGGAACATGGGTGTCAATCAAATTTGCAGCCGAACGTGTGGTAAAGATGTCCAATGTCAATACTCCATGGTTGAGTCAAATATAGCAATATCTTTTTGCACAAGGGGAACATGTGTGTCAAACAACTTCATAGGACATGGCATGTGGCATAGCTTGACATATTGTAAAGATATCTATTATCAGTGCTTTGTGGATAAATCAAACATGGCACTCTGTGGATAAATCAAACATAGCAAACCCTAACTGGTCTCTTCCCATACTAGGCCGCCTATTATATATTCAATTGTCCTTTAATTTAGCTTGGGTGTTTCAAATAATAAATTGATTAAGCTTGCCAAAGCTACAAATTTTGGGTGATGTTTGGTTTTTTGTACTTCTTTTAGGACTAGCTAAGACCTAGAAGTCTACCAATAACATTTTGAATAGATTATTGCATGTGCAATCAAGAAGTTCTTGAAAAACAACTTTATTATGAGAGTTTTCTTGAAGCTAGTTTACTATTGGAAATTTTTGAGATTTTTTCCCCAATTTAAAACATTATAATTTTTTTGAATATGTGGCCAACTCTATTACAAGAAGCATTAGAAAAAGTTTAAAATAAAATAATGAGATTACCTTGTGCAAAAGCCTCCCTAAATCAGAGCTGCACATAGTTTTGGATGCCTCCAGCAAAAAATATTTTTTCCTACCTCAAAGACTCTAATCTTGCAATTTGTAAGGGTCAATACCTCCCATTTTTTTACTTTAGCATAACGAAGTAGCTTACAACTAGATCTTATGGTAAGAGGCATCAAAATTTAATTTGTCATTGTTTATGGCATTTGCTATCAAAACAACCCACTTTGAGTATTTTTTGATGAAACAAAGTCATCTCTCTCATTACAGAAAATCTGGACTCTCCAGAGGGCTGTTTGGGAGAGTCCAGATTTTCGGCGGGAGTGCAAATACAGGGAAAAAAAAAAAAAAAAAAAAAAAAAAAATTTAAATTAAAATTTTATTTTATTTTATTTTATTTTTTTGAAAAAAAATTATTTTTTTTAATTGGCAGTCCGACGGCAGTCCGACGGGGCACCTTGGCTGACTGCTCATCTTACACTGACTGTTGCAGCTTTTCGGCTAATTTTTTCTCTAATTGCACATTGGCACGCACCCCAACCAGCCCTGTAGTGAGTCTAGATTTTCTCTAATCTCTCTCTCTCTCTCTCTCTCTCTCTCTCTCTCCCTCTCTCTCTTGGGTTCCGTTCCATTTTGGGACAAAGTGAACGTTTTTCATCGATATTATGATTTTTCATCGAGGTTATGATTTCTCATTTTACATCGTTCTTGTCAATCCATACTTGGAAATTATCTCGGTGCTTGTATTGTTTGTATTCTAATTTTACATTAGAATTCAATAATCATGGGATCTACCAATGGATTTGAATCATGTGTATTCATGAGAAAGTATTCCTCCCAGCCCACATATTAATCGGCTCTTTTACAGAAGCCTCCATTTTATGCTATGGCTCTCCACATTAACTCCACAACTGCCAAAATTTGCACAGTCACCTACCTGCATTACGGCAAGAGTTAACATGCAACAAATGAAAAGTGGTCGGGCCTACAAGTATGACGGCTCCATGCTTGGAAAGCACTGATATGATGGCACCAAAGCAGGGGCGGCTCCACCAAATGCAAACTTTGCTGTATTTGAGCTCACAAACGTGACTGGTTTGTTGTTACTAGAGCTGCAATTTCATTTTGTTGCACCTGCGTGGAGGGAGTGTGGCTGATCCACCGAGAATTGCAAGTGGACCCTCCCAAACTCATTCGCAATATCGAGTGGCACCATGGAGAACGATGGAAAACAGGTTCTTAGTAACAGAGTTGTTTTTGCTTATACTGAAAACTTGTACAGGACTCCGAGTGTCTTGAGTTTTTTTGCTGATTCGTTTATGCTGCAACTTGGTGACACGGATAACAACGGGAATGTTCTGCAGACACCTTGCATACGTCACGGTTCTAACACTTTGTTCGAATTGTGGCATGGGTGCAGGTGAGGAACATTCCCTCCATATTTCGGCACAATCGAATCGCAGAATCACTAACTGTTTTACTACTTCTACACCCTGCTCACTCATACTCACACTTGTAGAGAGTTAAGGGCAATCGCATCGCATTGTTTCGTTGGTCACAGATGCGGGGGTTTTTATTCTTCAAAAGACTCCTCATATTCTTACGTTACATTATGGTTACTTGGTTACATGAGTACGCAGTGAGGTTCACACCTACTGCCTTCTAACTCTGTTGTGCATGGGATCTCGTGAGATTTCCTGTTTTAGTTTTAGTAGTTTTTTTTTTTTTTTTTTTTTTTTTTTTTTTTTAAAGTTTTAAGGTACGCAGTTGAGTAGCTTCATATAGCTATGATCTATGTTGTACCTACCCTCCTCCCGGCTGTATACTATGAAAATCCCCCAAGTTTTGATCGCAACAGTACTTTCATGAAAGTTCACGTTCTTATCTGTATGCTCTGCCTGTCACGAATCCTGGAACTGCTGGAAACTGCCCGTAATGGGGTGTCATGTCTTCACTCTCTCTCTCTCTCTCGTCTAGGTCACGCAATGAAAAACTCCAAAACATTTGGTCTACCAAAGAGTGAATGGATCCCAAAAAGTTTTTCCCTTGAAAAAATTCATAGGGCCATTTAAAACTACAAGAAAGCTTGGAAAAAAGTTCCCAGTAGAAACTACCCTTGTCACTAAGACACAAACATCGTATACCCTCACACTCACACACAAGATGTGCAGAGCAAGAAGCAGTATACCCTATAATCGAGCCGTGATTTCCTACAGGTTCAGGATAACACACGGACATGTCTGCGAATCCGGGTATCAACAAAAATTTCTAGATGCGAGCCACATGGCCAACGACTATTGCGCAGCACATTACTATCAGCCTGTAACGACCAGAATCATGACGCATGCAGGGTACTCCAAGCAGGTCCTTCCCTTACCAGCTCACTTTCTGCAGTATGAGGGTTCTATGTAGTTGCTGTTTTCTTGGAGTGTAGTACTTGAGCTTGAGCGGTACTGCAGCGTCTCCTAATTCAAGATTCCATTGTGTGATACGGCTCGGTGGAGGAAAATAACTTTTCTGCTCCATGGACGTCGAGATGACCAGCCAAGTTCTACCTTGTGGTACCAAGGTCGGGAGTGGTTCATGTAGATGGATTGCTTGACTAGTCGGTTTTTCTTTAGAATCGATTCTCTAACTCAATGCTTACACGCTTGTTTGTGTGACCAAATCTTAGGCAAGAATAACAACTCGGAGCCCACTGAAGACACCTTGCATATGGCGAGAAACTAACTTACTGTTTGTTTTTGTTGCCATGGGTGTAGGTGAGGTGGCGCTCTTCAAGATTTGATCACATTTTGATATGTGCAAGATCACCCTCGTTTGAATTCATGTTTCAGCTCCTATTTTTTGTATACTAGGATTCAGATTTATAGGCATGACAAACACGTGATGGATCAACTAATGACCAAAAAATTTGTTTAGAATTGGTAACTCGGTGGTGCTTTGTCGATCTTGCTGAACAATGTATCACGATACAAACAGGGTTTTTTTAATCCGTGGTTTTTAGTAACTTAACTGATCATTACCATATTAGTTATGTATGAGCGTACAGGCAATCAAAGATATAGAAACATACACCGTCATTGTATGAAAAAAGATGTGCCCTCCCGCCCTCCTAAACTTGCATTGTCTTGAGCCAAACAGCATGAAAGAGTAGAAAAAAATCTGTTGAGATCAACAATGTAATGTGTAAGCACAGATTTAACTTGAAGTGTGAGAAAGTACCCAATATTGGGGTGACTTGAAAATAACTTTCTCTCTCTCTCTCTCTCTTTTAATCCATGCAACAACGTATACCTCAACAATGTGTCTTCATCCATAATTGGAACAATGAATGGTGCAACTTAATCAAAATTTATAGAAAATTTACATTGTATGAACATGCTTTCATCGAGCATAATCATACAGCCATGAGCAATTTGATGCCTATGTGCCAAAAATAACACTATCGACTAATTGGTCCAAACTTATGACATGAATTGCCCAAATTTTTTAATTAAAAAAATAAGAAAATAGTAATGAATTTACAATACAATTATTGTATAGGACATGAAATGTCACCCTCTATCAAGTTTTATTCTAAATTGCAATTGTATTTTGATTCAAAATGTTTTTCTTTTGGGAATGAATATTAGCCATACTAATGTTACAATCTATTTATATTGAATTTTCCTCTCTCTAAATTGAGGTTTGGCTTTGCCCTTGCACATTTTAACCTTTTGTTAACCTCTAAAGGACCAAGATGATTTTCCTATCAAAATCTACTCAAAACTGTCATTTCCAGTTGCAAAGATAAAAGAGCTTTAAAAATTGTCTTTTTTTGCATATCCAACCATAAGATCTTATACTTGACTAATATTTTAGATACGTGGAAGAAATTTTAGAAACTCTGACCATGTAGATTGCAAGATATAAGCATTCAAAGTGAAGAAAACAAGTTTTTTTGCACCTTGTTTGACTAGATTTTTTGGCTTTGAATCTTGGTAGTTCAAATTTATTGCACTACTGATTTTTATATTCTAATTATTTCCGTTAAGTAGTTGAATTGAGAGTCTATCAAAAGAATTTAGGAAAAAAAGCATTGAAGTTTCACTCATTAAAAAATTGTTAAGTAGAGGTGAGTTCAAGATTGAAGAAAAAACTAAATTGTTAATAGCTTTTAGATGGAATTGAATCACAATAATTCTAATGGTGAGATTTTTATAACAAGAAAATGTAACCCTATCTAATAATTTTTTTTCTTAAATTCTAAAAATTTCATTCAAAAATGAACTCTACAAGTTGTTTTTCTAGAAGATGCTTAGATTGCCCAAAAAACTAAGATTGTCCATAACCTTCTCATCATTAGTCCAACTAAATGAAAGAAAACTTCACATATAGACAAAAGTATAATCTTTGAGAAAAAAATTTGAAAAGAAATTATTTTGACTTTATGTGATTTTTTTTGTGCTGCCCGTTGAACTTCATTTTTGCCTTATTAAGCCATAACTTTTGCTCCGCGCATCAATTAAAATAAAAATTATGTAGTCACAAAGCTCTTGCAATAATATACAACCTCATAAAATTCTAAAAAATATCACTAAAAATTGAGACAGGAGAAACCTGCTCAGATCCAAATTGTTCCCCAAGGACAAAAATGATCCTTTAGGGGTTAAGAAAACATATTGAAATTGGGGATTGCATTTGAAAGTAAATTTACAAAAAGGAGCTTCAACAAAGCATTAAAGGAATATGTTGAGAAGTCAATGTCTTTAATATGCACATATGAAGTAGTTATATATATATATTCCATTAGGTTTTGAAATTTTCATGGGCATAAACACAAAGAAGTGTCAAGTTGTTTTTTTGGAGAATATGAGTAAGATTTTCTTAAAATCATACCTCATACCCGCTCACCTCGTCACATCATCACACCAAGTATCCAACACTTTTTATGGATCAAACTCAAATTTGGGATGCCTAGATCACACTACTTCTAAAATTTTACTATGAACAATACATAGGTTAAATTTACAAACAACTACTTTGGCTTACTGAATATCCTCTATACAATGTATTTTATGTAATCTAATCAAAACAAATATATTGATACATGTATAACTAAAACCGCTCATAAAAGCAATATGAATATATAGAAACAAGAAAGCAATTAAACAAATTGTTAATTTCATTATGAATTATTAATGTCAAATACAAACACAAGATATTTCACTCTTATGAATTTGGCTATATTCAAAGGCAAACCACCTAAGTATACAATCATTAACATGGCTCACACCATATTTTCAAGCAAACATTTAAATGAGATTATAATCCTCGACTTTCTATGGATAAAAACAATACAATATCCCCCGCCAAAATACATCCCATCAAAAGATTGTAACATACAATTCATAGAATCTTCATCTTGTGATTATTGGTTTTTATTGAATGCCACAAATTCAATACCATCAACAATTACCCCGAAATTGCTTATCATTATGAACGTGGATGTGATTCATAAATTCTAAAACACTTATGATTTACCGGCCCACTAATATTGTGCAATCAAAATAGATAAAAAAATTCAAAATTCAAGACTTATACGATCACAATATATGTTATATTATATGTATCACATATATAACTCTTAAACCCTAAAGGACTGGAGGGATGTCCAGATTTCCAAAATTGTGAAAATCTATTATAAAATGCAACTTAAAAGAATATTTTAATGATGACTCTCAAACAATAGCTGTAAAACATGATTTATAGATCACATCTATATGGTTAGATCAACAAATACATACCAATATTTTTCAATAAAATTTGAAGCTAACATTTGGAAATTCCTTCTAAAATCAATTGTAGACTGAATATTTAAGATTTTTAAAAGACATTTTTTCCTATAAGTTCAAAATATTGAGTTCTAATTATAGTGATTTTTGATGATTTTTATTTGATTTTTTGATTCAAGTCATTTTTGAAGGGTCATTTTTTGAACTAAAAAAGTTACTTTTTGAGGCTAGACCTCCCAATACCTTTTGAATTATAGAATATTTGCAAAGCAAAATCTTCAAAATATGAGCTGTACAAATTACAAAGGACTAATATAAGAATCTTTAAATAAAATTGATGGATGAAAAAATGCATTTTGGTGAGTTTAGGATGTGTTTCCGATCATTCATTGTTCAAAATCTGCACTCATGTTCATGGTCCTTTAGGGGTTAAAGATAAATAATAAAGGATTCAAATGTCCTGATTACGTTTTTAGATTTCCGAACAAGATGATAATTCTTGCTATAGTTTTTTATATTTGCATTGCAATTAATCCAATAGGGCAAAGACTTTTGAACCAGTCAGGAATCAATTTTAGTTCACAATCTAGCCAGTAAAATTGTCCATGATATTTTGATTTGGATGTGAAAAGGGTGAATTGTGTTAAATTTTTGATAATACAACTCAAAAAACCTGAATACAATTAATGAAAATAAATTACAAAATTACAAGATTGGCATGACTGAATAATTCAATAATTTATTCCCTCAGCCCCCAAAGAGTCCAAATCTTTGGATGATGAACATGACGATTTGCCAGGTGGTCTTTTGTGTTCTTTGGATGATTTGAAGAAGACCTCCACAATAAAACAAATTATTTTTCCATCCAATTTTTTTGGAAAGTTCCTTGAACCCAATTCCAATCGAAAGGTTGAATACTGACACCTTGTGATATTTTTTGACTTTCCTACCCAAGAAAAGAGCATATTCACAAATCATTGTGTAGTATGTTTTGGCATTTTTTTTACTTGATATGGATCTTAGGCATAAAATGATATTTTTTGAACTGATTGAGACCAACTTATGAAATGAAGTGTATCCAGTTTATTATCTACTCCAATATCAAAATTGGAAAAAATCCTATAATTTGATTTTGTATTGCAATTTGAACTTTGGGCCTTCACCACATGATACTGTTTTCTAGTTTTAGAATGACATAGTAAATTGATGTGACCACAATGTTCTACACAATGTATATCGATGGAGGAAAATCAGAATTTTTAACCCCTAAAGGACCATTGTCCCTTTGGGGGACAAATGGGATTTCAGGCAGGTACCTACGGGCTGAATTTTTGTTGTAATTTTTTGAAACTTTTTTTGGAGATAGGAAAACTGATAATCTTTGTGAAGGTATAATTATTTTTTCAATCGGTGCGCGGGAAAAAAAGTTATGCCCCAAATAAGCTCAAAATAGGGGAGAGCGGGCAGCAAAAAAAATTTGCAAATTTTTTTTTTTTCTTTTTATAATTTTTTTCCTTATAGATTATATTTTTGTCTATTTGGGAAGCTTTGATTCATTTCATTTGGACTTTTTATGAGAAATTTATGGACAATCTTGTTTTTCAGGCAATTAGAGCATCTTCTTGAAAAAAATAACTTGTAGGATTCGTTTTGGAATGCAATTTTTGCAATTTTTCAAAGAAAAAGTTCCACATGGTTTATTTTTTCTGCTAAAACAATCTCACCATTGGGATTAGTGCATTTTAATTCCATCTAAAAGATATTAATATTTTAGATTTTCCTTCTATCTTGTACCTACTTCTACTTAACAATTTTCTTAAGAATGAAAAATAAGTTTTTTTGAGTTCATTTTTTTTCCCAAGACTCTTAACTCAATTCTTTACTAGAAAGATTTAAAGCTCAAAACTCTGTAGTGCAAAAGATTTAAGTTAAAAATTTTCAAAGTAAAAAAATCTAGTCCCGCAATGTGCTGAAAAGTTTGTTTTTTTCACTTCAAACGCAGATATCTTGCAATCTGTGCCGTCAAAAATTCTGAAATTTTTTCCACACATTCTCATACTAGTTAGGTATAAGATCCTACGGTTAAATGTGCAAAAAAAACAATTTTTAATTTTTTAACTCTTTGCTCTAGAAATGGCAGTTTTGAGAGTTTTTTGGCAAAAAAAAGGCCTTGGTCCTTTAGGGGTTAAGCATGCTTCTCATACGAAGTTTTGATATGAAGAATTTTCACTTTTTAGTCAAAGACTCATAAGAAATTTCAAATTCTTCCAAAAATCATTTAAAATTTCTATAAATTATCTCCTACGTGACCAAGGTCATTTTTCTGCCTAAAACCACTCAAAATTGCCATTTCTGCTGCGTGCATCCAAGAAAACAAAAAAATGTATATTTTAAGAATCTAGCCGCAAGATCTAGTACTTTATTTGTTTGAGATCATGTGGTAAAAATTTCATGAAATTTGACCATGTAGATTGGAAGATATTAGCATTCAAGTTGGAAAAAAAAGTTGGAATTTGTTTTTTGGGGAACGTTGGCCTGCAATTTCAGATGGAAAAAAAGATTTTGAAACATTAGAGTTATTCGTAAAGTACCCAAAACCAGGCTTTAAACCCCGTAGTTGTGAAAAAGCAAGTTTTGGGTAAAAAGTCAATACAAAAGTGGGTATCAAACTTTCTTTTGTGTCCAAATCGACCAAAAAAAAGTTTCATCGGGACTTTGCTTGCGGGGTCGTGGTCGCCTTCGGGTAGTGGTCGCCTGCGGGGTTGTCCGTTGGAGCCAGGTTGACAATATCGAACGTCCGGGACCAATTCACGTCCAAAATCCGGACGTCCGGACACATCGTCCGACCGGATGCGGTGGGTAAAACCGTCGTAAAAAAAAATTACCTTAGGTAATTTGGACGCCACAGTCGGCGGTCGGTTTGACAACCGCGTTGGACGGCAGTTAATCTGACGACCGTGTCGGACGGCTGACGGCGGTGAGTATGACGACCGCGTTGGTCGGCTGTCAGTGTCGGTCGGCGAGATCCGGGCGGTCTGGGCGGTCGGGGAGGTCGGGGAGATCGGGTTCAGGACGACAGTCACTTACTCACTTTAACTCCTAAAATTCCAAAACCATTTTTCTGCCAAAAAGCACTCAAAACTGCCATTTTTATAGCAAAGAGTAAAAAAAATTGAAAATTATTTTTTTTTCACATCTGACTGAAGGATCTTATACTTAACTAGTATGGCAATGTGCAGAAAAAATTTCAGAATTTTTGACCGCACACATTGTAAGATATCTGCGTTTAAAGTGAAAAAGACAAGTTTTTCAGCACATTGTGGGACTGGATTTTTTGACTTTGAACATTTTTAACTTGAAATTTTTGCACTATAGAGTTTTGAGCTTTAAACCTTTATAGTGCATAATTGAGTTGAGAGTCTAGCAAAAAAAAAATCAAATCAAAGAAACCTAATTTTTATTACTAAAAGAATTGTTAAATAGAAGTAGGTACGAGATAGAAGGAAAATTTAACATATTAATATCTTTTATATGGAAATAAAGTGCACTAATCCCAATGGTGAGATTGTTCTAGCAAAAATACTAAACCATGTGGAACTATTTTTTTTGAAAAATTATAAAAATTGCATTCAGAAATGAATCCTATAAGTTATTTTTTTCAGGAAGATGCTCTAAGTGCCCAAAAAATTAGATTGTCCTTTAACTTTCTCATAACAAATCCAAATGGAATGAATCAACGCTTTCCAGATAGACAAAAATATAATCTATGGGGAAAAAAATAAAAATAAAATAAATTTGCAAAATTTTTGTTGCTGCCACTTCTCCCCTCTTTTGAGGTTATTTGGGCTGTTGGGCATAACTTTTGTTCACGGGCACCAATTGAAAAAAAAATTATATTCCCACAAAGCTTATCAGTTCTTCTATCTTCAAAAAAAGTTTAAAAAAATCAAGACAAAAATTCAGCCCGTAGGTACCTACCCGAACTCCAAATTGTCCCCCGAGGGGACAATGGGACTTTAGAGGTTAACAAGGACGGGAATAATTTTAGAACAAATAGGGCAGATTAGCCATTGCAATTGCAGACACTTGGGGGTTTGTTTCATTATTGATATTGAAGAGGTCATGGGTTCGAATCTTATTGTGTACCTTGTTATTCGTTTTCAATAATCAGCTTTTATAAATGTTTATAAATTTGTATTCTGCTTCAACTTGAGATGGGGTACTATAGAGGTTTATAAGTATTTATGAGAGCTTTTAGCTAGGCCTCAATGTTTTTCCATTCATTTTTTCAATTTCATCCACAAATGTCAAAGTCTTCTTAAGAACTTCTAAGAGTTCATTCATTGTTGAACAAAAATCCAACATTTCCATAGATTACATCAATTCTTTCTGAATTTTAAGTGTATGAATTTAATTTACACGTATTAAACTAGGACAACTATGAAGGTGAAACTGTTCACTACATATAATTCTTGCAATATATTATACCTCATTGAAGAAAGAAAACACATAATCAAACTTTATTGGATTGTACTCCAACAGTTTGAATACCAAACAATCCTAATGATGTTTTCTACATCACTAAGCAAAGTAGACAACTTGTACTACAATATAAAGTTCTACCAACCAATTACCATTATGTGGCAAATATGTGCTCTATGTATGATGAGCATCAAAACATCTAAGCGGTTCAAGGCGTTTCAGTCTCTAAGGCTTGTAATCACTATCTCCTTTTACCTCAGCCCCGCTACAATCTCCTCTACTTTTCCATTCCACGTCTTCGTCGAATGTGACTTCTATATCGTCTGATGAAGAATTCAAAGTTGTCACTCCTCCCTATTGTACTTGCCTTGATGTGGATAATCTCCTTGGTTTGTCCTCCCTCTTTTCCCTTTTTACTTTGAATATGGCGTTCCTCCTATCTTTTTTAAGGGAAGGAATCGTCTTCATTTTTCCCTTTAAGGAAGGAAGACATGCATCAAGGGGAGTTCTACCTACACCTTGTCTCTTGGTTGGGCTCGCTGCAAAAGGCTCCATTTTCCTTTTCCTTTTGGATTTTATGGAGTGTTGGGCATCTAATTTCACTGCTTCAGCCTCTCCTTGAATAGTTACCTTCATTGCATTCAAAGACAACGTTGTAGGAGTTGACGATTTCGTCAAGCGACGTGGTGGTGTATGATTGGATTCCCGAATAAACATTTCTGCCAATGTCTCGTTCATTTCACTGTCGGTCGATGGTAAATCGATTTGAGTTGAATTGATACGAGGTTGCATTTCTTTTGAAATTCGCACAAGCCGTCTTCCTACACCTGAACTTCCTCAGCCATCCAAAGCTACACTAGAAGTTTCGCGTACTACATGAGAAATACCAATACATTGTGCTCCTTTGGAATCTTCGATGATTTGCTTCTTACCTTCATCATCATCCAAAGAAATTGGGCTCTTAGACCCTTGCATCAAACCTCCATCAACATTTCTTTGGACTTCGCGAGGTTTATCATTTTGATGACTTGGTTCCCCGCTCTTCTCATTTGCCAATACCACAATGGATTGAACACTTGCATTGCCCACATTCATTTGAACATTCAACTGACATCCTCCTTTGCCATTGTGCTCTTCATCCTCTTGCACTTCCTCCATTGTCAGGGATGTATACTTCAAATTTTGAAGAACTTCATCCGCTTTTGGAGTGTCATCATTGACATTCCTTGTCCCATTCGCCTCCGGATCCTCTACGTAAGCCGCTTCTCCTTGCGGTACGAGGTTTCGACTACTCAAAAATCCGGTCCCATCGCAAAATCTAGCTAGGGGAATGTTATCTTCGTTGTCCGCATTGATGTTCTCGTCCGATTCATCGAACTCATAAGCGTCTCGATGATTGACCCCAAAGTCTTCATTACTCCGATTAGGGCTCTGAAGCGGTCCGTTGTCATAGTCCTCGATGTCGTCGTTCATGGCATTCTCGTCACTGAATTGGGGCCCATAATCCTCGTCAACTTCCTCGTCTTCCGAGATAAACCCCTCTGATTTTTCCGACTTCACGTTCTCATGGTACCACTTCTTCTCTGATTTTTCCGACTCCACGTTCTCATGGTACCACTTCTTCTCGTCATTTTCTTTTGATGCCGCTAAGACTTTCGAATTGCTGTACACGTACACCAAATCTGCTGCTCTCTGTGGCTTCAACTTGTTCCGCGATTTGTTGTGGACAAACGAATAGTTACTCCAATTCCGTTCGCATGAAGACGATGATACTGGTTGGGCCAATATCCTCTTTGCAATTGGAGCAATGAGCTTCCCACATGTACCCTCAAAATCCCACCAAGCATGTGCCGACAACATCTGTTCGCCCGGGTCTAACATGTTATGGAACGGAGGGGTTCTATGTCGAAAGGCTACAAATTCCCTCACGACCATTGCGTAATCTTTGGGTTTACAAATTTTCATTATAACTCGCTTGCATGCCTCCGTTGCATTTGTATTGTCTGCTAGTTCTTTATCGTGCAACAAGTACGGGTTCAGAAGAGCTCCTGCATAGTGTAGATCTGTCTCCCCCATTTTTCGTCGATTCACAAATGAAGCCTGCAGTCCTTCTGCTCGGTTTGCGGGCAAAGAAAATGGCTCTTTCTGTAAGTCCAAAACATGTTTCTCTAAACCCCTCATAAAGATGCAATACCTTCCCCATGCAAGGTGTCTTCGCATCCAAGTCGCGTAGAGCAAATACAACTGGACCCACCACATCTCGAATATTGACACAACGATTCCAGAAATGCGAATCGAGAACAAATTTCTTTACATCTCGAGACTTAGATCGGGGCTGTGTTTTCCGATTGTCCTTTAGCTTCCGCACATATTCCACCCATTGCGGATCCACCACACTTTGTTTTAATGCTGCCTTGACCTTCAACAAACGGTCAATCATGATAAAGTTTGAGGCAAACCTTGTTTTGGCCGGCAACAACAAGCTATACTTCGTCTCGTGCTTTCGAAATATAGCAAGTGGCATCTGCCTACTCTTGAAGAATTTCACAATGGCATGGGCTTTCTTCAGATACTCATGGATCCATTTTTCCTTCCCCCAATCTTTCAGCAACAAATTCTAGGCGTGCACCACACATCCTTGAGAAAAAATGTGGAAATACTTACCGGATACCAAATTCCATGCTGCTTGATTTACTGGAGCATTATCAGCACTAATTTGTACCACATTGGTGGGACCCACGTGCTCTATGAACTTCTCCAAGACAGATGCCAAATACTCTGCATTTTTTTCCACCCCGCTTGTATCTACCGATCCAATGAATTCCTCCCTAGCGGAAGATACGAGCATGGCATTTATCAGTGGGCGGTTTGTAACTGAGCTCCATCCATCAATAGACAATGTTGCACCGAACTTCCTTATGCTATCTTCGGTTCTCCTCAGGAGCTTTGCTTGAAGGTCCGTCTTTGCTTCGTCAAGCAATTTGCATCGTAGATCATGATATGATGGTGGTGTGTACGGCCTATTCCACTCTACCGTGAGTTTCACTGCTTCTTTGAAGGCTGGATTTCGGGCTACAGCAAATGGTATATTTGCTGCATAAAAAAATTAGCCCACACTGCATTCAATTTGCGTTTGTGTGCTTCTTCAAAACCATCTATTAGCTTGCTCTATTTATACGGCCTACTGCTCGATGCCTTAGCAGTTCCACGTTCATTGGATGTTTCAGTAATTGGATTCCCTTCTAAACCCACACAAAGAATTTCTTGCGGTACTGTGCACAAATCTTCTTGCGTAGAACGTGACTTGTCCCTGCCATTGGAGAGGTTGCTTCCGTCCGTAGGCATGTTGTTTCGCTCCACATTGCCCACGACCGATCTTCGTGGGAATTTCCCTTCACAATGACGAAATAGACCTCGAATCTCTGTTGTCAACTTTGGACAAAGGCAAACTCCGGTATCACGAGCCCCAGATGCACCTTCATATCCTAAATGGCTCAACATTCGCGCGAGTTTTTTAGCAAACACCAAGTTGCAAGCCTTGCATTCCACTTTACTGGGTGGCACGAGGCCATACCAAGGAGAAAAGTCCTTGCTCATAGTGACAAGTTTCAATTCCTTATATTTGAACAAATTCGAAATCACAAAGTGCAAACACAGTGTCAAAATATCAATAGTGTCCAAAATCAGTTAAGCACGATGTGCACAAAGCCTTGAAAATCAAGGCCCCCCCGTCCACTGAACTATGCATTACCGAGCAAGGGACACAAAAAATTGCAGCTCCTAGCCCTCGGAAATCTTAGTGTTCAGTTTCTCAGGAGTGCTTCTAAAAGCTTTCTTCCTTCTACTTATACTCCTCACCTGCTACTGACCGTTGGAGGTCGAATTGAACGGTCAGTCAATTTACACCGTCCGATTTTCGGTCAAGGCGGTCGGGGAAGTCAGGGCGGTCGGCCATTCGGGGCGGTCGGGGAAGTCGTCGCGGTCAGCCAATCGGGGCGGTCGGGGAGGTCGGGGTGGTCGGCCAATCGGGGTGGTCGGGGAGGTCGGGGCGGTCGGCCATTCAGGCGGTCGACGGGGCTGGGCGATTGGTCAGAGGAATTTTGCATTTGGGCGTCACGCCATCACTTTAATATACACGACAATGATTTCAAAACACATAGGGTCCGGTAGACCAGCCATTGCAGTTGGGGGCACTTGGAGGTTTGTTTCATTATTGATCATGAATAGGTCATGAGTTCAAATCTTATTGTGTACCTTATTCTTCAATTTCAATATCCAGCGCTTATAAATAGTTACAGATTTCTATTCTACTTCAAGTTGAGATGGGGTACTATAGAGGACTGTAGCTATTTATGAGCGCTTTTAAGTAGGTGTCAATGTTTTTTTTAATCATATTTTCAATTTAATCCACAATTGCCGAAGTCTTTTTGAAATCTTCTAGAAATTTTGCTCTACATTGAACAGAAACTCAATATTTTTCTAAGTCACATTCATTTTTTCTGAATTTTAACTCTTAAAGATTTTTTACTATGCTTTCACCAAAATTGCTCCAAAACTGTAATTTCTAGACTCTACTACAAGTACCAAATTTTTATTTTTTTTATTCCACCATACATATTTACATACAACCTTAGGATATTATAGTAAATTGGTTTAAGAAGATGTGGAAAGACTTTCTAAATTTTCCACCATGTACATTGCAAGAGAATAGCTTTTGAATTGACAAAAATGCTTTATTAGGCCCTCCGAAAATCCGGGCACCTATACTTCACAAGGTCACATTTATATGAAATTTTTTTGAAAATGGTGGTAACTCTTTCGACTGTTTTTCCTAGACAAGTTGCCCACATGCTTGAAAATTTTTAGATCATTTGGAGTTGTACAACTTTTAGAAAAAAAATAGTAGGTAGAAAGAAGTATAGAATGATTCAAATCATTAAGTTCTTGCGAATTTAATTATGGAATTGGAAAATGCCAATCCCAATGGTTGCAATGTTAAAATAAATAGTTTACATCGAATGTTTTATATTCTTTTAACAGTATTATAAATTGAATTAAATAAATGACTTCAAAGCTTCTTTTAGAGTAGGGATTCTATTATTCTACAACTACCCTCAAACTGAGAATCCTCATAAATTTTGCCTCATTCATTGGAATTAAATGATTAAAGCTTCCCGCGTATATATAAATCTAAAGAATCAATTTCAAATTTTTTATTTAAAAAAAAGGGATTCTAAGACAACCTTTTTTGGCAGCCCGGGTTGTCCAAACATCAAAGAAAACTACATATCATGCAAAACAAAAACTGTTCAAATCTGACCGTTGAAGACCTAAAAGACTAAAGGATCTAGCGCAAACAAAATTCACGACAATAAATTTTTCCTATTCAAACATTACATGATCATGAAGGTGTTTTAATCGCAAAAATGACTTGAAGAGTTGAAGTTTTCCGAGCGTCTTTTGACTCTTTTCCCGTTCCAAATCTATGAAGTCAGTGAACAAGAACATTAGGTTTATGGGTATAACACATGCACAAACGCAATCAATTTATGGCTTCTAAAAATCTACTTTACATTTCTGTTAAATGATGTTCCAACATCTATGGTTTCCAACGCTCATTTTTAAGATCATTGAATAATATGAAAAATATAGATTGCAACGGGTACCCTTGTACAAAACCATCTACAGCAAGATCATAGTCAATCATTCCAAAATTGATTTTTTGGCTGTAAAATTAGACTTCACATGGACTTTCTTTGGCATATTTATAGTTAAATAAAGCAACTTTGTTATTTTTTTTTAAAATTCAAAGTTTTATCTCCACCCAAATTTGAAGCCACAGGCATTTACGGTTCTAGGATTCAGAGTAGTAAAAAATGAATGAACTTCTCCACTCCATATGCAAGGAATGATAGACATTGACAAATCATAAACACAAAATTATCTTGCAACGTAAGCACGTAAAATATATACTTTCCAAAACTGTCTGAAGGTGCATCCAAAAGTACCATGAAGTCATAGCAAAATCAGAACATATTTGTATTGCATATATATTTGCATTTTATAAGCAACTCATAATATACCATGAGTACTATGAAATATTGGAACTCAATCCTCAATTCCTCATGTCATCCAAACGACACTCTCTAGTCCATATACTTCTATATAAAACAAAACAAAGTTCTACTACATCATTCCTCAGCATCTGCCACTACCCTCTCCTGAAACAGGAGACGTCCCTTCTTCAGCCAAGAGTCTCTTAGCAGCTTGGCGAGTTTGGCGTTGTTGACTTACTCGAACAAGGCGCCCTCCGGAATGCACTTCCTCGTCAACCTTGGAAAACATCCGTTTTGATTCCGGAGAGTGGTCATCCTCATCTTGAACCTTACGTTTCCTCTTTCTTGCGGGAGTCAAATCTACTTCGCCGGCGCTGAGAGCTCTCAAAGCAGCATCCACTCGATCTACCATTGCGTTCACTGCCACGTCATCGTCTTTGAATTGCAAATTGTTTGATCGATCTCCTTCCAACAGGAATGCCCTCCATTGAATTATAATGTCGGACATCCTCCTGTCGAATGCCCTTGCCACATCCACTAATGTATGCTCTGTACTTGTTGGCGCATCTACTTGTACAAGAGCGCGAACTTTTGCAGCTTCTTCCAACTTTGACAAGAAGAGGGCCCTGCCAACCAAAGTGTGGTTATACGCGTCGTACTGCTCATTAAATTCTTTTGGACCCTCCACCTCCACCCAATTGCCATCTGGCCCTTTCTTCACTTCCTTTTCAGGAAATCGAAAGAATTTCTGGTGCTGCACGCTCCAATGCCCCCCCATGTTGCGACAAAATAATTGACGACCCTCTCCATCTTCAATAACTCGTGCTCGCAACTCCACCTCCCTGTTCATGGTCATCCACATGAATTCATCTACTGCTTCCTGGGACTCCTCGTAAAGTGCATGCTTTCGCTCATTTGCATCCCAGGTCAAAGGTTTTCCTCAATGTAAGTAATTAGAAAACTTGTATGGTCCTTGGTCCAGTGGAAGGTTCCATCGATTGTATTCGTGGCCAGGGGGCATCACTTCCAAAATCCCAAGCATTTCATAGAACCTAGGACTCAAAGGAGAACGACACTCGGCACAAATTGAACGAATGAGCGATGCTCTAACCATGCATGTTATATGGAAAGTGTGGCGACACTGGCCCATGGTTAGAGCTCCTTCAGGGCCAAAGGGGCCTTGACAAACGCTACAGTGGCCCTCCAAGATGCCCGGGGCTGGATCACAAGCATGTACTACAACCTTCTCATGCTTCTTGATGTGTGCTGAAAGTGTATTGTAAGGCACCCATCCTTCCTCTGCTTCAAAGGTCCAATTCACATTGTTGACCGATGATTCCTTCTTCGTGTGATTCAACCGCTCAAACATGGCATCCATGTCTCCCCAACATGTAATGTCGGTGTACCCCCTGGTTTGTTGATGGAATGCATCCTAGAACCTCTTTAAAGAGGTCTCAATGGCACTATAATCTTCATCCGACTTCATTGCCAATTTTTGAAGTCCTTGCATTGCTTGGGATACCATGGAGGGCCTATCTTGGAGAATCTGTATCCATGCCAACGACCGAGACTGCAATCCATTTCCGGGCATATAGTGACGCAAGTCCATTATTTGTTTCATTCGTTCCAACTCCGACTGAAGAAGGGCTTTTTCTTGAATTGTTTCATTGCATTTTTGCTTCAGCTCTTCAAACTCCTGACCTTCAATTTGCATAGAAGCATCCACCAATGTCGGGGTAGGGTTATTGATGGAGGAACGTACTTGCACTTTCCATTTATGGGTGTCCTCCTCGTCATCCAAATGCACAATTTCGGTATCCTGCACTGCTTGGACTTTATCTATAGGAAGAGAGAGTTTATCTTCACTTTCTTGACTTGGCTCCACAGAAGGGGCGTTCACATTGTCTGTGATGGGTACTGTTTCATGCATCCGATTGAACCGAATGAGTTCTGCTTCTAATCTTTCATCCTCATCCACACGGACAAGCATTATAGAATTCCTGCGCTTTTCTGCTTCCACAAGCTTTTTTTCCATCTCCAATTGTCGGGCCAAGTCCTTGCACTTTGCCTTCAACTTCATGTTATCTGACTCCAAGAGAAGCAGCTCGCTGGCTTTGCCTACATTGTCGTCCAGAAGTGGTACCATGGACTTAGTGAAATCCAAGAAAGACAAGGCACTAGTCATCAATTCTGGAGAGATTTTGGAGAATTCTTGCGCCATCTCGATAATCCTTGGCGTAATTTGAGCTACAAGTCGAGCTGAAGACGTTAGTGAGAAAGCGGTTTCCACAACCGATGGCTGGACAGCTCCCTATAGATGCACCCCAGAGCTACTGGCCTCGTGGTTGGGGTCATTTTTCTTGAGCTCTTCTTGATGCTTCCTCCACCGATTGTTGCACTCTAGCAGGAAGTCCGCTTCCTTGGTAGTGGGCGTTAGACTGAGGTTCTCCAATGGGTGATCACCCGCAGCTGACAAATGTGGATGCTCATTTTGAGTCTCTCTACCATCAATGATAAAGTTCATGGCATCGTCCTGGGGTTCTTTTCCATTTCTTCGCGTCGGTTGTACTTCCATTTCTGGACTTATGATAGGACTTGTCGGCGAAGACGAAGGAGGAAGAGGTGTGTACATGAAGGGTTGTAGAGCATTGCTCTGTAGAAGACTATCAATTCTAGCATTGGCCCTTGCAACTTCTTTGTCACCAACCTCTGATCGTGGCAAAAAAGGTGTCCCATCTCCTATCGCAAGGCCACGCTTGTTTGGAGCAGTCTCTCGACCTAGCACAATACTCAAAATCGGTTTGGAAGTCAAACACATTTGAGGAGTCATAAACACCTGTCTCTTCGCGCCTCCCGAAGAGACGTTGCTCACTTTCACCGGGGGAGTTGAGAAGACTTCTTCTGTTGTACCTCCCACGAGGGCATTGCCAACTTCCACAAGGGCACACAATGAACCCAATTGCGTTGCATCACTTGTCCCCTCCCCCACCTTCGCTGTAGGCGTTGTAGTAATTTGTAATGCTTCCTTTGATTGTGCCTGGGAGTTGCGGGTACAATGGGGAATATCTTTCTGGCTTCTTCCAATCAGAAGTGGACACTGTGCTGTTGTAGGAAACGTACTCCAATCCACCTTGCGGCCCAGTATGAGTTCTGCATAAACCATAGATGCCAAGGTATAATTGATGTACCCCTTACTCATTTTTTTGTCTCCAAAAAGCGCTTGCCAGACCTCCTTTGATCGATGAACAAAATGCTTGTTTTGGCAACTTCCTGGCTTGCACCCGAAAGCCCGTGTGTAGACCTCGTGAAAATCTCGAGGCCACAACTTGCCAATGTGGTACATTTTAACATACTGCTTGCAGATTCTGGAGGTCCAATATTCTGCTTCCTCTTGCTCCCATCCGCTTTCGGCTTTGATGTCAGGATTATCTAAAATCTCATAATGAAGCTCATGTTTGGCTCCCTTTTGTTTAATCCTTTTCGTATTATCACCACCTGAAGTCATCCCATCAGTAGCCGCATCACCTTCACCAGTCATGATTGGCAATTTGAAATTGCCTTCACCTTCAATTCAAGAAACACTCCCCAAGTGACCTCCAATGTATATGCACAAGTAAAACAGTCAAAAAGTTCCCGTATCAAAAGCTCAATGCCTTCAACTCTCCACCATATAGGAGCAACTGGCGCATAAAGCAACAGAGATCAGCCAACTTGGCGCCGAAGGGGAGTTGAATTGAGGAGGTCCAAGGAGGCCGTCCGCTCTTATAGCCAATCGGCCCCAGACCTAAGCGGCATCCGCCGCCAAATCAGCCTCGAAGCTCGCGGACCTGCCCCAGACCGACGCCGCCGGCCTCGGCGGCGGTCGCTGCGGCCGCAATCCGATCCGAACTGCTGCCGACCGCGCGCCGACCGACCCCGGCGACCGCTCTGATGTGACCGACCGCCCAAACCGGAAAACCGAACTGAAGAAGCCATCCAAACTGGACACGGTAGTTTTAGGGTACGCCGACCGCTTCGGACGCCTGCCGGGGCCGACCGCCTCAGACGACCGCATACGTTGACCAGCTCGGACGGCCGACCGGGCCGACCGCTTGGGTTGACCAGAGAACAAGACCAATCGTGGGATTCTACAGTTTGCAATAAATCTTGATTCGTTTTTACATTGGATGTTTCCTTTAAGAAGCATCCAATGTAGAATTCATGTAGAACCTATGTGTAAGTGTGATTGATTTTCTTTTTTCACGCTTTAATCCTCTTTCCTAAATAGTATGTCCTAAACCCTAAACCCTAAATCCTACACTTTAAATCCTAATTTCAGTGCACTGCAATGTGAAACAATTAAATGTTTCTTTAGTTTCTATTTCAGATCCAATGGAAGGACCAATTGTATTAACCCCTAGAGGACCAAGGTGATATTCCTATCAAAAAACACTAAAAAATGTCATCGTTATTGCAAAGAATAAAGAACCATGAAAACTTCTTTTTTTTTGCATATCCAGCTATAAGATCTTTTCCTTAACTAGTATATGAATACGTGAAAGAAATTTCAAAAAATTTGACTATGTAGATTATAAGATATATGCATTTAGAGTGAAGAAAATAAGTTTTTTGGCACCTTGCTTAACTATATTTTTTTGCTTTGAATCTTTTTAGTTCAAATTTTTAACACTAATGATTTGGATTTTGTCTTTATTTACATTAAGTAGTTGAGTTCAGAATGTACCAAAAAAAGTTAGGAAAAAAACCACTTCATTTTCACTCATTACAAAATTGTTAAGTAGAGGTGAATTTAAGATGGAAGAAAAAACGAAATTGTTAAAAACTTTTAGATGGAATTGGATCACAATAATCTCAACGGTGTTGTAGCAAGGAAATCTAAGATTGTCTAACAAATTCCTTGGGAAAATTCTGAAAATAACATCCAAAAGTGAAACATCCATTTTTTTTTTACCACAGATTCTTCTCTAAACCCGAAAACTAAGATTGTGAAGAACTTTCTCATTATTAGTCCAAATTGAATGAAACAAAGCTTCACATGTAGACAAAAATGTAGTCTTTGAGAAACAAATTTGAGGATAATATTAGTTTCACTTTCTCTTAATATTTTTGGTGCGGTCTGCCAAAACTTGTTTTTGCTTATTGTGTCATAACTCTAACTTCCGGGCATCAATTAAACTAAAAATTAAATATCCTCAAATTTCTCGCAAAATCACACAAATTCCACAAATCACAAAAATTTCACTTCATATTGAGACCATAGGTATTTGCCCGACTTAGTTTGTCCTCCAAGGGAACAAGCGGCCTTCTAGGGATTGAAAGGAAAATGAACACTCTACTTCGAACGTTATTTGAACTACCGAAACTCAATTGCATTCAAATTTCCTTTATATAAGAGTGTTTGAGGTGTCCTACATATCTACCTCAAGTACAACTCAAGCACACTTTACTTCTCTCATTCCACTTCAATCATGATTCAAACTATAAATTATATTCAATTTGTTTGGAAATTTCACAAGTGCGCTTGAGGTGTGCTTGATGTGGTCTTTACATATAGGATGAAACGTTTATCTCACAAGTAAAGCGCACCATTGCTTTTCTCATTTAATTGGAATCAAAATTTCCCCCCAAATTGTATAGGAAAAATATATTTTACAAGTGATGAAAAACAACTTTGCTTAATAAACCTCAAGCACACATAAAACACACATTGGAAAACCACATCTAATAAAATCAAGTCACGAGTTTTTTGTTTTCAAATGAAATAGAAATACTAAAGACATGTAGATAGACTTGAAGCACACCTCAATCACAACGTTTTTAATTTTAATGCATTTTAAACAAAGAGAGAATTTTTCATATGAACTTAAAGTTCACATGCAGGGTACCTTATTTTCCACCCCTTCAATCATAAACTGAAATAAATATAATTCTTGTTCTTTATAAATTCAAGTACAACAGAAATTTTAAGAATGTGCTTGAAGGTTGCTTGTTTAGTTGAAGTAAACCTTAAGCAGTTGAGCATGGTAGGAGCACACTTCAAGCACTTTATTACTTAAGCTTAATTTCTAAACCAAAAAAATTTTCAAATTAAAATTTTTTTAATACAAAGAAATCTCAGTAGTAGGAATTTGTTTGAGGTGAACTTATGGTAGACCTCAAATACATTTGAAGCCATTTCATTTATACTTTAAATTTTGAAAAATATTTTTTTTTCAGGAGTTTCTTCTTTCAAAACCAGTGAGAATAGTAGAAACTTACGGTAGGTATATTTCAAGTACAGGTCATGCACATGTGAAGCATACTTCAAACATTTTTTAATAAAATTTAAAATCTTGAGAAGAGGATTCTATTATCTTCAGATTTATTTAATTTGAAATGAATAAAAATAGTGAAAATGTATACTAGATGTGCTTGAGGTGTACCTGAAGCATATTTCAAGCATTTGATGATTTGATATTGAATTATTCAATATCAGATTTAAATTTAAAATCCTTTTTAGGATCCAAAGTATTTTGAATAGTAAAAATGTGCTTCAACCTTCAGGTGAGCTTGAAGTAGACCTGAAGCACACCTTCAGCTTTTTTATTTATTTTTGAAATTTGGTCTTCTGGTCTAGCTTTCTTTCAAAGCAATGAAAATAAAAGAGACATACTTTACATATGCTTGAGGTCTTCGCAAAGCGTACTTGAAGCAACTTGTGATTTTCTTTGGTATGTATTGTAAAAGATTTCAATTTGAAGTTGTCTTTATAATCCAACATAATTTAAACGGTACAAATGTGCTTGAGGGCTTCAGGCATGTTTGACGTCTATCTGAAGCAGACCTCAAGAATTTATTTATTTTTCCCTTTTAGATTTGAATTTTTTTTTGGCTTCTTTATAAAGAAAATGGAACAAGATAAAGTATACTGCCCAATCGACCTTAGGTCTACACTCTACAGTCTACTTGAAGCACGCTTCAACCTTTTCATGATTTAGATTTGCATTTTTATTAGAAGAATTCATTTTTTAAAATAAAAATAAAAATTATTCAAGGTATCTTGACAAGATGGTATTTGCTTGAGATATGCTTGAGCTAGACCTCAAGCACACATCAATCACTTTTACTTACGCTTTAAATTTCGGAAATAAGCATTTCATTTTTAAATTTTCATCATTTCAAAGCAATGCAAAAACAAGAGATGTTTTGTAGATGTGTGTGAGGTCTACTGTAAGCACACTTCAAGGACCTTATGATTTCATTTCATATATGTAGTAGAAGATTTCAATTTTGAATTGCTTTTATTATCCAACCATAAGATAATAGTGGAAATGTACTTCAAGTGTGCTTCAAGGTTACTCCATGCAGAACTCAGTATTGTTAATCCAAGTTAAATTTTTCATAGCTTCTTATTCCAAGGTAATTTCAGTAGAGGAAGTGCGCTTCAGGTGTGCTTTATGTGTTCTTGATGTGAACCTCAAGCATATCTCAAGCACACCGAAGCATTTCTAGTCCAATTTGAAATTTTTGAAGAACGTTTTTAATTTTTAGGTGATTGTTTTTTAAAGGCAATTACATTAGTGGAAGTGTGCTTCAGGTGCGCTTGATGTTTACCTCAAGCACATATGAAGCACAAAGTCATTTGAGACTGAATTTGGAACTTAAAAAACTTGTTTGAACTTTGAACTTTGAGTTCCTTTTTGTCCCCTAAGATTTCATTAGTACAGCTGTGGTGCATTGTCGCTAGAAGTTTATTCTCCGGACCGATTTCCCAACCGATCGACCGATTCCCCGATGGCTGTCCACACTGCTTAGACAACCGCTGGAGAAGCCGACCGAAAAAGCCGACGGACCAAGAACCCAACCAAAAGCCTGACCGAAAACCGGCTCGACCGAAAACCCGACCGAAAACCCAACCGACCGAAATCCAGCCTCAAAACACGACCGAAAACCAAACCGAAAGCTCGACCGAAAACCTGGCCGACCGAAAGCTCGATCGAACGACCCAAAACCAGACTGAAAACCCGATCGACCGAAAACCCGACCGAAAATCTGACTGCCCAAAAACCCGACCGAAAATCGGACCGATTGAAAACCAGACCGAAACTGAAAACCGGACCGACCGAAAACCCGACTGAAAACCGGACCGAAAACCGGACCGACCGAAGACCCAACTGGAAACTTGACCGACCGAAAACTTGACCGACCGAAGACCCGACCAAAAACAGGACCGACCGAGAACCCGACCGAAAATCGGACCGACTGAAAACCAGACCAAAACTGAAAACCGGACCGACCGAAACCCGACCGAAAACCTGATCGACCGAAGACCCAAACGAAAACTTTGACCGACCAAAAACTTGACCGACTGAAAACCCGTCCGAAAATCAGACCCAGCGGAATCCCGACCGAAAACCTGTCCGACCGAATACCCGACCGACCGACCCAAAACCCGTCCAAAAATTGGCGCGACCTAAAACCCGACCGAAAATTGGACAACCGAAAACCCGACCGAAAACCTAACCGACCTGAAACCCGACCGAACGACTGAAAACCAGTCTGAAAACCGGCCCGACTGAAAACTCGACCAAAAACTGGACCGACCGAAAACCCGACCGCTATGCTCACGAATCGATCACCCGTCCGAAAACCCGACCGAACGATCGGATGACCGACTCCGTCGAAGCCGTCCCTCGTTTTCGTCCGCTCTTTCGTCGATGGCCGTGCAATCAGCAGGCCGACGGATGTGATCCGCACGATCCTGGGGTCGGCCGGCGTGCCGTCCGATTCGGTCGTACGCGACCGCCTTGGCTTCTCCGCCGACCGAGTGCATAAATAGCAGGGCGGACGCTCAGTTCTTCACAGTTCCTTCCCTTTTGGAGTGGGCAGATCCAGCACCTTCTGGTACCTGCACGCCCCTTCCGGCTTGGTGTGTGAGGGACTGGGCTGGGACACTGAGGTGCTTTCAGCAATTCAGTGCCAGTTACGTGTTGCATTTCAGAGATTGTTGTACCGCTTCACTTAATTCACTTGCTAAAATTCTGGAGCTCTTGGACCGCACGTTGCACAATTGAAATTGAAATTTACAATTTGTTGTTTTCAGTTTCAACAAGGTCATCATGTCACACGGAACACCAAGGGGCAAAGGCGGTAAGTCCAAGAGGGGAAAATCGCAGGACATAAATTGGCAGGATTGGGCTGACCCATTCTGTGTAGTTGAGCTTGGATGGGAAGATGAGCCCACAAAATTGTGGACCTGCACAATGTGCAAAAAGTACGTAAAAATGACACATGTCTCCAAACTCTGGTCACATGAGCGCACAAAGTATCAACATCCTCGTTGGGAAGGACAAATCAGCACGTGTATGAGCAAGCACTTTGTGCAACGGTACAAGGAAGTCCAAGAAGCAGCAGGTTTACCAAACAACAAAACAAATATCATGTTGTATGGTGTTATGGCCATGATTTGGGCAGAGATTGTACTGCACAAAGAAGTGGATTGGCGCACTGTTCCGGGTAAAGATGTGCACAAATTGAATCGCAGCGCCCACGTGATTGATTCGAACTAGACAGGTCCCAGCGATTGCATGTATGAGCATTCTAATCGAGGGTATGGCCATCTTCCTACAGTTGTGTTGCTGGATGCAGAGGATGAACTCGATGAAGAAGATGATGACGATGATGCTCCAGCACCCGTAACATTTGGAGGAACACACGAACGCCAAGAAGAACGAGACAACATACAGTACAAACAAGAAATGCATGAGGCCATGCGAAGAAGCCTAGAAGATCGTGGTCAACAACCTGGGCACGATAGGTCATACGAACGTGACCGTGGTGCATATGGCCCACCACAAGGCGGAAGTCATTCTCAATATGGTAATGATCCCCGAGGTGAATCTCGTGGCAGAGAAAGAAGCCATGGAATCGCGCAATATGGTGGTTCTAGCCAAGGAGGCTCACAATACTACGGTGGGACCACTGGAGGTGGGTCATATGAGCATCAAGGAAGCTCCTATTATAGTCGTCCAAGCGAAGGTCGATCTGTCCACAGTGTTTCAGCTCCTCCGCCGACTTTTGGAGGTCCTGGCTACGACAGTCATGGACAAGCAGGTGCATCAAGTGGACGTGGAGACATCTACGGTGGAGGTCCATATCTTGGGGTTTATGGGTCTGGTTCTACTGGGCCAAGTCAGAGAGATGACACCGATTCAGATTCCGAGGAAGAATAGTGTGTATTGTTGGAATGACTTTCTTTTAGAATACGATCATGTATGTTGTTAAATGTACATGGAATGTTTTTTCATGGCAAGCGTAGTACAATGATCTCCGTGAAGTGCAATATAGTATTTTGCACTGTACATAGAATGGCCTTTTTTGAGAATATGTGAGACATTGGTAGGTATTCAAGGTTACCATTATTGAATACCATTTTTTGCGAAACCAGGTTTTTTTATTAATATAAATATTGTACCGGAGTAACGGAGTAACCGGACGGCTTTCTCCCATCATCTCATGTTAAAGTCAATACATACTTGCAAATGAAAAGTATAGTCCAAATATATAAGGAAAATATTGAATTGCTTTTAAACCCTGAAGTCCCAAATCTATCATTTTATCCTAAAGCTATGAAAATTGCCACTTTCGTTGCATTTGTCTTAGGTCAGTTGGATGATGTATGTGAATGTTTACAAAGTTGGTTTGTATAAATAGGAAGGTGTTAATATTTGAATTTGGAAAAATTGAGTGTTTTTAACCCTTGAAGTTCCAAGGCCATTTTGTTGTCTACAACCACCCAAAGCTGCCATTTTTGCTGCATTCACCCATGAACACGGAATTCTATTTTTTTTTAATCTAAGTGTAGGATCTTGTACTTCACTTGTCAAAAATGATGTGGTCAAAATTTCATGAAGTTTAACCATATAGGTTGGAGGTTATTAGCATTCAAACTTGAAAAAGAATTTTTTTTTGAATACTGGCTTCCAATTTGTGCTGAATTTGATCTGCAGTTGTATAATATTTTTGAAATACAAATTTTGAATTCAAGATTTTGTATGTTGGAGACGTGAGTTGGAAGTCTAGAATTTTGTTTTAAAAAGAACACTTTGTTTTCATTATTTTAAAAATTTTTAAGTAGAAGTAGGTGAGTAGGTCGAGGACAAGAAAAAGAAATTCGTTAATAGATTTCACATAGGATTGAAATATAATGATTCCATTGTTGAGATTATTTAAGTTGGAAAACACAACATTTTGGAAAAAAATATTTGAAAGTTTGTTGGAATTGTATTGAGAAAAGAATTTTACAAGTCATTTTCCTAAAAAGATGCTCAAATTCTCCGAAAAGCAAAGTTCTCCATAAATTTTTCATTATTAGTCCAAACAAAATGAATGGAAGGTTCACATGTAGAGAAAAGTATAAAATTTTCCAAAAAGATTTTTTTTTTTTTTTTTGACTTGTTCTGATATAACTTTTGCTCCCAGGCACCAATTGAAATAAAAAATCTATTATGACAAAGCTAATCAACTTTCCTATGAAATAGGTAAGTTTCAGAACGTTTCAATACAAATTGAGGTCAGAGGTAAACGCCCAAAATGTATTTTGTCTTGCGAGGAGACAATGGAACTTCTGGGGTTCAACATTGCATGTGCATTTTGGGCTCCATGAAGTAGACTATCATCAGCAGAAATATTTCGTACCATGGATCTTTAATGTACAAATTGTTATCCCCAAGAATGCAATTGAAAACTGAAGAAACTTTCCTAAGGAAGATAGAACTTGACTTATATTCCTAAAGCCTAAAGGCCCAAGGCCTTACTTTTGGTAAGAAATCTTAGACTTCCAATTTCTATAGGATAGAATATAACAATTAGAAAATTCTTTTATGGGCACATGACCACATGTAGCCATAGGATCTTACACCCAACTAGTAGATGAATTTGTGGAGCATTTGACATAATTTTGGACCACACATATTGCAAGATATTTGTGTTTAATCCCTAAAGTTTTTTGACTATGTTTTTACTACAACTGCATTAAAACTACCAGTTCTAGTATAAGTACCAAATTCTAGAATTTTTTTAATTTTGGACACATATAACCATAGGATCTTGTAATGAATGGGGTTGAAAAGATGCGGCAAAAATTTCAGAATTTTCCACCATGTAGATTGTAAGATAATAGCGTTTCAATTGACAAAAAAGCTTTTTTGGTCCCTGCAAAAAACAGGGCACCTGCACTTCACAAGGTCACATTCATATGAAAAAATGTCCAAAATGGGGATAACTCTTAGGCTTCATTCTTGAAGGCAAGTTAGGTACATGCTTGACAAATTTTAGGTCATTTACAATTGTACAACACATAGGAAGAAAATAGAAGATAGAAAAAAAAGAGGATGATTCAGAAGACTACATTGTTCTTAATTTCATTGAGGAATAGGAAGAAGCCAATTCCATTGGTTGTAATGTTACAATGAAGAATGTACACCCAATTTTTTTATTTTTATTTTCAGGAATATTGAAATTTGAATTAAATAATTGACTTTGAATATTTTTTTAGAGTAAGGATTTCAAAACTACCTTTAACTAAGATTGGAATGGAATGATTCAAAGCTTCTTGCGTATATATGAATCTAAAGAACCAATTTGAAATTTTAATTTTTTAACCCTAAAACGACGCTGAAGTCGTTTTCTAGTCGATGAATGAGAGGGGATCTTGTAGTCTAGGATAGCAATGTATGATTTCATCCTCGGAAATAGGAGTGGAAAGGGGAGAGCTTTATAGTGCTTTGACTTCCGATGCTTACTTTAGGAATTTTTTATTCTAATTGTTCCCACGGTTTTAGAAAAGCATGATTTCCATGTAAACCAGTTTGGCGTTCAAGGGTTAAACAAGTGATTTTTTAAGAAGTTTTTTTGCTGCCTGAGCTGTCCAGAGATAAAAGAAAACTGCATATCATGCAATAACTTTTTCACCTTGTGGTTGGATGTTGTGAAATTATTGAGCCTTAAAGCTACTCCTCAGACACATCGTGTGTGAAAATTTGAAAGAAGGAAAATAAAAATTCCATGCATAATGAATTGCCTAAAATCGCTATCTTGCCCCAAAACGGTATTTGATCCTTTAGGGGTTAAAGTGGAGAAAAGAAGTTTTTGAAGACATTGTGGGATGCAGTCTTCTGCTTTTGAAGTTTGTAAACTTGAAACTTTCGCAATAGTGAGTTGTGAGCTTTGAATTTGGAAATTGGAAATTCTGGTGAGAGTTTAGCCAAGAAGAAATTTCAGAAAACTTAATTATCAATATTTTAAAACTTCATAAAGAGAATTGTCAAAGTGGGTACAATAAATCTTCAATTTTAATATCTTTTGCATTTAATAAGACTAGAGTAATTGAATGGTAATATTATTGTAGCCAAAAAAATTGAACTACACACAACTATTTTGGGGAAAAAATATTGAAGAAATTTCATTCAAGAATGAATTTCTACAAATTCATTTTCTCAAGTGCATTGAAAAGAAGATTGTATAGAACTTTTCATAACCAATCCAAATGAAATGAATGAAAGCTTTCTAAATTGACAACAATATCATCAATGGGAAAAGAACACACAAAGAAAACATTCTTTGTTGGCTGCCACCCTCTCCCCTATTTTCAGCTTATTTCACCCTCTCCCCGCCGACCGCCCTCCCCGCCGACCGCCCTCCCCGCCGACCGCCTTCCCCACCGACCGCCCTCCCGGCCGACCGCTGTGGCGAATCCTAAGCCCTCGCAACCGTCCGATGCGGCGTGCCGTCAGATGGAGCGGTCAGGCCGACCGCAGAGTATAAGAGGGGCAGACGGCCCAACCGCTCCCTCACTTTTGCTCACCCCCTTGCCTTGTGCAAGCGTGGAGCGGAGAGCTTGGTAGTTCGTCCTCCATTGGCTCCTCTCCTCGGGAAAGCAAGAGTCCGCTTTTTTGGGTCCCTTATTGCCAAATTTTCGTACAAGTTCATTGAAGATTACGTGTACCTCAGAGTGAAATTAAATTGAAACTGGTAATTTTCATTACCAACTGTAATTAAATATCGGTAGTTCATCACGATGCCGAGGGCAAAGAAGGCTGCGAAGAGGAGAGAAGGGGTGCAATCATGGCAATCAAGTATCAAAGAGTTTAAGGAAATTCCCTCGGATGCATGCAAGAACTTTCTCATCGAATTCACCTTGACATTCTTTGAGTCTGAAACCACTCTTTCCTTGGACAACAAATACATTAGATACCAAGAAGAGTGTCCCAAAAAATTCATCAATGATATGACACAGAAGATGATGGAAGCTCTTCACGTTCTTGAATGGCATCATGAAATGGAGAAGAAGGGCTTCTTGAAATTTCTTCACAACAGGGCATATGATGCGCTGTGGAATTCCAAAGTGGTTCTCGCAAAATATGTGAAGGAGCACCGTGCCAATGATGAAGCCTTTCAGGAAGTCATCCTCAGAGCTGATTTATTCACAAAGCGGTGCAAGCCATTTGCTCAATCGTGGAATAGAAAGAAGTCAATGTCATGGTGGAATAGTGATGATGGGAAGGCTGAATTATACCATGGCAGGAGACATCTCGTTGCTCTTCCCGAGACGGCACAAGTGATTGCCCAAGATGATAAAATCATAAAGGGTGGATACGCTACAATTCGGAGGGTCCGAATTGAAGGCTGTGCTCCTATAGCACCGTTTTGGGAGTTTGTAGCAAAGAGATCTCACCAACACAACAAAAGGCCCGAGTTAGCGAAGTTGGAACACCTGAACGAATCAATGGCAGTGAGGATTTCGCACCCGGGAGTAATACGTTTTGTTGCAATGCATGCAACAAGGAATGAAGGATACTCCTATTGGTGGAATGGCGGAACACTGCGGCATATGCTGAACATGGATAATGCTTATCCCGACGACGAGTCACGTGTGTACGTTGGAATTTGTGATTGGGGCTTGACTAGCTTAGCTAGTGAACATCCTAAATCCTTGTACACATTCACATCTGCCATTTAGAGGGACCAAACTTTGGCAAAGAGGTGGTGGTTGGATCCTAGTAGCGCCTATTTACACAAAATTGATGCGAATGAGGACATCATTTCAAGGTTATCATGCGAAACGGAAGCACACGCGGTTGCTAAAATAGCTCAAAGGATGAACAGGCAATGCATGTCCGAAGCCTACACTGCATTGCAGAAGGAAACTCCATAAGTCAGTAAATTCGAACACCAAGCATTGGGACTGGCATTTCACCAATACTTGGACCGGGTCATCAGAAAAGAAAGTACTTTGGCCCACGTCGTGAATCGATTCTGCACTACTTTCAAGTTCCCTATGCCCGATGAATATTTTCGGCAATCATACTGAATATCAGTAGGTTACCGACTTACCGTAGTATATAGAATTATAGAGATACAAAAGTAGTTGATGAATGTAGAGGTGAGGATTTATCGTATGTAGAGGACGTAGTATATATGCACATATAATGTATACCAATGTATGTGGAATTGGACATACATTTTGATTTTTTGTGTGTTTTTCAAATTGTAATGAATACAAGTGTTTACTCTATGAAGTGTATGCTTTGTTTGGATGTGAAGTGCAATATTAATGGATATTGGATTGGCTCGGTTGCATGACAAATAGCATGATATATGACATTTGGATATTTTGAACTTAGGCGTGAAGCGACACATTTGTAGGGTGAAAGGAATATTAAAAAAATGTGAAGATCCGAAAGGCCAAAAAGTAAGGTGCAAAATATGAAGAAAATTTTAATTCATACCATTCAAAGGCTTTATGAGGATTTAAATTTCATACCATTTCAAGGATTCAAATCCCCTACCCACAAAGAAATAAGATGTGAAAAGAGAAGTAGAATATGAAACCAATGAAAGTACGTAACTAAATATGAAAAGGTGTCAATTTGAACCAAAAAAATTTCCCTGAGAAAAGTTTGTTTTTGAAAAATTAAGGGTGTGAACTTAACCCCTGAACATTGTTGACTATGTATTCACCGAAAACGCTCCAAAATTGCCATTCCCCCAAAAAGTACCAAATTTTAGAAATAAAATATTGTTGGACACATGTAACCATAGAATCTTGTAGTGAACTGGTTTAAGAAGATGTGGGAAAAATTTTAGAATTTTCCACCATGTACATTGCAAGATAGCAAGGTTTGAATTGACAGAAATGCTTTTTTGGTCCTTACGAAAAACCAGAGAGGTACACTTCACAAGGTGTCATTTGTATGAAAAAGCGTTGAAAATGGTGGTTACTCTTTGGATTTGGTTTTGAAGTCAAGTTGGCTCTATGCTTAAGAATTTCCAGATCATTTGGAATTGTAGAACATACAGGAAAAAATAGTATGTAGAAAGAAGTAGAGAATGATTCAGACCACTAAATTCTTAAGAATTTAATTATATAATTGAAAAATGCCAATCCAAATGGTTATAATGTTGTAATAACCTATCCACATCCAATTTTTTTTTTCTTTCCAAAGATATTGAAAATGGAATTGAACAAAGGACTGCAAAGTTTATTTTTTGAGGCAGGAATCCACAACTGCCCGCAAACTAGATCACCTCACAATTGTGATCTCATAAATGAAAATGAAATAAATCCAAAGCTGAAGTTGCATATATAGATCTGGAGAACCAATTTCAAATTTTATTTTTTTCTTAAAGTGATTTTTTAAGAATTTTTTGAGCTGACCACCAAGCATTAAAAATCACATATTATACAATAACATTTTAATTGTGCTGTACTGCTGTTAGAAGTTATGAAGAATGTCGGACCTTAAAGGTACTCCTCTTGAAAATGCTGTGTGAAAATTTGAAAGCAAAAAATAAAAACTTTGCTTGTAGTATTGTAGTAAGCTCCCCGAAATGCTATGTTCTCCAAAATGCATGTTCAATGCCTTAGGGATTAAATTAATACTTTGACAGGAGTCGTAGTATCTTACTCGAAATAAGATGGTGTGAAAATAATTTAAAAAAAATGTACGACAACCATAGTGAGACAATGTTATTCCCCCCCTCCTCCAAAGTAGTGTGCAAAAATAGAATTTTTTTTTCTACACCAATTGAAGTGTCTTCCCACAAAAAGTAGGGTGTGATAATAAACCAAAAATTCCACACCTATTAAATTTTCTTATTTCTGTTTTTTTGAAGTTCATAATTTCTTCTTTTGGTAATCTCGACTTTTCTATTGCTCTTGTTTGGTTACTTCAATGCAATGGTAGTCGCATTTTCATAGCAAGCAGTTGCATGACATTGCGAGATGGCCTTTGTTCTTAATAACTATTAATTCCTTTAATAAAAATCAGCACTCCTCAAGAGATCCTTAATTCATTTCAATCAGTTACATCACTCCAAGCAATTCTTGCCATGGCCAGAACTTCTCAAAGACACTTCCGCAAAATTCGATTTCCACTCAGACACCCACGTGCCTTCATTGTTGAGTTCCCTGTTCCATTACTCCTATAGCATTTAATAGCTTGCACCCTAAACCCAAACAAAAGGGGAAAAAACAAGTTTTCCGTACAACTTGTATGACAAGATTATTTGGCTTCGTGTCATCTAAACTTATAATTTTTTATCTATTGATATTCATTTTTTTTTTTAAAATTCTTCAATATTTGAGGGAAAAATTTAAGAAACAAATTTAGGAAATCATAACTAAATTTTCATTCATTATAGAATTGGTAAATGGAACTAGGTTTCAAAATAAAGAGAAAATTTGAAATATGAAATTGAAATTCGGAACAGAATTCCCTTTCGGTGTATTGTATCCTTTTTATCAATGGAAATTGTTCATGTGTTTCAAAAAAAAAAGAAATTCAGAACACAACTATACCAAAGCTCACATTATTTTAGAAACCGATTAGAAGCATGTGTATTAATTTCTTCTGAGAACTTGTAAAAACGGGTCGGGGTTTGGGTCAGGTCGGTCGCCCAGGCGGTTTGAGTCGGGGTTGGGCTCATCAGTCGTCTGATCGTTCGGTCGGGTTTCGGTCGGTTAGGTTTTCATTCGGATTTTCGGACGGGTTTTCGGACGGTCAGCTGTTCGGTCGGGTTTTCGGTCGGTCGGTCCGAATTTCGATCGGGTCGGCGGTCGAGTATTTGGTCGGTCAAGGTTTCGGTCGGGTTTTCGGTCGGGTTTTTTGTCCTTCGGTCGCATTTTCGGTCGGTCCGGTTTTCGGTCGGGTTTTCGGGGGCTATTCAGTCAATCAGGTTTTCGGACGAGTTTTCGGTCGGGTTTTCGGACGATCAGGTGTTCGGTCGGGTATTCGGTTGGGTTTTCGGTCGGTCGGTCTGAATTTTGGTCGGGTCCGCGGTCGGGTAGTGGGTCAGTGAAGGTTTCGATCAGGTTTTCGGTCAGGTTTTCGATCCTGCGGTCGCATTTTCGGTCGGTCCGATATCAGTCGGGTTTTCGGTGGGGTATTCAGTCGGTCGGGATTTCGGTCGGGTATTCGGTCGGTCCGATTTTTGGTCGTTCGGTTGTGTTTTTCGGTCGATCGGGTTTTCGGTTGGATCTTCGGTCGATCGGGTTTTCGGTTGGATCTTCGGTCGGTCCGGTTTTCGATCGGGTTTTTGGTTGCGGAATTTACCATGTAGGTAAAAAACGTAAAAAGTGAATGTCACAGGACATTACAGGGGCAGCGTCCCCGAACTCTGGACGTCCGGACGCCCGGACGTCCTGACAACTCAGCGTTGGAGGAAATTTGTCGGAAAAATTCCCCTCTAAACTGGGGGGGACTTTACGAATAACTCTATTGACCTACAATTTCAGATGACTTTGACCACCACGTACAAAAAAAATTTGCATTGTAAACTTCAAATTAAAAAATTTTGGTCTTAAAGAATTGAATAGAAAGTCTAGGAAAAAAAATTCAAAAAAAAACACTTGACTTTCATTCTTGAAAAAATGATTAAATAGAAGAAGGTCCAAGATGAAAAAAAAACTAAATTGTATTCCGCAATAGTTCTAAAATGGGATTGAAACACAATATTTCCAACGGTGAGATTGTTCTAGCAAGCAATTTTAACCTTGTCAATTTTTAATTATTTTTAAATCATAAAAATTGTATTTAGAAATAAATCATGTTAAATTACTTTTTCAAAGAGATGCTTAGATTGCCCAAAAAATAAGACTGTTCATAACTTTCACATCCCTAATCCAAATGGAATGATTCAAAGCTTTCCATGTAGACAAAAATAAAATCTATAAAAAACAAATTAACAAAAAAATGTATATTTCAAGTTTTTGTGGACTTCTTTTTTTGCCCGGCGATGTGAAAATTATGTTCAAGATGGCATAACTTTTTCTCCCATGCACCGATTGAAATAAAAATTGTAACCCTACATAGTTGATTAGTTTTTCTATCTTATGAGAAAGTTTCAAAAAGTTTCACCAAAAATTGAGGCCACATGAACTTGACCAAAATCCATTTTGTCCCAAGAGGGAACAATGGTGATTTAGGGATTATGGAAGACATAAGATTGCATCTCCAAAAAACAAATATATAAATATTCACTCATATATGATTACAAAATGGGAGCACAAAGAGGCACTACCGTAACAAAAAGGAGGTATTTGAGCCTAGAGCCAATTCAAGCCTTTGGCGCCACTCTCTTTCACTATTTCTTGGTGCTCAAATATCCTCTTTCTACTACTGTATTGTGGATTTTTTTTCTAATTTTCTTGGAAACAAATGAAAATTCCATTGCAAACACCACATTACATAACATCCCAACCCAAAGACTGTAAAGCAACTATACCTAAAATCGCACAGTTAAGCTCTGTGGCAGGACAGATTGCTCTAGAAAATGAAGAACACTTTTTGTACATAGGTGAAGGACTATGAATGCAAGTGGTTTCATAATTTTTGGACACATTGTGAATTAATTACAAATTTTCAAAGATACAAGGTGTAGGGTGCTAAAAGTATCATCTACGTGATGCCAAATTCAATTAGATGCACATGAAGAAATGTCAAAGAGTAGACGTTAACCCCTAAAATACCAAGGCCCTTTTTCTGCCAAAAAACACTCAAAACTGTCTTTTCTATAGCAAAAAGTAAAAAAATTTGGAAAATGTTTTTTTTTCACATCTAACCATAGGATCTTACACCTAACTAGTTTGAGAGTGTGTGGAAAAAATTTCAGAATTTTTGACTGCACAAATTGCAAGATATCTGCGTTTAAAGTGAAAAAAACAAGTTTTTCAGCACATTGCGGGACTAGATTTTTTGACTTTGAACATTTTTGACTTAAACCTTTTGCACTACAGAGTTTTGAGCTTTAAATGTTTGTAGTGGAGAATTGAGTTGAGAGTCTAGGAAAAAAAAAAAAAAAAAAAGAAACTTAATTATCATTCTTTAAAAAATTGTTAACGAGAAGTAATTACAAGATAGAAGGAAAATCTAAAATATTCATATACTTTAGATGGAATTAAAATGCACTAATTCCAATGGTGAGATTGTTCTATAAAGTAATTTAAACCAAGCCAAAAAAAAAAACTGAAAAATTTGAAAAATTGCATTCATAAATGCATCCTAGAAGTTATTTTTTTCAAAAAGATGCTCTAACTACCCAAAAAACAAGAATGTCCATAACTTTCTCATAATAAATCCAAATGAAATGAATGAAAGCTTTCCAAATAGACAAAAATACAATCTATGAGAAAAAAAAAATTCAAATTTTTGTCTTTTTTTTTTGCTGCCCGCCGTCCCCCTTTTTGAGCGTATTTGGTCATAACTTTTTTTCCCGAGTACCGATTGTGAAAAAATTATACTCCCACAAAGCTTATCACTTTTGTCATCTTCAAAAAAAAGTTTCAAAAAATCACGACAAAATTTCAACCCGTAGGTACCTACTTGAAATCCCAAATGTCCGCCGAGCCGACAATGGTCCTTTAGGGATTAAAAGAACAAAAGTTTCCCCAAAATGGACCACTTATGGGGTTGCCACCTCCACAATTCTATTAATAGAGCTGCACATTACCCCAAATGAGCCTTAACTCCATCATCACTTGTCTTTTTTTCTTTTTCTTTTTGAAACAAACAAACAATTCCATTGATATATGTAAGAGTACATTGATACCAAGGGAGCCAATCCCCGGGTGAAAGAATTTAAATTTCCAGACAACAACCTGGAAGACCGAAGAATCACGATTCCACTTACACTCTTGTCCTTTGATGTGCACCATTTTTTGGTTTCATCCCAGTTCATTTTCCCTTCATAAATAGGGGTCAATTTTAAGGAGTGATCCATTTTAGGCATATTTACATTATTGAGAGGACTTTAGGTCTGAAAGGATCAAGCTTATAGTTGTATGACGAGCAGAGGTGAATGTAAATAAAAGACCCCCTATTTTGTGCCGTCTTTGTTCAATTGAGAACACCTCACTTAGCTAATTTGGGGCCTCTGATTGCAAATATGAACTCAAAGTTTGCCAAAAAAATCATGAGTACCAAAAAAAACACGTTCCTACATTTTCCCTAGGAGTAAGGGGGGGGGGGCAAAACGGCCTCCGGAAGAGGGAATTTGCTGAAAGATTTTTTTTCATTGTACAAATTTGTTTCATCTCCACACTGCAACTCCACTTTTGCTTCAGGACTCATCAAGCCTGTAACCAAACAAATATCCCACACACGAAACCCAAAGTATGACACGTGCCCGACGACTGAAGCCATCCCCACTTACACCTCTAAAAGCAGGCATTTATTTGTCACAAAAAGAAAAAGAAAAAGCAGGCACTTCATAAATTCGTGAAAGCTTTTTTGTGTTGGACAAGATGTTGCAGCTTGCTTGCTTACCAATGTGCGCAAGATTTGCAGTCAAACCCCCACTCCCTTTTTTTTTTTTTTTCCCACTCCTGCAACCTATCTCTACAGTTGAACCGCTACAGTCTCCACTTGTTGTCCCGATTTCCAGGACCTAAAAGGCAACTATTATAAAAAGAGAGCCCACACCTCCTGCAATGATTCCACCTACCTTGGCCCTACCTTGCAAGCAAGAGATCAGTTCTGCCAGCACCACTCCTCGTCACCACTCTTCTGGGTGGCTTTCCAAGAGCAGCCCAAGACGTGTACTGCGCAATCAATTCTCAAGGAAGCGCCACTCCCCACCCGTACCACCCTCCCATAACTTACATAAATAAACCAACACTTTTCAAAAGCCAACATCCACCCAATGTCCATCGACTGCGCAGTAAAGAACGAAACGAAAGAGACATCATGGCCGGAGCAAGCAAATAAAGAAAGAAAGAAAAAAAAAGAATGACTCCACTACTGTACTGTAGAAGTCACCGACGTCACTCCCCAACCTCACAAATCACCAACTTGGGAATAATATTAAAAAAAGCACACAACACTTCATATACGGTAGTTTTTTAAGAGAAAAGCTCCAAGTCCTCATCATATGTTCACAACAGCACCAAGCCAAGGGTGCAAACATGTTCCTTGCTCATCACTTGAGAATAAGCTACATGTAAGAATAACCTGATTAAAATAAGCCGCAGTATAATTACGAGCATCGCAGTCATAGAACCGCCTGAACTAAAATCCTGTACAAAAAAGTTCCAAAATTGCCCTGCTGCTGCAACAGGAGAGATAAAAAGCCCTCATCCCCAGCCTCCACTTGATGGTGATACTTCCGAGGCTGAAACCAAAAACTCAAAATGGGACAATCTTACATTTGTGCCGCATCCCCCATCCATCCATCCATTCATCCATTCATCCATCCACCCTCCCTTCCTTCCTCACACACTTCTCTGGATACCAGTGCCACTGTACCACTCGTCGTCCTCCGAGCTGCTGGCAGGATATTTCCCCCAACACTGTTCTGCAGCATCAGCTGGATTCACAATGTTCAGACTCTTCACACAACTGCGAAACTCCCTGCGGAAAAACCCAAACAACCAACCTCTATCAGAGCCTGCAAAAAACTCCACAACTCAATGCAGCAAAGAGGCACGCTTGACATGGCCAAAAACGAAACACAATATTAACAAAACTGAGAGTGCAATCATCAAGAAGAAAGAGTTAGGACGTACTCCCAAGGGTCGTCCCCCACGAGAAGCATGTCGTTCTCATGGTCCTTATACACCAGCTTCCAGCCCTTGGAGGAATCGTCCAGCTGCCCTTGCAGGTTGAACAGGAGCGCCAGGGTGCGATACAGCCCTTCGTAACTATCAATCTTCTTCAAATCGATAGTGCGTCCGACTTGCCCAGGCATGTACACCTGCACATCATCACAAGTCTAAGCTTCCGGATCCTTGAACACAGAAGGTCGTAACAATCTAATGTGAAGTCTCCATTCACCATACAGTAAGGGAGAGTTTCCATTCACCGCACAGGCTTAAGCTTGAACCTTAAGCCTTAAACCATCTAAAACTTTGCACCGAACAGATTAACCTTAAACCCTAAACCAGCTAGAAGTTTGCACATTTAATTTGTGTTAAAGCATAAAATCAACTGCAAAAAACTAATCCTCAATACATGAAGTACTTTCACAAATCGAAGCTCATCTTTATGGTCAATGGAGCCTCTAACGTAATGCATGATTAACGGAGTCTCGACCTTTACACACCGTAATGTAATCACAAAGCTTCAATCTCTCTTCTAACTCACCTTCGTTCCAGTTCTCACTGGAGTCTGAGAACTCGACCCTGCTGCAAACTTGCTCAAGTGGTGCTGGTCAACGGATGGATCTTCAGCGCTGTGCCAAGGACCAGATCCTTCAGAGTCGCTGCTGTGAGAAGACGGCGCCGAAAGATTTAATGTTCCAGGGGCGGCCTTCTCGGCCAAGTTGATGCCGAACAGCTTGCACTGCTGTTCGGGCACCCCAATCGTCGTCATCTCCACTTTCTTCGCCGGTCCCGCTTTGTCCCACACAGACTCAAACGACATCTGTTTCTGTGCCGGCAACGCAATCTCGGTTGCGGCCTCATTGTTAATCGAGGTGATAGGCACGTTCATGGGGGGCCTCTCGAAAGCTGGTCGAGAAGCAGACGCGATGGAACCTGCACCAACGTTCGGGAAGAGCCGGCGGCGGTTAATACAAAGTGAACTGGTGAAAAGGAGAAAATAGCCAGTTGGGTTTTTAAACCACAGAAGGAAAAATCGGTGAAATTTTATATTTTTAGTTCAAGAAAAGAGAAAATAATTGGTACTTTTAAACTGGTTGAACACGGGAATTGAAGGAAAATAGCCGGTAAAGCTCAAGAAAAATCCCGAACACTGACCTGCACTTGCACCACCTCCCGGTTTCGGACTGCCACACAACCAACTGGGCAGCTGAGGGCTCATAGGAGGAGGACACGGCGGCTCACGGAACGGGAAGTTCACGCCGGCCGGAAAGTCTGCACGACGCGCGGTTGGCCACGGCACATGAGGGCGCACGCTGCCATTGCCATTGCCTGCTGGGCTTGGATCCAGGTTGTTGCCAAACTTGACTGATCGATCCAACTCACTACCGCCAGGAGGCAGAGGCGCTGCGAACGACGCCACGGAAGATGACTGTGGGCTCAGCTGAAATGCATCAGTCAGCATGTAGGGTGGTATGTCCGGGCGGGGTAACCAGCACTGCGTAGGACCTGGGATCCGTGGAGAAAGCTCCTGCTTGAAATTGACCCACGGAGAAGCGCGAGAAGACTCCACCTCGCATTCCTCGTCGTCTTCCACAGTTGGATCCATCCTCGGCATTTTGTTCGGCTCGTAGGAGTCCAGCATGCTCTGAATGCTGCCTGCACATCACAGGATAGATCGATGGACTCAGTATAAACACCGACTCGGTAGTCACAAGACCATCCAGCGAGAAGGAGGATCTTATGAAAGAGAAACCAGGGCCTGTACAAATTCTCATATAAATGCTAGAGCCTAGGCATCTGAGGTTGTAAGACGGACTCGGTATATACGATGACGTGCTCACAGGACCATCCTGCGAGAACAAAATCTTGAATGGGCAAGCTGGGCCTTTACCAATTTCTCATCCAAATCCTAGAGCCCATGCATCTGAGGTTGTAAGAAAGACGCAGAACTCATGTGAGCCCAGACGGATTCAGCGCCACGTACCCTGCGGAGCCGATTCTTTCACAAGAGTAGATGGGCGGCGCTTGGGTGGCCGCAGCCCCACCTGAGGTGGGGGTAGTGTCGAGATCGGCACGAAGGGCTCAATCTCCCATGGAGATACCCTTTCCGGCCTCTCACTAGCGGACATCTCGTCCCACTGCACTCGAATGGACCTCCACAAGGACTTGAGCCATTCCACTGCATCCACTGCATCCACTTGACTCACTTCCACGATGGTCCCGGCATACCTGCAAACCAAGTCCACGCACCCAACGCTGTTTCAACACCCCATCCATTTCATTCGACACTCGTGGACATCGATAAACCAGGGAAGACAAAGACTATCTTAATTGGGAAAAGATGAGCATCGTACTTCCTCTCGGAGGATTCCTCCGACTCGAATTTCATCTTGAAGCGACATCCCGCTGTCAGGTTGTTCTCCAGGGATTTCAGATACTTGTGGTAGGGAATCACGAACTCCGAAGGGCTCGTCCTGTGCAACCATTCCACACAAATCTTAAATCCTCAATTGCTCCCGAAGGCAACAATCAAGACACCGCAAATTACACAACAATCATCGCACTTCATCCTTCCAATTTATTAAAGAAAGCCGATTCGTCAACAACATCAAGCGAACTTTCCTGAACCACCGAGCAAAGAACACGGCTCCAACCCCATGTTCAGTTCCACATTACAAATGCCCTACATCATAATTCATGTCCTTGCCACTGACCTCGGATTGAAGATCACGCTGAAACGCAACGCGTTCTGCGCTGCATGAGCGGCCGCTGCCAGCACGCCCAGATGCAAGTTCGTGCTCGAAAAGCACGTCGATCGTGTTTGCGTTTGCTGCTTCGAAGCTCTACGCACGCCCACTCGCAGCTGGCCATTCTCCCCACTACATATGCACATCCACCACGTTAATGACCGGCAACTTAGATCGAACAATGAATGCAAGGGATGGCATCTGATGTCCATGCAACCCATCAATTCCGAACCACACTACAAGAAACCTCATCGTCACCGAAGAACCAGTCCTATCAGCAGCATCAAGCATACACTCTCAGGCATGCCACTCCATTTTACCAACTCCACTGCCTCAGCCCTTCATGCTGCTATCCAACCATAATGAAAGACTTGGGCGGTGACCTGGGAACTCACCGAAGAAATATGACCGTATCCCCAGCTACGAGTTTCTTTGCAGACACGAAGGTGCTCCACCCTGTTGTCAGCAGATGCCTCCGTGGCTGACCTGCAAGAGCCAAAACGAAGTAATTCATCACCCGAACTGCTCCCTCACCATTCCTCTCAAAGACAATTCGTTCTCACTCCAGCTCTGGAAGCGCATTAACATGTGTAAAACCAACGCCCTAAACCCCAAACAACAGAACGCCATGTGCAATCCATCGAAACTTTCGTGGACGCCATTCGTACCTCTGTAAATATGCCGAAAGTTCCACTCCACCCCATGCAAGTCCTTCGCCACCAGCTCCTGACATGGCGGGTTCATGCTGTGGTCCTGAATCAAAACCAATTATAAATCTCAGAGGCCGACTCCCTACATGCCATAAAACCTCCCATGCATACAAGCGTCAAAACGCATCTGGCTACCTTAATGAGCTACTGCAGGTGTTGTCGACCCCTCGCACACAATTCAGATATCCAGCACCACGTAATTCCTCCAAGCTACCATGACTGCGCACATACTTCCAATTGTACCATCCTATGAGTCGCATCTCTCTATGCCATGAACATTTCTCTGATAGTCCAGACAGGTGACTCACGAGTAAAGGCAGACAGTCCTCTGCCGATCTTCGGGGCACTGAAAACCCGCCATGAGTGCTCGTGTCACTCGCTGTCAAAGTTTTGCAGAACATTCGGACGTTCTTCTGCCTCGTCGAAGGTGGCTCTTCTCGCATCTCCTTAGTCACAGACCCCTGTTGTGCCCACCCACACAGATCAATTGTGGATTCAACTACCGTTGTGGATAAATTAATTAACTCTGGACATGCAGAGGCATATGGCATCGTCATGGTAAAGCTGTCATCGATCGCATGTAGGTTCACTGTGATAAACACGAACCTTCTCCTCCGGCGTTAGATCCATCTGCGCGAACACCTCATCCGTTTGGAGATCCGCCTGCACAATCACCAACCCCAGGCCCCGTCAGTCAGCACCTGCTGCACTACTGTCGCTCTCTCCAGAGATCTATTTCCTCGCACATATAACAGAATTGACTTCGCCAGGGCCACTCCCCAAACCAGTAACATGTACATGTGAAGCATCTGACCAAGGTAACATGTATCATGTAACATGGTCGTCACGGCGCTTACTTGCAGTTCCATTCTGCTGATCTTGCAAAGCAGATGAGACGGAAGATAGAAATGCTCCGACGCCGCACGAACATCGGCGGCGCATGCTGAATCTGGCGTACATGCTACCACCTGCCCCCCAACATGGCACTTCGCCTCGTCAGAACAAGTTTTGACAACCACTCCCCCACCACACCCTGTCACCGCTTCCAACGACAAAACTTGTATCACCCTCGCTAAAGACAAGCGCAACCCCCGTTGCAGATGCCCGCACAAGCTTCACTCCTGAGAGACGAACCAGACAAGCACAGCCACAGCCACGTACCTGCTCGATATGGCCTTGTGGCCAGTACATCACCAGACTATCCAGCGGAGGCAGCGCTGTGAGCGGTCCCGCACACGCATGCCAGAGCTCGTAGTCCAGCTCATCGATTTTCGTAAGTTGCGCTCCATCGCCGTCCATCATACCACCCGGACCGTAGAACATCTTCACAGGCCGTCCTAACCGCTCTTCAAGCAACGTTCTCTCCTCCTGCCCGCCCTAAGCACATCCTCCGCCGCCAATGCTCCGTCCACAGCAACGCCACAATAGTCTGCAACCAACAAACCCACCCACAAGCTCAAAACACGCCATCTCGCGCATTATCCTCGCACTCGCCCGTACTTCTGACGCGGAGAGCCCCCCTCCCACTGAACTCACCACGCTATTGATCGTGGCGAGACTTCGCATAATCGGTAGGCGTGATCTAGCTACTACCCACCCATAAGTTACTTCGCCATCCACAATCAAGACACCACACCACCGCTCCTCCTAACGAACGGGATACCATCTGAAACTATCCCACGAGTAGCAACCACACAAGACCACGACTTTCTCAAGGAAATGGCCAGCCAACCATGGCTAGAATCCCTCGACTCCGCCGCCCAAAACTAGCCACAAAGGACCACCAGCTCGACTCCAAATCCCACCTGCTGCACGAAATGCGTGCGAACGAACCGCCACTCCACCTCGAAGCCCCACCTCTTGCACTCCGATTCCCCGCTGAAGCAAGCTACGGTGCTAAGCTAGCTGCTGCTCTCCACTCCTCTCGTCTCTTCAACGTCCCAACGCAAGCAGCCCCGAGCTTTCGTTCCCTTCCCTTGCGTTGCCTTCCACCACCAGGCAGCCGACACGGAGTTCAAGAGGGTCACCTAAGCTCAGACACGGAAGCTCCAGGCAAGCCCAGGACGGTACTGCCTCGCTCACTTTTACGGTAGCTAAGCCTTACCTTCAACTTTAGTCCAATCTCCCAGCACCCCCCCCAGCCGGTAATACCGTCATGAAAGCAGCGTCGAACGCTCGATTACGGAACCCACCCACCTGCCCCCAATCCGGAAACTTAATGCTCTTTGCGCCTCCGTCCGTGTGTGCCCCCCAAGCTCTGTCTGCTCCCTCCCTCCGTCGCATTGATCTCTCTCTCTCTGTCTGTCTGTCTCTCTCTCTCTCTCTACCTTCAGTAGTGTGCTAACTTAGATGGATGGTGCGAGCTCGCTCGTCAGCAAGAAAGAAGGCGAAGATGAGTGGAAAGAAAAGAGGGGGTCAGGTTGCAGGCCCAAGCCAGGTTTGGTTTTCTGACGAGAAAAAGCCCAGCGCTGCAGCCGGCTTTGGCTTTTGCTCCAGTCTCCAAATTCCCCACTTTGTTTGTGACGAGTTGTGCTCTGTGCTCCCCAAGGGGCTCCCAAGGGCTCCCAAGAGGCTCTCAGCAGGCGCCCAGGTCAGTCAGGACAGGCCTGCCCCTGCTGCTGCTTTTACTTTCGAGCTCTCGAAGAAGCTAATTTTACGCCTGCAAATGGGTCCCCTGGCTGCAAGTGCGGGGCTCCTCTCGCAGGCTAGGTGGAGACAGAACTAACTTACTTTTGAGTTTATATCAAGACCGACTTTGAGTTCCATCGCCTTTTTTTTTTGGTGGTTGCGGAGTGAGCTGCTGCTGCTGCCCGTTTGGGGTCGGGTGCCCGGGGGTCGTGGAAGTGGGGTTCCCTAATTAAATGCTGGTTTCAATATTCCGGGGGCTGGCTGGGCTTTTCCCTGCTGCAGTGCAGTGCTGCTGCTGCTGAATTGAATTATCCCTGTGGAAGGTACAAACCATCGCCTAGTGGTGGCTGTGCAGGCGGACATCCCCCCACGCAATCCCTGGGGAGCTGACCCCCTCGATCCCTGCCCAGGTTCCTTCTTATTATTCCTCCGCTTTTCGCATTTTGACTTCGGCTCAGCTCCGCGGAGTCCGCTCCGTCACGGCAGCGGCAGCAGCTGAGGAGGCTCACCACTGGGGAGGCCTTTTGGGTTTGGGCTATTGATGGCTGAAATGGGAGGGGCCATTTCCGGAGGCCACTGTAGTTGCGTGCTGCCAGGTTTTTAGGAGCCAGACAGAATACGGCTCACCAGCTCACCTTAATAAGAGCATCCCCACCCGTCTGGCATTTGGGATGACTTCTTCATTGCGCCTGGCAACACTGCCCCACCGGCGGGCTTGCATATTGGATGACTTGTTGCACAGATTGGCCTGTAAGAGCATCCCCACCCGTCTTGCATATTGGATGACTTGTTAAGAGAGGCTTGCAAAATTGCCCCACCCGTCTTGCATAATGGATGAACTTGTTAAGAGGCCAAGCCAAAAGCCGCCGGTGGCTTGCAAAACCGGGCTCTTTTGCAAGCCAAAGGGTGGCTTGCAAACCGGCTTGCAAACCGCATGAGACAAACACTTTTCCACTTTCCCAAAAAGCAAGGACATGATCCGTGAATGTGGACGTAGCTCATTGGATGGCAATGGCCTCTTAAGAGGCCACAGGTGGGGCGACCCTTCTTCCCCGGCTTGCAAAATGGACTGCCAGGCTTGCAACCTGGCTTGCATTTTGCAAGCCGGGTGGGGATGCTCTAAAGTGAGTGCAGCTCGCATATGGGGGTCATTTTGCAAGCCGAAGCTTGGCCTGTTAATAGGAGACTAAACAGCTTGCAACAAAATTACCATCCCAGCTTTCGTGAGAGTGATTGGTAGTGACGCTAAAGTCTCCATGCGCAAGAATCTCTGCCCACTTGCATACTTCTGATTGGCATTTCTTGGCCTGTTAATAGGCTACGGGACAGGCTATGGGTATGGCTGTCCACTTGGAAAAGTGGATGCACTTGCAAAATGCAAGCCATCACCACCCCGCATTTTGCAAGACGGGTGGTGATGCTCTAACCTCACCTCACCTTGGCTGCGTTGTATAATCGACACCCGCCTTGGAGGTAGAGCGGAGTGAGGTTGCTTTGCTTGAACTTATTAGACAAAAATGAAAGGAAATTGCCATTTCCATTGCAAGAGTAAAATAATAATAAGCTTGTACAGCTCTCCCTCACTCCCTCACTCCTTCACATAAGCATGGGGGGACGCTAAGAGCATGTGTACCCCATAATCGCGAAATTGGATTTGCAAAATTGATTTTGAATGTGTAATATGGAGTATCAAAAAGAATGAACACCAAAGGATTTTTTTTAGATTTCTATTGCCATATAGAGTTGGGTATTGCAACCAAGGGGCACACTAATAGAGCCCTCAATTTTTTGGTCTCCCACCCATGCTTACGATACATTGGCCCACAAAAAGTCAACTGATCAATCATTAAGTGCAAAATAGGATAAAGTTTTACAAAACTTGGATTTGAAGGGACGTTGCTTGACATGCTAGGATTGAATGTCACAACATTGCCAACAATCAATTTGGAATGTACAATATAAAAAAAAAATCTTATGATTATTTTTTATTTCCATTTGCACGTATAATGGATGCCACAACCAAGCCACACACTAATAGAGAAAAACAAAACATTGGAACATCAAGCTACAATGTGAGAAGTTAGTGCCAAAGGTCCATGTGGGCACCAAGCAAGTGTTCACATGGGCCTTTGGCACCAAACTCTAACATTGAAGCTTGGTGTTCCAAAACCTCTTTTCTACTTGAGGAAGCTAGTGTATAGTTGGATTGAATTGCCTTGGCATTTTGACCTAGTGTATCACTCCCATCGGTAGGAAGAGTTTTTGTTTCTTCTAAGAGTCACATAATTGGGTTTGGGCTACAAATATTGATAAGAATTGAAGAACAAACCTCACGGGTCCAAACAAATCCAACATCCTCAATTCTTTTCTATCTATGACCTAAAGTTAGTTCACAGACATTTGGTTCGACAAAAACTTACTTTCATTGCAAAAGATTACCATCTCTTGTTATACAAGCATAAAATTGTTCAATATAGATTGAATATTTTTACAATGAAATCTATGAGTAATGATTTTTTTTTTAAAAATTGGTGGTGAAAATTTAACAAATATCTCAAGAATCTTAAAGACAAATTGTCATTGACAAGTTCATGCAATTGAGAAGAAATGAAAAACTAGACTAATATTTGATTGGTCTATAGTTTAATTTGTGTTGAAATATAAGAAACCTAGATAATCTTCTTTAAACATGGACTAATTCAATGGAGAGCTTCATTCCATTGTTGAATATTGCTATATCAAAAGCGTTGAATAAACAAGTGTAAAAACCAATAGAGGTATATTCTTAATTTTTTTATTATTGAAACCAATGTAAATTTATACTTAATCATCATAGACTAAATTTTGTATGCACATGAAAATTTGAAAAATTTGCACCAATGTGTTTAGTGATCTGCGTTGATCCAAAAACATAATGAATCAATATGTAATAAGAGAGAAATTCCACCAAATATGAATTTCAATGTATTTAATTGAAATCATTTAGTGGAAGAATCCTTGATCACGTGTAGTGTATTGAGGTAATTAAATTCATATTTTAATATAAGTTGGTGATAATTTCAATCATGCAATAATCCACAGATATTAGTCATTTGTGTTTTCATATTTATTTGCCTAAATCTCAAACATTTGGAATATTAAAGTCTTGATAAAGGCGATTCACAATACAAATTGATGTCATTTGCACAATACACCTTCTATTCTCTCACTAAACAATTAAAATAAATAAGATATTTTTCAAATCACCTACAAAAAATTTATAGAGTTTCACACAATGGTGTCCCCATATTGTTTAGTAATATGTCTTGAATATAATAAACATATTATAATACTCATCTTCCAAGTAATTGTAATAAGGTATCAAAACACAAATCTTGTTCCAAGATATTTGATTGGTTTCAAAGTAGCCACTTCATTGTCTTTATTTTGATTCCATTGAACACATGTGGAACAGAATTGATTACACAAAATAGTGAAATTAGGTTGCCCTACACTAATTTCTCATATCTAACACTTTCAGACATGGTCAACTATAGTCCGGGGCAACCTAATTTCACTATTTTGTGTAGTGTGTATGAAAATCAAACAATTGGACTACTAAGAAGAACCATGTACAAGTCTTTTCTAGAATTCCATGATATAGTGCATCTAAAATGTTCAAGAATATGGCTTGAATATATTGGACTTTGGATACCATTAGTTTTTCTAGTGGATTTGAGAAGGATCTAAAACACACTTTTTACTTGATAACTAGCTATAACAATTACAAATTGATCACCTCAATGTCATAATGCTGATTCCATAGAGCTCATGTAGAATGATCTTGATTGGTGTATATGGAAATTAAACAATTGAATGTCCTATGTAAGATAACATCCTAGAGTGAATGAATTGGAAATTGAAAAAGTCAAAGAAGTTGACTCATAACTATGCTTAGAAAAAATTTAGGTGTATTCAAGGCAAAAAGAAGCTAAATTCATTGGCATAATGCTAGTTAGTATTTCTTTAGTATACAATTAGTATAAAAAAATAGTCAAAAGAATGTTGACTCAATACAACAAATAGATTACGCTATTTATGAGAATACAGGTCAACTTCATTTTAATGAGTTGTTTGAAGATCTGGTTGTTTATCTATGATTTATTTCTCTAATTTATCATCTATTGAGATATCATTGACTAATACATGAAATAATTAATAATCTTGTATGAATATATATACATACATAGTCCTTTAACCCCTAAAGTCCCAAGGCATTTTTCTGTCAAAAACGACTCAAAACTACCAATTCTGCTGCGTTCATCTAAGAAAAGAGAAAAAATCATTTTTTTAAGAATCTAACCATTGGATCTTGTACTTAACTTATCTTAGATCATGTGGTAAAAATTTCATAAAGTTTGACCATACAGATTAGAAGATATTAGCATTCAAAGTTGGAAAATTTTGATTTCTTGAACATTGACTTGCAATTTCAAATGACTTTGACCGCCAATTAAAAAAAAGATTGCACTATAGACTTTGAATTTAATTTTTCTTATGTTGAATAACTGAGTTGAGAATCTAGGAAAAGAACTCCAAAAAATACACTTGATTTTCATTCTTTAAATTTTTTTTAAATAGAAGTAGGTCCAAGACTGAAAGAAAAATGAAATCGTCAATAGCTCTAAGATGGGATTAAATGGCTGTATTCTCAATGGTGAGATTGTTTTAGCAAGCAAACTTAGCCTTGTCAAACAATTTTTTCTGAAAAACTGTGAAAATTGCATTTAGAAATGAATCCTACAAGTTATTTTTTCAAGAAGATGCTTTAATTGCCTGAAAAATAAGATTGTCCATAACTTTCACATAGCAAATCCAAATGGAATGAATCAAAGCTTCCCATATAGATAAAAATATAATCTATGAGAAAATAATTTTTAAATTTTTTTTAAAACTTCTTTGTGTGAGAAGATTTTTGCCCACCGCATCGAAATAAGGACCTTTTGTGCCATAACTTTTGCTCCCATGCACCGGTTGAAATAAAAATTATATTTCCATTAAGCCAATGTGTTTTTCTATCTTCACAAAAAGTTTCAGAAAATAATGATGAATATTGAAGCCGTAATAGCCGGCCCAAAATCCATTTTGTCCCTCGAGGGGACAATGGGACTTTAGAGGTTAATACCGATATATCATGTTGACCTATTCAGTCTACCTTATAGCATATTGTAATATTGTTGTGCATGCCATTTCATAAGGACCTTTTGTACATATACAATATATCCTAAATTTATTAATGTCACACCCTTGGATTTTGATTATTTCACTTGAGTACAGTAGAAAATGACATGAAACAACATTATAAGATAGTTAGAAAAAAAAAAAAAAAATACATATATTTGTATTAACAGTGTACTTTTCTACATTTATATCTTTTTATACTACACTTGGAAGTAAACAAACTTCCAATGTTGCTTTGCTTACTAAAAGTCAAATGGGCAATATGCACATTTGTGGGTTTGTCACATATTGACATTTAGTAAGCATTACCCAAAATTGCATGTAGTGTCATACAATTTAGAATACAATATAGATAGTTTTATAAGTAGCATTACAAATAAATGTGTTTACAAATGATGTCATTCAAATTCAATTCTATATTATTCACAATAATTGTAATATTAGAATCTTAACCTAAACTAATTACAAGACTTGACAAATATATTGACATTATTTTAGTATCAATCAAATGATACTAAGTTCACTTTATAGTCTTGCTTGTAAACACTAGAAACACACTATCTAATATTATAATGGCAAAATCTCTACTAAATGCTTGAGCATATTCAAATTTGAAGACATTGCATTCTATTTCATCCACATTAATAAACATTGTATCAATGTCAACATCGTTGTTACTATGATTTGAAATATCTTCAATATTTAGATCTTTTCTAGCAAAAATTCTACAAATTCTGTTATTGTCTATGCTTAGCCTCAAAATCATTTTTTCTAATCACACAGACTTACTTTAAAATAGTGGATATGTGTAATGACTTACCATCATTTTATCTTTTGATGCAACATCTTTAAGTATCTCATCTTTAAATCTCTAATTTTTTTTATTACAATAGGATGCATAGAGAGTAAGAAAGTAAGACAAAGTCTCACAAAGCGTGGTACGAGAGAGGAAAAAGAAAAAGAAAAAATATCCTAAATAACTTAATAATCATCCATCTTTACACCTTCTTTATATTTAATATCTCAATTATATTCTATTTCTATTTTGAAATGACATTAATAACAGTGATTGAGATATTAACCCCTAAAGGACCATTGTCCCTTCAAAGGACAGATGGGAATTTTGGGCAGGTACCTAAAAGATGAAATTGTGTCATGATTTTTTGAAACTTTTATGGAATATAGAAAAACTGATGAGTATCTTGAAAGTATAATACTTTTTCCGAGAACAAAAGTTATGCCCTAAAGGAAGGGAGATGAGGCAACAAAAAAGAATTTCAAAAATTGGATGTTTTATTTTTTTTCTCATCGATTATAATTTTGTCTACATGGAAAGCTTTTAATCATTCCATTTGGATTTGTTGTGAGAAAATTATAGACAATCTTGTTTTTTAGGCAATTAGAGCATCTTTGTGGAAAAATAAATTGTAGGATTCATTTCTAAATGCAAATTTTTCAATATTTCAAAAAAATAAATTCCACATGGTTTAGTTTTCTTGATAGAACAATCTCACTATTGTGATTAGTGCATTTTAATTCCATTTTAGAGATACTAATAAGATGTGCAAGAAAAAAAATACTTGCACATAAGCTATAGAATCCTATAGCTTTAGATGTGCAAGAAAAATTCAAAATTTTTTACTCTTTGCTATAGAAATGACAATTTTGAGTATTTTTTGGCAAAAAAAGGCCTTGGTTCTTTATGGGGTTAACCCCTTAATAACCATGAGTGCAGATGTTGAATAAGTAATGAAGAGAAACACGTCCCAAACTCACCAAATCGCGTTCATCCATCAATTTTTTTGAAGATTCTTATATTAGTTCTTTAACATTTATATGGTTCAAATTATGAAGATTTTGTTTTGCAAAATTCCTAAAATTCAACAGGTATCAAGAAGTCTACCCTCAAAAAATATCTTTTTCAGTTCAAAAAATGACCCTTAAGAAATGACTTGAATCAAAAAATTAAGTAAAAATCATTTAATTTTATTATAATTAGAACTTGACACTTTAAACTTATAAAAAAAAATTACCATAAATATTCAATCTACAATTGATTTTAGAAGGAATTTCCAGTTTCTGGCTTCAAATTTTATTGAAGATAATTGGTATGTGTTTTTATTGATCTAATTGTATGGATGTGATCTATAAGTAACATTTTACAACTATGTTTTGAGAGCCATCATTAAAATATTCTTCTAAATTGCATTTTATAATAGATCTTTACAATTTTGGAAAATTAGACGCCCCGCCGGTCCTTTAGGGTTTAAAGAAATCATTTTACAATTGAAAACATTGTTTTCTGATATTTTAGATAGAATCAAGGTCTAATACTAATAGGTTGACATATACATGTTAAACTGTACATAAGTTTTCTTTAAGCTAGTGTAATGTCAAATTATAGAATATTCTATCTTCTTGAAATTAGCTATATTGATGGTGGAAATTTGATATTTCATCTAGCTAAATGAATGGTATTATGGTGCATTATTGCAATATTGTACATGCATTAGTATAATTAAAGGTTAAAGAGCTTCCCCATTAGATTTTATATTGAATTTGTATATATATGTATTTATCAAATTTTATTAATTTAAATTTTTCAGGATGTTGTATGTTGAATATTTATCCAAAAGACATATTAAGTCTTTATCTTGGATATTATAGTAGTATTTGAAGTGAAGTTGATTATAATTTTGTATTGAAGACATACATTAATCCAAAAGATATTAATTTATGTCTTCAAAACAATTTTATCTCTAAAGAACCAAGGCCTTTCCTTCTTCAAAATACATTTATTGTCATTTCTAGTGCAAAATACAAAACTCTTTTAAAATTGTATTTTTTTGGCATATCTAACCTTAGGATCTTGCACATAATTAGTTTGAAATTATGTGGAAGAAATTCAAGAAATTTCACAACTTTGATATTATAAATTGCAAGATATTTACTTTTAAATTGGAAAAAACATTTATTTATGTACCTTCCCACACTAGATTGTAAGGCTTTGGATCTGTTTAGTTTAAATCGTTTTATAATATAGATTTCAAACTCAAAATTCTTTATGTTGAATAATTGAGTTGAAAGTCTGGAAAACTAACTAACCAACTTGATTTTCATTATTTTAAAACTTGTTAAGCAGACATAGCTATAAAACTCAAGAAAATAATAAATCTTCAATAGTTCTAAGATGGAATTAAAATACATTATTCCCAACTATGAGAATGTTCTAGCAAGCAAACTAAACTATGTGAACTTCTTTTACTAAAAAAATTGTGAAAACTGAGTTCAAAATCAAATCCTATATGTTTGTTTTTTAAAAAGATGCTTTGGTTTCTTGGAAATCAAGGCTCTAAATAACTTTTTCATCACTAGTCTAAATAAGATGAATCAAGTCTTTCCATGTAGAAAAAAAAATTGTAGTTGTTTAGAATAATATTTCTATTTCTACAAGCTAACTTGTTGTTCTATCTTCAAAAAAATTTTAAAAAATTGTGCCAAAGATTGAGATCATAGTAACCTAGTTGAATTCTCATTTTTTCCTCAAAAAGATCCTTTAAGGGTTATCTAAGGAGTTTTAATTTGTATTTTAGATCTTAATGTATAGTGTAAACTAATGTTTGTTATTTTATATGTTTCCTAATATCTATACCTAATAAAAAATAAAAATATGGACTTAATTCTCAATGCATTTCAGTAAACAAATTTTTATTTATTTGTGAGCACGTTTATATGAATTTAAGTTTTAAAGATTGTTTTTCAAATTCTTTTATATAAAGTGGTCAAATTTCATTGCTTTCAAATAAGACAATTTACAAAACAAAACAATTTGTATTTAGGGATTTAAATCATTTTCCTCTCTTTATACTTAAAGACAACTAAATAATATCTTTAAGACAATAAAAAATACTTATATTGAATAGAATAGATAAGAGGATTCATAGTCACGCGATTTTGATTAGTGAATTAGAAAATATGTGGAAATTCAGTCTACATACAATTAACCTCCTTATGATAGTCCTAATTTTGAAATTTGTCATGATAAACTATTACAAATTCTTATGTGAATAAATTAGTAGTGAAAATCAAACAAAAATTGAAAAATACGATTTGTAGGTCTAATCTATATACTAATCAATATAATTTGCAATGGAAAATTGAAAATCCCTTCTATAATTGATTGTTGCTAGATTAAATGCTTGTAAACTTCATAATAATTTTTTCTTTCATGTTCAATATTTAAAGTTCTAATTATGTGTTGGATTTTGAGATTTTTTATCTTATTTTGGTCTTTGGAGGGTTATTTATTGAAGTGGAAAGTTATTTTTTTAGATTGAGCATATTTGTGCCATATGCATTATAGAATATGTGCAAAAAAAAATTCTAAAAATCTATACAAATCAAATGTTAGAAAATCCTACATATTCTAAAATACCTTTGCATTCATTTGTTTTTCAAATTTTAAATTGCTAATCCTTAGGGGTATTAAGTAATCTCCTTCTAAAAAAATGTATGGGAATTTTGAGCATTGTGATTATGAAATTGGTAAAGGAATAAGCTTTCAAAATTAGTCGACAAGAAAAGTTGCAAATTGGATACAGGATTATGCAATTAGAGATTGCAAAAGAGATGACGGTATTAAAAAGAATTGACTCCAACTTGTTTCCTACATGTATTGTTTTGTGGCAATTTTGTTCTAAAATACAAAAATGGTTTAGAAATTTGGTCATTGTAAGCAATTATATTTTGAATTACATGATATTGGTCAAGATCTATAATTTAGTACAAACTAGATGGATGTTTATAAGAAATCTTGCATTGCATCAATTGGCACAAAGATTGCAAGGTAAATTTCAAGTTGTCAAAGATTTCTAAACACTGCAATATACACTTCATATCTAATACTCTGTAATACAATAGTATAATGTAATATATACTGGTTTATGCTAAGATTGTATCGCTTATTTATAGCATACTATTTTTTTTCATGTTTTTGTTTTTAGAAAATCATATTTTGCTAAAAAGATGGATATTTTGGTCTTGTAAGTAATATATGAATTAGTATTAGACTTTGTATAAGCCATTAGGAAAATTCTAAGGCTTCAAAAAGGCTGCCAGTGTTTGATTTTTGGCACCCCTGCAGTGCAATTACAGAAGATTAAAAAAAAATAAAAAAATTTTAAAAAAATTTTAAAAAATTTTAAAATTTTAAAAAAATTTTAAATTTAAAAATATTTAAAAAAAAATATTTAAAAATTTAAAAATATGATGTGGCATTGACGTGGCACTAATAGTGCCACATCAGCACCCAAATTTTTAAAAATAAAAAATAATTTTTTACTTTCATTTTTTTCTATAATTGCACCGCCGGGGTACAAAACTCACGGCTCTTTTGAGGGCTGAAATTTTTTCTAATGCTACATTCTAAATCATATATAGATTGGACTTTCTAACATTAAATTCAACACAAAATCGTGAAACATTGTAAAGATATATATTGGTAACATGCCATTAGAAAGGTTAATATGTTTGATCTCATGTTCTGATTTGTTTCATTTTAAAAAAATTGATTATATTGGGCAAACATGCCAATTATATGCCTTGTAGTATAAAAAGCTTATGAAAAGCAACCATTGAATATGCACCAAAGTTAACATACAACATCCCCGCGAAATGCACATCCATTTTCTTCAAAAAGAGTATATATATATATATATATATATATGGAAAAATATTTATACAGAAAAACAATATTTTGTAAGGTCTTGAAAATTGTATTTTTTATAAGACAAACGGGGCCTAAAGGCCTAAGGTAGATCAATCAAGTAATAAATTTAATATGAGATTCAATTCTAGTTATTGTACAAAAATCAATTAAAAATGTATGTCTTTAGAATGATTTTGTTCATTGGTTTAAGAAGATTATGAATTTATATGAAATTTGTTTCTCTTATAAATGAGTGTTAAAATATGAATATAAATTAGGCCAAATTTCTAAATAAAAAGTTGATTGTTTTAAATGTAGACTTAAGTTAAGATGAATGTTGGATTCAATTAATTGGATGGCTAAATCTTGAAATTATTTTTTATGAAGTGAACTCTAATTAAACACTGAAATTTTATTCTTAAAAAAACTAAAAGCCTAAATTACATTTGCTAATTTAATTTTATCATGTTTAGAAGGATATTTCAAGTTTGAATGAACCCATGAATAGTTGTTATGTTATCATTTTGGAGTTTGATTTTGAAATTTAGAGCAAAGTTGAAACTACTATCATGAATGAAAATATGAGTCATGTGATGTTGTAAATTCTGATATAACCGTGACTATACAAACCGACAATCACAAAAATAAATCTCAGAATACTTTGATCTATATGTTACCATCTTATGACTTTTTATGAATGCAACTTTTTATGATTTCATCTCAAAGATGAAATAACATATCTTTTATATTACAAAAATCCTTTTGTGAAAAATATTATTACCATGAATTTTTGAAGAAAACATGAATAGAATTCATTTTTAAAATTTTGTGAAGTTTAAAATTTTCTCCAAAGGTATGTAGATATTATGGAATAAATATAATGTCTTTCTTTTTAAATGATTAGAAAATTCTAAAAAGACTGTGGTTGTAGGCGGGCCTGAAGTCCATGTTGCAATAAGATGTTCACTTTTTTCTAAGAGAGGGGGAAAGAAAAATTCAATTCAAAGAACAATAAACTCCAAATTTTGGAAAACCTTGATAGACATCATTTAACTGTGGAATTTAAAAAAGTATCATTTTTATGGATGGAATTTTGATCAAAAGTAGGGAACTAGAGGATGCCAAAATACATTTCAAGGTAATGGTGGATTAAACAAATTCTTTAGTAAATAAATAAATAATATTGTCACTAAGAGGGAATTTCCATCACCATCTATTAGAAAGGCATCGAGATAACTCCCTCCAAAAAGTTGAATGAAATAATGTCTTTTTCTTGTCTTGCATGACTCTTTGAAGTCATCTATTAGATACAAATTGTCTTCTTGAGCTTACAGGGTTAAGTAGGATTGTTTTTTGATAGTAGGAAAAAGTTAATTTTTTGTAGACATTATGATCGTAATTAATTTTTGTGCTATCTGCATCCATAAATTAAATGCACCTCGATCAAGTTCAATTTTGAATTTCAAAATATATTCATTTTTTATAACTGATTTTAACAAAGAAGATGAAAAATGACTACTTTAATTTCAATTTTCATTTTCTGTATTTGAAATTTAGTGAATTATTACAACAATAAGTTTGATTTTTTAGAATTCAAATTGCACAATATTGTGTGTTTATATTTGTATTTTCTATAGTAAAAATATTGTTTGGATTAATAACAAGTGATTGTTTCTCATTCTAACTTTTATTTCGGGTAAAGTAATTAAATCATTATTTCGTAATCCATATTATTTTACATAAATTACATTTAAGAAATAATACTATTGTTCATTATCCAACTAAAATTTTGATGAATACAAATCAAATAGTGAAATTGTTTAATTCTTCAACTTTAGGTATCAATTTTTTTATCAATCAATTATAAAAAGGCTAAAGTTAATGTGATATTTGATATGAATGTCAAACTTAATGTATTTAGCATAAGAATATGAAATAACTTATTGGTAGTTTGTTTCATTGTTCTTTATTGCTACTTCCATTTTGAGAAGAAATTTCAAATTAATCCCTAAAGCCCCATTGGTCCTATGGGAGCCAAAATACAACTTCAAAAAGACTCATTTGTCTCAATATTCATCGTAATTTTTTGAATTGTTTTGTGAAGCTAGAATACTATATAAGCTTCTTTGGAATATAATTTTTATTTCAATTGATGGCCAGGAGCAAAAGTTTTGGCACAATAAGCCAAAAACAAAGGTTGGCAGGCAATTCAAAAAACTCACAAATGTCAGAATAATTTTTAATCTTTTTCCTAAAGTAATATTTTGTTGCTTATTTATAAAACATTTATTTGTTCTACTTAAACTAGTGATGAAAAAAGTTATGAACAATCTTGCTTTTTAGAATCTAAGCATTTTCTTCAAAAAATAACTTTAATGATTTACTTTTTAACGTACTTTCACAATTTTTTCAAAAAACATTGTTTGTAAGGACTAAAAATGCTTGCTAGAATAATTTCACTATTGTGAGTATTGTATTTCAACTCCACCTTAAAGCTATTAACAATTTATTTTTTCATTCAAATCTTAGATTTACTTCTACTTTTTAATTTTATAAAGAATGAAAATCAAGCCTGTTGGGTTTTTAAAAAGTCCTAGACTTTCAACTCAATTCTCCAACACAATTTTTTTTTTATTCAAAGATTGTAGTGCAAAAAATTCTACAAATGACGGGCAAAGTCATCTAGTATTGCAAGACAAAGTTCAAAAAAACTTTGTTTCCAACTTTGAATACTCATGTCTTCCAATTTTTATTGTCAAACTTTATATGATATGATTTGAAACAAGTCAAGTATACCCTACGAGTTAGATTCTAAGAAAAATAATTTTATTGGACAAATGCAGCAAAAATGACAATTTCGAGTGCTTTTTGACATAAAAAAGGTTCCATAACTTTAAGGGTTAAATAAATTTTGTTTGTTATAGTCACTAATTTCTTTTCATATTTTTCAATAAATATTCTCGTTGGAAGTTATCAATCTTTACTCTGCATGAATTTTTATTTAAAAATAGTATCTTATTTATCACAATGGTTATAAAAAAGATTTTAATTTTTCTTTCTACTAAATGGATGCATTAGGAGGGGATTGCAAGCTAAGCGTCTCATCCAAAATGTTGCACAAATTAATGAAACATTGGACTAAATCAAAGACACTTTGAGGTTTTTTGATTTAATCGTGACACATCAAAGAAATTTATTGTGATTATGTAATGTAAGGTAGAGGCATCCAGTGTCGACCTGAACCCCTTTCCAATCTGTAGGGGATATTATTTTCAATTTTTGTTGGAACAAACCTAAACAAATCCAACCAAAGCTTGGATTGTGTTTTTTCAAGGTTGAGTCTAATAAGGTTATGAGACATGTCCCAAAGTAGTGAGCAAAAAAGCAGTTCTTGATGGATCGAAATTTGGGTCTAATAAGGTTATAACACATGTCCCAAAGTAGTGAGCGAAAAAATAATCCTTGATGGATCAAAATTGGAAGAGTCTAGAGATTGCATTAGAGGGGATTTGGAGGGCCTTGGACGGCCGTTTCAGGCATGTTTCCCAATCTGGCCAGATTCAAGTGAATAGCGGTATGAGCATGTTAGAAATTTTTTTAAAATAAATAAACAACTATTTTATTAATCAAAAGATCATTTTAAGCAATTTTATCTTACTTTTTTCCAAAAATGACATGGCAATTGCTGTGCCACGTCAGCTAGTTGCTGCAATTGCGTTCCCGCAGTTTGAGAATGCAGGGGAACTTGCAAACCCTCCAAGACCCCCAAATCCCCTTTAATGGAATGAGTAATTTTTGGTTACAGTAATTCAACTTTGGGCATCAAATTATGAAAAATTTCAATCCTCATATTCCTGTATTTCGACATGCAAAAAATTTGCTGCGTCATAAATTGTTCATAATCTGCTAGAAAAGGCCTTAAAGATTGACAATGGACACTTTTACCTTGGGTGTCATTTTTGGGGGTGGAAATAGCTCACATAGAGTAGTTTTCTATGCTATTGTTAGAGTTTGACATTACTAGAAGTATTCTTAAGAAAATTGTGAAAATAGAAGTATGAAAAACTTTAACCAAGCTGACTTTCAATTTTAAAGCAATATTGAATGTATGAGTTGGTGGATTAAAACACAATTATTTTTCTTATTAATATATACTAAAATAAAAACCATTACATTTCAGACTCATTCTAATAAAGTTCACTCAAAAGTTCTAAAAACTTTTTTAAAAACCAACTTTACAAAGAATTGGAGGATTCAAGTTTCAAATATATATTTATGAAAATATTAGCAATATCAAATGGTAGATTTATCCATAGAGACATAAATTAAAATTTAAAAATTTACATCTTTCATTTATAAATGAAATCTATGATATTTCCTTTGCATTGTCTTTCAGAGACAATCTTTTACAAATTTAAAGAATATAATCCCTCTTGTCTTTTAGGAATTAACCTCTATGAAAGCATAGTAGCAAAAGCCATGTATACCGAAAGCTTTAGAGGGAGAATAAACCGTGACTTGATAAGAATCCAGTTATAAAATCTTTTTATTTGGGCAATCTTTTTTTTTTAATCAAACCCGAATTCATTCCAAACCTTACACCCAAAACATAAAGTCTCATTAAATGCAAAACAACAAGTATGAACCAATGTCTCTCTTTTCATTTTTTAAATTCTTTAGAATAGTTTTTAAGTAGGGGAGCTATTGAAACTTCTTCACAATAGCATCTATTGATCAACGCCTAGCCTTCTCCAAAGCTAACAAATGAAGAGGCCCTTGTTAACCTTGGAAGAATGTCAAGGGCTTTTTGTGTCTTTTAGATATTCCACTAGACTTTTTACATATTCATAAGTGGATGATTGTCATCCAATTCTTTTGGTGCAACTTTATTGATGCTACATATCTACATCTTTGAGTCGAGTTTACAACATTTTAGTTGTTTTTTTATTTTATACAAGGTTGTTTATCAATAAAATGGTATACTATCATATGCATTTGAATAGTTTGAATTTCTTACCTTTAAAACTTGATTTTGACATTCAAAATAATTCTTTTGCTTTTGTTAGAAATACAAAATGGAGCTGCTAAAGTGTAAATTCTACTCTACTCGAAAAATTCAAAAAATTATTTAAAATGTTTTTTTATCATTTATTTTAAAAAATAGGTATCTATTACCACGTTTCTCAATATGGAGTGATATGGAAATTTTCTCTACACTATAATGTACTTCTACAAAGAAACCTCTCTAAAGTAATAATCTCTAAAGCAATAGTTGTTCCAAGGTAATATTGATTGCGTGGTTCTGGCTAAATATACATACAAAGGTCATTAATGCAGCGACCCTCTTAATGTAATAACCTCTCTAATGTAATGTAGTTAGTCCAGTCCCAACCTTATTACTCTACAAAGGCTCTATTGTATTTCTAAAAATTATGGGGGATTTGAACATAATTTGTAATTTATATAAATTTGTTTCATTTTTTCTTCAAAATTTCGTGGTACTTTGAATTTTTTACAAAAAAACTGGAAGTGTTAAGACAAATATTAAAAATGTGATTTCATCTTTCCAAAGTAAAACCAAAAATTTTACTCGCAAGTAACAAAGAACTAGAAGACATAGAGTGAGGAACTTTCAAGTTTGATTACACAGTATACACTCTATCCTTTTGGGTTAAAAAGAGATAGGTCCATTTCCAAATTCCCACCTAAAGGCGTATCCTAAGAAGTTTTGAAAATAAGTAGATATTTGATTCAAGATGTACAAGGCATATATGTCAAAACTCAAGCGTGGTTTTAGAGATTTCTAAAGTTAGATTTCAAAAATCATAATTAACTCATATGATACTCAAAAAATATTCATCAAAGTATTTGAATTTTTTTTTGAATTCCCAATAAGATCTAGAAGCCTTAATAAAATTAATCCACTCTAAATGGCTTTTAAGTGTCTAGTTGTAGGACCTTCTACATAACATTCAGTAGCTCTACAATGATGGTGTGGTATATTCCACACCACAACAGTGTTTCATCAGTAGTTACTGATGAATTAGACATGTGGAGGATATAGAGGCACACTATCATTGTAGAACCAAGGCAACATCAACACAAGCTACTGAATGTTATGTTGTAACTACCATTATAAATTTTTGGATTTTCACAATCACTCATGTAGCAATCAAGTGTGAGATGAAGAAATTTTATTTGTACAAATTTTTAAATGATTTTTTTATTAATTTTATCCATTTGACTTATGTGGTTTATTAATAGGAGGAGAAATTGGTGTATCACTGACCTTGTTTCAAATGCAATTGGCATAATAATTCTCAATAAACACTGAATTTTTTTATACTCCTGTTGCTAACAAAGAGATGAAATCCAACCATATATTATAATTGGTGTATACTAAGAGTCTATTCACTTAAGGTCCTACTAGTGAATTTCAAAAGACAATACAAATGACAATTAAATTGGGTATCGCTAACATCCAAAGTGGGAGGTTCATAAAGTGTCCATCTAAAAGTTGAAAATGAATTTGGGAAGGTTGGACTTCTTGAAATTCTTTTTTAGTACATTTTCTTTTAAAGACAAATGGAATTGGCATCTATCCCAAGTCATTTCATATTTTTTGGAAGCTTTGTGGAATCAATTATGATTTTTTGAAAGTTGAAATGTAAAGTATCGTCCTCATGAAATCTACACTATTTGTACATTGCTAATGCAATGAGAAAGCAAAACGTACCTATGCATTAAAAGACGCCTTTAAAGCATGAGCGCTTTATGGACTTCCTATTCATAACTCTAGAAGGATGCCTTGGACACCAAATGTTTGACAAAGAATTCTCCTATGTAAGACAAATGAGCGTAGATGTGAGTTCATCCTTGAAACTTTGTGTGAAAAAGGGGAGTTCTTGCATGGTAGTTTGCCCATCCCAATAGAATTCTCTCGTTTGATTTTAAAAGCCAATGATTCCCACGGTACCGAAAAGGATGATTTGCACAGTGACCAATCCATCCTTCTCGGTTTTTTAACCCTTCTATGCCAACACAAACATTTTTTGGTCCGATCAATGAAAGAGAACCTTCTGTATAGGACAAAAGTGCAACTATTCATCCTTTATAATTTTGTTGAGAAAGAGAGTGCTCTTCTACAGTAGTTTGCCCTCCAATAAAAGCTTTTGCATTTTTTGAACTAATTTCCAAGGTACCCAAAAGGATGATTTCCACGGTGACCAATTTGTCCTTCAAGGGGGTCTTAAAACCCCATTGGTTTGGGGCCAACTCAATCCGCTGGTCTCTCCCCTTCCCTTCCCTCCCCTCTCATCCGAACACAGTACCTTCCCGGTACGCCGTATACGCTAAGTAGATGCTCCCATAGCCGCCCCCCTCCTCGTGAGTGAGCCCCCGTTTTTTTCGTGTGCCAATTAGGTCAGCGTCAGAGAGTTGAGTTGGGTCCCCCTTCAGTTGGCTTCCTTTCCTTTGGTTTGGTTTCGTAGCGTAGTAGCGTGGCGTAGGTTCCGTGAGTCTGCGATTTGATTTTGTGGATTCTGAGGCAATCCCCGAAGGAGAGGTAAAGTTGACCGGGGCGTCAGTAAGTCCGGGGTAAAGTTGACAAGCACGGAACAACGGAACAACTCACGGAAGTAGTAACTCACTGAACTGCTCCGCTCCGTTCCATCCAGCGTTCACAGAAGTGGCTAAATTTCGCTCCATTGCTACTTAAAATTTTCAGGAGCTAAAATTATATTGGAAAAAATCCTTGAAAATATCAGATTTCAGTCAATATTGCAACAAACAATAGAATTTGGTAGCCAATGTGAAATTTCCTGTACATAGGAATTAGCATCTATTTTGTTAGTTTTCTATTATAGTACTTCCAAGAATCCTTAAAAACTTGTAAAATCCTATCTTTTCAATTTTTTTTAATACTACTCACTCTCAAGGTAGCCAAAATTGATGCCCGTTTGTCTTCGAGGTAGCATATTGCACTAAATCCTAATAATCTAGGTAGCATGATGCACTAAATTCCATGTAGCAGTTCTGGGATCACTGGTTCTATCAGTCCCATCGGGGCCAGGGAGGACTGACCCCTCTATTGCCCCATAGGAAGGGTAAATGTAAAAAATGCCCCCTATTTTGTGCCTCTCAAATTTTGTATTTTTTCGCGTCCCTAGTCTAATTCAGGGCCTCTGATTGCAAATATGAATTCAGAAATTGCAAATTTCATCAGATGTGGCATATAAAGAAATTTCAGTGTTTTCTGCAAGGGTAAAACTTGGGGCAATAGAGGGGGCAATCCCCCCTGGCCTCCCATCGGTCCCATGAGGCCGGCAGTTCTCATCTCCGTCCGTCCGTCGGTCGGTCCTCAGCAGGCCTGCACGTAAGTTAACTGAGGTTCCTGTACACTGGTCCTGGACAAGTCCGTCCCACTGGACTACTGCAGGGCGAGGGAGACCAGACCAGGCGGGCCGGGGGGCAGCAATTGCCGGAGGGACGGCCGGGCCGGGAGCCCCAACCGGAGATTGAAGGATTGACGCATGTATTCTTTGCCCCGTGGTTTACCCCTGCAGCATAAAACACTGGAGTTAATCATTGGCCGCGTATGATGAAATTTGCAAATTCTGAATTTCATAACATTGTTTTCCATGCCTGATACCTCCCCGGGTGGAGGTATCCTTCCCCACCTACATTTCTAGGAGAAGATTTAAGTTATGAATCTTGCAATTGCATTAGAGAGAATTCAGGCCCTCTTAAGGGTTGTGAGTTCTCATAAGTTCTCCACAAGTTTTGAATAGTCCCAAACTGCTGAAACTGCGCCACTACACCAGGGTGACATGGCCGAACTTTGGCCACATCAGATTTTCCAAAAAAAAATTAAAAAAAATTAAAAAAAATTAAAAAAATTAAAAAAATTAAAAAAAATTAAAATCTGAAAATGAAATTTGCAAAAAACTAGGAGGGATGAAGAAATACAAAACTTAAGCGGCCCAAAATAGGGGGCAATTTTGTGCATATGGGGCAAAACATGCGTCAATCCTCCTTGGCCGGATGGGGGGAGCTCGAGAAGCGTGTCCTACAACAACTGAACTCCCTGTATCTCAGACGCAGACGGGGAGACGGACCTGCCGCCTGCTCTGCCTGCTGCCGGTCTGGCCGGGCCTGCTGCTGCTGCGGAGCCTGGGTCTGGGTCTGGGTCTGGGCCTGGGTTCTGGGTCGGTCTGGGTCGGTCTGGGTCTAAGTCTGGGTGGGCCTTGCTGGTGGAAGCAGTGAAGAAGAAGGAGAGCCTGCCTGAGACGGGGAGGGAGCATCAAGTCCCCCTGCGTCCGCAAGTTTGTCTGCACGATCGGTAACCAGAAATATTGGCATGCACTGCACCTCCAGTAGGAAAACACCACGCAAAAGGACAACCAAGGCTGACCACGTCAGACAGACACACTGGCTGGGGCAAACGACTACTGAGATGAGGCAGACAGACAGAACAACAGAACGAACACTTGGAAACTGGCTACTGAAGGAAACTTACTACAGTAAAAGCGTACTTTACTTTACTTGACTTGACTTGGGCGCCGGAGAATTTCACTTGCATGCATGGCTGGGGACGGAGGACAGTAAGTTACTACTGTAGTGGTTTTAGAAGAAAAAAGTTAATAGAAAACAGGGGTAAGTTACTGTATTCGCCCGGATACGGAAACCAAGGGACTCTCACTCACTGCCCAAAAGGATCGGATGGATTTCGAACCAATAGGTGCATTCTTCATTTCTATTAAGTTAGGGTGGCCTGTGTCATTGCCATAGTCAAAAATAATATTCTAATCTTTTAATTCAATTTTTTTTTAAAAGCCAATAACTTTCACACCATAAGTCCAAACACCACAAACAAAGTATGTGCACCTTGCCTCGCAGAGTTCTTTCTGACAGTACCAAGAATGTGGAAGTAAAAGCATATTTTATTTTACTTTATTTAGGGACCACTTGCTTTGGAAGGAGTGGTTTTAGAAGAAAAAAAACTAAAAAAATTGAGTATTGTATTCACAAATTGAACAATGAGATCTATCACCAAGGGTAGATCATATTGATTTGAACCAATAAGGTAGGCAAGCCTATTACCACCCTGATTTGCAATTTGAATATCTTGGATCCAACTCCAAGAAGGTTACATATTTTTCAGAGGTGTATGCTTGTTCCATGAATCAAATTCAAGTGGAATTATAGTTTTCCAATCAAAATGGTAATTTTTGTGAATTTTGAAGTGCTCAGCCTTGAAATTACAAACCGCCTATAGAATGGAGTCATAAATGCCTTATTAATAACCTGTAACCATCCTTTCAAATATGTATTAGCACTTAATCCCTAAATGCATGAGTAACCATATTTGGTCACTATGAAATTTCAGCCTTGTTTAGGTGTGGGCAGTTTAATTTCTTTGACCATTTAAAAAATTCTACGGGCAGTTTTGAAGGTTAACTATTGAAAACTTTTATTTTTCACTGAAAAAGGTAAATATTTGATTTTTGAGAGGTCCTCAAAGGCATATATGTCTCATTGTAGAAGAATAAAGCTTACTAGTTTTACTTGATTTTCCGACTTTAAGCAAAGCTTGCCAATTTCACTTGAATTGAGATCTAATAAATTGTACTTATTTGTTTGCTTTGAAAATGGTCCCAGTGGAAAGAATAAAGTGTTTTCATGATTTTCATTGTTGAAAATTTAGACATGCAAGTGTTAATTTGGAGTTATTTGCAATTTCTACTTCTAAAAAAAAATTGCATTTTAACAATTGCAAGGTGGATTGTGTAATGAGCTTGATAGCTTTTCATGTGAAATTAAGTTTTTTGAAAATGTATTTTAGTGTGCTAACGTGTTCATGTCACCTCCAATCCCAAAAAACTTTTGTATGCAAATTTCTCAAACATTGTAGAGAAGGGCAGCATATTGAAAATAGAAAATATATACATTCTCTTGTTATAATTTCACAACTCCTATGCAATTTCACACTCTAAATTGGTGAGCATACTAGTAAGCAAGCTATTTAAACATCTATACGGTTAGATTTTGAAAAAAAAACAATTTTCTTCATCGGGGATAACTATAAATTCATGCTCTTTTTTCATAGGAAAAACACACTTGGAAAGGTTTAGGCATTTAGGGGTTAAATATGGACCAATGAAAAATTGACATGTTATTCTTTGTGACACAAATACTATGGTTTTGTCAAAAAAGTGAATGGATTTGGATGAAAATTGTGGTGGAAATGCAACCAAAAATAGGATGGTGGAAATGGATTGGTCTACCTCAGGTGCATTCTTCATTTCTACTTGGTGATCTCAAAAGTCATCCATCCATCCAACACTTTGGTGATGCAACGTCCTTAGTAAAGCGCAAAAGGGGAGGAGGCTTGGTATTGAGAAGAAAACTAACTTATGACTCAGAAGAAGAAGTTTGAATAGTAAGAGAACTATAGTGAAGGTAGAAATGAGCGCCTAAAACCATTAAATGAAGTTGATGTGCATACGTGGAGTCAAATTTCAATTAGGCGTTATTTATTTACTTTGTAGACAAATAAAAATCATAAATTAAAAAAAACTTAAAAATATATATATATAAGAGAATTAAAAATATTTTCTATACATTTTCAAGGTCAAATCTAAAAGTGTTCTATATGTGCATGTTCAAGTGTTTTTTAAAAACTGCACAAAGCCTTCACTAAAGCTTCTACTCCTTTGTAATTATAATGCATCATGTGTAGAATTGAAAACTTCATGCTATGATGGTTGATAGTCAAATTTGAAACACTCCATGTAGATACTTTCAATTGAATCATGAAAGAAGTCAGGGCATAAATTTTAGAATCACTATGAATTAATTACAAATTTCCAAAGTTGCTTGCAAGGTGTAGGAGGTTATAAGTGTAATCTAGGTGATTCCAAAATTCAGTTGATGCACATTGAAAAATGCCACAAGTAGTATCAAAACAAAAAGAAGAGTACCCAAACCTAATCCATTATAGGTATCAACTTCCATTATATTATAAATAGAGCCATTCATTATCCAAAATGACCCCCAACTCCACCTTATACTTGTCTTCTAAATGTCCATTGATTTGGGTATCTTCCCCGTTCAACTTCCTTTCAACATTCATAAGAGAATTCTATGCGGTTACTTTAACTATCCTATTTGATAAGTTTTTTAGCACTATAGGGAAGGAATGCAATTGCGGATGTACACAACATAGATGTATAATGTGAAGGTTGTGCAAGCCTTAGAATTCTATAGCCAATCACAACATTTACATACCTTGACCTCACTTGCAAAATACACACCCGTAGGAAAATATCCTCCTATAGAAACAAAGATTTGTTAGTTAAGTTGCTTGTATTTTTAGAAATGAAGTCACCATAGTATTATTTATCAAATAGTGTTGATTATCAACATACTATTGAAGACCAAAGATTACTAGGAGGTCTCTCTATGTGTGATTCCTTAAGAAGTTAAGCCACTTAATCTTTGGGATGAATATTTGATGACAAGCCTCCTTTAAGATTTTGCGATTTTGCGATTATTTAATGAAGATTGAAGTTACATGAATTTTAAAGAAATATGAAGAAAATTCATATAAAATAAAGAACAAAATTTTAAAATCTCAAATTTTCTCCACATATTACTATAGAATGTAGAATATTAGAAAAATCATATAATAATATCTAAAAAATCTTGCCTGAATCTTCAAACTCAAACACTCCAAAACATGTTCACTGGAGATTGTCTTGGAAGAGAGACCTAACCAATGAAGGTCATCCTCTTCAATAATCTATGAACTGTACAAGAAGGCAAGCTTGATTCATTGATTGGAGCAAGTAGTTGAAGGCTTGGTCACGTGGAATTCTTGTTTTCCTAGTATATTGTACCTCTATTGATTATAAAACTTTATAATTAATTTCCCATTGCTCCAATACTTGTGAAACTGGTATGCGTGTCAAACTATTCATTATGACATTTGGTCATAAAAGACAAACTTTTCATTTGTTAATATTTTGAGATGTTTGAGTCACATTTTTTGAAAATTAGAGATTTCAAGAAATTTGATAGAAATGAACAAGATCATGTAGTCAAATCTTTGAAAAAGTGATTCTAAGAGGCAATTTTTTGTGGATCTTCATAAATAATAGTTTGGAGGTGATTTTAGAGGGAGAATCCCTTGGGTTTTAGGAGTTAATATGCCAGATTCCAACAAATATCAATTTTTTACATATGCGTGTACAAGTTAAATTTGTAACTTAGAATTGAAAATTAATATAAGGAATGTTGCTTGGAAACTTTGCTTGATAATTAGAACTAAAAAGTTGAGCTTAATCTATAATGAAATATCAAAGTCAAAATATATGGAAAAATTACATTAAACATATTCAAGGTCAAAATTGTAAGTTTGATTTCTATTATCTCTCTCTCTCTCTATATTTTTAATTTAATTTAATTTAATTTAATTTTTTTTTCTGAGGTAAAATTATCACAAATGTCTTTCGGTTTAAATATATAATATATAATATAAATATTATATTATATTATTGAATACCCTACACCTCAAATGCCTCGCACCTCAAATTGTAGTCTGGAGAAGGTCTTTTTGTGATGCGTGGATTCTAAGTTTAATTGTAAATATTTAGTTTCAATATAATTTTAAAGAATTTTTATATCATCTAACATTTTATTGAATATCTTACAAATATATATTGTACATATACATTTTTGTAAAATATCTTCTCTTTTTTCTCGCTGGAGAGGTGCTCCTTTGGTCCTGTGTACGTTTTCTTTATCAATGGAGTTGGTCCATGTGTTTCAAAAAAAAAAAAAAAAAAAAAACTTCTTTTTAATAAATTTACAAAATAATACTTTAGAGGAATTATATTGAGTCCTATATCAACACACTATTGATAAGGCTAATTCTTTCTTTAGATTGTCTTCTTTTGAAAACAAAATGAAACAATACTTTCATACGGATCATTTCAATATTGAATGTTCATAGTGAAGGAATTATTTAATTTATTAACCTTCGAAGTTCTTTTATGTTTAGAAGCCCAAAACTGCTTCAAAATCCTAGTCTCCAAAATAAGACCAAAATCTTCTTCATCTATATTAATTTTTTTTAACAAATCCAACTATACTACTATAGTTTCCTTTTGTCAACTTGTTAGTGTGCACCCTCCTAAAATTTTAGAATAAGAATCCTTACTAATTGCAAGATTATGATGCTTGGATTTCAAAAAGAATAATTTTCAAATCTTTCCAAATGGTTAGATTTCATCTTTCAAACTTTTTATCCAAAAGAATGTAGATCCTATAGCTTACAACTCTCCATAGTATGTTGAAGAAATTAGTTGGGAATACATATAAAATATCTCATATTCATGCTTGGAAAAATGAGATCATGATTTAAAATACTTAATTATTGAGAATTTAATTATGGAACTAGAAAATGCTAATCTCAATGGTTATAAAACGTAATAAACAATCTACATCCTATGATTTTATGTTTTTTCAAAAATATTGAAAATGGACTTAAATAAAGGACTTCAAAGTTTATTTTTGAGTAGAGATTCTATAATTGTCCACAAACTGAAATTCCTCGTAACTTTCATCTCATTGATAAAAACAAAATGACTTAAAGCTTTCTACATATATATAAATTGAAATAAACAATTTCAAATTTTTATTTCTTAAAAAGTGATTTTTATTGTATTGCTTGTACTACCACGCTAAAAAAAACACGAAATATTTATAAGGTACTAGGAGGCTTTGAAAGCAAACATCTAAGGTCTGGTCTGCCTTTTTCAAATGGTTTCTTGGATGGGATTATTTTTAGCTCATTTTTCAGACAAAGATTTTATTGTAATACAAGTTGTTTTTGTAGTTTTGAATTACTTATGAATTTTCAAACAAGAAGAGTCATAGGTCCCTATTTATGACCCTAGATCTTCCATAAATCAGTCATATGCAACTTTTGGAGAGAAATGGGAAAAGCAAAGAGAATGATTGGCTCTTGCAATAAATAATATTTTTTTTTATCGATCCATTCAATGACTGTAGAAGGTCCATTAACAACCACCTCATGTCCATTTTAGGCAAGCCTATATGGGCGGGGCTAAATGCCCGCTCGCTTTTAGAGCCTCCTACCTTACTATTACTTTTTGACCATACAATCCAAACTTATGAAAATTGTTGTGCCTCAAAGATACTATTCAACTATATATTGTGTGAAATTTCTAAGAAAAATGGAAACTCTGTTTATTTTTAAATGGATGACTAGAAATGCTATGTTGCAAAAAGTTTACTTGGTCCTTTGGTAGTTAAATTCATTTAAATTCTAAATATTGAAAGTTTAGATATTTATTAAATTTTATGGACAACTCCAAAGACTTAAGATTGCTTTGTTTTAACCTCTAAAGGACCATTGTCCCTTCAGGGGACAAATGCGTTTTTGGGCAGGTACCTATGGGCTGAAATTTTCTTTGGATTTTTTGAAACTTTTTTTGGAGGTAGGAAATCTGATAAGCTTTGTGGGAATATAATTTTTATTCACAATCGGTGCCCGGAAACAAAAGTTATGACCAAATAAGCTTAAAATAGGGGACAGCGGGCAGCCCGGGCAGCAAAAAAAAATGGACAAAAATATGAATTTTTTTTTAAAATTTTTTTTTTCTTATAGATTATATTTTTCCCTATTTGGAAAGCTTTGATTCATTTCATTTGGATTTGTTATGAGAAAGTTATGGACATTCTTGTTTTTCGGGCAATTAGAGCATCTCCTTGAAAAAACAAACTTCTAGGATGCATTTCTAAATGCAATTTTTCAAATTTTTTTTTTTTTTTTTCCCATGGTTTAGATTACTTGTTAGAACAATCTCACCATTGGGATCAGTGCATTTTAATTCCATTCAAAATATATGATTATTTTAGATTTTCCTTCTATCTTGTATCTACTTCTATTTAACAATTTTTTAAAGAATGATAATTAAGTTTTTTTGAACTTTCTTTTTTTTCCTAGACTCTCAACTCAATTCCCCACTACAAACATTTAAAGCTCAAAACTTTGTAGTGCAGAAATTTTAAGTTAAAAAATGTTCAAAGTCAAAAAATCTAGTCCCGCAATGTGCTGAAAAACTTGTTTTTTTCACTTTAAACGCAGATATCTTGCAATTTGTGCAGTCAAAAATTCTGAAATTTTTTCCACACTCTTATACTAGTTAGGTGTAAGATCCTACGGTTAGATGTGAAAAAGAAACATTTTTCAAATTTTTTAACTTTTTACTATAGAAATGGCAGTTTTGAGTGTTTTTTGGCAGGAAAAGGGCCTCGGTCCTTTAGGGGTTAAGTGTTCTATTTGGATTTTTTCATATATTTATATTTATTTTTTTCTTGAACACATGGACAATTTTGATTGATAGAGGAAACAATACATAGCAACCAAAGGACCAAGTCTCCGGTGGATCATTTTTTTTCCACTTTTTTTTCCACTTATTTCATAAGTTGCCAAACTTCACTACATTTCAAAACATCTTCAATATTCAAATATATTAAACTACTACACAATTGCTATATTCATTTGAATGTATATAGGTATGTGATGATTGGCTTAAGACACTATCCACACTATGTGCTCAATAGACAGGGTACATTATGGAGTTCACAATACGCTACACAAAATAGTGAAATTAGGTTGCTCCACACTAATTTCTCAACAATCCACACTATAGAAATATTCATTGCATTTGTACAATGATGCATTCAATTCAAAGCCATGTGTATGCCACAGATTGATGTAATAATTCAAAGCTTGGTTTAAAGAATGGCATGCACCTCCATGTGGAACAAGCATTGATCCATGAGGTACTTTATCTCTGGTAAGGCAACCTAATTGACAAGGCAACCTAATTTCACTATTTTGTGTAGCATTTAGGTTTGAAGTCATGTAGTAGATTTTTTTTATAATTTCAAGCAACTTCCTAAGATATCTATTTCTTAAATGAATTTCTAAAACTTTTTTGAACTTCAAGGAATATACATATCTCTAATTCTTGCAAATTAGAATACGTTGTAGGTTAGCATTGGTTAACTTTTCAAGGAACACCATCATAGCATTATTAACCCTTTCAGAATGAGCAATTGATCATTTTGAAATGCTCATTTTGATTGATCATGTTGTAGATAGAATAATTTAAATGGAAAAGATCTTTATCACTAGATTGAATGAGGAACATTGCATGTGTGGGTTAAAAAAAATGAAAATTGAACAAGTAAGAAAACCTACATGAATATTTGAAACTCCTACAGAAATATGAGACCACAAAATATGATGCATCATTCTTAACCCCTGAAGGACCAACATGCATTTTTTGGCTATATAGAAATTTGGGGTTGGTACGTGTGACTGGAGGTTCTTACAATTTTGGCCCAAATTTTAAAAAAAGGTGGGGACAAGAAATATCTTTCATAAGCACTAAATTTCATGACATTTGGAAATATGAGTAAAATTTTATGTTCTACTATGCTATTCTTTTTCATAAATGGGCAGTTCGGGCAGATTAAAAAAAATCACTTTTTTCAATAGCAAAAACTTGAAATTGGTTTTCTAGAGTTATTATACGTGGAAAGCTTTGAGTAATTCCATTTTGATAATTCAATCAAAAATTATGAGGATTTTTTGTTTGTGGGCGGTTATAGATTCTTTATTCTAAAATAGACTTGAAAATCCTTTGTCTTATTCAATTTTCAATCTTTTTTGAAAAAAATAGAATCATAAGATGTAGATTGTTTATTACAACATTGCAACCATGGGGATTGGCATTTTTCAATTCTTTAATGAAATTTTTAACAATTTCGTATTTTGAATCATTCTCTACTATTGTTTGCACAAAATAGTGAAATTAGATTGCCTTGTCAATTAGGTTGCCTTACATGAGATAAATCACCTCATGGATCAATGCTTGTCCACATGGAGGCGCATGTTATTCTTTGAACCAGGCCTTGAACTGTTGCACAAATCTATGCCATACACATGGCCTTAGATTGAATGCATTATTGTACAAAAATAGTGAATATTTCTATAGTGTGGAATGTCGAGAAATTAGTGTGGGATAACCTAATTTCACTATTTTGTGTATTTACTATTTTTTTCCTATATGTTGTACTATTCCAAATGATGTGAAAACTTTCAAGAATGTGGGCCAACTTGTCTAGGAAAAAGAATCCAAAGAAGCACCACCATTTTGGATATTGTTCCATAGAAAAATGAGCTTGTGAAGTGCAACTTCCTATTTTTGCTTGGCCAAAAGAATTATTTTAGTGAATATGAACGCTTATGTCTTGCAATCCACATGTTCTCAAGTCAGCAAAGTACAAGATCTTACAATTAAATGTGTCAAAAAAAGTATTTTTTCAAAAATTTGATACTTGTTCTAGAAATGGCAATTTTGAGCGTTTTTGGTGGAAACGTAGTCATGGAACATTAGGGGTTAACTCCTAAACAACCGAAGACCCCTAAGACTTTTTTTTTGGTCAAAAAACAATCAAAGCTAATATTTCTAGTGCGAAGAGCAAAAATTTTAAAAATGGTATTTTTTGCATATCTTGCTGTAGGAATTTGCAGTAGACTAGTGTGAGAATATGTGTTAAAATTTTCAGACACTTTAACTGCATAGAATGCTTTCAAAGTGAAGAATTCATGTTTTTTGGCACCATGGCAAACTTGTTTATGAGACTTTGAATCCTTTTAACTTAGAAATTTTGCACTAATTTGTATCATAAAAAATGTATATATATTGAGTTGAAAATATAGGAAAAGTAAAATTTTTGAAATGTGATTTTCATTCTCAAAATAATTATTAAGCAAAAGATGGTACGTAATAGAGGAAGAAAACAAATCATTGATAGCTCTGAGATGGAATTAAAATACACTAATCATAATAGAGAGATCATTCTAACAATCAAAGTTGACTTTACAGAACTTTTTGTTTTGAAAAATGTGAGAATTGAGCTCCAAAACAAATCCTATACATCATTTTTTCAAAAAGATGTTTTGATTGCTACAAAACAAGATGCTCTATAAATTTCACATTACAAATCCAAATGCAATGATATCATAGCTTTCCAAGTAGCCAAAAATACAATATATGAAAAAGAAATTTTTAAAATTTTAATTTTAATATTTTGTGAATTTCTTTTCTACACACCAAGTTTAGTGCAGGGCTAAACTTCAATTTTTGTAGTATAATAACTCTCGATCATGCTCCTAGGCGCTAATTGAATAAAAAAAACTATATTTCTAGAAAGCTGATAAGTTTATTCGATCTTATAGGGAAGTTTCTAAAAGTGTCATCAAAAATTGAGCTTATAGGAACCTACCCAAAATCCATGCTGTGCCATGAGGAGACAAATTGTCCTGATGGGGTCAAACAAGTAAATCAATGTGTTGGGAGAAAGGGGTTCTTCCAAAAAATTGTATAACCACGCAATGGTATTCCCTAGGTTGGGAGAAGGTATTATGCCTCTCTAGATGTCTAGGAGGGACATATCAGTTAATGCAAGGGTTGGAGTTGGTTGAAGAGCCATCACTAAAACAAATTTTGGTCATTGTAGTGGTCCCCTTTTCACTAGAGGATATAAAAGGGTCTCCTCCTCCTCCATTGGTAAAACAATGTTTATAGATTCTCATTCTCTCGTCAAATCCAATGCGGCCTCCCATCGTAGCATTGGCTAATAAAGGACCTACCATGTTTGTATCCCATGGAAGGATATGCGCTACTCCCCTCGGAGGAAACACACAAGTTTTTTGCAATGCTGTAATATTATTCAAACCTCATATATTTTCGCGACACATGGAAGTTGAGCTTTTCTTTGGGGGGGGGGGGGGTTGCAATGCCAAAGCTTTCTGCCCTTTCTCCGCAGCCAATCAATCAGATGGCAGAGGCATTTAGGGCTTGCCGTCGGAAAAGAGGGAGAGCTGACTGGATCCACATGCATTCAAGTGACCCCCATTCATGTTCCCTGTGTTCCCTCTCAGGTGCATGTGAGAGGACAAGGGAACAGCAGCCCAACAAGGGACCCCTTCTTGTGTACTCCGTCCACATGGTACAATACATGGAATCAACTCCCCTGGGGTGGGAACATGGAGCCAGGAAGAGGCTGGTGTACTCCACCCAGATGGTACAAAGTACAATACATGGGATTAGCATCCGGGGGGGAACCTGGAGCAAGGAAGGTGGGGGGGGGGGGGGGGTCCTTTGTTATTTTCTTGCTGTGGACAATGTGGGAGGAGAAACCAAAAAAACAGTGGGGAGGCTCAAGCAAAATTAAAGTGGTGATCCTGGAAATCATCCCTTTTCATTATCATGTGAATTGTTGCCTTAAGAAATAGCAAAAGCACTCATTGGAAGTCAAAGTACTGTAGAAGATCTCCCATTTTCACAACAAAATGCTGAAGATGAATAAGCCAATGTCTAAGGTATTCCAATTCTGTCTATAGTCAAACTATTTTTTTGCTCACTACTTCCTACTATATTCCAGAAAGATGCAAACGTGATGTTTGTATTTCAATTCCTCTCCCCCTCCCTTGAAAAAATCAAGAGCCATTGATCTGAGTTTACCCCCTCCCTCCCAAATGTTGTTGATCTTCTGAAAAAACCAAAGTCGTTGATGCCTATGGAACAAATAATCTTGGCCGTCCAAATTGGGGTACAAAATATGGATATAAAATGTGGATACAAAATGTGGATATGGTTATAGGACATGACTACGGTTTCAGACTATGGAATGCAAAATATGGATATAGATATACTTATAGAATATAAATATAGAATATGGATATGGAAGACATACATATTCACAAGAAAAAAATATCATATATCCCATATGGTTTGCAAGTTCCAGGATTTCCCCAAAAATATGATCAGTCGGAATGGGTTTTGGAAGTTGAATTCATGAATTCATTTCACACAAGAGGTTTGCTCAAGTTTATGCTCAAAAGTTTTACAACTAGTAGGAAAGTTAAGTACATACGCCTTTTAGAAATTTTGTAAACCAATGGGATAATGCCACATGTACCCCTTTTAAAAATCATGTGTGGTTTTCTTTGAAATTGACTCTTTTGTCACTATGTATCTACTACCTATCTTGTGAGCTATCTTGTTCATTACTTCCTACACACTTTGGGACATGTGTCATGACCTTATTCATCCCAACCTTTAAAAAGAAAAAATATACACATTCCAAGCTTGAACGCCTTATCTAGCTTGAAATAGTGCAACATGTTGGACATGGCTTTCTAATTGGGAATGGGTGGTTTTACCTTACATCTTTGTTTTTAAAGAGTATTCAACCTACAAATAGTTGGAGTTACGTCTCTCTCAGTCTCCCTCTTATATATAAGGGCAGAACTAAGATAAGAGAGATAATACTTTGGTTTTTCTTACACATTATCATATGCATTTCAATTATGTCTACTATCTACATCCTTCCAAGATTTGTAGGCTGAAATATTGGACTTGTGTAGATAGGTGAAAAAAGGGCGATAATGGGTGTGGCCGGCACCTTACATGTGCAGAAGCTTGGGCAAGACTTTGCTTGAAAAATGAGCTATTACTACCAAGACAAAGCCTCTTATAGCATAGCTATACATTTCTTTGAAATCAAATACTTTTTTCAATTTGAATGGAACACTACACTAATATTGAAATTTAATTTTGATTGCACTCATTAAATGCTATAATTTTTTAATTCTTGATGGATATTTTTATCAACTATATTTAATCATCAAGAATATAAATTTATAGCATTTTAAAATCAATTGTTATGGTAATACTAAATTTCATTATTAAAATAGTAGAAAACATCACTAAGATAACCAATACAATTTATCACCACTTGGAATAACGGGGCTTGTTAGCCAACTTATAGGTTATCTCAATGGTTATTTCAAGTTGGTTTTCTACTAGGGAAATATATATTTTGCTCATGACTTAGTATATTGTATATTGTGAGGTTGGCCTTTGATATGTTGACTAGTTACATATTATCTCTAAATATTCCTATGACATTGTTTGTGTGTGTGTGTATGTGTGTGTGTATATGTATAATATATAATAATATATAATCTAGTAAAATATCAAAGTAGAGTATTGCATTGTGAATTGTAGTACAAAGGGGTACTAAACTATGATAATGTAACTTAAGACAATAATACTAAGATACATAATTCAAGTAAACAAATGTTAGGAAGATACATAGTTAGGAAGGTCCTTTAGATTGTTGAAGAGTTATTTTGTATACCTTCACATCCAATGATTGTTTAAGACCAATGTAAGCTACATATTATATAGATGTATACCCAATGAAAAGAAGCACTATTTCTTTGGACTCCATTGATTGGTCGATCTGCAAAACTATAAGGATTAGGTGGCATTACCTCAATCATTCTCTTATAATTTTTTATTTATTTTTAATTTCTAGGATACTTATATATAAAAAATTTAACTAAAAAAATCTTCATAGAAAAATTCTTTACTAAGTAGCATCACCCTACTTTAACAACTGCCATTGTGTCCTAAACTAATTATTGTATTGTATATAGATCAAATGCAATTTTAGGTGGATGTTCATAGGTTTGTATATGGTAAATACACATAATTTCAACCATGTTACTCTATCTATACCATTTAGGTTATTGTCAAGATGGTAAGCCCTTTAACATGTTTTAATCATCAACAAGTTCCAACATAAACTTAAATATTTTTTAAAATGGGCTTTCAAATTTGAACAATTAATTAGTGCAAGTATGTTCTAGACACAAACAAAGTTGTTTTATGCACCCATTTAAGAGTTGGTAGATTCTTATGTTTGTTTTTCACTTCAAAAAAATGATCCTTCAAAAATGATTTCAAAATGCTGGCAAATCAAGGATACAAATCCTAAAAAATTGTCATATTTAGAATTTACTATTTAAACTTGAAATAAATAAACATTATAGAAATAAATAATAACCAATCTTTAATCAATTTTACATGGAATTTTTAATTTTTAATTTAAAATCTTTTTGAAAACTATTGCTTAAAACAACAATATATTGAATTGTAAACAACTTTTGTTTGTCATAATTCGATTACTCTAGATTCTAAGTTATAATTAATAACATATCTTCATATTTTCAAAAAATTGACTATCTCCAATCATCAAAGTGGTGATAACCAAAATCATGCTCAAATGCTTATTTGAGTAATCTAGAGTAGTTGTCTTCAATGGTTTGTGAATTTAACCTTTGAATAAGCCGGCAATTCAATGTAGGATTTTGCTTTTGGAAGGGGTGAAATTTTGCACTTTTTGACAAGTTTGAACCTGTTAGACTCCATCCCTCTAGAATTGCGCCAATCTTGTGAAGGCTTGTAGCAAGTATTGTTCTAAAAAAAGTGCTTGCCAAAAGAGTTTCCCTATGCCATACATTTTATTTTTATTTTTTTATAATCGTTTTAGAGAAGTAAGCAAGCTATTTCCTCAATACTCATGTGATACTTGGGTTATAAGTGGGTGATATCTGCATCAAAATTAGGTGATACTTAGATAAAGTTAGGTTATTGATTTAAAAAAAACAATAGTAATCTAGCTTGTTTTTTTGTTTTTTATATTTTATTTTTTAAACACATGGACAACTTCCATTGAATAATCTAGCTAGTTTGACCCCCCCAACTGAAATGAAAAATTTTCTTCACAAAATATTGTCAACGTCTTTTGGCTGTGTCTTTTGTCAGTCCGTTCTCTTGTCCAGCCTCTTGGCTTAGCTGTTGTGCTGCAGTTTTGTCTTGCCATGGATTTCCATTTGTTTTCAAAATCAAAATCAAAATCAACATTTTTTTTCTTTAATTTTTTTTTGAACAAATAAATAAACATCTTTTGGCTGTATCCCACTGGCCAAAAATCGTGCATGAAAATAAACACTACCCCTGCAGCCTTTATGGCTTGGCTGTTGTTCTGGCTGACGTGTTTTGCAATGGATTTCCATCTGATTAAAAACAAACAAAAAACACACTACCCCTCCTGTCTGTCCAGCCTCTTGGCTTGGATGTTGTGCAACTGTGTCGTTTTGCAATGGAAGGATCCCATTTGTTTCGAAAAAAACAAAAACAAAAAACAAAAAACACGACCCCAAGTTGAGCTCACTCCCCATACTCAAACTTTTGTCTACAGAAGCTGCCAGCTGCTCTAAGTTAAGTGGGCCTTGTGGCCTGTAAGAAACACAAAACGAAAAAGCCTTTGTCCGTCTACAGTATTCGTTCAATTCTTCAGTGGGGCTTTAGGCTAGTAGTTTTTTTATTTTTATTTTTTCTTCCCCCTATTCTAAAATGTATTTTTGACTCCTCCCTGTTGCCCTTTTGAACCGTACAGCACAGCCCCCTATGCTATTCCACAGTTATTTTTTGGCTTAGGTCTTATTATGAGTTACTGTATGGAACTGGGTTCCAAGCATGTGTCAACAACCCTATCTCAATAATTGGGAGATGTGTTCCATGTAGCCAAAGGGTGGGACCGTCCGGGACCGTCCGGCCGGCGAAGCTTACACAGTGTCGACCATGTGAGGAACAAGGCGGATTTGCGGAAATCGGGCAGGCCCCATACACTTTCTGCTGCTATGCTCCCTGCCTACCTTACCTTACTCAAGAAGTCTGTAATGAAGCCTTTGGAGACACGACGCGCAAGGAGTTCCGTCATTTATGGAGAACTTGCATCTAAGGTAGCCAACCCATTTCCAATCACTTAAGCATTTCAGCATATGTGTGATTGAGCAAGGGTGGAGGAGAAACTTTTCTCCAGTGAGGAAATAGGAATAAGAAAAATTGCCATTTTTTGATAATTTTTCATCAAGTGTAGAATTAGTAAAAATTAAAGAAGTGGAAAAGTTAGGGTTTCCTATTTCTGATCAATAGGCAAGCTCATTCTTGATCAATGGCAACTTTATTAGGTGTCAATGTGTTATTCATTACAAAAGAATCAGATAAGAATCAAATGGCCTATAAAGCTATGGTTTCAAATAGATCAGTCTATTGATCAAAAATGGGAAGGTGATCGGAAAGGGGGTGGCTACCTTAACCCATAAACAACGCCACGGCCATTTTTTGGTCGATGAATGAGAGGGAATCCATCTGTGTAAGACAGAAGTGCAACTATTCATCTTGGGAATTTTGCATGGAAGGAGATAGTCATGAACAGTAGTTTGACCTCCAGTGAGTACTTTTGGTTTTTTTAAAAGTAGATGATGTCATATAATGCCAAAAGGGATGATTTCCACAGTCATCAGCCTAACGTTCAAATGTTAACTTATTATGGAGTACCCATTGCAGTAATGAGGTTTTGCTTAAAATGATATTTTGGTAAAAAAAAATATTTATTTATTTATATTTTATTTTTGAAAAAAAAATTCTAACACGCCCGTACCGGCGTTCACTGAATCTGGCCAGATCGGCCCTCGAAGACCCCCAAATCTCATCTAATGGAAAGTACATTGACCACTTTATAATTCAATAATTTTTAACACAAAATATATATTTATTTTTAAGATAACATTTGAATTATTAAGAATTTGTAACTTTATGATCCCAATTTTAGCTAAAATTATTTACTTTGTACAACCATCTTATCAAAATTTCAATTACATACAAGTACATAGAAACCCCCAAAGTAGAAGAAATTTGGTCCCTTTTTTAAATCAATGTGAATCATTAGTTTGTTCATGATCCAATACCAAATTCACAGGAATATATTGGAATCAATTAAAATATATACCACAATAATTTTGTTATATGATTACTAAAAACATTTATGGAAAAAATTGACCACAAAATTTAGAAAGATCTAAGATGAAGGAGTATCTCATTGGCAAATCAAAAAAATGAAACCTAAGAAAAACACAAAGCCGTATGACAATTTATGTTACTTAGGCAACCATTCAAACTTGAACAAAATAAAGGCATTTAGTAAGGTTTCGATACTTCATTTAGTAGTTTTAAAGAAGATAAGAGGTCATCTATTCATAAACTGCATAGAATATTGAGATAGAATTGTCATAAATTTTCAACACATGACCCTAGAGAAGGATATTGTAATTCCCCCTCAATCAATTGCAATTTCCAAATATTAACCCCTGAAGGTCCAAGGGCTTTTTTTCTACCAAAAAACATTCAAAAGTGCCATTTTTATAGCAAAGAGTAAAAAAACTTGAAAATTATTTTTTTTGCACATCTAACCAAAGGATCTTACACCTAACTAGTATGAAAATGTGTGGAAAAAGTTTTAGAATTTTTGACCGCACAAATTGCAAGATATCTGCGTTTTAAGTGGAAAAAAAACAATTTTTCATCACGTTGCGGGACTAGATTATTTGACTTTGAACTTTTTTAACTTTGATTTTTTGTACTCTAGAGTTTTGAGCTTTAAATCTTTATGGTGGAGAGTTGAGTTGAAAGTCTAGGAAAAAAAGGTTCAGAAAAGTTTAATTTTTATACTTAAAAAAATTGTTAAGTAGAAGTAGGTATGTAATAGAAAGAAAATCTAAATTATTCATATCTCTAAAGTGGAATTAAAATGCACAAATCTGAATGGTGAGATTGTTCTAGCAAGCAAACTAAACCACGTGGAATTCTTTTTTTTGAAAAATTGTAAAAATTGCACTCAAAATTGAATCCTACAAGTTCTTTTCAAGAAGATGCTCTAATTGTTCAAAAAACAAAATTGTCCATAACTTTCTCATAATAAATCCAAATGGAATGAATCAAAGATTTTCAAGTAGAAAAAAATATAATCTATGAGGAAAAAAAATTTTAATTTAAATTTTTGAATTTTTTTTGATGCCCCTTTTCCATTATTTGAGCTTCTTTGAGCATAACTTTTGTTCCTGGGCATCAAATGAAAAAATAATTACATTTCTATGAAGCTAATCAGTTTTTCTATTTTCAAAAAAAGATTAAAAAAACCAAGACAAAATTTTAGCCCATAGGTACCTGCCTAAGGTTCCCATTTGCCCCCCGAAGGGACAATGGGCCTTTAGGGGTTAAGCAAGATAGGGAGATAATTTCTTAAGAAAATAAGGCAAGAGTTTTTATAATTGTATTCTGCCAAAGCTATTAGAGTGAGGTATGGTAGTCCCCCCATGCTTATATAAGTTATTTAGTAATTATGTACCTTTTATCCAGGGATTTTTGCATAAATCAATGGATGGTTATTTCTTATTAAAAAATAAGGGTACTTGTCTCCCTAGTGACATATGGCATTTTCTCCAAGGAAGGATAAAGAAAGTCCTTTGCTCCTAAGCAAATAGTATTTCAATTTCAATTTTCAGTGAAACTAACAGACAAATTCATGCTATTTCAAGAAATAAATTGAACACCTAACCAAGGGTGGTGTCTTGGCAAAAGAAATGGTATCCCCAAACAACACTTATTAGGGGAGATTTGAGGGCAAGGGCCATTTCATGCTTGTACCCTTGCTCTAAACTAGTACTACGTTGTCAAAGATTTAAAAAATAAATAAAATCATAGGATGTAAATTATTTATTAAAACATTGCAACCATTGGGATTAGCATTTTTCAATTCCATAATTAAATTCTTGACAATTGAATCATTCTTGACTACTATCTACTTACTATTTTTTCCCTATATGTTGTACATTTCCAAATGAAGTGAAAATTTTCAAATATGTAGCCAACTTATCTAGGAAAAGAACTCAAAAAAGCACCATCAATTTGGGCATTTTTTCATCAAAAAGTGAGCTTGTGGAGCGTTGTTACCCTTTTTTTTTTGCAGGGCACAAAAAATGGTTTCAGTGAACTTGAATGCTTATATCTTACAATCCACGCAGTGGAAATTTATGAAATTTTCATCATATGTTATCAAGTCAACATATTACAAGATCCTACAGTTACATGTGTGAATTTTTTTTTCTTCAAAAATTAGATACTTGTATTAAAAATGGCAGTTTTTTTGCGTTTTGTGTGCAAATATAGTCATGGAACTTTAGGGGTTAAGTAAAAAATTAGGGATAGGGTGAACTGACCTCCTCGCTCGTCCCCTCCAAGTCATTCTAGGGGTGCATGTAAGAAACAAAGCCCCCGTATTTTGTGCTTGATTAATTTACCTTCTACACTTCTCCTAACTAATTTTGGGGCCTTATGATTACAAACATGAATTCAAAATTTGTAAATTTTGTCATTTGTGGCAACTAAAAAATTTCAGTGTTTTCTCTTGAAGACCAGCAAGGAGGTGGGTTCACCCCAGCCTAAACAAATTAAAAGCAAACTATATTTGAACTGAAACAGATATCCATCCATCCATTACCTTAAGTTAGGCTATTTACTTTGCTTTGGTTTTTTGTTTGTTACAGTGAAATTTCCTGGACCACACGCCCCCCAGCCTCGTGCTTGGTACCTTTGGAAAGCCCTTGGTGAGGAGGGGTGCATGGCTTGGTTTTGTGGCGTTCCACCACACGGTGTGAAAGTTATTCATTAGAGGAGTTTCGGGCCTCCTAAGAGATTGCGAGTTCCCGGACTGTGGGAACTCTGCAGGAATGCTGGAATGCTGCCAAATGGCCAGGCTGACATGGTCAAGCGATTGCCGTGTCATTTTTGAAAAAAAAAATTAAAATTAAAATTAAAATGATATTTTGGTAATTTTCTATTTTTATTTTTTATTTTAAATCTGACATGCTCATACCGTCGTTCTCTGAATTTGGACAGATTGGGGAACGGGCCTGAAACAGTCTTCTAAGACCCCCAAAACTCCTCTAATGAAATTTTGAAATTTAAGAGAAAATTACTTTTCCTTTTCTTTGGGGTGTAGCAACAACGGGGCACACGGCACACTAGTGGGCCCCTGGCTAAGTTCCCCTCCTGGTTTGGTTTGGTTTGGTGGTCCTGCCTGTACCCCAGGTGCCGTACAGGGCTGCCAAATGAATGTGGTCCGGTCATCCATGGATGGAGGCATGGGGGTCATCCTGACCTTCTGAAGTCAGTTCTAAATTCCCACTTGGCATGCCCCCCATCATCCCATGGCTCCATCCCAGGCATAAGTTAAGCATATGTTCAGGGAACCGACTGTTCAGTTGGCAAATGAAACCGACTGCATGATGAGAGCCATGCAGGCCAATCCCAGGCATGCAATGGATGGGAGTGGGGGCATGATGTGGCAATGTGCAGGATAAGATCAGTCTAGCATTGGTGGAATTTCACTTGCAAATTGACACTACAGTAGTGTGCTGTTGGGCCAGGGAGGACTGACCCCTCTATTGCCCTGTCAAAGGGTAAATGTAAAAACTGCTCCCTATTTTGTGCCGCTTAAAATTTGTATTTCTTCACATCTCTTAACTAATTTGGGGCCTCTGATTGCAAATATGAATTCAGAAATTGCAAATTTTATCAGGTGTGGCAAATAAAGAAGTTCAATGTTTTATGCAAAGATAAAACTTGGGACAATAGAGGGTCAGTTCTCCCTGGCTTGTGCCGTTGCCACAATTGAAATAAAAGTACATAAAAGTGATTTTTTGTAATTTCTTGATTCATTGAAACTTCAAAATTCAATAACACCACGAAACAAAGCCCATGCACCCCTCTTTGCCAAGCGCTTTCCGACAATACCAAGCACGGGACCGTGGAGTGTACGGTCCGGAAGATCTCCGTAATAAACAAACAAACAAACAAACAAACAAACAAATTGTCTTCAAGGTATGGATTGATGAAACAAATGCAAATGGACGGAGTCACCAGTGTTTTTTTTTTGGTACCTATATTATATTTGGACGATTTACTTGGTGATATTAAAAGTAGGTGATACCTAGGTAAAATTTAGCTATGGGTTTCAAAATATGGCAATTAACCTAGCAATTTTGACCCCCCAAAATAAAAAAATTCCTTACAAAAAATAGCCAACATCTTTTGACCATAGCTAATTGGTGAAAAAATCAAGCATCCAAAAAATAGTGGGAGCCACGAACTGACCAACTAACAAATATGCTAATACTTACAAGAAAGTACACTAGTAATAGGTGCCTCTGTTTTAAAACTTCATAACTTCAAAGAATAGGATATTTTTCCTATGCAAAGATAGAAACATAAATGGTATAATTGTGAGGCTATGTTGGAGGTTGATTTATTGACTAATCAAACCCCACATCTCCATTGCAACCAAATCTTAAACGCATTGTGCAATGTGAATGCAATTTTAGATAGGATTTGAAAATTTAGATTTTGAAACTAAAGTTGATGCTATAGTCTCTGTTACAATTTGATACCACACAACCAACAAACATTGAATGAATAAAGAAGATAAGTTCTGTTTCTTGGTGTTGATTTTGATTTGACTTGTTTTGGGGAGGAGAAGGGGATCTTGTATTTGAGAAAAGTTCAATTCAAGTTTTCAATGAGGTAATGAAAGACATATAACATCATTAATATTCTTTGAGTAGGACCTTACTTGAGAAGCAAGCCTATGTATACTACACAACCCGAACTCATTGTTGCGTAACTATTTGTTTGATATACATAAAACATTATTTGACAAAAATAAGTTTATAGCTCTTAGTTCTTCATCATTCTTGTTTAGCCATTGGCTCTCCCATCTTCTTCACTATTATATTCATTACTCCGAGACTTATACTTGTCAACCATTGCATAACTCCAAAATGATAAAGAGGTGTCTTTTACAATGCTTTAATAAGTTTAGGCAAGCAAAATTTGCAATTTCAATTTTTCCATCCTATGGTTGAACTTTTACATATAGGTCTTAATAAAGATTGTCTTGAATATAAGATCAATTTCATAGAATTTGGATTAGTGCTACAAAGTAATGTCCTATTTAGTCTTTTGGTCCTCAACATAGGCAAGTTGGGCAACAAGATAAAAATTTATTAATTTTTTTTTCTTGAATTATTTTCTAAGAATTTTCAACTAAATTTCAAAACAAGTCATTAACTTGGAGAAGCTGTGAAATGCTTATATTCTTATTAAAAAAATTCAAAGATGAATTATGCATGTGCAAATTTTTGTAAAAGAATTTTTTCCTTCAAAGTTTAAAGGTAAATATCATACTAATAGGTTGGATTTTTATTGTTTGAAATTTCAAACAACATACTTCAATGAGTGAGCTATATGATGTTACGGCTGGACTAAAAAATTTATCAAAAAAAACATTTCTTTAGCTGTTCGGATTTGAACTACAACCACATTTTACCTCGTAACTCTACAATCGCATTTTCAAATTGGGCATGATTAGTTTGCTAACAACATGACACAAGCTCTCCTAAAAATAATTAAAAAAAACATTTGACCCTACAAGGGCCTACCCAAAAAATGCAAAAGCCCCACATAGGCATGCATATCATTTAGGGATTGAGGATTAAGTTTAGAACAATATCACCAATAGTCATAATTTTTTTGAATTTATAGTCTAGAACCTATCTACACTAGTATTGCATGAGAGAAACTTAGGGCCTCAGGAGGGCCGCCAAATTCTAGACCAGTATCCAAAAAAAATCTAGTTTAAAAAAAATATTGATATATAAATAAAAATGAAAATTTGATTTGGATTGTTTTTGTTGCACCTATGGGATTTTGCACTAGGCTAGTGCCAAAACTTGTAGAAGAAAACTCAAAATTTTTTATCACATGAATTATAAGATATCAAAATTTATGATGTAAAAACATTTTATTTTTGTTTCTTGCTATTCTAGATTATAAGATTTTGAATCCTCTTCATTGAAATTTGTCCTCTATAGATTATGAATTAATTTAACATTTTATATTTGAAAAATAGAGTGGGAAGTCATAAATAAATATTTAAATCTTTGGTCTCCGTTCTTTAAAAAATATTTAAGTAGAAGTAGGTATAAGTTAGTCGAAAAAAATAAAACATTTGTAATCTCAAGATGGAATCGAAACACACCAATTCCAATGGTAAGATTGTTCCAATAGGCAAATTGAATTCTATAGACTTCCTATTTTTTTATGAAATTATAAATGAAAAGTTTTATTTTTTGTAGTAAAATTCTGTATTTCCTTTTAAAATACAATGTTCCATAATATTCACATCATTAATTCAAATGGAACAAATTAAAGTACTCACAAGACACAAAAATATATTTAATCAAAAATAAATAAATTTTGCAGTATTTTTATTCTATCCAAGCTCAAGAATGTTGAGCTATAGTAATATAATTTTTGTTACCGGGTACCAATTTATATACAAATTATTCTTCATGATATTTTTTCTAATCTTGAAAAAACTATCAAAAAATCAAGCTATAAAATAGTATTGTAAGAGCCGGCTTCTCATACTTTCATTTGTCACCAAAAGAAACAACATTCTTTTAAGTGTTAAACTAAAATATGGGAACAATATTCCATTTTGGCATTTTGAAACAATCCAAAAAATTAATGGAATTATTTAAAAAAATAGTTTGTTGTGTATTAAACTTGTAACTATTCTAATATTTAATCAAATGGATGTAATTTAATTGTACGTTATGCACTTCTACTTTAGGAAATCATTGCAATTTTATTTTCCATCAAAAATTCCCTGTAAAATGAAATTCTACAATTAAAATATTTTTATCAAATCAACTATGTATCCAAAAGCTGCGTGCAGGCTGGTTTATAGTTAACCACCCACCCACCCTATTTGAAAAATCTAAAGCCATTGATCTCTTTATAAAAAAACTCCCCATTCCTGATTGCCGTTGATCTCCAATTTAAACAATCACCGTTGATCGCTATTAATCTTAGCAATTGGATACATAAGATAAATACAAGGTACGGATATAAAATACATAATATATATTGAATACAAAATATATATGCATACCCATACAAAATATGGATACAAATTTCAAATATCCCATATCATTTGCAGTTCATCTGCATCTTTGAAAAATACAAATATGGTATGTGTGCGGGGGGCCATGCAAATATACAAATTTGATTTATAATTTAATTATCACAAAAATGTGACTTAGAAGAGGCATTCTATCATATCACTACGTATCCAAAAGATGATCAATTATAAGATACTCATTAGAGGAGATTTGAGGCCTCCGAGGGCCATTTCAGGCATGTTCCCGCAGTCTATTCCCCTGTTTTGAACCAACAGTAATGCTGTCAGAATTTAAAAAAAAAAAAAAAAAAGCTACTAAAAATGAAAAGAAAATTTAAATTAAAAAAATAAAAAATAAAAAATCTGACTTGGCACTGTCTCGACCAAGTCAGATTGCGTATATGGCAGAGTTATCAGACTTCAAATCTCTTCTAATGACAAAAGTTTTTGACATACAGATAAAGAGATGGAAGTGGTGGCCACATGAGTTAGAAAGTATGACATGTTGTCTTAAATCTAAAATGCTTCAAAAGTACTCTATAATTGATTTCTACATGTTTTGCATAAAACAATGATGCACAATTGGTTGAAATAATAAAATCTTGAAATTGTTGAATTTAAAGATTTCCAAAATTTCAAAATTACAAATTATAAATTACAATTTTCTTATAAAAATTTAATTCAAAAAATTTCAATCTTCAAGTTAAAATTTTTGAAAAATTGGAAATTATAAAATTCATAAATTTTGTTTTTTAATATTATATTATTTTAAATTTATAAAAAATAATTTATTTTAAAATTTTAAAATGAAGTGTTTTTTTCTATTTAGCACTCCATATTTGTCTAAGCTAGTACCCACACCAAAGATTCTCTTATTCCTTAATTCATAAAGGCCTAACAAATTATTAATAATGGAGGTTTTCAATAAAGTGTCTCAACTTGATATTCTTTTGCACATAGATGTGCTTGAAAGTTTTAGTTTTCAAAATACAAAAGTAAATACTACTTTGTCTAGTATACATGGAATGAATTGTGGAAATATTGGCCATTGGGTTATTTAATTATAACAATTTTGGATGATCAACTTATAGGCAAAAAACACAATTTTTTGGAGAAGAAAAATTATAAGAAGATGAATAATGTTTTTTTACCACCCAATTTTTTTTAATGGAAAATTATTTTTAGATTTTAATGAAAAATGAGGAATAAAAATCTATCTTAAATTCATATACATTTTCAAACAGAAGAAGTAGAAAGCCAAAATTGACCAAAGTGGATTCAAAAATTGGATGATTGATATTATTAGCATATTTGTTTGAAATATCTTTAAAAAAATGGAATGATTTTAATTATTTTGTGTTCTTGATCACACTAGATTGAACATTGTATTTTTATTAAAATTGCTAAAATTACAATTTCAAAAGAATTCTTTCTAGACCCAGTTTGTTTGTATAAACAAAAGTTAGATTAGAAATGTCAAAGAAAATGTTCTTTTCCATCCCCATTGTTCCTTTCATTTTTAAAAATTGGCTTCCTCCTTTTTCAGTAAGAGCACATTTCTTAAATAAAATTTTAAATACTTTGCACATTGAAATTTGAAAATAAAAAGATGCAACAAGTATGTCAATTTGTTACTCTGCAAGTTCCTTTTTTACAAAATATTGAGATTTGTTTCACCCTACCAAGAATTTGCCATTGAAAATTTGAAGAAGACACGTTGTGTCTTAGTCCTTGAGGGGTTAAAGGACCATTAGAGGGGATTTGGGGTCTTTGGATGACTGCGAGTTATCATATTTTCCCAAACTGCAGGAACGCAAGGAAACTGCTAGCTGATGTGGCTGAGACCATGCCACGTCATTTTTGAAAAAAATCGCTTATAATGATATTTGGAAGAAAAAAATTGACAACCCGTATTGCTGTTTACATAATTAGGCCAGATTGGGGTAAAACGGCCCTCCAAAGGCCCCAAATTTCCACTAGTGTGGGCGGAGGTTTTGAGCATAGCTTTTGTTTTCTTGACTAGCTCTTGTAATAAGTATAATTATTTTGAAGACCACCACTAATGGAATGAAAAAAGACTTGTATAACTTTCCAATGAAAAAAGATTGACAAAAGCACGCAACTTTTGAGAAAATACCACCATTGACAAGTTTGATGAATGATGTTTGGTTAAGGTGTACTTTGTACATAATTATGTTGAAATTACAATATTGAAATTGGAATGCTCAAAAGTTCTCCAAAAACTTTGATTTTTTTTCCTACAATATATATTGTTTGAATTTTGATGTGTAATTTTTTTGAAACCGTTTTGAAGTATCGAAAAAAAGATATGAGGATATAAATTGATGGCCCAGAGAGAGTTTTTTCTATTCTCTAAAATTAACCAAAAATCACATAGTCACTTGTTTCGTGATTGGATTGCACCAACATATTCAACAAAAAAAATCGTCAAGACCACTTTCGAAGTCTTTTGATTGCTCACGGACTTTTAATGAGGTTTACATTTCAAATTATCTTGAAATGTAGTTGCAAAAGCCATATGGTGACTTTCTAGTCCTTCTTTAGGATTTAATCTCTAAAGAACTAAAGAACCTACTTTTTGAAAACACCAGCAAGCTTTAGTGATTCTATCATTACAAAAAACTTCAGTCCTGAAAGGGGCCATGAGAGCTGGTGCAATAAGGAAAAAAGAATTAATTAATTTTTTTCAAAAAGTGAAATCCAACATGGCATGAGGGGTGCCATGTGCAACGCCATGTTAGCGCCACACCAGACTTGAAATTTTTTTACTAATTTTTTTTCAAAAAAAAAACTAAGTTTTTATTTTAATTTTTTAATTTTTCCTTAGTGTTCCGTAATTGCACCCCGAGGGTGCCTAAGTCAAATTCTGACAGCCCCTTCGAGGGTCGGAATTTTTTCTAATGAATTTGAAATTTTGCATGAGATTCTTAGGATTCTAATTACCTCAATCTACATGTGATTAAAGATACGTTCTAAGAAAAGGATTTTATTATGTTTTATAAATTGATTTATGCTCAAAAACATTTGTTCAATCATTTAGTGAAGTTATGAGAAATTTTGTTTTGTAGGTGATCAAGGTAGAAAAAAATTATAAAGTCTTTTTTTGAAATCAATTTGAAAAATTCCAAACAAAACAAAATAAAGTATACCTGTGGTTACTAGAACATTTTTGTCATTGGAATTTAAAATTCTCAACATTCTGAAAATGTTATTAGCTGTTTAGTTTTAGTTTTCATGGATGCCACCTTCTTCTTTATAATTTAAAGATGAATATAAAAAAATTATTGTTAGATTTTTTACATATATTCTCAATCTACTTTCCAACATATTTTATATATTGCACAAGTTCAAGACAAATGTTTTTTGTTCTTTAACCCCTAAAGGTTGGAGACTTTGTTTTCACCAAACACTCCAAAACTGCCATTTTTAGTACAAGTATCAAATTTTAGAATTTTTTTTTTTGGGATATGTAACTATAGAATCGTGTAGTAAACTTGTTTGAGAATATGTAGAAAAAAATTCAGAATTTTCCACCTTGTAGAGTGCAAGATATTAGCATTTGAATTGACAAAAACCCTTCTTTTGGTCCTGCGAAAAATCGGGTAGCTGCACTTCACAAGGTCACATTTAAATGAAAAAATGTCCAAAATGGTGGTTCCTCTTTGGTCTCATTCTTCAAAGAAAGTTGGATGCATGCTTGAAAAATTTCAGATCATTTGGAATTGTACAACATATAGGAAAAAAATAGGTTGTAGAAAGAAGTAGTTAATGATTCAAAACATGAAATTGTTAAGAATTTAATTATGGAATTGAAAAATGTCAATCCCAACGGTTGTGATGTTGCAATAAACAATATACATCCAACATTTCTTTTTTTTTCAAAAAATATTATAAATTGAATTAAATAAAGGACTTCAAAGTTTATTTTAGATTAGGGAATCCATAATTGCCCGCAAACTAGAACACCTCATAATTTTTATCTCATAAATCAAAATGGAATAATTCAAAGCTTTACATGTATATATAAATCTAAAGAACCAATTTCAAATTTTTATTTTTTTTAAAAGTGATTTTTCATAAATAAATTGAGCTGACCTCTGACCGTTGAAAATGACATATTATCCAATAACTTTTTAACCATGTAGTTGAAAGTTTGGAAGATTGTTGTGCCTTAAAGCTACTCCTTGGGCACACGTTGTGTGAAATTTTCAAAGAATAAAAATAGAATTTCCATTCGTAGTGAGCTGCCCAAAATCACTATGTTGCCAAAAAACGCCGTTTGGTCCTTTAGGGATTAAAATGTTGAGAAACAAAACTTCACTCTATAGAAAAGCAAAAAAGGTTAATATTTAAAATTTAGATACATTGAATATGCAAATAGTGGGAAATCCTAATCTCAATTATTAAATTTTAAGATATTGAAGATTTAAAATCTTCAATTTTAATAATATTCAATTATTCAATTCTATAAATTTATAAAACTTTTAACTTCAAATTCTTTTGAATTTCTAAATATGCAAAATTTAATTTAAATTTTTTTTAAAATATTTAAAAAATTATAGATTGTACATATAAATTTCTAAATTATAAATGATTCAACTTGGAAATTTGATAATTCATCCATTTATTATTATTATTTTTATTAGACTTGGAAGTGTGTAATAATGAAGTAATTTTTTACTGAATTTTAACATATTTGAAATGAAACAATCTTGACAATTAGACTTTTATTGTTTACTAAAGTATTAGTAATTCAAATAGTTTTTAGAAAATGGGTCTAGTTCAATAGTTCAAATTGGTTGGCAATACATTATCTCAGGTAATAAAATTATATAAGATTGGATGTCAAATGTGATTTAAGTTTTTTATTTGAGTTCATAAATGATACTCAAGGCAATGGTAATGGGAGTATTTGACTACATAGCAATGGAAAATTTTGGCTCCATAGCAATGGGAGTATTTGACTCCATAGCAATGGAGTTGGTCCCTTAAGGGTCAACTTTTAACGATTGATGAAAGTGGCATTTGTATGATTTCAAATGAACAATGGAAACTTTTCATCAATTTTTTTTATGGAGAGGTTTTTCATTGTGTTTGCAACAAGTGGTGTTTGAAATTTCCTCATTGAGATATTTTTGACTCTTTTTATAGAAAAATGTTATAATAATAGATTGTTTAAGATGTATTTCAAAATTTATAGAGAGGTTTCTAGCTCTTGTTTTTGATTTGAATATTTGTCATACAAATTGATCTTTTTTGAATATACGTCCAGCCAATGCCAAATGAAGTTTATGAAAGCACATGAGGCCTTGGTTTAGTGGCTTTGACCTTGGTATATGGGTGAAGTGCTCATGAATTCAACAACCTCAAGTTGGTTCAAAACCAAGGTTTTCCTTCTTCTTCATTTTGAAATTCATCAAGTCAAATTTCTAGTTTAATGTTAAAAACAAATTTTAATCCTAAAGTTGAATGTTTTCTTAGAATATTAAGTTTTGGCCTTTAATTGCGGATATTATATCATCATTTGTATTTGATATGAGCACCTAAGTCTCTGGATTCTAAATTTTAGAACATCCTTTTCTAATATAATGGATTATGTTCCTATTCCATTACAATTTTTTGAAAAAATAAATAATTCCATGAACTATTGCAATTACAAGCTCCATATATTAGAATCCAATTTACACAATGTCATGTACTTTCTAGTTTATTTTCTTCTTTGAAAATGATCTTTGAAATCAAAATATCAAAATTTTGTTTCTCCTTTTAACATCATTTTGGGTACTCAAGTTCAAATTATTCCTAGTAGTATAATTTTATTCAAACATTTTAATTTGAGAAATCACAATAATTTTGTTTTTTCCACAATTTAAAAAAAATCAACATCTAAAGAACAAAATATTTTTCACATATTCAAAATTCTATCAACAAATCATATCAAGTTCTAAATTAAGTTTGATAGTGATTTGATATGAAGATCATTGCAATGGCATTGAGGGTGTAAAAAAGTAAAATAATAAAATGAGAAATTCACACTATTTCTTTTGCAACCTATATTTCCATAACATCCTAAACCATTTAAACTTGGATCCTTTTAACATTATTAAGTTCAAATAAAGAATCATGTGTATAGTGAGTTAAAGAAATGTGACGACTTTAACTTTTGAAGACACACTCATCTTGAGAAAAAAAAATTTAATAAAATTAAGTGGGAGGCTCATTGCTTGGTTATTTATGTTATAATTTAATAACATTTGAAATGGAATATTTCTTATTAAAGTCACTAATTCCCTTCTTGCTAATAATATACAACAATATCAATTTTTTATGAAACTAATAGAGTTTTTCCACATTGATAATGAACACATAGTTTCATATAATAAAACTAAAAGATTGAAACTTCAATATATTTTAAAAGGCTAAAATTGTACTTTGAAGTGTTATTTTACCATGTGGTGTTGGAATTGGTTCGTTAATCCCTAAAGGCCCAAGGCCTTTTCTCTGCAAAAAAAACACTCAATACTGCCATTTCTATAGCAAAGAGTAAAAGAATTTGAAAATTGTTTTTTTTGCATACCTAACTATAAGATCTTACACCTAACTAGTATGAAAATGTGTAGAAAAAATTTCAGAAATTTTGAATGCATAAATTGCAAGATATCTGCGTTTCAAGTGAAAAAAACAAGTTTTTCAGCACATTGAGGGACTGGGTTTTTTGACTTTGAACAGTTTGAACATTAAATTTTTGCACTACAGATTTTTGAGCTTTAAATGTTTATAGTGTAGAATTGAGTTGAGAATCTAACAAAAGAAAAAAAAATTCAAGAAAACTTATTCATTATTAAAAAAAAACTGTTAAGTAGAAGTAGGTAAGAGATAGAAGGAAAATCCAAAATATTTATATCTTTTATATATAATTAGAAAAATACAAATTCCAATGGTGAGATTATTTTAGTAGAAAAACTAAACCACGTGGAATTTTTTTTTCAAATTGTAAAAATTGCATTCAAAAATGAATCCTACAAGTTATTTTTTTCAGGAAGATGCTCTAAGTGCCCGAAAAACAAGATTGTCCATGATTTTCTCACAACAAATCCAAATGGAATGAATCAAAGCTTTCCAGATATACAAAAATATAATCTGTAAAAAATAAAAATAAAAATAAAAAAATTTGTTTTTGTTCCCAGGCACTAACTGAAAATTTAGCCCGTAAGTATTTGCCCGAAATCCCATTTGTCCCCCGAAGGGACAATGGGCCTTTAGGAGTTAATGAATGACTTTCAAAATTATCATAGAAACAAATAGATGCACCTATTCATCCAGAACTCTAGTATTTTTTGGTTGCCAGATTTTTGGTTGTTGTATTTTTTGATTGAAGAGCCATATAAGACAAATTTTTTTTATCACTGCAAGGGTCCCCTTTTCAAGAATGCAAAAGGGATCGCTGCCTCATTGATAAACAGTGCTATGCAGTGTTTGCATTTGTATCTCCAATACGTATACAAAATAGTGAAAGTAGGTTGCCTTACCAATTAGGTTGTCTTACCTCAGATAAATTACCTCATGGATCAAAGCTTGTCCAATGGAAGCGCATACAACTATCTAAAATGGGCCTGGGCCTCAATGATTTGGTGCACTAAGGTAAACCAGCCTAAAGCCGCCAACTTCCTATTTCCGCCATCCTATTTTTGGCCCCATTTCAGCCACTACACTCATCCATTAGGAAAATTCTGAGGCCTGCAAAAGGCCGCTAGTTTCTGATTTTCGGCACCCCAGCAGTGCAAGTACAAAAAAATAAAAAATTATTATTTTTGCAAATAAAAATATTAAAAAATTAAAAAAATTAAAATACTTAGGATGTGCTGACGTGGCACAAGTAGTGCCACATCAGACCAAATTTTTAATATAAAAGAAATTCTTTAATTGCACCAAAATTGCAAAAAGGGGGTACAGAACTAACGGCCTTCTTGAGGCCTGAAAACTTCTGTAATGCAACTCCACTCACTTCCTGACAAAATTAGAGCATTGATATCACAAAGACTAATGTGTCAATTTTTCATTGGTCCATACTTACGTGCTAGTAGATACATGGAAGGTGGTTATGGGTTGTTAGTATGATGTTTATGACTCCAGTCTACAAGCGATTTTGTAATTTCAGGGTCGACACTTCAAAAATTCACAGAAATTACAATTTTGATCGAAAAATCATAATTCCACTTGGGTTTGATTTGTAAAACAAGCGCACACCTCTGAAAAAGACACGCCCTTCTTGGAATTGGCCCCAATATATTCAGATTGCAAATTAGGGTGGTAATAGGCTTGTCTAATAGGCTTAGTCTATGCACATACACATGGCTCTGGACTGAATGCATCAGAGTAGTAGTGAATATTTATATAGTGTGCACTGTTGAAAAATATAGTGTGGGACAACCTAATTTCACTATTCTGTGTACTTGTCATGCACATGAAACGATCATGATATCAAGATGACATATGCTCTTCTGGCCTTGATTTTGCTACCCTACATACATTACTGTACCACGGTTGCCACTCAGTCCAGGTGTCCAACTCCGGTTAAAAGAGTACAGTAATACTGTGATAATAATAATAATAATAATAAATAACCCAAGTAATACAAGATACTGGCATTAAGTACTGTAGGGGAATAAAGGAACTAAGTGAGATTTCTTTGCAGAGATCCAACGGCAGATCAAGGGTAGCCGTATTCAAGCCCTTCCCAGCCAATGGGAAGCTTTGCCCTAACTAGTAGAGGATAACCTGATTTCAAAAAGTGCTTTACTGTTGCAAACTCATTATAATATTATGCATACTATTCTTACCCCCCCCCTAAATTCCCTGAAATATAATTAATGAACTTTGTCTACAGTAGTGAAAGTTACTCGTTAAAAACGAGGAGAGTTTGGGATTGGATTTGGTTGAAAATCAACCCAGTAAGAGCATCCCCACTGTGGCTCAGCCTACATGGCCAGGACGCTACAGGCTAGGTCTGGAAGCCAAATCGCCCCCAACCGGCGTGCCCAACAAAATTTGGAGCACCGGGCGCGGGATTTGTGGCTCATTTTCCTTTACGATCTAAGGTAAACCAGCGTAAAGCCGCCAGCTTCCTATTTCCGCCATCCTAGTTTTGGCCCCATTTCCATCACTACATTCATCCAATTCCACTCACTTTCTTGACAAAATCAGAGCATTGATATCACCAAGACTAATGTGTCAATTTTTCATTGGTCCATACTTATGTGCTAATAGATACATGGAAGGATGGTTATGGGTTGTTGGTATGATATTTATGACTCCAGTCTACAAGTGGTTTTGTAATTTCAGGGTTGACACTTCAAAAATTCACAGAAATTACAATTTTGATTGAAAAATTATAATTCCACTTGGGTTTGATTTGTGAAACAAGCGCACACCTCTGAAAAATACATGCCCTTCTTGGAATTGGCCCCAATATACTTAGATTGCAAATCAGGGTGGTAATAGGCTTGTCTACCTTAGTGCATGGGGAAATATGTGCAGAGCCTAGCGTCGACTGTTTTGGATTTATATTTGGTGTTTTTTGGTTGACAGAGTTGCGGTGCGATGCAGGTTGATATTAAGAAGTTAAAAAAAACTAAACTTGTACCATCAATGCTGGGCAAAGTTGTCATGGTTGTAGTGCATTCAACTTTCGGGGCGCGGTAGCTTGGCCCACGGTGGAAATTCTTGATCATCAATGCCTGCCCACTTTCGCCGGGTTCACTAGACTGAATTCACCGTGGGCATTTGACCACACCACAGTGGCAATGCTCTGAAGTAGGTACACCCATAGTGGATCATCATTCTCTGTAGATCTACAAAATCAATATGTATTTATGTTCAAGAAACGATCTTATAACATCTACCAATTTTTTTGACCCTTTCACTTGCCAACATGAAAATATAAAAATTTGACGTATCTTAGAATAATAATAACTATGTATAGAAGCAAAAAATGGAGGGTTTGGGGATACCTACCTTCTAATGTAGAACACTTCTATGTTAATTTCTAAATGCACAAATTAAATCAAATCTTATCACAATATTATTTTTTAGTAATTTTTTATACAAATACTTTTTGAAATTTAGTTTTGGTATCAAAGATATGTTTTTGAAATGAATGTTTATGATTTTTCTATTCAAGGTTTTGTACAAGGATGTCCTGTCAAATCTTGATTTTCTAGTGTTGTGGGGCTTGGATATAAGCTTCAAATACACTAAATTATTTAATTATTTAATACACTAAATTCACTAAATCCCTCCCCATTATTTTTATCACAAGTGCAGCCAAACTCAAAGATTAGAAATTTGACTCCATCACTGAATGCTTTGGGAGTAAAAATCACATTTGATATTCATTTAAAAAAATTGTGAATTAGATTTTAAGAAATCAGAAATTGATTGTGGTTTTGAGTGAATTTCAAGAAGCTCACAAAAAAACTTGGGCACGTAGGGTTCAAATACTAAGACCATCCGTGTTAGTGTCTCTTGTATTGTTGTACTAAACACTTAATCCCATACTGCCTGAGCGACCAAATATGGTTGCTCCAAAATTTCAGGCTTGTTTGGGCATGGGCAGTTAAATTCCTTTGACCGGTTAAAGTTTTTTACGGACAATATTGAAGGTTAACTATTGGAAATTTGTTTTTTCATTAAAGAAGGTAAATATTTGATATTTGAGAGGTTCTCAAAGGCATATATGTATCATTAGTGGAAGAGTAAAGCTTACAAATTTTACTTGATTTCCCGGCTTTGAACAAAGCTTCCCAATTTCACTTGATTCGAGATCTAAAAAGTTGTACTTATCCATTTGATTTGAAAATGGTCTCAATGGAAAGAGTAAAGTGTTTTCATGATTTTCACCGTTGAAAATTTAAACATGCAAGTGTTGCTTTTGGAGTTATTTACAATTTCTATTTATCAAATAAAATTGTGTTTCAACAACTATAAGATGGATTGTGTAATGGGTTTGATAGCTCTTCATTTGAACTTAAGTTTTTTAGAAGTGCATTTTAGTGTGCTAACGCAATTTCAAATTGTTCATGTTACATCCAACTCCAAAAAACTCTTATATGCAAATTTCTCAAACATTGTAGAGAGGGACAATATACTAAAAATAGGATATTTACATTTCTCTTGTTATAATCTCACAACTCCTATGCAATTTTACACTCAAAATTTATAAGCACACTAATAAGCAAGCTCTCTAAACATCTATACGATTAGATTTTGATAAACAAACAATTTGCTTCATTGGAGATAACTATAAGCTCATGCTCTTTTTTCAAAGGAAAAACACACTTGAAAAGGCTTAGGCACTTAGGGGTTAATGCGAGTGAGTCTTATTAGTGTGTGGTGTAGTAAATGAAACAAGGGATGTAGATGCATTTCTTTGACCCCTGAAGACCCAAGGCCTTTTTTCTGCCCAAATCCACTCAAAATTGTCATTTCTATAGCAAAGTAAAAAATATTGTAAATTGTTTTTTCTGCGCATCTAATTGTAGGATCTTATGCCGAACTAATATGAGAATGTGTGGAAAGAATTTCAAATTTTTTGACCGCATAAGCTGCAAGATATCTTCGTTTAAAGTGAAAAAAATAAGTTTTTCAGCACATTGTGGGACTAGATTATTTGACTTTGAACTTTTTAACTTTAGTTTCTTTGCACTATAGAGTTTTGAGCTTTAAAGCTTTATGGTGGAGAATTGAATTGAGAATCTAGGAAAAATAAAAAACTTCAAAAGAACTTAATTTTCACACTTAAAAAAATTGTTAAGTAGTAGTAGGTAAGAGATAGTCTAAGGACAATCTTAATTATTAATATCTCTAAAATGGAATTAAACATTAGAAGAGATTGGAGGGCATTGGAGGGATGTTTCAGGCCCATTCCCCAATCTGGCCAGATCTGTGAATAGCCGATACAAGTTGTCAGAAATTTAAAAAAAAAAAAAAAAAAAAAAAATTCTCTCCCAAATATCATTTCAGGCCTATTATTTTTTATTTTTTTTTATTTTTTTTCCAAAAAATGACGTGGCACTTTCTCGACCACATCAGCCAGCAACTTTCCTGCGTGGGAATGCTGCAGGAACACAGGATAACTTGCGGGCTCTTGGAGGCCTCAAAATCTCTTCTAATGATGCACTAATTCTAATGGTGAGATTGCTCTATCAAGCAAACTAAACCATATAGAACTTTTTCTTTTGAAATTGTAAAAATTGCATTTAGAAATGAATCCTACAAGTTATTTTTTCAAGAGAACTCTCTAATAGCCCGCAAAAACAAGATTGTCCATAACTTTATTATAACAAATCCAATGGAATGAATCAAAGCTTTCCAAGCAGACAAAAATATAGTCTACGAGAATTTTATTTTTTTATTTTTCATTTTTATTTTTTTGTTGCCCCACCTTTCCAAGTTCTGAGATGTTTGGGGCATTACTTTTATTCCTGGGCACCGATTGAAAAAATAATTATACTCCCATGAAGCTAATTAATTTTCTATCTTCAAAAAAGTTTCTAAAAATTAGGATAAAAATTTAGCCCGTAGGTACCTGCCCAAGATTCCCATTTGTTTCCCGAAGGGACAATGGGCCTTTAGGGGGTAATCCCTACATGCCCATTGAAATGGCCCAAAGCAGTTGCTTCTATATATCTGTACAATAGAACTCATGTTAATGCATCCTCTTGTAGTGCATAACTAGTAAGTATGCAGAAAATAGGTAGGCCCAATTTCAAGTATGTTTTTTTAAAACTATTGTAGTTAGAGCGAATATTAGTTAGATGGACATTATTTTACCTTTCTAAATGTTTTATTGTCTCTTATTGCATACCTAACCACCAATCCCAGCACCATACACTAAGATGAGTTCTATTGTACACGACAAAGTAAATCTAGGAACCTTTAGAGAAGGTAATAAAATATATTGTTTGGAAAAAATCATATTCTATAAATTTTAATGACACATATATTTTCTTAGAGTTAATAGAATCATATAATATTTTAGAAGAATAAAACTTTATTTTATGCACTAAATGACGAACTTGTCAAAGATGGAGCCTATAACTTCGTAGTCAAACTTAGTATCCTTTTATTTTGGTAGTCAAACTTAGTATCCTTTTATTTTGGTATTCTCTATTTTTTAACCATATAGAACTGAAAATTGCTAGGCCATTGAATGCTAAACATTCAATTGCTTTTTCCGAATATGAACTCAAGCTGCATGCTTTCACTTTGCCCATTTTGTAAAATATCTGATTTTGTAATAGGTAGATACAAAATGTTTCTATATTGTTAATGGAAAAAAAAATGCATCCTTGACTATTATATCCAAAATTAATTTATTATAGCAAATTTGCAAAACACTCCAATCAAAATATTTCATTTATTTGTAACAAATTCTGAAGAAGGCAAATACTTTAAATCAAGAACTTTATGATTTTGTGAATATATGATTTTGAATTTTACCGCTGGATGTAATTTAGAACCTCTTAAAAAGAAGTTCAGTAAATACACAAGTTTTCTGCACTAAATAGATTTTTTTTTTTTTCTTATATAATATACTGCAATACGGCAAGACAAGAAAAGCAACTGAAGGTACAGTAATTTATATCAATGTAGGAAATTTGACCACTTGCAGAACATGGTGATGTGTGGAATCATACCTTAACCCTGGAACGCCGCGGACGCCATTCCGTGGCGTTCCAATGACAATACTGTTGAGCCAAGAGAATTCAACATCCTCCTTTTCTTTGTTGACCTTTCACATTGGGTTATGAAGAGTATCCAATTGAGTTTTTACTCTTTCTAATTTTTGTCTTCACGGAAATGAGAAGCTATTAAAAAAAACGGATCACAAAATATGCTATTTTAGAGTATTTTGGAAAGTAATTGCTCCTTGCTTTAAGTCTGAAATTTCTCCACAAAAATGATATTTTTTGAGTTTGAGCCAAACTAACAAATTGAAGGTCATCTACTCTAGTTTCTACTCCAATTTAAATTCTGAAGAAATTCCTAATATTGCATATTTTATTGCAATTTGAACATTGGATGTGTTTTCAATGTCTATTATTTTCTAATTATAGAATGACACGGAAATTGAATTTACACTATGATGTTTGTCATTGTGATATACACTTATGGTGAAATTTTCAGATTTTTTAAATATTGTTCTATTTAATATGATTTTTCTTCACTTTCTCTTCAAAAAATTTTGAAAAAAATTAATTTTCCTCAAAAAAAATCTAATTTTTTGAAGTAAAGAAAACATGTACTTTCATCTTTGAAAAATAAAAATAAAAATTTTCATACATATCTAGTTGCAAAATGGTAGTAAATTGAGTGATGGACAGTGAGGTTTGAAATCAATGGTCATGGGTCCATCATTCAGGGGTTAAGTTTTGGTTGTTGTTTGTTTTGTTTATTTTGTTACGGTGAGATCTCCCAAACCGTGCGTCCCCCGGCCGCATGCTTGGTACCGTCAGAAAGGCCTTGGCGAGGAGGGGTGCACAGGCTTGGTTTTGTGACGTTTGGAGCTACAATGTCAAAGCGACTGAATTTCAAAGTTTTAATACATCAAAAAATTTGAAAATTATTTATTTATTTATTTTGACTGTCCTAACATTTAGTAGTTGTACAATGATGGTGTGGTATATTCCACACCCCAACAGTGCTTCATCAGTAGCTATTGATGAATTAGACAGGTGGAGAATGTATAGGCACACCATCACTGTAGAACCAAAGCAACATCAACACATGCTACTGAATGGTGGCAACGGCACAGAGCACACTAGGGTAGTATTAAGTGAATTACTCCGTAAGTTATTTTGTAGCAAATGCAGCAACACCTCGGTAAGGGATTTTCCAACATCCGCCATCTGCTGCAGACTGACACATTCTAGCAACACACAAAACAAAAAAATAATTGGATGAAAAGAATGCAAATCTCTGGCCATGCATTAACTTCAACTCTGTTGATCTGAAAATCATCCAAACGCCAATAATCTTTGGTGACCCTGGCGTTGGAGGGTGACGGAAGATTTAAGTAAATCTCAGTCAGTGACGGAGATCAATCGGATTGCGTCACGACATTCTCACTACACTAAAAATGATATTTAGTGTAGTATGACATTTAGTGTTTTACCCCCCTACCAGCCACAACACTAAATCTGAATTGTAGCGGATTTAGTTCATTTTTTTAACGTGTTCATTTTTTTAACGTGTTCTAACACTAAATGTAAACCTTTTCAGATTTCAGATTTACCATAGAGCATATTTAGTGTTAGAAATTAGATTTAGTGTTACTTACTTATGATATTTAGTGTCAAGGTTTGTAATTAGTGTTGCCAACACTAAATATCATTTTTAGTGTACTGTAGTGAATCCAATTTAAGGAAGAGTTTTGTTTAACTGAAAATCTTGAAAAGCTGTTTCAACATTTTTTTTAATTTCTTTTAATTTCTTTTTTGGATACAAAGCCAATTAACACTGTTTCAGATTTCTGTCTACTTTTTGAATAAAAATTTATAGTAAATGAATTATGGTTTAATTGTTTTGAGAAACCATTAACCCCTAAAGGACCAAGGCTTTTTTTTTTGCCAAAAAACACTCAAAACTGCCATTTCTATAGCAAAGAGTAAAAAAAATTGAAAATTGTTTTTTCTTACACCTAACCGTAGGATCTGATACACAACTAGTATGACAATGTGTGGAAAAAATTTCAGAATTTTTGATTGCACATATTGCAAGATATCTGCGTTTAAAGTGAAAAAAACAAGTTTTTTAGAACACTGCGGGACTAGACTTTATGACTTTGAACATTTTTAGCCAAATTTTTTTGCACTACAGAGTTTTGAGCCTTTTAATCTTTATGGTGGAGAATTGAGTTGAGAGTCTAGGGAAAAAAAAGAAATTCAAAAAAACTTAATTTTCATTATTAAAAAAATTGTTAAATAGAAGTAGGTACGAGATAGAAGGAAAATCTAAAATATTCAAATCATTTATATGGAATTAGAAAACACTAATTCCAATTGTGAGATTGTTCTAGCCAAAAAACTAGACCTTGTGGAACTTTTTTTTTTGAAAAGTTGTAAAAATTGCATTGAGAAATGAATCCTACAAGTTATTTTTTTCAGGAAGATGCTCTAAGTGCCCGAAAAACAAGATTGTCCATAACTTTCTCATAACAAATCCAAATGAAATGAATAAAAGCTTCCCAGATAGACAAAAATATAATCCATAAGAAAAAAAAATTAAAAAAAATTAAAAAAAAAACTGTAAATTTTTTTTGCTGCCCCACGTCCCCTGTTTTGAGCATATTTGGACATAACTTTTTTTCCCGGGCACCGATTTAAAAAAAAGTTATAATCCCATGAAGCTTAGCAGTTTTTCTATCTCCAAAAAAAGTTTCAAAAAATCATGACAAAAATTCAGCCGTAGGTACTTGCCTGAAATCCCATTTGTCCCTCAAAGAATGGCCCTTTAGGGGTTAACTTACCAACAATACGCTCAGCCAGCTGAAAGTCTTCTTTCCATAAGAAGATGGCCGCAATGCAGCGTTACTGCTGCCATGTGGGGTGACGTAGCCTGTTTTTCAGCCCGGGATGAGATTCTAATTCGGACCCCATTCATATGTTGGGTGCAATGATCGCCTTATGAGCTGATTTTGGGTGGTTCCATCATCACTGCCATGTGGGCAAGGATTAATTTGACTTAGAATTAAGAATATCAATAAGAAATAACTGCTGCTGAAATGGTGATCCAAATATTGGTGCATTCCGTCAAGATAAGCTGATCGAATACTGTGTGGCCGCATGGAATTTGTGCAGTAGAATTGCTGCTATGCCCACCTGGCGAGCCTTGACTCGCACTTGCAGAGACATCACAATTGCAAACCTCAGTCAGTGCCTCATGGTTCCAATCAACATTCCGGAGAAGAAATTTATGAAAGAGGCTCCAGCTTACAACGCAACATTTACGGGACGAGTACCGTCGAATTGAACTCCCTGAAGTGGACACAATTTGTACATGCTCTCCATTGAACACACACACGCCACCCCATTCACTTGTGCTTTGAATCAAGATCACGAAGGAATAGTTGCAATTTGAGGTGTTCGCATGCAGCTAGATTGCGCAAAATCGTCAGATGTATATATCTCGTGCATCTGAGTCACGATTCTCAATAGGAATGCCAAATATACATGAACGAAGCCTGGAATTATGCCTGAAAGATTGTGTAGAATTCAGCGCTTTTAGTGAATTCATGACTTACTGCATGAGTTTGAACGTTTTCTTGTAACCGCTGTCTGTATCAGGAAATTCAAATTTAGTCCATCTGATTGAGCCCGTTGTGGGAGGACAAATTCGAGTTGCAGGTGAGTGACAAACCTTAAAATAATTCACAACCAGCTCATATACATTGAATCCCAGTTTGAGAAACGTTCGGTCCCACACTAATTGACTGTGGACGGAATTGTAGTTGATTATATCTTTGTTGAATTGTGGGATTACTGCTGCATCTATCGAGGGCGTTGGATGTCTCTAAATTGCTGTAGTTTGACTTCCATGCACTACATGAGAGCGAACCCCGTCGTTTTTCCATTCAGGAGATCCGGAGCTGTGTCGCTTCTCACTGGAAATGATCTAATGTTAGTATCCAAGTCGGCCCCACGAGTTGTCCTTTTGTGACTTGTTTCACTCACCCCACGGATGTGCGATACAACCCTGAACTTTGAAGACAAGAATGACTCCAGATTGTTCAAACGTACCTCTGAAGAAGCTAATGAGACTAACTTATCCATGAGATAATTCAGTGCAGATCTGATCGAGTTTTTCAGTTTCGGTGAATTGAAGAGAGAGGCAAATTCATGCCTGCGTGAAGCCGGTATCGAAATGTTTTGATTGCTGCACGGAGTATAGGTACACTGGTGCAATGAGTTTTTCTGAAAGTGTACACAAAATAGTGAAATTAGGTTGCCTTTCCTCAGATAAATTACCTCATACATCAATGCTTGTCCACATGGAGGCGCATGCAACTCTCTGAACCAGGCCTTGAACTGTTACACTAATCTATGCCATACACATGGCTTTGGATTGAATGCATCATTGCACAATAGTAGTGAATATATATATGGTGTGGATTGTTGAGAAATTAGTGTGGGTAACCTAATTTCACTATTTTGTGTAGGAAAAATACTAGCTCATTACAGTGTGCAATCTTCGATGGCATCACAAGGAGAACTACTATACCTTTTAAGTATGTGATGGTCCAATCTACAATTTGGAGGCAGGAGAATCCTTCAATCCTGACCCTAGAACGGTATGTGAGGAGCCGACCCATTTCCAACTAAATAAGCAATTGCACATATCTACAGGGCGGGGGTTTGCAAGGGAGGAATTTTTCCATTTGTAGAAATTGAGTTTGGAAGATTCTCATAATCTTTCAGATTTTTATTTCTCAAAACATAATTACTACTTATATTTTTCATATAAATCTCCCTATTTCCAAATCAAGGGCTGGTTGCAAATCCATTAAGGCTTGGTTATAATACGGAGAGTCTTGTAACTAATCATAATGCGCCACAACTTCATCGAGAACGTGCCGTAATTAATGACTATTTGTCTCCTGCTAAGTGGAAAGAGAACAACCTACATAGCAATAAATGGGTGCCTGGTCGGAAATGGGTCGGCTCCCTTAATTAACGAATATTACGTTAAACTGTTGGAATTCCATGACATTGGCCTTTTCAGAGTGCCTAGCTTCAAAGAGAATTATATATAAGGGAGGCACCCCCTTCCATTTTGGTTATGTAGGCTATTTTGTTTCCGTGAATTTCGGTGAAGGAAGAGATTAATTATGGTACGGTTCCCGTGGCATATTATAATTGGTTACAAGTCTCTTGATATTGCAACTAGCTCTTGGTGGATTTAGTTTTCAGCCCGTATTCGGAAATAGCAAGGCTTATATGACTTCTATAGGTGGAATATAATCTTTTGCTAAAAAATTCATAGTAATTTTGTTTTGAGTAAAAAAAACTGAAAACTATAGAATCCTTCCAAACTCTGTTTTTGCACATGGAAAAGTTTTTCCACTAAAGAAACCCACCTTGTAGGTTCGTGTAACTGCTTAATCCCTACAGGCCCAAGGCCTTTTATTTGCCAAAAAACACTCAAACTGCCATTTCTATAGTAAAGAGTAAAAAAATTTGAAAATTATTTTTTTTGCACATCGAACCGTAGGATCTTACGCTTAACTAGTATGAGAATGTGTGGAAAAATTTGACCACATAGAATGCAAGATATCTATGTTTAAAGTAAAAAAAATATGATTTTCTGCATATTGCGGGACTAAATTATTTGACTTTGAACCTTCTTAAGGGTCGTTGCAAGAAACACTTGTCCTTTTTTTTGTCCCCTTGCCTTCGGATACGTAGTTTTTTGCTCATAACTTTTGCGTCCTATGTCCATTTTCTATGAAATTTGAATTGAAGGTACATATAAGAGTTTCAGACATTGCGTAATTTTTTCAGAATTTTAAAAATTATTTTACTACTTTTAAACTGCCCCCAATTGGATGTCTACCTTGGCCATTTTGGGGGGTTTTAGTACTCTTTTTGACCCAAAAATGCAAATTTAAAGGTGAAAATTGGGAGGCAAGGAGTTCTTCTAAAGTTACACAAGCCTACAAAGAGAGTTTTCAAAAATAGTAAAACATCCACCTTCCACATGTGCTCAAAGTGCACTACCTTTGCGCACGTGCAGAGGATATAATTTTTTTTTCCCACAAATGAAAATTGTCGAGAAGAAGCATATTTAGGTAAGAAAAAATAGCCTTTTTGAGAATTTTTTGAATTTTTTTACTATTTTCTAAAAATAAAATCCCAAAGGGTCTATTTTCTTGCTTTTTTCAATGCTCTTTGACCGTGCATAACTCTTAGAGATAAATTTTTCTAGGTCTGAAATTTTCACACATTCACTTTTTTGAATGTTTACAAATTATCCATATTTTATTTTATTTTTTAAAATTTTATTCCAAAAGCCACAGTACTTGAGCACTAAGGTCGTTTTGAGCCAAAATCGTTAAGTGTTTCTTGCAACTACCCTTAACTTTAATTTTTTGCATTGCAAAGTTTTGAGCTTAAAATCTTTATGGTGGAGAATTGAGTTAAGAGTCTAGAAAAAAAATCCAAAAAAACTTAATTTTTATACTTTATAAAATTATTAAGTAGAAGTAGGTACTGAGATAGAAGGAAAATCTAAATTATTAATTTCTCTAAAGTCGAATTAAAATGCACTAATCCCAATGGCAAGATTGTTCTAGCAAGCAAATAAAACCACGTGGAACTCTTTTTTTTGAAAAACTGTAAAAATTACATTAAAAAATGAATTTGAGCTACAAGTTTATTTTTTAAGAAGATGCTCTAATTGCCCAAAAAACAAGATTGTCCATAACTTTCTCATAACAAATCCAAATGGAATGAATAAAAGCTTTCTATTTAGACAAAAATATAATCTATGAGAAAAAAATATAAAAAACAAAACTTCAAGTTTTTGGATTTTTTTTTGCTGCCCCTTCTCCCCTATTTTGAGTTTATTACTGCATAACTCTTGTTCCCCAGCACCGATTGAAAAAAAAATTACATTCCCACAAAGCTAATCAATTTTTCTACTTTCTAAAAAAAAGTCAAAAAATAAGGACAAAATTTCTATAGGTTATGCCCAAAATCTCATTTGTCTCTTGAAGGAAAAATGGGCCTTTAGGGCCGGTCAACTGATCAGAAATGGGTTTCCTCCCTCACATGTCCTAGTTTTTTGAGCTTTGTGCAAGTCACAGTTTTTGGTCACAATTTCAAAAATTTAACAAAATTGACAGTAATCCTAACTAATGGAGAGAGCAGCTTGCAAGGACATTTCAAGTGACACAGGGATTGGATAAGCACTCCGACCATTGAGTGACTTCACCTCATTCTAACACTCATTGTGGTGCTCAAGGATGTAAGCCCAAGTCTAAGATCGTCAATTTCGTTAAATTGATGCAATTCCTGCATCTCCATTCATCCCTTACTAAACTAGGGCACATCACACATTGATCCTTAACCCCTAAACATAAGAGACTATGTTTTCACCAAAAACGCTCCAAAAATTTCTAGTACAAGTATTTTAGAAAAAAAACATTTTTGGACATATGTAATTGTAAGATCTTGTAGTAAGATTGTTTGAGAATATGTAGGAAAAATTTCAGAATTTTCCACCTTGTAGATTGCAAGATATTAGCATTTGAAATGACAAAACCCCTTTTTTTGGCCTTTCGAAAAGCCGGGCAGTTGCACTTCACAAGATCACATTCAAATGAAAAAATGTCTAAAATGGTGGTTACTCCTTGAATTTAGCCTTCAATGCAAATTGCCTACATGCTTGAAAAATTTCAGATCATTTGGAATTGTACAACATATACGAAAAAAATAGGTTGTAGAAAGAAGTAGGGAATGATTCAAAATACAAAATTGTTAAGAATTTAATTATGAAATGAAAAATGTCAATCCCAAAAGTTGTAATGTTATAATAGACAATATACATCCTATGCTTTTATTTTTTCAAGAAATATTAAAAATTGAGTTAAATAAAGGACTTCAAAGTTTATTTCAGAATAGAGAATCCATAATTGCTTGCAAACTAGATCACCTCAGAATTTTCATCTCATAAATTAAAATGGAATAATTCAAAGTCTTACACATGTATATATGTATAGAGAGTGAAAACAAATTTTAAATTTTTTTTTTTTTGAAAATTGATTTTTCAAAAAAAAAATTGAGCTGCTCGCCAACTATTGAAAATTACATATCATCCAATAAATTTTTAACCATGTAGTCAAAAGTTTTGAAATTGTTGGGCTTTAAAGCTACTCCTTGGACACACATTGAATGAAATTTTCAAACCAAAAAAATAAAATTTCCATTCGTAGTGAGCTGCCTAAAATTGCTATGTTGCCAAAAAACGTCATTTGGTTCTTTAGGGGTTAAAGAGCCAAAATAGTGGAATGCCGTGAATTAAACAAAATTGTTGTTCTTGTGTTGAAATACATTGATAAATCCACAAGATTACAGTGGTGTGGTTTTTCCAATGCCTGATTCAACTTGCAATGTAGAGAAATGCTCTGCCGAGAGGCCTTTTGCTGATGTGAAGTCGTGAGCCCAGAAGGCACGGCAAGTCTCATCGTGGGAAGGCCGAGGGACAAAGCTTCGAAAAGATATCTTGGTACATAGCCCTCTATACAAGAGATTGGGCTGTGGAGGGCAGATTCCGCCCTATAAGCAGTCATGGGGCAAGCCTGGAGGGCGAGCCCTATAACCGCTTACAAGGTGGAATCTGCCTTGTGCAGCTTGTTCCCTAGCCTTAAAAGCACTCCAGGCAGCACTTTAACTTGGCAGAATCAGCCTTGGAATGCAAAATATACAAGGAGGGCCAATTCTACATTTCAAGGCCGATTCTACCGCATTAATTCCTAAAGGACAATTGAAAATTTGGGTAGGTTCCTATGAAGTCAATTTTGGTCTGATATTTGCGAAATTTTGACACAAAGTGTGTACATGTACCCCCTTGCTAAAAATCTAATTTGTTTTCCAATCGGGTGCCCGGATCATAAGTTATGCTGCCCTGAACTTTTCTAGCAGCTTCATTAGTGTAGGAATATTCTAGGAATCTTTTGCAAAAAAGCTCATCAACTCTTGAAATCTGTTGTGCATGTAACTTACATGATACAAGATGCAAATGTAAGAAAAAAACAACATATATAGTGTAAAAATCTCACTCTAGGAGGAGTTAAAGTCTGTTGGTCCTATTGGGCAAGGCTAAAAAAAAACTTTTTCTTCTAACTTCAAACATTATAATTTTTCAATCCGTGCAATCAAAGTTTCTAAATTTTTTCTTCACACATTCCTATAGTAGTCTTTTGCAAATTTGTACGGTTGAATTTTGAAAAAAATCTCTTTTTTCATGTTTTTCTCATTGCCCTAAAAAGTGGCAGTTTTTCACAATTTTGCATGAAATATGCTTCCGGGCTTTAGGGGTTAATTTGCCTTTGCAAAGGGCAAAATGAGCTTGGAGTGCATTTAATGTTTTTGTATCAAAGATTTTGTTGATTTAGCATTGAAGGCACATCCAAAATTAAAAAGATAATCATAATGTATTGAGAAAGACAGATTTGACAGTGCAAAAAATCTTGTGACATATATTAAAATCAATGTTGGATCGGTATCAACTAGAACAATAGTAAAGTGACCACTCTAATTACATTTACTATATTCATTTGAGGTCCATGAGATGACATAATGTATTGTAGTAATGGCTTGAAATTTGGTGAGACCCTCTTACTACCAAACAAACGTTGGTTACAATGCTAGAGCATGTGATGCATAGTATTTATGTAATATTGCTCATACACAATCCAATGCTTGAATGAAAAATTGCTGCACTCATTGTAGGGATTCAGGGCCTTTGGATGATTGCAAGTTCCCCTGCATTCCCAGATTGTGGGACGCAGCTGCAGTAGCTGGATGATGTGGCATAGTCACTGTCACGTCATTTTTGAAATAGATTTCACAATATTTGAAACAATTCTTTTTCTGAACCATTCCACTGTTTACAAAATTGGTGCCAGATTGAATACGGGCTTGAAACAGCCCTCCAAAGGCCCCGAATGCCTTCTAATGTAATATTTAAGGGTCAATTGCATGTTATGCCCTAACAAATGTAAGCATGCACTTACTAATTGTAGTGACATTCTCAAAAGCAAGCTCAGACACTAATAATACAATCATTTGAGCAATTCTCAAAGTGATTTATATGTTGTGGTAACATGTCAATTACTATATCAACTTTAGTATATTGTTTTGATCGAGATATTTTTGTATGCTCAATAATGTTGATAGAACCATGCCATTGAAGCCAACTATTTTCACTTGTGTTTAATATCCAAATTCATTGGGAGATAGAAACCAATCCTGAAAGTTGATCATTTGGTCAATCTGCATTGATAGAGCCCTTTGTGACGCCCAACTCTCCACTCTAACAAATCCTATCTCTTCCAAGCGACTTGCACACAAAAGCATCCTTTGTCAAAGTAAAGCTGCCAAGTCAAATATTTGTGGGCCATCTTCAAGTATCCTAACTTGAAGTGACAAGTGAAGTTTGTTTGTTTTCTTAAAGAAGAAATGAGGCTCACATTGCACCTAAGGTAATGTACTTGCCTCCCTAGTGTTGGTACCTTGCAATTGTCACCTATTGTCTAAGTGTAAGGTAGTTGACTAAACAATAGATTGCGGAGGTTTATCAAGATTAACTTAATGAAGGTTTTACAATGAAAAAAGTTATATGAAAGGACGAGGTGGAGTAGGACCTTATTTGAAAATCTAGACAATGATACCAGGACAAAGCATCTTGTAGTTGAGTTGCTTGTTACATATATGAGAGGGTTTAAGGTAAACCATCCCATTCTATACACAAAACCCATTCCAAATACCTAAAAAATAAACTTTAAAGTCTTACATCAATTCATCATAGATTTTTTTTAATAAATGAGATTTGGGCTACAATATAGTGGTTTATATGCATAAAATTAAGTTGTAATGAAATAAATAAATAATTCAAATTTTTTTAATGAAGTCAAATTACTCTATCAAAATTTACCAAATGCGTAAGTGCAAAATTGACAAGATCCTTCAAAATATAGAATTCTGGTTTTAAACAAAAATAACATTTAAATTTTTTATGAACTTTCAGATTAATGATTGACTTTATTATCAATTGAATTTTGTTTTCAAAATTGTGATTGTTTAATTATTTATCTATAAAATAACAAAATTTGATAGAAGAAATAAAAGAATTAATGTGAAAAGATCAAAAGATTATAAATGATTTTGAAAAGAAAAAAAACTGAGACTAATAATTTAGTAATTTACTGAGAAAATTATACTTTTGTATTGATGGATTTGTATTTTAGCATATTTATTGCAACTTTGCCAAATCACTCACTTTTTATAACAGTGAAATTGAAATTTAATGCAAAGGGATTTCTTAGAAATTGAATTATTATCTTTTGAGGTATGATTGAAGTGCAAACATGAAATTTATTAATTATTAATTCCAATTTTTTATTTTAAAGTTAATGGTTTTGTAGAAAATATGAGAAGTACAAATAGTTTTGTTTTGATAAAACTAAGTTAGTTAAGGCATGTAAGAATTTACAAGTTTTATTACAAGCTCTATAGTATATGACAAAGGACTATAGACAATTATAGTAAAATTCTTTTCAATTGTCAATAGGCTTGATTTTGTTGAAAATTGTGGCTATTATCCACTATTTTATTATTGAAAGTGATTATAATTTATAATTAATTCATGAACTACAAAATATAGATGAAAGTTTTTCTAATTTTTTTATGCTTTGAAAAACACCATTAACTTGTTTTTTTCCATTTACTTTTAAATTTTTATAATTTAGAGATTACAATTATTATTTTATTTTAAAAAATGAAAAATATATTTGCAAATAAACTTATTATTTTTATGTAAATGATGTATTTTACAATGGAAGTATTAATCTATAAAACAAATGATTTTTAGAGATAGTGATATATTGCATACATGTATTTTAATCTTAATCTTTCCAATTGAGTAAATAAAAAATAAAATGATTTAGAGTAGAGTTAGCTCTTGTTTTGTATAGATGTATTGCAGAACTTCTTATATCGTAATTAAATATGATTTAATTTACTTGCTTTTCAATAATATTCAATCCAATTTTTAAAATTAAGATGAAATTTCCTTTGAAATTCTTTGAAGATGTTTTAAACTTTGTTGAGGCACTTCTTGATGCAAGTATATTAGGTTGGATTCTTTGGATGGTTTGGATAAATTCAAAAGAATAAATCAACTTTGTAATTTTTGTATTTTTATTATGTTTAGACTTAAATAACAAAATTTTAATAATCTGTTATTATAGAATTTTTTAAATAAAATTCCTATTTATTTTTTTCTAATAAATCTTATTTGATCTTATTTATGAGTTTTTTTGAGTTCTTTATATTTTGAATGTTTCATTTCAGTGATACTTGAATGTAATTATTTTTTAGGTGATAAATTTTTTTGTAAACATCATTGTTAACACTTGCATTTCTTGCAAGTGATTCTATTTCAATATAAATGAGGATGATTTGCTAAATACATTGAAATAAGTCCAACCAATTATTAAAATTTCAAATTTTTACAAGATATGATAAATAAATTTTCCCTTGTTTAATTTTGAAAAAAATAATGAAATGTTGTTGGAATAAATATATCAAAAAATAGTAAACTTAGATTTTATGTTATTTGTAAAGTTGTAAATATCCATCATATAAAAGAATATAATTCAATTTTATCTTGATAATCTATGAGCCAAAGCTTAAAGGGCAAAAGCTAAGGAAAGATAAATCTAGGTTTATTAAAATATTAAATTCTTAACACTAAAATAAAAATTTTAACTCTAAAATGACTATAGAGAAAATAAACCAGACATTAAATCAAACTGTGGATGAGAAACTTAGAATTGATTTGAAAAACAATTTGACCACTTCATCATTACTTTCAAATAAATATTCAATTGATGCTTATACACAAATTGTGTCAAATTCAATCAATGCACTCCAAAACAAAAAAAGACAAGAGTGGGTGAGAAATGGACCAATTGATATTATTTCACAAAGTAATTCATCAGAAATAAGGTCATCAAGTCCATCTATGGATTCTCTTGGCTTTAATGATGAAGTTTACCATAACCAAAGTGAATCAAATCCAAATGATTTAGTATACAAAGATAATGATTGTACGTTTAACAAACAATTTTGTAACAATTATTTTGGTAAAACCACTCCACAAAATCATATTGAAAATTTTGGATTGCCATCAACTACAACAAGTACAACAAAAAATTCAACTTTTTCAACTTTGAAAGAAGTTAATAGTTTGCAATGTCCCTATCATAAACAAAGACAATTTCATATAAATAACAATGAAAATCAATTAAATGAAAGGAATGATAAAAACGAAATACTTTTTTCAAATGATATATCAAGTAAACAATACAATTCTAATTTTAAAAAGAAGAAAAATGTCAATATTATCAATCATTGTGATGACATGTATTCATCACCTCAATTTTGTTTGACACAACTTCATGATTGTATTATCATGCAACAAAATATTTTTAATAAAAAATCGAATGATTCTTCAAATGACTCTATTTTTTCAATACAAGATTATGAATATTATAATACAAAAAAGTTTCAAAATGTTCTGCCTTGCTTAAAATCTCAACATAATGAGTCCTTGCAAAGTGTGCAACGGTCAAAAATTTATCCATTTCTAAATCCAAGGTCAAGGGATGTATGTAGGGATGATGTCCATACTATTGAAAAATCACCACAAACTAAACCAAGGACTTGGTCAAAAACAATTCCTAGTTCTCACCTAAAACAATCTTCCAAAGTTAGAAATCCCTTTTACAACTTACTCTATAAAAATCCTTCTAACAATCCAAAATTTGTAAATAAAGTTGATCATTCATTTGCAAACAATGAGCGCAAGGTCACTTTTTCTATGCAAAATGTTCGTTATGTTCGAACATCAACACAATATAATCAAAGTAACTTAAATGATAAACAAAATTTTAGTGAGCCTTCTAATGAGATAGACGGAAGCCATCGTTTCAACGCCAGTGACCAAAGTCAAATGTACAATCCTAGTAATTTAGTAATTGATAATATTTCAAAAAATAGTTATACTCAAGAAAATAATAATATACTAGAAAATAACTATACTCCAAAAAATAGCTATACTCCAGAAAATAATCATACTCCAAAAAATAACTATACTCCCAAAAATAGTTATACTCCAGAAAATAACTATACTCCAGAAAATAGCTATACTCCGGAAAATAACTATACTCCAGAAAATAATTATTCTCCAAAAAATAACTATACTCTAGAAGATAACAATTCCCTAAAAAATAACAATTCCCTAAAAAATAACTATACTATAGATAACAATTCTACCTTAAAGAATAGTTATACTTTAGAGAACAACTATACTCCAAAAAATAACTATACTTTAGACAACAATTATGCATTAGAAAATAGTTATACTCCTGAAATTATTGATGATTTTGAATCTGATAGAACAGAAGTAAAAGCATTTTGTGAGTGTGGATCCATCCAACCATGTTCAAAACAATCTTCAACTCAAATTCCTATAATGCCTTCCAATCACTATGTTCCTACTTTGCACGACAAAAGTAATTTAGAATCTTTTGATACTACTAGCTTGGAGAATAACAAACATGTGCCTGAATATCAATATAATTCCTCTAATCCTTCCATTTCCAACGATAATTATCTAGATCCTTCGAATGAAAGTATGAATTACAACAACGAGTTCTATGATGCCATTGAAACTAGTAAAAATGATGGATGTGCTTCTAATGAAACTATGGACTATGATATTGGCAGAGATTTTGATAACTTGGATGTGAACAACAACAATAACTTGTATATTTATGATGAAAGTGGAGGCTACAATAGTAGAGATTCTGATCAGTTTGATGACAAGCAACCATACAACGAACATCTGGATTTTGCTGATCAAAATTTTGACAAGTATGAAGTCGATGAAAATGATCATCAATATTATGATTATGATGAAAGTGCAAGTTGTAGTGACAGCAATAGAAGTTTTGACAGATTTGAAACTGGTCAAATTGACAACAATTTAGAGAGCAATCAAAGACCGTTTGTGAGTTTCAAGAACAGACAAGAATCGTTTCCTAGTACTTCTGGTAGAAAATCAATTGCAGGAACAATTCAAGGAACAATTGACTACCTTCCAAAAGTACTTGACCCTGAAGAAGGTTGTCTTTACCCTCAAATTGAACTTGTAAGATCAACGGATTGTACAAAAGGACTTGAGAAAATGAAAATTGGACGGAGAGAATCACTTGATTGTGGAGGATCCGGCATTAAACTTCAAGGAGAGATGGAGGAAGTAGTTCAAGATGAACGTCATGAATCACTTACTCTTCAAAATGAAATGAAACTACAATCTCAAAACGAAGTTAAAGAATCACTCCGAGATGAACTCGAAGATGAACTTGAAGTGGGGCTTGAAGAAGTTTTGAATCCTGATATTCAAGGTATGGAAGACTCTATCCTGCAGCTTCTTGCAAAATCTGAGGCTGAGATGGGAAGTTTAGAAATACGAGTAAAAGCAGAAAGAAATCGAGGTGAAATTTCTACAAAGCCACCAGCGGAAATGGAAGGGTATAAGAAAAGAAGAGATGAATATGAAAGAATACGAGAAGAGAAATGTCAAAAACTCCTAGGATCATTGAGTGCAATTGTAGATGGAAATCCTAGGCAACCGACGGCCTACTCAACATGCAATTTTTGTAATTTGTTATATAGTGAAGGAATAGAAATAGAAAGTGATGATTTCAAATCAACTATTGTTACAAACAAGGAAATCCTAGAATTGATTCAAAGAAATGAATTAGAATCAGAAAGTCTATCACAAAGGATACAAAATACCTTAAAGGCAAGTGCAAATCCAATAGTATATGATATAGCATGAAAATGTAGAAAATTGTTTATGCAATATTGGATTTGAAAATACCATACAATAGTTCATACAAGGAGAATGGAATGTGCAAATGGTTTACTAGGAGGTGGTGAGGAGACGATGAACGATAAAGAGAGACAATTTGGTACCATGAATTATGCATAAGCATTTTTTCATTACCAAGCAGATTGGCAGTTCAAGCACGCCTTCTATTCCATGTTTTCTATGTACAACAAAACGTTCAACAAATGATCAAATTTTTCAAGCATGCCTCAAATATTCATTTATACCATGCCTCAAAGTTTGGAAGTTCCAAAAGATATGAAATTATCTTAGAATCCCATGTATTTGTATCCGTACACATATATCTATAAAGAATATGGTTGGCATTCTTGGTTGGTGATTTTTCAATTTTAACCCCTAAAGGACCGTTGTCCGTTCGTGGGACAAATGCATTTTTGGGTAGGTACCTACGGGCTGAAATTTTGTTGTGATTTTTTTAAACTTTTTTTGGAAGATAGGAAAATTGATAAGCTTTGTGGGAATATAGTTTTTTTCACAATCAGTGCCCGGGAAAAAAAGTTATGACCAAATAAGCTCAAAACAGGGGACGACGGGCAGCAAAAAAAACGGACAAAATTAAATTTTTTTGGTATTTTTTTCTCATAGATTATGTTTTTGTCTATTTGGAAAGCTTTGATTAATTTCATTTGGATTTGTTATGAGAAAGTTATGGACATTCTTGTTTTTTGGGCAATTAGAGCATCTTCTTGAAAAAAATAACTTCTAGGATGCATTTCTAAATGCAATTTTTCAAATTTTTCAGTTTTTTTTTTTGCATGGTTTATATTACTTGTTAGAACAATCTCACCATTGGGATTAGTGCATTTTAACTCCATCTAAAATATATGAATATTTTAGATTTTCCTTCTATCTCGTATCTACTTCTACTTAATAATTTTTAAAAGATTGATAATTAAGTATTTTTGAATTTCTTTTTTTCCCTAGTCTCTCAACTCAATTCTCCATGACAAAGATTTAAAGCTCAAAACTCTATAGTGCAAAAATTTTAAGTTAAAAATGTTCAAAGTCAAGAAGTCTAGTCCCGCAATGTGTTGAAAAACTTGTTTTTTTCACTTTAAACGCAGATATCTTGTAATCTGTGCGGTCAAAAATTCTAAAATTTTTTCTGCACGCTCTCATACTAGTTAGGTGTAAGATCCTATGTTTAGATGTGAAAAAAAACATTTTTCAATTTTTTTTTACTTTTTGCTATAGAAATGACAGTTTTGAATGTTTTTTGGCAAAAAAATGGCCTCGGTCCTTTAGGGGTTAATATTTTGAACTTCCTTTAGTCTTTCTAAAATGTCAATGCCTAGTGTTTCTTAGGGGATAGTACAAACAAGTGTATGTTGATTGCGTATAGAAATAGTGACCTCGTAGCACTTGGAAGTGACCATTCATGAAATGGATATCCATTTTCTTTGGCTTGAATTCATTCCTTGGAGAAAGAGATTAATTCTTCTTAGGATATGGGTACAAGGAGTGGATTGAGGAACGAAAGTATTTTGTAGGTAACAAAATGAATAATGCCATTACTAGTTATATCAATTATCTTTTGGAAGTCTTCAAACCTGAGTATGCAATTTTGTCTTAGTAATTAGATATGACTCGGCTTAATTTCACATGTTTCACAATATTATATTGTATTTGACCTTGAAGACCAATAAATTGCCACATAATGGACTATAAAACACTTCCAAGAGTCCCTTTTTGCTTCTAAAAATTAAACAATTTGCATCTTGACATTATTCAACTATTCCTCATTTGACCTAATATCCAATACAATCTATTGTCTTGTCAAATTTAGGGCTTTTTATTTTTTGAAGACTTTGTTGGTTTCAACTTCCTTTAGAAGTTAGGCTAATTTTCTTGGTGTCATTCTTCAATGTCCCCTTATTCTAAATTGTATATGATCATGTATTCTTCTTCTTTGATTCTTTTTTGTTGTTCCAAATGTTTTTTCCCATTTCAATATTGACTCTAATGACTTAGGATTTTAGATTCTTTTTTGGCATCTTTTTTGTAGCTTCCAATAATCATCATTTTCATGTCAAACCTTTGTTTGAATTTGTACAAATCCATTAAGTATTGCAACAATTACAAGCCTTTTTCCTTGGGGGATCAACCTAAATACTCTAGGCAATTTGGGTAGTGAATTTTATTTCTCTTTATTGTGAAAAATTGTTCAATGTAGATGTGAACTTGTATTATTTGATCAATATCAAGGCTAATCGATTTGTTTTATTTGTTTCATTTGGTTACTTGTAGATTTTTGTAGTTCAATTTTGCTTTATTATATGATTTAATTTTGATGCCATTTTTTATTTCTATAATTACTCCATATAAATTGATTTTAATTTGGTTATTTGAATTTCTCTTTGCGTAGTATAATTAGAGGTTTGTGATGCCATTGGGTATTATATACCTCAATATCGGTTGCAAGAAATATGTGATAAATCATTTTTTCTACTTTTTGAAGAGTCACTATTGCCTTTACAAATTTTCTTGACCTCATGACAAAGATGCCATAACAATCCATATACATGCACAAGGTGCCAATGCAACGAAGTCTCTATTTGATAAGAATACTTTCACTCGCTTATGGCAAACTACCTCTAATTCTTGGATGTTGCTCCAATATTTGTGCTTGGAAGTGTGGAAGATGAGTATCCGCTTTATAAGCTTTAAGTTCTTTCAATGTTCACTTCAAAATTCCTTGAGGCCTTATCTTCCAATGGATGTGAAACCATATTTAAGCAAAATACTACTCCCTCCATTCTAAAATGATAATCGGGTTCCCTTTAATATTTCAATGTCCCAAAATGATCTTTGGATTGCATGTGTTATAAAGCAATTTTGAATTATTTCTAGAATTGATAGTATGTTGCAATCTCCTTGCATGTATGCTATACATATTATCTACAAAATCAACAATCCAAAAATAATATAGCTACCTATTTGAAAATAGTAAGGTCATCTTCTTTCAACAATGGGTAGTTTGAGACTTGGCCAATCACAATAAAGTCTCCGCATCTTCAATTTTCAAAATATATGGTCATCATGCAAATTATATAGGCAAGTTCAGCATTTACTACGGGCCCAGTGAAAATGGATGACTTCATGTAATCACTACATTGTTGCATGTAATTGGCATTGCTTCCTCAAAAATGCCTCTAAAATCTTACTTTCTAGCGTCCCAACACTATACTTTAAAAAATAATTTTTAAATTCAAATTTTCATGATGATAAGATTGCATCAAATTCTATATAAAGCTCAAAATAGATTTAAAAATTGATATTCTTAGCCTTCATCCAGAACATTTAGTCCAACATGAAAATTATTTTGGAATAGATAGAGTACATTTCTAAAATTTTCCATACAAAGAAGCCATCCAAGATTGATTGGTATTGTCATGTCCAAAATTCCTTTAGGGACTTTTGGAATATCAATTAGCTATATAGAGTCCATGATGACTAGCAAACATGTGGTTAGTATAGGTTGGAAGTTACTATTATGAGAGAGAGAGGGAAAATAAAGCAAGGTAGAGAACATTCTTTTAAAATGGTGAAAGTCAATAGATACAAGTGATGCAAATGTGGAATAATATAATGATAATGATTAAATATAGATGAAAAATTTATTGGGAGTTAAGTATGTATATCAATAATAGATAGTAAATTTTTAGAATATCTATTAATTAATAGATAAGCCGAATTTACATATATGAATCTACAAGTTTTAATCCAAGAAAAAAATGCCAAATTTCTTTTATTCAATTGTCAAAAATGCGATAAATATAAATATGCTTAGAAACCTTTATGATATAATATCCTTACATCTCTGTGAAGTCTATAAAAACTTGTAATTTTTCTATTTTGATGAACAAAAACATGGTAGTAGCTGAGTTGCCATTCATCTCCAACAAAATTAGAGCATGGTGAACATGAATTAGATGGAGAGCATCATTGAGGGTTAAAAAAAAAACTGTGGCTTGCAAGACATTCATCATCAATGGAAGATTTGTAGATTTCAAATCCACAATGAAAGAAATTACAAATTTATCATTTTTGTATTTTTTTCTTGAGAAGTTGACATATGGCTTAAATTTGTTTCAAACTTCAAAGTAGAATTTAATCATATAGCAAATCATTTTTGCATTGACTTAAGCAAGTAGAAATTCTTCAATAATTATTATTTAGCTTAAAAAATAAATATACCAAGGTGATTTTTGAATCAGCCAAAAAACTCTATGAATGAAAAAATTCAGTAGTATGTAAATGCTATGTACATAATAAGAAGGTAAATATTAATATTGTAGAAGAAAAATGCTGCCAAAACCACCTATGAAAATTTTAGAAAACTAAATAAAAAGCATTGCTAGCAAGTGCTTTATGGTGTTATTTCCTCCTAACAAACATAATGCTTAAACTTTTGTCAACATTGTGTATGAGTTGTCATAAGTGTCTTATTATTTCTCCCATCACATATATGAGCATTAGAATTTGATGATGTATTAGTGTATAGTAGTCATGTTGTAGCAAGCTAGAGGGAGCAAATGGGATTGAAGAAGTGTCAGTGTCTAACAAACTCATATGATCTCAACTTTATAGAGAATCTGTACAAGGTTTGTAAAGATTGAATTTGAAACATGGTTCTGCCAAAGAATGAGAAAAGAATATAAAGATTGAATTCAAAACATGGTTCGGCCAAAGAATGAGAAAGGAATTTGGAATCTCATCAATGCTGCTTGGAAAAATATACTTCAAGATACTCTACGCAAAAATGTTTCATCCATGCCAAGGTAAATGGATGGTGTTGTGGAAGCCTACTTGAGGTGGAAGCTCTCTCAATAGTAGCTAGTAGCTAGTAGCTAGTAGCTAGTAGCTAGTAGCTAGTAGCTAGTAGCTAGTAGCTAGTAGCTAGTAGCTAGTAGCTAGTGGTTTGTAGATTCATTGCAAATTGTACAACAATAAATAAAAGGTTGTAGTTGTTAAATCTAATACAGTTACAAGACCTTAGCTCTTTGGTGATGCCTTGTGTTACCAATATTTTGTACCAATGGAACATATTGAAGTAGTTATTTTCTACCGTATACTACGTTTGATAAGTGAAAAGTTACAAGGATGATATACATAATGCCAAATATAATATTTCAACAAGCAAACTAAAAGATCCTCTTGAATATGCCAATATGAAATTACCCCTAAATGATTAAGGATCCCATTTGAAAATTTTGTGGAGGTTGTACAAACATTCCTAGTTTCAAAATTTGAAATAAAATTGTGCATGTAAATACATCAATACTTTGAAGTGTGGGAAAAAAATCACCATTTGGAGATTTATTGAAGAAAATACAATCAAATAACCAATTTCAATCTCACCATAGCAAATGTTAAATTTTAGAATACAAAAGAATTAGCCATTGTAGGTTGCTTGCTGTAGAGTGAATGGCATGCATGCCTTTGTTTTTTCAAATTTTAGTCAAAGTCAATTCAAATGGCAGATTTGAGTGGGTCCATGGTCAATGTCAATAGACAATTTTCATACCATTGAAAGTTTGATTGGGTGCCAACTGTTGACTTGCAAACCATTGCTACCATTAGATTTGTAAACCATCACTACCAGTATATTTCTTGTCTGCTTATATGCATTCACTGAGCGTGATTTGGCCAGGCTAGGGAGCTAGGAAATAGAGATCTACTATTTCAAATTTGACCACGGAATTCAGAAATTTAGACAGTTACTTCAATCCTTAGGATTTGTGTGTATTTGGTAATTTCTTCTTAGCATGTAAACCTCTGTAGAATGACCATTTGGATTTTCAAAGATAGAAGTTATAGTATGAGATCCATGTCTTAAAATTTAGCTAGGAGTAATTGACATTTTTGACAAATTTATTGCATTTATATATTTTTTGAAGTGTTGTGATGTTGTTTTTCATCAAATCAATTCAATTTTTGTCAGACATATCTAACTTGACACTCTACAATATTTTCAAACTTCACAAACATTTGTGAAGCTAGAAAGATCCATTTGGAATCTCCAAAAAGAAAATTGCAATTCATCCTAAGTCCAAAAAACATATTTTTATATAATTTGACTACTACAATTTTTTTTCAAGTTTGCCACATTAGGAAACAAAGGCTAATATGCCAAAGAAGCTTGGTGATGTAGAATCCGTTGTTATATTTTTAGCTTAGAACTAGCACTTGGCGCTTGTTATGCTACGCATTTATCATTAGAATTTTATTAGAATTTTGATGTATTAGATAAAATGCAGAACAAAAATCCCAATAAATCTTCAAATAAAAATTACTAAAATCTTTGTATAATTTTGTTTATAAGTAAGCATATATTGAAATGTACAATAGAAATTTATTGAATGATGAATGAAATATATGCAATAGTGAATACTGTAAAAGATACACATTTATTGTAATGCATCCAAAAGTTGACTCAATTGTTACAAACAATGGCAACCCAAAAACTTGGTGAATTGAAAAGAAAAACTTGTAAATTTCAAAAACTTCATAAACAACTTAATTGTTGTGAAATCCAAAATCGCTTCAATTGAATAAATTTCTCAAATCATTTGGTAGTAGCAACAAAATTTTGAAATCATAAAAGCTGTAAAAGTGATATTACAGAGGTGATTGCAAACTACTACTCTATTTCTGTAATATAACATTGTGTGAAAGTATTATTTTTATGTATGCATGATTGAAAATATTTTTACAAAATTTTAAGATTAATTATTTCCAAGACTTATTGAAATCATTATCATGCATTCTATTCAAATATACCAAAATTTTACTAATACGTGATACTATGAGTGCATAGCATAGCACGCATGTGCCCCTATTATTAATGGTAGCATTTGTGATATTACAGAGGGAGTTATGATTTTAGTAGTATGATATATAAAATAGAAATAGAAATTTGTTTGCCTAGATTTGGGTCTAGTATAACAAAGGTTTGTTAGTTTTTTGCAAGCTTCAATATTTATCTCCCCCTAAGGCCATATGCGTACATAGTTGAAATGGATTTCAAAATGTTTGATTTCGAAAGATACATAGGGTTTTGTGACATTTTGATTGCAATTTGATTGACATGCTGTATGGTAATGGAACCTTGCTTTACAACCCTAACTCCTTATATAAAGACCTTATCTTCATTGCCTCTTCATTTGCTTTTATTCATCACATGTATTCCCATTTTTATGCAATGACGCTAGCATGTGAGAGTGTGAGCGTGAGCCTAAGAGCAGTGAACAGGGATTGTATGACCTTAGAGCCTAGAAATTTAGGACATGATGTGATTTCTAAATTTTTTGGTCAAAAAATTAAAAGATTGTTGTTTTTTCAATAAAATCTATTATATTTAGAAAAAAAAAAACTATTACCACGGGACCCATGATTGTGGATTTTAGATCTAGGATCATGGGAAGTTGGGGCTTTTGCATCTTTTGAAATTTATATCACGTTTTGAGAGGCCCTCTAAGAGTGGGCTAATCAAGTAAGAGTACAAATAATTTAGAAGCAATTCTAAGGATGAGAAGAAGATAAATTCAATTAAAATATCAAAGGATGTAGAACATTGTGTATATAATAAAATATTCTTTAATTGCAACATTTCAAATGGAAGAGATTCTTTCAGCATATGCTGGTCAAGGATAAATTTGCAGCACATGTTCAAATATCCTAGGCAAGGTGAATAGATGTCAAGGTGACATTGGCTCGGTAGATTGTAGGTGGAACCAGCTTATTCAAGCTCAATGATTTTGCTACAAGCAAAATTGGTATCGGTAAGAACAAGCTTGACCTCGGGGATCTCTACTCTGGTAAGAATATGAGAAAGCTTAGGTCCCATGACATATCATGCAATTTGATAAGCACAAAACCAAAAATTCTTGATTTGAACTGCTTTACTTTAACACTCACTCTTCCACCCTTTGTAAGTAGGGGCAACAATGGATTTTCCATGCCTAACAATCAATAGCTTGCATTTGGCCTATGTGTATATCTAAATGGCGTGACATTCTTTCCTTGACTTGTCTGAAATTCTCGCTATGTGTTCCAGTGTATCGCAATCTGTTTCTACTACAAATCAGGTATGGGGCATAATTGTTTTAAACTCCTCAACTGTACAGCCCCAAGTTGCATTCTAGTAACGGACGATCTAATTTGAATCCAAAAATGAGAGAAGTTAACCTTGTTGATGAAATGAATATCACCTTCAAAATCAATTAGAAGATCTAGTTTCCTTTTACTGGATCCAAAAACCTCTTTTCCCTCCAAGGGCGGAATTTGAATACAAGAAGTCTTTTGCTTCAAGCATCTTGTTGAATGCGTTTGCAATTTTCTTTCCATTTCCAAGTGTCATAGCTCTCTTTAATTTTAAATCCTTTTTGGAGGGCTCAAAATCACAAACGGATTTTTTTTTATAAAATCCAATTGCAGCTTCTTGTACTACACTTTTTCCAGATCATGTGGTAAAATTTTTGTGATGTTTGACCGTACAGAGTGAAAGATATCAGCATTCAAAGTGAAAAAAAAAGTTTTTTTCAATAAGATGCTTTGATTGCCCGCAAAACAAGAAACTCTATAACTTTCACATCACTAATCCAAATGGAATGAATCAAAGCTTCCTATTTACACAAAAACATAATCTATTAGAAAAAAATAATTAAAATATTCATTTGGATTTTTTTGTTGCCCGGTCTCCCCCATTTTGAGGTTATTGTAGCATAACTTTTGCTCCCGAGCACCGATTGAAATAAAAATGACATTCCTAGAAAGCTAATACGTTTTTCTATATTATGGAGAAGTTTCAAAAAGTTTCACCAAAAATTGAGGTCATAGGAACCTACCCAAAATTCATTTTGTCCCCCGCAGGAACAATGGGACTTTAACCCCTAAAAGCCCAAGGGGTTTGGACAAAATACAAATGTATTATAAAATATAAGTTTTAAAACTTTTTTGAAGTTTGCATCAAAGAAGATAATGTGAAGTATGAAAAGTAGAAAGCACTCGTACGGTCAAAATTGTAAAATTATTCTTAGATTTTTTTTAAATGAATTTTGAAGATATAACTTTGAAAATTCACCAAAAATACAATTTCTATTTTTAGCATTTGAATTTTTTTGATTCGTCAAAATTGTGGTTTCTATTGATTTGTGAAAAAATGCATGAGATCTAGTAATGAAAACACCAATACTTTCTCCAAAGAGTAAGTTTTTCAACACTAGGCAAATCTAAGACACTTTGTGCTATTTCTCTTATAGTTTTTGTTTGACTGTAGTGATCTGAGTTTTGAGTATAAATATTGATAGAAAATCCAATATTTTGCAATATATATATATTTATTTTTTATTTATTTTTATTTTACTTTATTTTTTTTTATTTTTTTCGCCCAAAAAGTTTGCCCGAAGTCGGACAGCAACCATAAAATGGTTGCTTGAGCACTTAGGGATTAAGGGTAAATCATTCCATTTCGATCCATAAGATGAAAGTTATGAAGAATTTTTGTTGACGGGCAATTATGGGTTCTCTATTCTAAAATAAACTTTGAAGTCTTTATTTTACTCAATTTTCAATATTTCAAAAAATAAAATAAAATCATAAGATATAAATTATTTATTACAAAATTTCAATCGTTGGAATTGGCATTTTTCAATTCTATAATTAAATTCTTGACAATTTAGTATTTTGAATCATTATCTACTTTTTTCTACATACTATTTTTTTTCCATTATATTGTACAATTTCAAATGAAGTGAAAATTTTCAAGCATGTAGCCAACTTGCCTTGAAGAATGATTCCAAAGAAGTACCACCATTTTTGACTTTTTTTCATTCCATTATAACTTTGTAAAGTACAGCTGCCGTATTTTTCTCAAGGCCAAGAAAAGGATTTATGCCAATTTAAACACTAATATCTTTGAATATCTTCCAATCCGCAGGGTGGAAAATTCTGAAATTCTTTCCATAGCTTTTCAAACTAATGTACTACAAGATCCTACAGTTACATTGTCCCAAATTATTTTTTCCCAAAATTTGGTACTTGTGCTTAAATTGGCAGTTTGGGAGCGTAGTCAAGGAACTTAAGAGGATAAAGGAGCATCATGCCTTTGGATCTCACCATGCTTAGGCTAAATTGGGTTGAAAAAATTATATAGGTTTTCTCCATTTGATTAAATGAGAAAAAGGTTCTAAATAGTGTAGACACAATCCTTAAATTGAACATTTTACTATTCAATTTGAGCCTTGCGGGTTGAATGAATTGTGGTTAAATGTGAAATGTGGGATCAATTTGTTTGCAATTTGTTGGTATTAGTGGATTTTGTTGTAACGCTTTGGTGATTGGTGATTGGTGATTGGTGATTGGTGATTTCGTGATTTCATGTTTGTCTTTCAAGAGTTTCTTTTTCTAGTAGCAAGTGTAGAGATTGATTGCCTTCATTGAGGACTTCATTGGGTTGAAAGAGTTAGTGTGAATGATGATCACTTTAAATCCTAAATGCAACTTTGAATTGTTCATGGATGGTTTTGAAGTGATGAACAATGGTGGTGTTCAAGAAGAAGCTGGCGAAGAGGCAAGTTTTCTTGAATTTTTTTGATTAGACCCTTAGTGAACGAAATCTGATAAGATTTTGGCTTTAATGTCAACATGGGGTTACGTGTCATCCCTTGATTGGTGGATACTTCAATATTAATAGATACATAGAAGGGCAGTTATGGATTGCTGATAGGCCAATTATGTCTCCACTTTATGCACTGTTTTGTAATTTCAGGCTGATTACTTCAAAAATTCTCAAAAATTACAGTTTTGATCGAAAAATTATGATTCCATTGGGATTTGATTTGCGAAACAAGTACACACCTCTGAAAAATATGTTCCCTTTTTGAAATTTGGCCTAAAATATTAAGATTGCAAATCAGAATGGTAATAGGCTTGTCTATTTTAACCCCTAAAGGCCCATTGTTCCTTTGGGGGACAAATGGAATTTCAAGCATGTACCTACAGGCTGAATTTTTGTTGTGATTTTCTGATTTTTTTTTTAAGATAGAAAAACTGCTAAGCTTTGTGGGAATGTATTTTTTTTTCAATCGGTGCCCAAGAACAAAAGTTACGCCCAAATAAGCTCAAAACAGGGGAGAAGGGGCAGAATTTTTTTTTGCAAAGATTTAATTAAATTTTTTTTTTTTTTTTTCTTGTAAATTATATTTTTGTCTATCTAGAAAGCTTTGATTCATTTCATTTGGATTTTTTTATGAAAAAGTTATGGACAATCTTGTTTTGCGGGCAATTAGAGCATCTTCTTGAAAAAATAACTTCTAGGATTCATTTCGGAATGCAATTTTTGTAGTTAAAAAAAATAAAAGTTCCACATGGTTTAAATTGCTTGCTAGAATAATCTCACCATTGGGATTAGTGCATTTTAATTCCATCTAAAAAATATTAATATTTTAGATTTTCCTACTATCTCATACCTACTTCTACAAACAATTTTTATAAGAATGAAAATTATTTTTTTTTGAATTTTTTTTCCTCTGTACTTTCAACTCAATTTTCCACTATAAAGATTTATAGCTCAAAACTCTGTAGTGCAAAAAATTTAAGTTAAAAATGTTCAACGTCATAAAATCTAGTCCCGCAATGTGCTGAAAAATATTTTTTTTTTCCACTTTAAATGCAAATATCTTGCAATCTGTGCGGTCAAAAATTCTGAAATTTTTTCCACACGTTCTCATACTAGTTAGATGCAAGATCCTACGATTAGATGTGCAAGAAAAACATTTTTCAGTTTTTGTTACTCTTTGCTATAAAAATAGCAGTTTTGGATGTTTTTTGGCTAAAAAAAGGCCTTGGGTTTGTAGAGGTTAAATGGCATTGACTGAATTGAAGCTCATATGTTTCCAAAAAATCCATCAAGTTTACGCATAAGTAAAAGGCATAAAGGTCCAAGGAGCGCCAGGTGGGTCAAGGGAGGACTGACCCCTCTATTGCCTCAACCAGGGGTAAATGTAAAAATCGCCCCCTTTTGGGGGCCATGTAAAATTTGTTTCTCTTCACCTCCCAAGACTAATTTGGGGTCTCTGATTACAAATATGAATTCGAAATTTGCAAATTTTTTCATGGATGGCAAATAAAAAGATTCCAGTGTTTTATCCAGGGGTAGAAAGCGGGGCAATAGAGGGGTCAGTCCTCCCTGGCCGCGCCAGGCGGGGTTTGACAATCTCATGTGCAGCCAACACCTAATTTTTAATTCTCTGTTCAGTTTTTTTTCTTATTCTGGTCTGGAAAACTCTATTCTAGTTTTGGCTTTACTGAATGTTGCGTTCCTTTCCAGACGACGAATGAGCACAAACAACAGGAAACTCGGAAAAAAGGACCTTCGATTCTGGATCCAACCAAATTCTGTTCTTCCCCAGATAGGCTGATGATGCTCACTTTGGAGTTGGATTCCACCCACCCAGCCTTATTAACATCGTTACTGCTTTCTTTAAAAATAGCTAGAAATGGCCACAGCCTTTGCTTTTGAGAGCCATTTTTAACAGAACATTCTAGAATCTTCTTATGTGGCTTAATTTTGGCTATATTTCGTTTTGACATTCTCTGGAAGCAAATTGGCCCAGCCCCCCAAAGCTCCGTGTCAGTTGATAAAGTGAGTCTCATTTGGCTAAGAATCGAGTCACGAACTTCAGAATCCGGTCTGCTTTTGAGATTCTCGACTCTCGAGGGAGAGAAAGAATGGTTGCGACCAAGGCAAGGATGCTTCTTCCTTTTGGTCTCCCGCGGCCGTCAGTTCACTGGTCAGATCAGGGGTTGTATTTTATTTTTGCTGTCAGCTTGATTTCAGCGTTCCAGAATGATGCAAAAAGTTCTTATCAGTTCTTTTGCTTGAAATAGTGTGACCGTGTGCAATATCTTTAGTAGTGGAAGTAATAAAAAAAGAGATCAATATTGGAAAGTTGGGGTCATACGAACATTCAGTTTGCCAATCGGAGGCACGGTGCCCTTTTCCATTCTTGAAAAGAGGACCCCAACAGTGAACAAAATTGTCTTACATGAGTGGCTCTTCAGCCCACCCCAACTCTTGAGTTATATTGAAAAGCTCGGGCAAGTATCTAGGGTGGCATCATACCTTCCCATCATAGAAGGGCCATTGGTTTGTTGGACAATGTTATCTTACATTGTTTATCAATGAGGCAGGGGTTCCTTTTGCATTCTTGAAAAGAGGACCTAGAATAAATATAATTGTCTTATATGGCTCCTCAACCAACCCCAAATTTTTGCGTTAACCCTTAAAGGCCCAAGGCCATTTTTCTGCCAAAAAGCATCCCAAACTGCCATTTTTACAGCAAAGAGTAAAAAAATTGGAATTTTTTTGCGCGTCTAACCGTAGGATCTTACACCTAACTAGTATGAGAATGTGTGGCAAAAGTTTCAGAATTTTTGACCACATAGATTGGAAGATATCTGCGTTTAAAGTGAAAAAAACAAATTTTTCAGCACATTGTGGGACTAGATTTTATGACTTTGAACACTTTTAACTTAAATTTTTTGCACTACAAAGTTTTGAGCTTTAAATCTTTGTTGTAGAGAATTGTGTTGAGAGTCTAGGAAACAAAAATATCCAGGAAACTTACTTTTTATTATTAAAAAATTGTTAAACAGAAGTAGGTACGAGATAGAAGGAAAATCTAAAGTATTAGTATATTTTGTATGTTAAAAAAACACTAATTCCAATGGTGAGATTGTTCTAGCAAAAAAAATAAACCTTGTGGAACTTTTTTTTTGAAAAATTGTTAAAATTGCATTCAGAAATAAATCCTACAAGTTATTTTTTTCAGGAAGATGCTCTAAGTGCCCAAAAAACAAGATTGTCCATTACTTTCTCATAAAAATCCAAATGAAATGAATCAAAGCTTTCCAAATAGACAAAAAATATAATCTATAAGAACAAAATTTTAAAAAAAAAAACAAAAAAAAACTACAAATCTTTTTTGCTGCCTCTTGTCTCCTGTTTTGAGCTTATTTTGGCATAACTTTTTATCCTGGGCCCCAATTGAAAAAAAACTATTTTCCCACAAAGCTTAGCATTTTTTCTATCTTCAAAAACAGTTTTGAAAAATCACGACAAAAATTCAGCCCGTAGGTACCTGCCTAAAATCCCATTTGTCCCCCAAAGGGACAATGAGCTTTTTAGGGGTTAATTGAAATAAGTCCCTCCTAGACATCTAGGGAGGTATAATACTTTTCTAGCATGTAGGAGACCATTGCTTGGTTATGCAATTTTAAGTTCCATTCTAGTAAAGAAGGTGACACAAGTAAGGATTTGAGGAAACGTATTTCAACTGGTAATGTGAAAGTTTTCACTGTGGTACTTAAAACCAAAGTTTACCCTTGAGCGTCACGGACGCCATTTCGTGGCGTTCCGATGGATGTTGAACTAAGAAGAGTTCAAAAGCATTTTTTCATCCTCCTTTTCCTTGTTGGCCTTTCACATTGGGTTATGAAGAGTATCCAATTGAGTTTGTATTCTTTCCAATTTTTGTCTTCACGGAAATGAGAAGCTATTAAAATAAAATGGATCACAAAATATGCTATTTTAGAGTATTTTGGGAAGTTGTTGCTCCTTGCTTTAAATCTGAAATTTCTCCACAAAAATGAATTTTTTTGAGTTTGAATCAAACCAACAAAATGAAGTTCATCTACTCTAGTTTCTACCCCAATTTGAATTTTGAAAAAATACCTAACATTGCATATTTTATTGCAATTTGAACATTGGGTGTATTTTCAATGCCGATTATTTTCTAATTATAGAATGACACAAAACTTGAGTTTACACCATGATGTTTGTCATTGTGATATAAACTTATGGTGAAATTTTCAGATTTTTGAAATATTTTTCTATTTAATATGATTTTTCTTCACTTTTTCTTCAAAAGTTCTTTAAGAAATGAATTTTCCAAAAAAAAATCTAAATCTTTTCTGAAGTGACAAAGACATGTACTTTCATCTCTGAAAAATAAATATAAATTTTTTTCATATATATCTAGTTGCAAAATGGTAGCAAATTGAGTGATGGATAGTGAGGTTTGAAATCAATGGTCATGGGTCCGTCATTTAGGGGTTAAATACTGGGAAGAAGATAATTCTTTTATGATAAATACTTGGTGAATTTTATTACACTTGTAGAAAATCTCCACGATGATGTTGTGCCTAGTCATTCCATGGTGAATTGTGTTACGTGATGCAAGTGAGCAAGTATAAAGGAATTGATGGAAAAATGGTCAAAAAACTAGACGGCAACAAATACATCAAATATGCCAAAGAAAAGACACACATGACATCTCAAGTGAAAGTACACTCTCTTTGGGCCACCCGGGTTTAAAATGCTAAACATGATTTAAAATTTTGTAGATTTTTTTTATTGCAGAATAGTTTGATTGTCAATTTGTTTTGGGGGGAAGAAAGACTGAGTTGATTTAATTTCTCATGAAACCTAACAATGGAATTTTTGCATTATCGCGATGAGGTAGCCCGTTTTGATGATTAATAAAAACTTTGACATCTTGTCCAATTTGTCCGATTTAATGGTAGGCCAAATCCACTCATTGGCATCAAAATCCAATGTTTTAGATCATTTGCATTAGGAAAAGTCTGAACCCTGGGAAGATTGTTTAGCTTTCATTTTTTGGCATCCCGCGGTGCAAGTACAAAATATATATATATACTTTTTATTTTTTTATTTTTTATTTTTTATTTTATTTTTTGAAAAAAACATATTAAAAAAAATAAAAATAAAAAAAATAAAAAATAAAATTATTTCCTCTTTAATTGCATTCGTGGGAGTCAAAACTCACAGCCTTCCAAAGGGCTGAAATTTTTCTGATGCATTGACTAAATTTCCCTAGAAAATTCAACTGGATTGATTGCATTGTTTCTAAATCACCTCCTACCTCGGATGATGATTCCAAAACAGAAGAGTGTTTCACTATCTCTTGTGATGACACATCCAGGTTCAGGTTGCAATCAACACACACCTCCCTTTTTGTAAAAATTGAGAGCCGTTGATCTCGTAAACAAGAATCTTCTCTCTAACGCCATTGGTCTTGAATAATAAATAATACGGATATAGAGACTCTGGGATATGTTTATATATATATATACCAAAATATCTCACTATCCACTCAAAACACAGCACACAAAATCGTGTTTCACTTTCAAAAGTATAAGATAGATTCATACTACTGGCAATTGTGAAAAAGTTTGAGGAAAGTCTATTTTGATTTTACTATTAGAAAAGAGATACTTGGGGCACCATCTTCAGACACTATTAGTATTCATTGGTGCCAAAAGACCACCTTTCTACTAGTGTCTTGATCCATATATGAAGGTAAGAATGTTAAATGGAAGTTTTTGTGAATGCATTTTTTCTTCAAAGTGTGTACACTGTCTTTTGAGTGGATAGTCACATACTTGTTCCGGCGGCCTTAAGTGTTGAATTTTTAGAATGAATAGTTAGGGAATAATTATTGTACTTGTGGCATGTAGCCATTGGACAAAAATCATTTCTAATTCCCTACATTGAAACACTCAGTCTCCAAATTTATTTCCTTCCTCCTCAATTCCTTTTTGCCGCGGCAAACCCTACATTCATTAAAATTTCAATTCTATAGGAAACAAAATAAGAATGATCTAATGAGAGACTATAATTTATTCTTCATAGTCTTGCCATCACTGCTTTGGACACCCTAATTTATTACTTCAATCAAAGCACAATAAACATGTAGCCAACGCTTCTATCTCCAAAGTGCAAGTGTTGTTTTTGTAAGTGCAAGCTATCAACTATACTTCTTTGTGTTTTCAAATGCTCAATGTCTTCTTTGAGGTTTGTATGTCTGTCAAGAATCAAATTTTGTCCATGGAATATTTCCTTAAAGAGCAAGGTTGATGTTTAGTTTTGAAATTGCAACGACTTTCCGTTGTGCATTCAGACAAACATTGCACTTGTTGAATGTTTTCAAATTATTTGCACTACTAAGAATTCTGCGTAGTCAAAAACAATGTTTGATGCAATATACAAGACAATTTATAGATGAAAGGAGGTCATGGGAATGTAACTGCCGAAGTGGAAGTTGAAAAGTTCAAAAACCGGAAGAAGTCAAAATGGTCGTCAAAGGTTGCACTCTTGCAAATCTCTATCGACAAGCTACTTCAAATCCCACTCCTTAAAAACTTAGATTGCTCTCTTGAAAAACTTAGGCGCCTTCTCCAACTCCTTGCCTGAACGCCTAAACTATCAACGGCAGTGGACAGCCCACCATCGGCACATCGACGGCCCTTGGTTTCCTAAATGAAGTAGATCAACAGTAGGGAAGGAGGTATGGCTAGATCAATGGCAAGGAAGGGGGGCATTTTAACATTGGTGACAACATTTTTTCATGAGATAGTCTATTCATTTATTTTAATGAAGACCACTTGGTATTTTAAGCACCAAACTACAAAGATTGCTTATATTTTTAATATTTGTGTTTCATTCAAATACTACTACTACTAAGTTTGGAGGCTAAATCATGGATAGTCCTTCAATCAAGACTATAGAAGTCCAAAAGATCTTTGATCCTAAAGACATTCTTCCTTCCATTCTTATCCTTGTGTTTTTATTTACCACATACAGTGGGGTACCAATCAAATTGGCGTTTTTTGAATTTGCAGTGAAAGAAATTTCAGTGCTTCCAATTTTGACAGCCTCCCGAGAGCTGAAAATTTAGTATTTTACCATGAAATTTTTGTCACAACATCACCTTTATGTTCATAATATGTGTACCAAATTTCAAAGCCAAAAAATTCACCCAAAAAAAGATACTCAAAATCTACCAACATATGTAGCTGTGAGATTTTTTTCACTGCTGCCAACTTTGGCAATGTTTTAAGGATTGAGAATTTTTGCCATGAATTTTTTTCCAAGAAATCATTTCTATGTTGATAATATGTATGCCAAATTTCAAGGTCAAAAGATTCACACACAAAACGATATTTGAAATCTCCCAACATGTGTAGTTGTAAGAAAATTTTCAATACTGATCTACTGCCAACTTTTGACACTATCCCAAGGGATGAGAAAAAAAAAATTATCATGAAACTTTGTTTCATGAAGTCATCTCTATGTTGATAACACGTTTATCAAATTTCAAGTTCAAAAGATTCACACAAAAAAAGATATTCCAATTCTACCAACATGTGTAGTTGTGAGAATGGTTTTTTACATCCATGTGAAATTTAAGCCATTAAATGACACTATCCCAAGGGCTGAAAAAATCATTCTCACAACTACACATTTTGGTAGAATTGGAATACCTTTTTTTGTGTGCATCTTTTGAATATGAAATTTGGCACACATGTTATCATTATAGAGATGGTCTTGCCCAAAAAAATCATGATAATTAAAAGTCCAAATGAGGTAATAAGAGCCAACTTTGACGTAACCATTGCTTTTTTGAAACTATTATTGATTGTGTAGCTCAATTTTTTCCGGATTTGCCAAAAAAAGCATGCCTCATTCATCATAAATGTTATAGTGTCACATTTGAATCATGTATAGTCTATGATATCATTATTTCATCTAAATTAAGTACAAAATCCCTCCAAATTAAGCATGTAACCAGTGCTTAATGAAGTATAAAGAGGATGAAGACCGTGCTCAATCAGTGGATGTATAATAGCCACTTTAATGATGTATATGGACAATAAATAGGTAAATGAAGCCATATATGAATGTATAGGCATTCCAAGAGCTAAATGGACAAAAATAAAACTTCAAATTTCAACCAAAGCAGTCATTAGAGGAGCTTCGGGGGCCTTGGAGGGCCGTTTCAGGCCCGTTTCCCAATCTGGCCAGATTAAGTGAACAGTGGTATGGGCGTGTCAAAAAAAAAATTCTTAAAAAATAAATAATTAAATAATTTTTTTACCAAAATATCATTTTAAGCATTTTTTTTTTATTTTCAAAAAATGACGTGGCAATCGTTATGCCATGTAAGCCAGCTCATGCAGCTGCGTTCCCGTAGTCTGGGAACGCAAGGGAACTTGCAGCCCTCCAAGACCTCCAAATCCCTTCTAATGCCAATAAGCACTACAAAGCATGTTGTAAGTGGCTCCTAATACCTCACTTAGACCCTTAAGCAATTTTTCAGCGCTTGGGAGGGTGACAAAGTTGGCAATAGTGAAATGGTTTCTCACAACTACACGTGTTGGTAAATTTTGAATATCTTTTTTTTTATAAATCTTTTGAGCTTGAAATTTGGCACACATGTTATCAACATAAGGATGATTTCTGAACCCCTAAAGGTCCAAAGTCCCCTCGAGGGACACTTGGAATTTTAGGCAGGCTTGTGTGACTAGAAATTTAAACCAGATTTTTGGAAATTTTTTTTGAAGATAGGGAATCACATTAGCTTTTTAAAAACATAATTTTATTTCAATCGATGCCCGGGAGCAAAAGTTATGCCACCTAAATTAAAAAAAGCAACTCATCGGGCAGAAAAAAAAAACTTTAAAAAATCATGTTTTAAAAATAAAAAAAAATCTCAAAGATCATGTTTTTGTCTACATTTGAAGCTTTGATTCATTCTATTTGGACTCAAAATGAGAAAGTTATAGACAATCTTGTTTTTTGGACAATCTAGCATCAAATTCAAAAAACAACTTATAGAATTCATTTCCAAGTGCAACTTTTAACTTTTTTCAAATTTTCTTTTTTAAAAAGGTTAAGTTTGTTTGCAAGAACAATCCCACCGTTGGAATTATGGTGTTTTCATTCCACATAAGAGCTATTAATGATTTAGTGTTTCATTCAATTTTGGACCTACTTCTACTTAACAATTTTTTTACACGTGAAAATCAAGTTTTGACATTCTGAATTTTTTTTCCCCACCTCTCAACTCAAATGTTCAACATAAAAAAATTCAATCCAATGGTGTGTAGTGCAAAAAAATTCTACAAATGGTCGTCAAAGTCATCTGAAATTGCATTAGGAAAAGTTTCAACCCTCGAAGGGACCACGAGTTTTGCTACCCTCGAAGTGCAATTAGGGAAAAAAATAGAAATAAAAATTTATTTTTTATTTTTAAAAAGTTGGGTGCTGACATGGCACTATTGGTGCCACGTCAGCACCATGTCAGTTTTTGTTTTTTTTAATTAAATTTTTTTTTTTTCTGTAATTGCAGTGCGGGGGTGTCGAAAATCAAAAACTCGCAGCCCCTTGCAGGGTTTAGAATTCTTGTAATGCAAGCCACAATTCAAAAAAACTTATTTTCCCAACTTCAAATGTCTTCCAATCCGTACCGTCAAACTTCATGAAATTTTACCACATAATCTAAGACAAGTGAAGTACAAGATCTAGTAGTTAGATTCTAAGGAAAAAGTTTTTTTTGGTTTCTTGAGTGATTGCAGTAGAAATGGCAGATTTCAATGGTTTCGGAGCCAGAAAATGCCTTGGGCCTTTAGGGTTTAAAAAAAATTCATGGCAAAAAAATAATTTCAATCCTTAAGAGGTTGTCGAAGTTGGCATCAGTAAAAAAATTTCACAACTAAACATGTTGGTAGATTTTGAATATCTTTTTTTTGGGTGAGTCTCTTGGCCTTGAAATTTGGTACACACGTTATTAATATAAAGATGATGTCGTGAAAAACATTTTATGGTAAAATACAAATTTTTTCAGCTCTCGAGAGGCTGTCAAAGTTGGTAGCATTGAAATTTCTTTCACTGCAAATTCGAAAACGCCATTTTCATTGGTACCCCCACTGTACATAAATTGAGCAAGTCATCGTGTCTTCTAAAAATATATTATTTTTTCAAAACATTACATAATATTGTTAATCCAATTGGAAGAGCAACCTTTTCAAAGAAATCATGTATTGGCTTTGAGTGGAATTACTTGAAGGATGGAGAAAACAATAAAATAGATAGTAGACAAATCAAATGGCTAGGAGAGAATGGAGAATTTTTAGGCGCTAATTGTTACCATTGTTAGTATAATTGTATCTTTTGGGCAAAAAATATTTAAAATAAAATGGTCTACAATTGATAAACTTAAGAGTGTCCCGATAAAGATTTTTTCTATAAGTATTTCAATCCCTTATGGACTCATTCCATAATAGCCATATGGCCAGATACCATTTCCAAGCTCATTAAGACGTTCGAAATTACTTGACTGACTAGATTTTGTATTTAACAACGTAAAATTATTTATTGCCTTAAAATGATAATAATAATAGTTTTGTGAAAATTTCGTCAAATAGTAATGGAAATTGAATTGGTTTATTTTGTTTAAACCAAAAGAAAATAAAAGGCATTGAAAGAAATAAAAGATTATTATTGATATCTTTATATCCACCACCAACTTGTCGCACAAAGTACAAATCTGATCATGTCAAATTTACACCAATAGGCTTATGGAACAAATCCACCTTATCAAGAATGTAACAATGGATAAATTGAATCTTTTACTCTACGCCTAACTCAAAATGCATAGCATTGCATGTCATAAAAGCATTCAGATTTGTCCCATGATACATGTCACGAGTTGTTAGATGTTGAACAAGTTTTGTCCCATCCATTCACTTCACTAGACCAATAAAGCAAATCTAAGTCAATCAAAAATGTAACAAACACTAGTAGAAATTTGGTCTTTTACAACTCTGTTGTCCAGAATAACACGTCCATAATCTCTCATAATTTGTCCATAACAGCTATAAATGAGTTATTTAGGGACGGCATCCAGAATAGCTTGTCCAAATCAATTTGTTTTCTAATCCTTGACCCTATGGGGTCCAAAATGAGACTTTAGATAGGTTCATATGGTCTCAATATTCATCAAAAAATTTAAAGTTTAGATATAGCTAAAAAAACATATAAGCTTTGTGGGAATATAACTTTTATTTCAATCAGTACCTAGGAGCAGAAGTTATAGCACAATAAGCCAAAAATAGAGGTTAGTAGACAACACAAAAAATCACAAAAAGTCAAAAGAAATTTTTTAATTTTTTTCTAAAAGATTATATTTTTATCTACATGTGATTCATTCTATTTGGACTAGTGATGAGAAAATTATAGACAATCTTATTTTTCGGGCAATCTACGCATCATCTTAAAAAACCAACTTATAGGATTCATTTTTTAATGCAATTTTCAGAATTTTTCAACAAAAATTGTTTGACATGGTTAATTACACTTGCTAGAACAATCGCATCATTGGGATCATTGTATTTCAATTCCATCTTAGAACTATTAACAGTTTAGTTTTTTGTTCAACCTTAGACCTACTTCTACTTAACAATTTTTTAAAGAATTAAAATAAAATGTTTTTTTTTTTGGGAAGTCCTAGACTTTCAACTCAATTACTCAACATAAAAGATTTTAAATTCAAAGTATGTAGCACAAAGAATTTCTACAAATGGTTGTCAAACTCATTTGAAATTTCAAAATAGATTAAAAAAAAACTTTATTTCCAACTTTGAAAGCTAATATCTTCCAATCTATACGGTCAAACTTCATGAAATTTTTACCACATGATTTGAAACAAGTCAAATATAAGATCCTATTGTTTTTCATTTTTATTGGGTGAGCGCACAAGAAATGACATTTTTTAGTGTTTTTTGAAAGAAAAATGATCTTGGGACTTTAGGAGTTGAAAAGCAAGTTGTAAAAGACCAAAATAAATTGTTTGTAATCTATTGCAAAAGGACAAATTTTCTACTTGTGAAATGAGGAGTTGGTTTCTTTTTTTCTTGCATCGACCAAAAATCAATAACAAAGATAGATACTAAACCATTCAAATTTTTTTCCTAACACATACCACAAGTTTTTAGATATAGGCCATATTTGGTCCTATCCATTCACATCAATAGGTCAAAGGAACAAATTTATCTTGATTAACAACATATAGAATGATAAATTGTTGTTTTTTCTCTCGCAACAAATAGAATATGAAAGGTATTGAAGGATAAAAATCTATTTCCTTTAAACCCATCACACGTTTGTCACATAGAATTCAAGTTTGGTCCCATCCATTGGAATTACTAGGTTAGGAGAACAAATCTATTGACTAAGAATGTAACAAAAAATAACTTGATTTGTTTGTTCTTCACCAAACTGAAAATGAAAGGTAAGGAGAGAAAATAAAGCATTTTATTTACTCACTTCATACACATCACAAGGTGGTCAAATAAAGTACAAATTTGGTCCCATCCATTCACAACAAAATATGAGTTGGTTCATTTCCTCTATTCCAAAGACAAGAAAAGACAAAGAGAAATATTATAGCATTATAATTTGTCTTCATGTACATGTCACTATGCTATCAAATATTATATAAATTTGGTCCCATCCATTCACATTGTTGGACTCAGGGAACAAATCAAAGTAGATCAATAATGTAAAAAAAGACAAAATGGTTTTCATTCTTCACAAACGTAACTAAAAGAGAAATTTGTTGAGAAATGGGCCGTTTCAGGCGTATTTCCAATTTGGCCCAATTCTACAAATAGCTGATGTGGGCTATTAGAAAAAAAAATTAAAAACTAAAAATCCCCCAAATACCATTTTAAGCAAAAAAATATTATTTTTTTATTTTTTATTTTTTTTGCAAATGATGTGGCACGATTTTGGCCACATTAGCCAGCATTTAATTTGCGTTCCTACAATCTAAAAATGCAAGATAACTCGCAGTCTCTTAGAGGCCTCAAATGTCATCTAATGATATAGTTAAAATTTGGCCTCTTTCATTCACATCACCAGGGAAAGGAAAAAGTTATGAGTGGATCAAGAATGTAATAATGATGAGTTGGTTCATTTCCTTCATACAAAACATAAATAGAAAGACATTGACAAATATTATTAGATTAAGATTGGTCATTTTATTCTTATTTCTAAATTAGTTGCCATATGAAATAAGAATTTGGTCCCTTTTGTTCACACCGCGAGGAAGCAAGAGTGAAGATAAGTATATCAAGAATGTACAGCAGTCAAATATTTGTTGGCTTATTCATTCCATTCCAAACTAAAAAGATAAAATTGAATCGTTCTTTAATGTTACAAAAATTGAAACAAAAAGATACATAAGTTCCGAGATTGTTTTGAAAGGTCATTTGTTTTATTTTCACAAAGCTAAAGGAAACATAAGCATATAAATCTATTTGAGAATGCTATAGAATAGTTATCAAGCCCTAATTATAGCAAAATATAAAAGAACAAAGCTCTTTAAGAATGGTAGGTGAAAAATTGAATTCAAAAATCAAAAATCAAGTTTGTCATATCAAAGCTTACATGCTTTGGAATTTTTTAAGATTATTATTTCAATTATTATAAATAACTTTTTAATGACCTTGATCTAAAGACATTGCAATTTGCAACTCCCAAGATTATGGAGGACAATACGGGAAAAGGTTGCTCCCAAGGCTCTTTAGAGTCATTTTGTCTATCTTTTCATCTTTATTTGGCCTTTGAATAGTCACCTACACCACTCTCAATGGATACAAATTTTTGAGAGTTAAGAGCAATCAATGAAAGTTGAAGTAAATGAATTGATATAGAATTTTCAAATTTTCAAATATAAAAAATTATTTTAAGTTCAAAAAATTTAAGAGCTAAAAAATAAAATATCAAATTTTGAATTTAAAAGACTTAGACTTTGAATTCATCATTGAAGTAACTCATGAATTTTGTGTTCCTTTTTTAAAAAATGAAACGCGCTTAGATATGGTGCTGACAAAGTAGCTCCAAATTAAGTCTATAAACATCAAAATTTTTGTCATTGCAACATTTGCAACAAAATGAAATGTTATAGAATTTTTTTGTTTGAAAAGAAAAAATTCTTATTCTTCTTAAATTTAACAAATCTAGATGTTCCTAAAACGGTGTTCAACATAATACTTTCTTTAATGACATTCCATGATATTCATGAATGAATAATCAATTCTTTAGTACCTCATTTATTTGATATATTCTATACACATAAAAAGAACAATAATTTCCTTTAATGAAGGCCTTCACTCTACTTATAACCCATGCATCACTTTATGTACAAAAAATTCACATGAATGAGTCACCTTGTGATGAAAGAATAAATTACATTGTCTTAAAAATAAATTTTCTTTATTTATAACATCATGTATTCAAATAATATCAAGTCAATTTATATAATTTGTATCCATTTGAATTAAATCCCATTAAAAATAATCTAGATAGTCTTCTAAGAAAAAGAAAGTCTTCTATCCAGTTCCAAAACATTGAATAACTCCTAAAGTCCTATATGCCCCCTCGATAGACATTTGAAGTTTTGGTAGATTCTTATAAATTTAGTTCTTTGCATGATTTAAAAATAAATAAATTTGAAGATAGAAACATATATTAGATTTTTGGAAATATAATTTTATTTGAATCAGTACCTAGGAGCAAAAGTTATGCCACTTTAAGCCCCCAAAGCAATTTGCCAGACAACTAAAAATTGAAAAATCACAAAAATTTGATATTAAAATTTAAAATTTTGCATCTCATAGATTATATTTTTGTCTATATGGAAAGTTTGATTCATTCCATTTGAATTAGTGGTTTGAAAATTATGGAGCTTCTTGTTTTATGAAAATCATTGCATTTTTTTGAAGAAAAAAAACTATTGGATTGCTATTTGATTCAATTTTTGCCATTTTCAAGGAAAAAACTTTCATAAGGTTCAATTTTATCTAAAACAAGCTCATTATTGGATGTAGAGTGCTTCAATTATGTCTTTGAGCTATTAATAATTTAGTATTTTCTAGTATTTCATGCCTATCCCTACTTGAAGAAAATTTAAAGAATGAAAATCAAATATTTTTTGTTGAAATATTTTCTTAGATTTTCAACTCAATTCTTCAAGATACAATTTTAACAAAATCAAAATCTATAATGCAAAAAATTTAAGATAAGAAGATTCAAAGTCTTATAATCTAGTCACCCAATGTACAAAAAATCTTGTTTTCTTCATTTTACACACAAAATATCTTGCAATCTACGAGATCAAAGTTTTTGAAATTTCTTCCACTCATTCAAATACTACTCTAGTACAAGACCCTACAATTTAATATGCCAAAAGAATAATTTCAAATGTTTTTCCCCTTTGCAATAGAAATGGTAATTTTGGGTGGATTTTGATGAAGAAATGGCCTTGGGACTTCATGGATTAAAAAGAATTTTCTTTTTTTAAAGCCTACTAATTTATAGAGATTCAATTCTATTTCAGATATTACTTGAGGTATTCGAATTTATATTTGCAAAATTATATATAAACCTATACTGAATATTTTCCAAAGTATCCAAAGTTGAAAACCTCGAGATAGTCTTCACAAATAGATTTTTATTTTTGAAAAGTTAAATCAAAAATAATAATTGCATTTATATTTTTCAATTACAAATTCAATGCGAAAGATACTCGAAAATTAATAAATCTAATGATGTAACTAATTACAAATGAAATATTCAGTTTTCAGTTTTCAATTTTGTTGTTAATATTGGTGATAGCAATTATAAATGTAAAATTTGAAATCTATAACTTTTGTTTATAAGCCAAAGCCGTTTGCAAGCTACGGTTCACTAATTCTTAGACAACTCTTTGTACTCTTTTGCTCGCTCAATGGGCATTCTTGTCTATAGTAATAGCATTTGATTTCTAAATTGTTTTAAAAATGTTTTGCATTAGATTATTACGGAGTACAAAATTTCAAGGACCAAATTTTAAAATTATGTTTGCATAAAGAATATATTAAAATTTTAATCTTCCAAAACAAATTATCTTGAAGATGTAGAAATTTGAAACTTCTCTACAATAACATTTTGTCCAAAAAATGCGAATATTTTGAGGATAAAAAAGATTCCATAAAGTTCATTTAAAGATTTTCACTCATAACCTCATCCAAAAGTTTAAATCACCAAAAAATGTAATATAGAGAAATAAACAATCAATTAAAAATCTGAATTTAATAAACTCAACTATCTAAAGACAATACTAAAAGTACTGGATGATTTTACTTTTCACATAAGTCTCTTTTTGAAAAATTTAGAGCTACTAATTCCATTTACATCCTATTTTTCTTTAAAGCTTTTGAATTTTGGGTTATGTAATGACCTAATGAATCTACTGGTCTTCTATTAAATATCTCAGTTAAACTATGAAAATTCATTTTCTTTCAAATTTACAATTTGTTTCAATAAATAATACAATGTAACCATCATCAAAATTTGAAAGCTTGCCACTATATTTCTTCCTATGAAATGGTTAATAAAGTTAATAATCTGAATTTTTCCGTAATGATGACATAGAATTTTGTAGATGCTTTAATTGTAATTTTTAATTGTGAAAAGATGGATGTCTCTCCACATAATTGAAGTTCAAATTTTTTTCACTCTTCTACGCACCAATTTTGCTACTATATATGTGGTTATCATAGTTGGTAAGAAATTACTTTGAAAAAAGATGCAAGAATTTCAAATAAATGATTTTTTCAATAAAAAATATGAAAAAATAATAATTTTAAAAGAATATTTTCATATTTAGGATGTATCAAATTTAAGTTCTAAATTTAATTAAATATTTGGCATGAAATGTCAATCTTTGCAGTTGGGTACATAATATACAAATAAGTCTTGTTATTTTATTTTTGAGGTATGAAATTACATGTGTTTTATAAGTTATAAATATTTATATCTTTTTTGTAAATATTTGTACAAACTAAAGTTTCCATATTATTCAATAATTAGAAAGTCAATAGACCATGGTTATAGATTCAAAGCTCAAGTTGATATAAAATATCCAATTGTTGGAGTTTTTTGGACCCAGTCCTAGTATAGGGGCCCCTAGGGATTTAGATCATGGGCCCTTCACATTAAACGGGTAGTGAGTAACTAAAATGCAATTAGTGAGACTTCAAACAAGGAGAGACTTGAGAATAGTTTGTTTTTTTATTACTAGTTCTACACCTCCACGGGAACTACATCAAGGTGGAAGAAATTTTCTTGGAAGTACAGCAGACTCATCTAAAAGACAAAAAATGGCATTGTTGTGTTAAAAGGTACGGAGTACAAGATAAAATTTAGCCACATATGATTGTTATAAAAGAAGAGGTCATGAATGAAGTGATTTGACTGATTTTTGTGTCCTTGTTGAGCGCATGTTTGGCCAAAAGTATTTTTTTCTTAAAGAATTTTCTTTAGAAGAAAGCTATTAGTGCTTGAAAAAATGTTGTCAAGGTCGGCAACAAGGGAATCTATAAATTAAGAGCAAGGTATTAGTATCCTTTCATCAATATCCTTGCCATTCCAATTTCTTTCCTTAGCATTACAGAAAGTTTGGGTCCTGTGGAGGGCCGTCTAACAAGCCGCCGAATGTGCAAATCAAGAGAAAAGATAAATTAAAAAAAAAAAAAAATTTTAGTCCTAGTCCTGCGTGGCTTACACCCTGACAATGCTTTTGAAGAATTTTTTGATTTATTATCAACATTTTTTAATTTTTTAATACTTTTTTCTGTAAATGCACATTTTACTGTAGTTGCAATGGCCCTTAGCAAGGTCTAGATTTCTCCTAATGTTTTCATGAGGTTGAGCAAGCCTTGCTGCTCATGTTTACCTTGACATAGAACTTCTATATCAGATCATGATTCCTAGTGAACAATGGTACGAGGAAGAACTTTGGTATTTGTAGCAGCTATAGTGCCTTCTACAACTTGCCTAAGTGATTGTTTATTCTAAGTTTCTAACCCTTACTACAAATGTGTCTTATTAACCCTTAAAGGATAGACCCATGACCACTGATTTCAAGCCTCATTACCTATCACTCAATTTTCTATCATTTTGCAACTAGATATGAATGAAAAATTTTATATTCATTTTTCAAAGATGGAACTACGTGTCTTCTATACTTCATAAATTTTCTAGATTTTTTTGTGAAAAAATGTATTTTAAAAAGAATTTTTGAAGAAAAAGTGAATGAAAAATCATATCAAATAGAAAAATATTTCAAAAAATCTGAAAATTTCACCATGTGTGTATATTATGGTGACAAACATCATAGTGTAACATTACAAAAAATATGAGGCCTCAACAAGGCTGCGAGTGCTGATTTTTGGGACCCGCAGAGTGCAATTACGGATTTTTTTTTTTGAAAAAAAATTAAAAAATGACGTCACGTTGACGTGGCCCTTCGACCACGTTACATTTCCAATTTCCCAATTTTTTTTTCCCGGTTTTGTTCCGTAATATCACTACGAGGGTCCAGGCTTAGAAGCCTTGTTGAAGCCTCATATTTTTTGTAATGATTCAACTTCCGTATCACTCTATAATTAGAGAAAAATAGACATTGAAAATGCATTCAAAGTTCATATTGCAATAAAATACTCAATATTAAGAATTTTTTCAAAATTCAAATTGGAGTAGAAACTAGAGAAACGCCACTAAATGGCGCTGACGTCGCTTCTAGGTTAAGCAGAACACTAACACTACAATTGGGCAATCTTGCACAATGTATCCAAAAGTGGCAAACACACCTAGCCGTTGCCATTAGACCCCCCTGCATGCACTCCAATTTGGAAAAAATCAAGTATCGTTGATGGAGATATTGAATAAAATGAGTCCTCCTTCCACGGCCGTCGATCTGACTGGTGAAAGAAATTCATTGACAGTTGATGGCGCCGTCCTCACAGGCGATCTTGGCTGTCATTTTCCTTTGCTCTTGTGTTTTGGGTTTGTCGTTTGCATGAAGGTTGCACCTGGTATCGACTGCGTGAAGGTTTTAGAGCGAGGGAGGTGGATTTGGAGAAGTGTTGCCGCATTGGTGTGCGCATTTGTGATCTCGTAAGCGTGAACTCAATTTGCAAAATTCCAAGGATGAATAGTTGCATTTTTGTCCTACATAGAAGGTTCTCTTTCATTGATCGGACAAAAAAATGTTTGTATTGGCATAGAAGCGTTAAAAACCCAAGAAGGATGGATTGGTTACCGTGCAAATCATCCTTTTCGGTACAGTGGGAATCATTGGCTTTAACCCCTAAAGTCCCATTGTCCCCTTGAGGGACAAATCAGATTTTGAGCAGGTACCTATGGGCTCAATTTTTAGTGAAACTTTTTTAAACTTTTTAATAAGATAGAAAAACGGACTAGCTTTGTGGGAATATAATTTTTATTTCAATTGGTGCCCAGGAGCAAAAGTTATACCACAAAAAGCTTCAAATTGAACTCGGTGGGCAGCACAAATTTCTGTGCAAAAAGTCAAAATAAATAATAATTTTTTTTTTTTTTCTGAAACTTTATATTTTTGTCTACATATGAAGCTTTTGATTCATTTTATCTGGACTAATAATGAGCAAGTTATAGACAATCTTGTTTTCAAGCAATCTAAGCATCTTTTTGAAAAAATAATTTGTAGGATTCATTTCTGAATGCAATTTTTACAATTTTTTACAATTTTTTTTTTGAGAATGTTGTGTTTGCTTGCTAAAACAATCTCACTATTGGGATTATTATATTTCAATCCCATCTAAGAGCTATTAATGATTTAGTTCTTTTTTCAATCTTGGACTTATTTCTACTTAACAATTTTTAAAGAATGAAAATCAAGTGTCTTTTCTTTGAATTTTTTTTGGTAGACTTTGAGCTTACATCTTCAACATAATAAATTTTAAATTCAAAGTCTGTAGTGCAAAAAATTTCCACAAATGGCGGTCAAAGTCATTTGAAAATACAGATCAGTGTTCAAAAAAACTTTCTTTTTCAACTTTGAATGCTAATATCTTCCAATCTATACGGCCAAACTTCATGAAATTTTTACCACATGATCTTTGACAAGTGAAGTACAAGATTCTATGGTTGGATTCTACAAAAATATTTTTTTTTTGTGTTCTTGGGTGAACAAAGCCAAAATGGCAGTTTTTAGTGATTTTTGACAGAAAAATGGCCTTGGGACTTTAGGGGTTAATCAAATACACCAAATATATACAGTCAATATCTTCTATTCCTCGAGAAAGAAAGGCTTATTAGTGCATAGAGAGATCTTGGACTGTGTTTTCAGTTTCTATAGTACCTGCTTTGTTCAACTTAGTTGCTTCGTTTGATGTGGTCTTGAAGTATCGCAAGGTTTTTAGAGATGTATGGTGCTAGTCTGCTAGATGGTTTTCAGAGAGGGCTTTTGTTTTGTATTGTAGCTGGAGTATTGCTCTCTGTATTTGGTTCTTAGAGGCAACAAGGATTTACCTTTGGATCTGTAGTTCTAGTATGTTTTTTGTACTTGGTTCACAGAGCTCTTTCTTGAAAATGAATTTGTTGTGGTTTTGAATAGGGTTTGTTAATGGCACCACCAATGTCTCAAATACTAAACAAAGCAGCTCGTAAAGGGAAACAGATAGAATTATTAGCAAATTACCAAGGAAAAAACACAGAATCTCAGTTTGCCAACATGACAACAAATGAAATAAAGAACACTTCTACTGGTTGTGTAAAAATGGTCAATTTTATTAAAATGGTGGTATTTCAAGTGCCACTTTGATGGTGTGCCATTTTCACCATCTAAGACAAGTATAGATTTCAGAACGGCTGTTCTTAATCATCTAGGATAGGTATAGATTTTGGATAGCCGTTCCGAACTGTTTTCATGCCATTTTAAAAAAATATCGCCATTTTCATGAAATTGTCCATAAAAGCTTTGCAACAAATGGGATAGTGACACATCATCAGATGACATTCCAGGGCACTGGGAGACTGTGAGTTCCCGGAGAGTTCCCTGCGTTTTTAGACTGTAGAAACGCAGCTATCGTAGCTAGCTCATGTGGCACATACTATGCCACATCATATTTGGAAGAAAATAAATTTACTAAATATTTTCTAATAGTCCATAACCGTTGTTCATAGAATCGAGCCAGATTGGGGAATGAGCCTGGAACAACCCTCCAATGCCTAGGAATGTCATCCAATGATATCCCTTTTGAAAATGTTTTTCTCTAAAATTGACATTCTCTTACAATGTGCTCAAAAGAGGCAATAACTGCCTTACTACTATCTAGACAATCTTGCATATATAACACTTCTCCACAACGCACTAAATCTATCCCTAGACTTCTCATTATTGTGTCCTTCAAACGCTTGGCTCTGATTCACTAACGCATTTGAAAAACACATACCTAACTCTCATTTGCTAACTATTGATTTTGGTTGATTTTGGTTTGGGTCCATCTATGTGGCAATTCAGTGGTCTAGGAATTACATACCACATCTAAATTTTTTTTTTTTTTGAATATTCATCATTTTCACTCATTAATAATACAAAAATATTAATTTTAGGAAAAGTTGCTTCCAATTGTGCTGAATTGCTTAACCCCTAAAGGTCAAACACTATCATCAGGAAAAATTTCAGCCCTCTAAAAGGCCGCTAAGGAATTGATTTATGGGCCCCCTTTGGTACAATTTCAGAATAATTTTTTTTGGAAAAAAAATATTAAAAAAATAAAAATATGACATGGCACTAGTGCCACGTTAGCACCCAATATTTAAATATTAAAAAATATTAAAAAATAAAAATAAAATTTTTTTATTGTGATTTTTTTTTATAATTGCACTGGGCGGGTGCAGAACTTGCGGCCTTTTGGAGGGCTGAAATTTTTCCTAATGGTTTTCACCAAAATCGCTCCAAATCAGGCATTTCTAGTACAAGTACCAAATTTAAAAAGAAAAAGAATTTTGAACAAATGTAACCATAGGATCTTGTAGTACACTAGTTTGAAAAGTTGTGGAAAAAATTTCAGAAATTTCCACCATGTGGATTACAAGATGATAGCGTTTGAGTTCACAAAAATCCATTTTTTGTCCTTGCAAAAACCCGGGCAGCTGCACTTCACAAGGTCACATTTGTATCAAAATTTGTCCAAAATGGTGGTTACTCTTTGGACTCATTCTTCACATCAAGTTGGCTACATGCTTGAAAAATTTCAGATCATATGGAATTACACAACACATAGGAAAAAAATAATAAGTAGAAACAAGTAGAGAATGATTCAAAGTACTAAATTGTTAAGAATATAATTATGGAATTGAAAAATGTCATACCCAACGGTTGTAATGTTGTAATAAACAATCTACAGCTAATGTTTCTATTTAATTTCAAAAATATTAAAAATTGAGTTGAATAAAGGACTTCAAAGTTTATTTTAGAGTAGAGATTCCATAACTACCCTCAAACTAAGAATCTTCATAACTTTCTTTACATTAATCAAAACAGAATGCTTCAAAGTGTCCCGCATATATATAAATCTAAAGAACCAATTTCAAATTTTTTGTTTTTTTTAAAAGTGATATTTAAAGAAGTTATTTGAGCTGCCCGGGTTGCCCCCCCTTCCAATGAAATCACTTATCATGCAATAACTTTTTAACCATGTAGTCAAAAGTTATGAAAATTGTTGGGCCTTAAAGCTACTCCTTGGACACATCTTGTATAAAAACTTCGTTTGTAGCGAGCTGCCCAAAATTGCTATGTTGTCAAAAAATAGTGTTTGGTCCTTTCAATGTTAATATTGACGGTTTTGGATACTTCCACCTTAGTATATGAAATCTCAAGACTTTTGATTCATTGAGAATCTTCAAATTCCATTCAAATAAATATTATGTACATTTTTTTTATATACAGTTTTTTGAAAGCAAACATATATCAATTTTTTACCTTACCAATGGAGGTGGGTCTTAAATGGTGTACAAAAACATGTTGTAAAATATTCAAGTCGTAGAGGCTAAACAAAAAAAGCATAGGCAATTTCTAGAGTGATTACAAAACCCGGTTTAACAATTGAGTCTACAAGGTGGTTAGCTTTGGAATTCATTTACTTCCAAACCGTAATTGTTTTTTACTTCAAATTTAAAAAAATTGTAGGACACAAAAGATACTACAACACTAATGTTTGGTCATTTATATTTTGTTTACTTATTTTCAGCTATGGGGCATGGAGTGAAATTCAACAAAGCATAGACTCAGTTTTTGAAGTCATTGTATAGTACATGTCTTCAATTCGTTGTAAAATTTTACATCTTTTTAGAAATAAATTTGAATAAAAAGTAAAATGTTCAATCCATATCAAATGCTATATATACTCAAAAAATCTGCAAATTTCTCTAGAGCTTTACACATTAGAGGGGATTTGAGGGTCTTGGAGGGCTTTGAGTTCCCCTGCATTCCCAAATTGTAGGAACGCAGCTGCAAGAGCTGGGTGATGTGGCACAACGACTACCACGTCATTTTTGAAAAAAAATTGAAAAATTCTTTTGCTTAAAATGGTATTTTGGTAAAAAAAATGATTTTCTTTTATTTTTTTCTGGAATAAATAATATTGACACGCCTGTACCGTCATTCACTAAATTTGGCCAAATTAGAAAACGGGCCTGAAATAGCCCTCCAAGACCCCCAAATCCCCTCTAATGTTAGTATAGAACATCATGGTGCATTTTATTTATGGTGTTATTTTAATATTACGTTTGCAAATTCATTTTTCCAAACTATCAGTCAGTATTTCAAAAAAAAATCTACGTTTTATATAGACTTTTACTAGTAGAAAATGTAGGAGTTTTAACAAAATTTTGTTGATTTGGTCGCGTTGTCCCAGTCACTATTTTCTTGATTTCAATAGAAATTTGTTAAAATTAACAGATTTTTGTTGAAATCAACAAAACAGTGACCGGAACAATGTGACCAAATCAACAAAATTCTATTAAAATTCCTGCATTTTTTACTAGTGTTTTAAATGAATAGACAAAGAATATCAATGAAAACTTGATTAACAATATAATCCAATGCTTTAAAGGCACCAATATCCGTATAAAAATTTCCATTGTCAAGGTCTCTCGACCTAAAAACAAGGCCTCAAAAATCAGGCGTCACTAGTTGTACAGAGTAGAATGAAACCCTAGTTACATTTTACAATTCTTTTGGAAAGAAAATGAATTGACAATAAAATCTGCATTAAATTCATGTTTTTAATATTATGATTATAGTAGATACTTTGAGCTATTTCATCATTGTACAACTTTGGCCATACTGGTTTTCATTTATAATATACCAAATGAAAGAGACCCAATTTTTTATCTATAAAAAAACAAATTGTAGAAAAAATAATTTTCTTGCCAAAAATTGTTACTTAGAAATAGGGCAACAACCTTAAAATAGTTACTACAACAAAATTCACAAGATAAATTGAAATGACCTTGTTATTATTGTGTCTAATAAGATCATGTATCATAAAAAGATACTTTGTAAGACTTACATAATTTTTTTTAATGTGGATTGCTTATTGTTTCTAGTATATCTTTATTTGCATTATAGGTAGTTATTCTAAAGCACCAGCTATTCTTGCCTAGTTGGTTATAAAGCTTCTTAAATTCAAGATGTGAGTAGTTGTAAATTAGAGAATATTAATTAGACAACCTAATTCAAGTGACTATCTTAAGGTGGGAACTCATTTAGCACATTTTGTAATATTTATTTGTATCTTGACAAATATAGAATGCATGAGGTATAAATAGATTAGACTAAAGTCATAGAATTCTGATGTCACAAGATTAAAGTAATAAAATGAAGCACCTCATTGAAGCTATAGAATTTTGATTCTATATAAGTAAAGCCGTAAGATGAAACTTCACAGTGAAGCCATGACTTGCTACTTTAAAGTCATGGAATTTTGATGTCACACAAATAAAGCGATGAAATGAAGCACCTCATTGAAGCTATGGAATTTTGATACCATATGACTAATGCCATAGAGTGAAGCTATGACTAAAGCCATAAAATGAAACTTCACAAGTGAACCCTTGACTTGTTGTTTCTAAGAGTTGATGAATAATTTCAAGCACAAATTTATCAATAATATTTATTTTGTGTTGAATTTTTTTTCAATGGAATGAATATGTTAGTAAGGAAATTATGTCTAATTCTAAGTATATTCAACAAGTGTGAATAAGAGTGTTAATAGAGAGAGTTCAATGTATTGAAATCTTTGTGTAGATTGTTCGTGAAGTCTTCCAAAAGAAAGCTCTTTATAAATCCTTCAAAGATTTGCTTCTTGCAATAAAATTCTTGTATGATTGATCAAGTGCTTTGAGCTACTTTGATACTCAACAGACTCTACCACATGCTATGAGTTTCTGAGACCATATCCAAAAAAACAATTTCCACAAACCCATTGGATCCTTGCTAATGGCCACGGGTTGTGCACCATCTACAATTCTTTTATGCTTCACAAGGAACTATTGCCTCTTGGAAAGATCTATTGCTTGGCTACGACGGCGAGTCTTACCTATCCATTAACGTTATGCAATAGTCAAACAGATCTTCGAACAGGCTCTTTGTGATAGCGTACCTCACGGACATTGTATTCCTCATCACCTTGGAAACGTCAATTTACGTTGTCTCGATGATGAGGGTGTATGCATGGAAGTGCATCAATGATGGAAGGTTCATTTTGTTCCCCTAGACTGGTCTTAACTACTATTCCTTCCATCCTCTGATATCGGTGTGAAGATTAAATTTCCGCCACTAAAGTTTGGGGAGTCGGAAATGGAACCCCAAATCTTCAATTGGCCGTCATTGATAGCGTGGAGAGCAGGGGTGTAGCCTTGGTTAATTCTTCCTTGTACTCTTCCTCTTCCTCTGAAGTAGCAATTGTGTCCAAGGAGTTTGCAGCTCCTTTCATAGTCTTACACAAGTACATTTCTCACGGACAACATTTTAAAAAAAAAAAAAAAAATAATCCAACCAACTTCACTTCACTGCAAGAAAGAATACATCAGTCCCAATCGAGCATTTTCTAAGAGCCTCTCACTTTCAGCACTCTTTTGCAAACAATATTTACACCCCCAAAAAGAAGGTTTCAAGTCATCCGCAATGATGCCGTCTCCACCTGTTTGCCTGTACCAAGATATGCCTTCTGGCCTGGGTTTGTACTTTCTATCCTCCCTGCAAGCGCCACCACCAAAGCCAGACTCCCTTTCGTTTGAAGCAAATGAGAAAATTGGAGTGCAAAGAGACCAATGCCTGCAGTTTGCACGAGGAGTAATAAGTTCCATTGCAGTAAGTTAGTACCGCTTTCAGTGCTTGCAAGCAATATGCCTCGGTCTTTGTTGACCACGTTGGGGTGAGATACAGTATCGTTCTGGCAACAATGGCAGAGAAAGACTGAGCTTTGATTGGAATGTCGAAAGTAAGAAAAGAAAAAGGCTCTTTAACTTCCATCACTCAGGTTCGCTGCTGCGGTAGAAAGGAATGTCTTTTGGCACGGGTCAAGCTAGGGTGTCGCGTAGCTTGATTTCCACATGCCCATAATGACAACAAGCCCTCATGGCATGGGCCTTGGGGATCCAAGCCTCTCGAGTACGACTGCAGCTTGGTGCCCCCAAAACCTCTTTTGTACCAGTGGCTGCTTGCAGCTTGCGAAATGATGAGCCTCCTTCTCAGCCTGACACTTTGCCCTTGCTCCACCCACGCAATCGTTGCCACCAGATTTGTGGGCTTGTCGGCTTTACGGGACTCCTTCGTGTATGACAAACTGTACACTGAGTCCATGATAAGGCTACAACGACCGCTGGCTGTGCAGGCTTTGAATTTTTTAAAAGAAACGAAGCGAGGGTCTACCACTCTCCCGGCTTAATTTCAGGAGAGGCATGGAGCTGCTCTCAAGTCTTTTGCATGTGTAGTGCCCCCAGCCAGAAAGACAGCATGAGTAGCACTGACTTTAGTTGAGACTTCCAAAAACGCAAGAATCAGGCATTGCAATGAGGTGAATACCGACAAAGAGAGACACAGAGCACTGGCTGTGAAAAGTCAGCAATTTTGGAACCACCCGAGAGTGAGAAACAAACGTTATTGTCATTTCGACAGGCTTGTGATTTCCTAGAATATGAAAATTCAGCATGTACAGATTGTTCTTAAAGAATTCGGAGCCAAAACCAAATTAGTTACAATTGCCTAACAAAACTGCATGTGGGATGCCGTGATCATCCTCGATGATTGATGATACTAGTGTACTGTCTACTAGCATAATGGCAGACCTCCCTTCTCCCACTCGGATGTAGGGGCCTTTCCTACTTAGTGGAATTGTTTTTTGGTCACATAAGCTCCCTGTTCCATCCTTTAGTGGGATGGAGACGAGGAAACTTGGATTTGATTTGGGGTTGTTACCAATAGTTGATTTTGGAAGGGTCAGAATCTCACTGCGTTCCGTGTGAATCTCCGGTCTCCCTGTGTCTGCTTCACCCATCTCAATATGCTTGCAATTGCTGCAGAATTATTGAAAATCCTGCACGGCACAAGGGTCACTGCCAAGCTTGAAAGGTTGCTATCTCGATCATTATTAACACGTAACGTTAGAGCCACATGAGCACCTCCTCATATATACTTAAAGAGGGTCGAATTCATAAAAATGGTATGTTCCAAAGTCCCAAAATTGTGACCTCTATGTGCACCGGGCTTTGGAAACTAGGACTTCTATGTGCCCCGGGCTTTAAAAATCAGGACTGATACAGAAGTGAGGATTCAATCAAGCTGCTGAAACTGCACCAATTTCACTGAAATCCGTTATTTTAACAATCTGAGGTTTAAGTATATCACTTGTAATAAATTCCTTATTCTAAATTGAACGTTTCAAAGCAAGCCTAGGGAACATTACTATCGTATTTTTGCCCTTTAGAGTGTTTGCTCAAATCCTCGTTGTAAATTGATCCCTGTTTAGCAACGAAATTTTATATATGTCATTATTTTAGGTCAAGTTTCATGCAGACAACAAAGTGAAAATGCTCACGAGGAATCATTGCTTCAATTCTAATTCCAAGTTGACCGAACTCCATCCTTACCTATTCTTAACCTCGTAGTATTTCAGCATTTTGCCTTCCCTGTAGCTAGCGTCTTTCCGTTCATCACTCCCGCTCAATTCAGAGGGGTAACCTGGCCGTCGCCGGTATTCTTTCCATAAAGTTTTCAGTATCTGGTCCTGCACATGAATTCAAACAACGAGCTCTTGTATTTCAACTCCCCAATCAATGCAATATGTTCTTCATAAGATACAACGATTACTATTTCAGCTCGTCTACATGCTTCAAAGTACTTCAATGTCAAATTCCTTAAATTTTGCACCTCCTTAAAAGAGTTAGTAAGCTGGTAGCGAGAAAAAGGAAACTCCTCAGATCTCTACCGGTCCTAATTTAATTTAGAGCTAAGAGCTAAGGTAACAACACCTAATAGTGACCTGTTTGCAAAAGTATCCCATCTAGAATCTTGCCTAAAATGTACAGGGTCCATACATGAGAAACTAGGGTCGATTTTAGGTACACCTATTTTCAACACTACAAGAATTTATAGTTTATTCATGTAGAACCTAAAAGATGCTTTCTAAGAGAATCTAGAATCCCCTTGCCAACAAGACCCAACAAAAGCTTTACTAGGTCAATAATAGGAACCATGCTCAAACCCTTATTTGGACACATTAAGGTGTTGTTACTTTATGAGCACTTGAAATGGCACGATGTTGTCAATAATAAACGCCAATAGAAAGAATTTGACCATTACTACTTCACAGGAAGTTTTGAACTGTGGACACGGAAAATTTGAATCCCTTTACCGTTGGCTGAGAAGCGTCAATCCAGTGGAATTGCTTGACGTCATTATGGTGATCACTCCGGAACCATGTGAGTTGTTTTTTCACGAGGCTTCTGCCAGAGCCAAACAAAAATCCAATAAACTCCTGCCCAAAGTGAAAGCCCATCAACTAGAAAATAGTAGAAACAGATTCCAGGTTGGATCGTTCAAGGGAACTTGAAACCTGGCAGGCTAATAAATTCAGATGAAGTACTTGATTTCCAAGCTCACACCTTGATACGCGTTGAAAAGCTGAAAGAAAAACCAGGAACTTCTCCGCTGTGATCATGCCGCCGGCTTTGCGGCACTCCACCAGAAACTCCATTGCCTGTTTCATCTCCCACAAATTTTTAAATTTTTGTACCAGCACTAGGCATTATGTTATGTCCAATAATTATGCTCTCAATCGACTCCTGCCATTCCTAGAACTTGGCATGTTTATTTCTCATAACAACAGTTCACTTTCACATTTCCTATAAACATTTGGGATTCAATAGGAGAACTTGACATTATGTTTCAGATGGACTTTATCCAGCCAGACTGCCAAAGGTTATCAAGTCCAAAACTCCAACACGAAGTGCAAGATTTCAGCGGTGCTTACTTCTTGGTAGCCAATGCCACGTGACGCGGAACTTGTGCCGGGCTTTAATCCAAGATCCAGGAGGCATGATGCTTCATGAAGCAGACCAATTGGATCTGTCATCACCCCAAATCATAATTTACTACATCAGTTTGCTGATAAAACGGTGGATTTCAGTGAAATTGGCACAGTTTCAATCGTCGTATTGAATGCTCAGATCTAAGGTAAGCCATCCTACTTGCACTACGACTCAGTTGAGCCTATCTGTGCCATTGAGTAGCATAGTGCACATTTCACTATTCATACATAGTGGAACAAATAGATAATGACTTAGACCTAGTTCTTCAACCTTTTGACACTTGATCATAATCGTGGCACATCAAAGTAAACCATTTTAATCAAATATGAGCATGAGAGAATTGAATAAATTAACACCAACACTAGTGAAAACATCGTTTGCGTGGACCTAGAGAAATACCCAGGAAAAGACCCGCAACGAGTCTAATTGGTTATGTGACACGACACTCAAAAATGTAATCTAAACCCCTACCTGCTATCATTTGTTCGCAGCGAAGATCGATCCAGCGATACAATTCGGCGCGGTGCTGGTACAAGAAATAGCATTGGAAGTCATAGTCGGAATCCCACTGGGAGCCTTCCGTGTGGTGTAGCGTGTAGTTGTCGGGTCCCCATGGTTGCCCAGAGACCTGCAACTCCAACTAGGAAAATTAACTCCCGAATGGGTTTTCAATGTGTTTTTAGCAGTTTTGAGAAGTTCAGACGAGGACTTTCTTTTGCCTGCTTATTTTCATTTTACAAATTCACACGCGCAGTGTTCTTCACTGATTCTGGCGATATCAAATTTGTTCCCTCCGGAATTGTAATTTTCACAATATGATCAATCAAATGGTTGTAATAAAACAGTTAATCCTTCGTTCTTTGTGGGGATAACCAGTGTCGTTCGTTATCCTTTGCAGGTTTATCATATCCCTGAAATTGACCTACAGTACAAAAAATATGTGATAGTGAATAACAACGGCTTCACAGTAAGCCAAGTCATTTACAGAGGCATTCAGAAGCTAATATACATAAACATAAATTTGTTTAGAACACACTTATGAAGTGATGTATTATTTTGTAAAATTTGAAACATTTAACCGAAAGTCACTCAACATTTTACAAACTATGTACAGATCTACCTTACATGTTGAAGGCTGACTCCAAAGACGACAAATATAGTCAGATCATAAGAGGGCAAATCTTATTCTATGTTATTAAACAAATTTTCAATTTTGGAGCCTATTAATGTACGCATCGTACACATCTTGAAACTGACAGCTTAAAGTTTTAGAGGTTTAGGCTTCAAAATTTTGACAACTTAAAAGATATTCAAATGACCAAAAGTTATTCATTTCGTCAAATACAGTATTTCCAATTCATCACCAAAGTTCAATGCAGGTGTCCCTGTTTCATACTAGAGGGGTACTGTGTGCCGGTTTCAAATTTTACTGATTTTCCCTACCAGTGAGGGAGGGAATTAGCGTCACCTTGAAAGTTGGTGTCACCACAAAATTTGGTTTTTGTGTAAATTGACACAATAAGGTAATATTTCAACCTACACTAATTCAAAAATAGTGAGACTTTGGACAAATCAGTGAGTGTCGAGGAGTACAGTTTCCCCCCGAGCGTTTCCCTGTCAACTTCCAGGAATGACATTTTCTTTTGCATTGCATCAGTAGAGGAAACTATCATTAAAAACGGACCAGGGTCGACAGCAATGTACGTGGGTACGAACTAACCAGTAGAACTTGGAGCGCGCGGCGCAGTCGGAACCAGTCGTTGCGCACCAGCGTGTGCGCGGTGACCGAGTCGCCTGCTTGCGCCAGCATGTGTACCGCAATGTCCCACCCGTCCGGCTGACTGACGAAGCGACGAAATTCGGCTTCAATGGCGGCGCTCACAGTCGGAGAGGCGCTCATGGGCGACGCGGCGGCCGCTTGGCTCCTGCCGCTCATGTACCTGGGCCAACGTAATTCAACCGCAAATGCAATGGTAAGCCACGCCTAGGCCAAAACGTACACGTACGTCGAAGTGCTCGAGTGCCCAGCCACACAAGTCTAGAAGCTGAGCTCCTAAATCGAGGAAATTGATTTCATGTTCTTGTCATCGAAATGAGGTGTTTGCACCCAGAATTATAGCGCCACTTGAAATGAAAGGAATGCCCTATGTAGAGATTTCGGGTGCATATACCTTAAAGACGGACTGAACTTTCAATGCAAATCTAGTTTTCCAAATTTTCTGGCAGTCTACAGTAGTTAGTCTCTAAAACACCAACTAGCCCGGCTGCACAATCAAACCAAATTAGTATGTAGAATCCCGACCCCAGAATACACAGAGACCCCCTAGATGTCTCCTGTTCAAGATGTTTCTCATAGGTACATCTTGCAGCTCGGGGGTTCCCGATTCTACATCTGTCCATGGATTGGTTGCTAATCTGGATTGAGACGCTATATGGCCCTGGCATGAGCTGGTATTTGGCAATAACTTAGTGGTCACTTCCCTTGTTGGGGGCTCTCATTGTTGGACATAACTTGCCATGTCCTACACTGCATTCTTCAAAAACTCTAACAACGTTGGAGATTGTCCTTCATCTCAAGTCCAAATTTTCAACTGATCTTTATGTCTTGTGATTTTCAACTGATCTTTATGTCTTGTGATTTTCAACTGATCTTTATGTCTTGTGATTTGAAACTCATCTTCATGTTGCAAATGTGGAGGCTCATTTGACTGAGTAGAAAATGAAGAGAAGATGGGGTATTAGGATACCGTGACCCCTTCTGTAGTTCTGTTAGTGGGTTTCACACTTGTCATATTCAATGTTGAATTGAAAACTCTATTCAAAGAGTCGAGTACGCTGACTCTTGAAAGTGTGAAACCCACCAGTAGTCCTCTTATCCCACTCAACCTTGGAAACACTCAAACTTGAGTATTTTGCCTCCTACACTAGCCTGGGACCCGCTAATGAATGGTGCGGTGGTGGGAGCGTACCAGCGCAGGTAAGTGCAAGTGCCGCCCACAACGATGGGAACGCGGTTGCGCGCCAGCACAAGCTCCGTGGCGGCTCTGGCATCTTTGCAAAACCGGCTCGCTGAGTACTCTGCCCCTATGAAACAAAAATCAGTTGGTTTCTCGTAAGGAATCCATTGCAGTAGTTGCTTCACAGAGTTACATCCCACAACATTTTGTTCTTTCTTGGGCTCAAAATTGGTAGATCATTAATGCAATGAATCGAAAATCCTTACATTAATCAACGTACACTCTTACAAATAACATTAACATTAACATTAACATGAATACATTTGTGTGAAATGCGGCAAGTGTGCAGGATGCTCTGGAATGTCATTTTAGGGAGGTTTTGTCATTTAGGTGTACTGTACAATACCACAGGTGGTAACTGGCCACAAACCTTCAGTGGGAGAGACCATGTCAAGCAGGTGGTGGTGCACGCCCTGCGAGAGAAGCAAAATATTACCATAGGTAAGAATAAGGATTGGTGACGAACAGTGAACTCTGTTATGAACAATGTCAGGGTGGGAGATGGCGAACAATGCCGAAAAGTGTGGTGTTGTGTCAGTATGGACTTGTGGACGGCGTTCGAACTTTGTTCCTTATTTTATAGGAGACGGTTTCATGCAAAAAATCAATGTCTTAAAAAAGGTGTGACAAGCCTACGTCACAGGTCTGTTAACACGGGCTCCCTAAATAAAGATAATTTAAAAAACAGCAATTTGTTGGCGGGGTTGACGTGCCGTGTCAGGTTGACCACCAGTAACTACCCCTGCATTACAAAAATAGATCAGTAGACTTTGCAACCGATCGCAAACTGAACCCACCTCGCGTTGCTGCAAGGGCGTTTTGGCACTTCCCACGTTCATGCCTGTGTACACCTGCAATTCAAGGGGTTTCAATTCAATAAGCACACCTGCAGTGACGGATTCAGTGCGCTAGCTCTTCCTCCTTCTGCTCACTCTCAACCAAACAGAAAATTCAAAGCATGTACTCCACTCGAAGGGAACCTAGCTCGGCATCTTCACCAGTGCTCCAACCGAATTACCATTCACGTTCCAGAACTGGTAAAAACGACGACGGTTCGTACTCTACTTCGACGAAGATTGCAAAGCTATTTTCGAAGGATCCAGCATGGACGTCGAATTCAAACTCTTTCGACACCGAATCAAGATAATCTAGTCTCCGGGAAATGCCAACCGAGTTCGTTGTAACGCACAGGAAGAACGGGGAGGTAAACGCCTCCCCGTTCTTCCTGTGACGTACGGTACTACGGTAGTGGCAACAGAACTTCATTCTTGCGAATCAGTTCAGTGAGTCGCAAGAAAAGGCGCTCTCACTACGAGGAAAACAGACAGCAATGATTCCGTAACAGCACAAACTGCTCAAAGAAACTGATTGTAATTGGGTTGAAAAAGTGAGCAAGAGAGGCAAGTGCACACATCGAACTGGAAACAAAACCTGGAGGAAGGGAAGAGAAGGGACTGATTGATGGGCAGACACTTACGAAAAAAAAATTTGAAAAACAAAAGGAGTTGTACTGAACATTCGAACCTGAATGGAGTCGGCACTGATGATCTCGCCGTCGAGCTGCTTGGCCAACGCTATCGCCACGCGCGACTTGCCGACGGCCGTGGGACCTGCGATGACGACGACGCGACCCTTGTGCAAGCTCTTCGCCGACCTGCCGCGCACGTCCACATTGTCCAACCGGCCAGTAAATTCCAAGCACCCCACGTTACCATTCTTCCCGGCTACCGACGACGACGACGACGACTCCCCGTCCGTCAAAAGCTCAAGCGCTTGCTGTCGACTGGCCAGCGTCGCGCGCACACCCACTGGTACCACCGGTACCGCCCGCGTCAGGCAAACCTTGACATGGCAGCATTGCAGCTGTCCCAAACCCAATCTACCAGCACCAGCCACCAATTCACCTCCGCGACTGCTGGACAAACTCGCCGCACTACTCCAGCCTGATGGCGGACTCCACACGAATCCCATCGTCAATATTCCAACGTGAATCTAAACGTGAATATATCCCGACGTCAATCCTATGAATCTCGTCGTGAATGCCAGCCGGGAGTCCTCCGTCGGATTCAGCTCCCACTCGATCGATCAGTGAGCACGCAAACTCGCAAACTCGCTACTCACAGAGTCACAGCGATTGATACAACTTGTGTGTACACTTCGAACTTTGATACAACTTGTGTACGTTCTAGTGTCGATCGAAGTTTGGCGCCTGTGCTGATCGATCTTCTCACTCTAGCTACACTAGGCGACTACCAGTGAGTCCTTTGTATTGTGGCGCTTGTCACGTCTCATTGCTCTATTTATCTATAAGCTTCTTGGAGATAGCTAGCGGTGGTGATGATGCTTGTGATGATGCTCGTGATTGTACCGGACTCCTACGACGAAGAAGCTTGTTGCCAGAGACAAACATTTTTCTCAGTCTAGCTCCGACGTCCAATATTTTGGGAGGCGCCGTGGTGGTGTCTTTAATTTTCTTTTACCGGATTTGAGCAACTTTGTCATATTTGTACCCTCCCCCAGTCCCCTATTTTCATTTACTTTTGGAATCTTTCTCCTTTTTAGCTAGGAACTGACGGAGGGGTGAGATGCAATAGGTAGCAGGAACGTGCACATGACCCCACGGTAGTGGATGTTTTGGTGTTGTGACGAGGAAAGGGCTTGGTCGCCTTCTTGCAATGAATTCGTCCTAACAGTTGCACCCAAAAAAAAACATGAGGACATTAAGGGCATGCTGTTATTGGGGGTTTACAGGATGAGACTGAGCAGACATGAGAACTGAATGGAAAGGATGAAAGGCCGGCATTGACGTGCACAGTGCACATGACAGAGATTTACTGCGAGTTCTGTTGGGGGACTTGACTCTTGGGGTTTACTGGGCTTGGGAGGGGGGACTCAGGACTAAAGTGCTTTTCCTTCTTCTCACATCTCTCGTTAGTCTCCATGTCTACCATTGAGGCCATAAGATGACCAAGTTAGCATGAGTGAAAAATTGCCACTATAAAGCCCTCTTTAGCCAAATAAATGTGGGAGTGATGGAAGAAACATCACAACCTGTATGTGAAGAGCAGCCCTTCCTTTTTGGTTTTTGAAAAAGTGCCAGGATGGCGATTACATAAAATTTGGTGAAGCATTTTATTTCTTTGTACATCCATCTTTTGTACCATAAAATACTTTTCAATCAAATTCATATACTTTTGCATCCAAATTTGACAATTCCATCCATGTTTTAAATTGGATTGAAACTCTTTTGACGAAAAAAGATTACTTTTTTCTGGCAAAAAACAGATTTTCACTATGAAATGGTGCTTTCTAGCTCCATTTTGTCCAAAAAAAAGGTCTGGTGAAGAGGTGCTGTTGAGGAGCCACTTTTCTTTGAATAAGCACAACGATCCCTAGAAGAGCGTTGTTGAGGCTGTTGGCAAGGCTTAGTGGCCATGCTCTTAGCTACATAATTGTCTAATCATCTAATAAGGTAGAAGCACCAGTTGTCCACCATGCCCAACATGGCGCCTAATACCCAACCTAGAGGGTGCCCTATCTCCAACCTCAGGTTGGAAATCAAGCTTGGAGTGTTGTTTTTCTATCCTTATCAAGATTGGGACTAATATGGTTATGACACATGTCCCAAAGTAGTGAGCATCCTTGAATGATCGGAATTGGAAGACCCTAGACATTGCCTACTAGTGAACTGCACTTTTTGGCACCCAAAATTCACAGTAATTTCAATTTCGGGAAGAAAATTTTGAAAATTTTGCAACCCCCATATTTCCTATCTTCTTGCATGGGAAAATTTTCCACCACCTCATACTGCACACAATCTGTTCCAAGATCGCTTAAATGATCAACTATTGGTACTTCTACCTTAGTTACTGTAGAGAAGTTCATTTGACTTCATGCCCTGGCTTTCCAGAGCATTAAAGTCAAAAGTGCACACTCTTGCCAAGAGTTGCTCATCACATGTCTGAGCATGTTTAAAATGTGTGTGCTGCAGCCATTTATATTGATGCTTGTTAGAGCATCACCACCCGGCTTGCAAAACGCAAGTCAGGTTGCAAGCCTGGCAGGCCATTTTGCAGGCCGGAGAAGAAGGGTTGCCCCACTCACAGCCTCTTAAGAGGCTATCGCCATCCAATGAGTTATGTTCACATTCATGGATCATGTCCTTGCTTTGGGGGAAAGTGGAAAAGGTGCTTGTCTCATGTTGTTTGCAAGCCACCCTTTGGCTTGCAAAAGAGCCCAGTTTTGTAAGCCACCGGAGGCTTTTGGCTTGGCCTCTTAACAAGTTCATCCATTATGCAAGCCGGGGAAGAAGGGTCGCCCCACCCTCGGCCTCTTAAGAGGCTGTCACCATCCAATGAGCTACGTCCACATTCACAGATCATGTCCTTGCTTTTTGGGAAAGTGGAAAAGGTGCTTGTCTCAAGCGGTTTGCAAGCCGGTTTGCAAGCCACCCTTTGGCTTGCAAAAGAGCCCGGTTTGGCAAGCCACCGGAGGCTTTTGGCTTGGCCTCTTAACGAGTTCATCTATTATGCAAGCCGGGGAAGAAGGGTCGCCCCACCCTTGGCCTCTTAAGAGGCCGTCACCATCCAATGAGCTACGTCCACATTCACGGATCATGTCCTTGCTTTTTGGGAAAGTGGAAAAGGTGCTTGTCTCAAGCGGTTTGCAAGCCACCCTTTGGCTTGCAAAAGAGCCCGGTTTTGCAAGCCACCGGAGGCTTTTGGCTTGACCTCTTAACAAGTTCATCCATTATGCAAGACGGGTGGGGCAATTTTGCCAGCCGGTGGCTGCAAGTCATCCAACATGCAAGGCGGGTGGGGATGCTATTACGGCTGCACACAACAATAGATTCAGAGTCAGAGTGATGATTACAGTAACTTTCGGCAAACTACTTAATGCGGGTGTCAAACGTGTAATGACTGTGCAAGTCCTCACTCAAGTACTACCGAAGATATATTTTACAGGAATAACCAGAGAATGAATCACGTGAAAATGAGCGGAAGTCTGGTGAGATACTTTGGAACAGTGTTTTTTCTTGGGCCTCATGAGGCCAGACTCTAGTGTGTCCTGGCATAAGGTAGAAGCAGCAATAGTCGATCACTTAAGGAGTTTTGGAGCAGATTGTGCGCAGTCTGAGATAGTGGAAATTTTTGCCATGTAGGAAGATAGGAAATATGAAGATTGCAAAATTTTCAGAATTTAGTTCTCAAAATTGAAATTATTGTGAATTATGGGAGCCAAAAAGTGCATTTCACTAGTAGGCAATGTCTAGAGTCTTCCAACTCCAATCCTTCAAGGATGTTCACTACTTCGAGACATGTGTCAAAATCATAATAGTCCTAACCTTGAAAAGAACAAAAAAATAACACTCCAAGCCTAATTTCTGACGTAAGGTCAGAGATAGCGCACCCTATAGGTTGGGTATTGGGCATGGTTGACAATTGATGCTTCTATCTTAGTCATAGTGGTCGAAACCTGGAGGGAACAGCCACCATTTACTGCATGGTGTGTTGTCAGAGTGAAAAAAAAAACACTGCTTGGGAAGTCTTGTAAGGAACTGCCTTCCATCATTCCTTTGTTCCTGCCAGGCCACCTGTAGCTGGCAGTCTTGTTATGAATCTTCCCCATGCAATGGACTTTCGTTTCATTTGTGTCAAAAAAAAGAAAAAAAGAAAAAAAGAAAAAAAGAAAAATGAACTGCCTCCGTCCAATCAGATTTCACCAGTTTAATGGACCAGTGAATGCGAGGCTCGAAAGTAGAATAATAAGTACGTAAGTTACTAACTTCCAGTACCATTGCACCTGACCTAGACCGGACTTTGATGAACGGTACGACTGACCCTTCCTACTACTGTTCAAATTAGTTTCAGTTCAGTTTGAGCCTTCAAACTGATTTTTTCTCTTAATTTTAAAATCTTACAATTTTAAAAAGAGAATTGACTGAAAAGAACGAACTACTACAGTGGTATTGGTACGGGAAATTAGGGTCGCTGCTGTGGAGTTTCGTTTTTCAAGACTCCGCCGCAATCCGCTCAGTCCTCCACTTGTCGCCTGCCTCCTGAAGGTTAGCTGCCTACTGTGGGCTTGGCTTTTACGACCAGACCAGGGGCACGCTAGCTAGCGTCTCTCGCTGCCAAAAATCCTTGAAGTTTGTCAATGATCACTCACCGCTGGAATTGGAGATCAAGCCCGAAACGACGGAGCCTATGACGGTGTACTCAAACTTTGAAAGGCCCGCACTCTCCTCTGTGTACTTCCTGATTTCTTCCCTATTTATTCGTGATTTTGTTTTGGTTTTATTTCTCATAAGATGAAATCACATGTCCAATCAGTGTTTGTCAAAAAAAAAATTCAGTTTTTTGAGGGAAATTTTCAAATTACCATGAGTTTTTGAAGAAAAATGAAGACAACTTATATCATAAACTCCGTACAAATCATGTTCAAAAAGCCTAAATTTTTTGGAAAATTTCAAATTACCATTAATTTTTGAAGAAAAAATGAAGAAAATTCATATCAAATACAAATCATGTTCAAAAAATCTAAATTTTTCATAATAGAAGCACTCCATAAAGTATAGTATAGAATATTGTGGGATAAAAAAAAATGTATATGTCACTCCATATGTAGAAACATGGTTATAGATCCTCAATTTTAAACTTTACTAAAATGCTTATTTTTCAAAAATATTCAAAATTTCCAAGTCAAGTAGAAACTTTATTCCTTCATTTTGTTAGTTTTGCTCAAAAGTAAAAGAAATTGTTTTCAATGTCAAAATGAAGTTTTAATGGTGGAAAAGCTCAAAGTATTGAAATACATTAGATAATGTACCGTTTTGTTTATAAACTACCATTGTCACTTGTCCAATATTGGTGACATTTAGCAAACACAAGTCAAGTCTTGACTGAATTAGAAGATCAACTTCAATTTCACCTACTTGACTTTTGAACATTATGGAAGGTCCTTTTGATGATAAATTTTTCTATATGAGGTCCTAAATGCATGAAAATGTGATTGTTCTTACACACTTTCTTTTCACAAGAATGAATAACAGTGGTCTACAACAAAGCTTACATGCAACATAGATTTGTGTACTTTAGTAATATTATCACCTTCCAAAAGCACAAAAATTGCATCAATTGTCAATGTCCTTCTTGATGACAATCTAAAAAAATTGGGGAGTCATCTTTTCAAGTTATAATTGCATGCACATAGTATCAAAGAAACAATAAAGTGTTTACAGTATCTATAAAGAGGTTATACTTTTCTAAGCTTCTTATCAATTATATATTTATATATTTTCAAACTCAAGTCTTAGATACTCTCTTCATATCTACCAAAACATCTAAATTGTCATATAATATGTGTCACCAAGATTATTCAACTATATACTATCTTTTAAAAAACACCTATCGCAACTTTGAATTTCGAATTTCAAACATAATTTATAATTCAATTCAACTCAATTCAACTCAATTCATTTTTCTATGATCTTTGTTATCAAATTAGGTTTGGAGATTTATTATATAACCTTCAAAAGGGAAGAAAGGTGAAAAAGATTCTATATAGTCTCCTAGGATTAAATCCCTATATTTCTTTACTTTTTTTAAATTCAAAAATGCCCCAAAGCAGTTTATAGAGACAATACTAATATTCTCATTTTTTTCAATTTTTTGGATGGATCTCAGTTCTATATGCTTTTGGAGTTATTTTGCTTTAGTGTATCCTTTTTAGAAATAGGTCTAGATTATAATTGTTTAATTAGTCTAACAATTACCATAGTTTGACTACCAATTTATCATCCATTAATTTAGCCATTTGAGTCTAAAATTCGTGTTGAATTAAAAATGAAAGAGTATTGATAATATAATTTGAAAAACATTTTATAAATCTTCATAGCTCAACAATGAATAAGATAATATGTTATTTGAAATTTTTTTCAACTTATTAATTAGCATATCAAAAACCTTTGATATACATAGAATAAAAGTGGACCCCTTCACGTAATTAGAATTTTAGTCAATCACACTAATCACTAGTTATCGTACCTTTTATAAAAAATTGTCATATTGTTGTTTGATTAGTAAATTTGTCAACACAAATCCTATATAATTTCTACTCATTTTGTTGATTTTTGAATGATGTTTAATGATTTTTTTTGGATAGTTTCCAATATAGAAGACAAATGTATCATTAATGACAATCCTTCCAAATTTTATAGAGGACTTGCTTGTCATTTAAATTCAATATAGTTCAATTAATTTACTTGTCAAGGAATGAAATGTAACCTTCTATCTATATCATTTAATAAATCAAAATAAAAGGGATTAAGCAGAATTTATTTAATACTATCGTAGAGCCAAAAGAGTTCATGAATAGTTTTCAAGATTCTTTTTTCTTACTTACAATTATTTTTGGAAAAATGGTTTTCCAAAAATTACATCTATTTGCAGAATTTTTTTCAGATCCCTACTATAAGATATTATAATGAATTTTTTTATTTTTTTCAAACATCAAATTTGATATTGAAATTGAATGTCTCATGCCAATATTTCATTCTAGGATGCTTGGATATGCTACAAGTCATAAATAGAGAGCTTTAATTACATTACACTAAAACAAGTATTTATATTGCATTGAATTGGTCTATAGACAAACCATTAGAAGGGATTCAAGGGTCTTGGAGGCTCCAAGTTCCCCTGCATTCTGCTACGTTCCCAGACTACAGGAACGTAGTTGTACCAGCTGGCTGATATAGCACAGCAATTGCCACGTCATTTTTTGAAAAATAAAAATAAAAAAGTGCTTAAAATGATATTTATTTTATTTTTTATTTTGAAAAAAAAAATTCTAACACGCCCGTATCGACGTTCACTGAATCTGGTCAGATTGGGGAACGAGCCTGAAACAGCCCTCCAAGGCCCCCAAATCCCATCTAATGCTACAAAGCTTAAATTCTTTCCATTGCGTATAAGCATTACTATCTTTGCTACAAACAATTGGAATAAATGATAGAATTTTCTTGCATTTTATATAATGCAAGCTTAAAATGTTTGAAGCTCTAATTTGTTCATTGTTTGTATTCTTATTATTATACTCACAAGGTTAGAAGACATCTTTAGGCATCATGGCTTCAAAGAAATACTTAGTGGAATGTGAGCTAGCTTGTGCTCAAATGACAATCACACATATTAATGACATCAACAAGAAATTAAATTTTTACAGAATACAAGATTTGCAATCATTAATGCACAATATCTTTTGGTATCGTTTGACAAGCATAGACTTGTCAATATTTTGGCACATCTTGCATGCAAGATATAAATGATTTTCTCTTCACTATATCTTTTCCTAGTAAGGACATGTTAAGGTTTATTTGATCTAGTTGAAACACTTTTAGGAGTCATAGTTATTTTATTTTAAAATCTTGGTACCAACACATTCTACATCACACTTCCTTGAGCGCCCCAATTTGGTACTTATTACTTCCAACAATTTCATAGTTTTCTAATTTCATTTTAGCTTGGCATGACACTATATTTATGGGCATAGCCCACTCTAGAGCCATTGCCAAAATCTTTAAGATATGCAATTATGACCGTAAAGCAAAGTTGAGTGACGTATGCATAATCATTAATTTTGATATGCGCATCACACATGGAATAGATGGACCTAACAATTACTTTATGTTGGTTGTCATGTCACAAAATTTAGGAATGACCATCAAACATTATCCATTTCAAGTGCTATCTAGGGTAGGAGAAAGGCCCTGCTAGCGCACCAAGCTCCACTGCCTAATAAGGCATGGTTTCAAAGGCCCATCTGAACACCAAGATCTAGGATGTATCCATTTTTTTTTAAATCCATTTTTGAGCCATGATCGATTTCTCTTTTTCAATTGAAAAGTGAAAGTAAGCAGACTTCACACTGATTTGTTCCTATGAAAGAAGTTGAAAAAGCCACAAAACCAAAGCCAACCCCCTTTGTCATCCATGGGAAAAAAAAAAAAAAAAAAGAAAACCCAAAAAAACTTTTTTGCCACTAATTCATCAATTCCATTTCCAAGTCAAAGGACCTCCTGAAAATCCCAAAACCCCAAGGGTTGAGTCCGTGACCTCCTTCTCCATTGGATGTTAACTTGCACCAGAGAATGGTTCTGGACGGAGTGCGCGTATATTTTTATTGCGTTTTTTTGGGTAATCATTGCGGGTACTTGATATGACCAATTGTATTTGGCTCTCGTTCAGTCAGTGGCGAGCATAGAGCAGATAAGGGATGAATTTAAAGCGTACTACTCTGTCAATTGGTCCGTCCAACAGACAAATATTGCAGAATGCCAGTAGTAAGATAGGTAGAGAATGTGCAGCTAGCCGCTTTTACTCATCCACACTAGAAGAATGTTTGTGAGGATGTGGATAATGTTGAATTGGATGTTCCAGACAACGAAACGAACCAATGGTGACCGACACCAAGTGTAGTCTTTTTCTTTTTCTTTTTCTTTTCCCCCTTCTTTTTTGTCTTTGAAAGTGAAAGGAGGCACAGGGGTTGGATAGGAAGTGAGACAGTGGAAAATTTAAAAACAGTTGCAGAACACTCTCATGGCTTGCCATGAATCACTGGAACCCAAATGATATAATACTGTCCATGTGTTGGGGGCATTGCAAGACTTTTGAGTGCAAATTAAAGGTGTGCTTTTTCAGTATCAGTTAGCAAAGTAACATGTTTGATGTGCTTTTCAAAATGATTGCTATCATGTGCAATCAACAGACCTTTTTCATAACAACCACAGTAAACACTCACAGAAATTGGATTTCATGCCAAAAATAGACACAACAAATATGGTGGACTTGCAGTTGAAGCAGAGGTAGATAAGCTGCAGCTCTGTATTACTATCCCCTTAAAAACACCCACACAAACGATCTCAACAAAATTTAAAAGAAAAAGAAAAAGGGTCCATGTGTCATGGTGACGAGAATTCAAGTGTATATGGATATAAGGTAGTAGACTCCAAGGCTTTTTTTCACTGTAGAAGCTGTGTTCTGGCAGCATCCCATAGCATTAAATCTGGAGGGCACTTTACTTCTTTGATTATTCATGATGTTGCTCAAGGATGGCAATTATGAACCCCTAAAGTTCCATGACTATGTTTTCACCGGAAAATGCTCAAAAACTGCCATTTTTAGTACAAGTACCCAACTTTTGAAAAAAAAACTTTTTTTTGACACATATAACCGTAGGATCTTGCAATATGCTGAGTTGCTGACTTGAGAACATATATTAAAAATTTTAGAAATTTCTACTTTGTGTATTGCAAGATATAAACATTCAAATTCACAAAAATCATTTTTTTGGTCCTGCAAAAAACAGGGCAGCTTCACTTCACAAGCTCACTTTTAGATGAAAAAATGTCCAAAATGATGGTGCTTCTTTGGAGTCGTTTTCCTAGTCAAGTTGGTTACATGCTTGAAAATCTTTACTTCATTTGGAATTGTACAACATACAAGAAAAAAATAGTAAGTAGATAGTAGTAAAGAATGATTCAAAATACTAAATTGTCAAGAATTTGATTTTAAAATTGAAAAACGCCAATCCCAATGGTTGCAATGTTGTAATAAACAATCAATACAAAAAAAATTAGCCCTCGGGAGATCTGCTTTCTTTCACAAAGGGGCTATGAGTTCCCTGCAATGGAACTTACAGCCCCTTTGGCCACTATTCATGAATAGTGACAAGAAAAATAATAATAATAAAATATTTAAATATTAAAAAAAATTTAAAAAAATTAAAATCACAATAAAAAAAATAAACAATAATAAATAGTAAATAAAAAAATGATTAAATAATATTCAAGCTGACGAGGATAATTTCGGCTACATCAAATTTGGAATTTCTGAAATTTCCTATTAATTTTAATAATAATATTTTTCTTCAATTTTTTAAATATTTTCTAAATTATATTACTGAACTATCCCAACCAAATCAGGCCCTGCAGTTTGCTGGCCCACAGAAAAAATATAAAGTAAAATAAAAATTCCCGTTTATTTGGGTAGCATTTCTTGCTGTCCGGGAACCTACAGACCTTCTGAGGCCTCAGTTTCTTATAATGCTACATCTTATGATTTTATTTTTTTCAAAAAACACTGAAAATTGAGTAAGATAAAGAAGTTCAAAGTTTATTTTCGAGTAGAGAATCCATAACTGCCTAAAAACTAAAAATCTTCATAACTTTTTGACTCATCGATCAAAATGGTATGATTTAAAGCTCTCCACATATATGTAAATCTAGAAAACCAATTTTAAATTTTTGTTTTTGAAAAAAGTGGTTTTTTTTTATTTGCGCAGACTGCCCAATTATGGAAAAAGTAACATATTAGGCTATAACTTTTGACTCACATTTCCAAATGTCATGAAATTTAGTGCATACGAAAGATATTCCTTGCTTCCACCTTCTATTAAAATTTGGGCCAAAAATATAGAAATCTCTAATCACACTTACCTGCCAAAAAACGCATGTTGGTCATGTAGCATTTTTTTTTCTTGCTTGAAATAGCTAGGTCCAATGAACCCTCCAGGCCCTCCATCTTTGTGTTTCTAATTTACACGGACTTGAGCCTAGAAGGCCAACTGGACAAAGAAGCACTAAAATTTTCTTAATAAAACCTATCTAGAAGATTCAGAATTGGACTACCATGTGGCTAATGGCAACGGTTCCTAGGAAGTGGGCCAATGAAATCAATCTCCCACTTTTCAAAAGCTCCTCTTGGTAAGATTGAGTGCAACTCTATATGAAATAAAGTCATTTTAGCATACGCTTGGCAAGATGGGCAGATTCTTCAAAACTTATTTGAGTCTTTAAACATGCTAAGCTCTTGGGCCAATAGTATTCTGTAATTGAAATTTTCCTCAAACTTGAATCACCAGCAAAATGCCCAACGCATGTGCCTCTGTGGCATTTGCTTAGAATGGTTTGAGTCTCTTGGCAACATACTGCTCTACAAAGAATACCACCTCTACTTTCCCTGTATAAGATGCCACCAATTAGTATAAAAGTTACACTCCGTCAAAGAATATGTTTCTTTGTTGAGCTGTGAATTTTCTAAGAAAGTGGCTTATTCTAAGAAGTTTTTGATTTTAGAGCATCCAAAATCGCCTTTATCTTCAAACTGTTCTATAATGGAACATTCATCTAAATTAAATAATCGTCCTTCATTTGAATATGATGACTTCCTAATTATTGTAACTTAAATTCAGCATGGATTGATCTTTGGCCCTTAGGATGTTGGATAATGAAATCAAATTGTTGAAGACCGACAATTAAATGGATTGTTCATCTTGATGGGTCACTTTGAAGCATCACTTGTTTCAATAAATGTTGATCACTCTTAACAACCATAGGCTTGGATTTGGCTAAAATATGATATTTGAATTTAACAAATGAAAATTATAAGGACAAGACTACATGTACAAAAAGTGAATATCTTGTTTCATAGTTGATAAATAGTTTACTAGCACCATAGATGGGGTGAGGTTGTCTAGCCTGGTCATTTGGGAGTAATACAAACAAAATCAAAATGTTGTTAAAAAATTGGATTAATAATGAATGGAATCTTTCAATTTGGTTGCATGAGAGTTTCTCTTGAATATGGATGATTGCAAGAAACGCAGTTTGTACTATTTTGCGTTACACCGTCCATGCTGATTTGCTTCTTGGGCATAACTTTTGCATTTTGGATCCAAATGACTTAAGATTATAGAGAAAGTGCTCATGACCATTGTACACCTTGCCTAATTTTTTGCAATTTTCAAAATATTATTTATTGTCCAAAAATAGCCCCCAATTTCATGTCACACTTGCCAATTTTGAAATTTTTAGTACTATTTAGTACCCCCAAAAATAAATTTGGAGCTGAAATTTGGAAGAAATGGTCTTCTAGTAGACTAGTAGCTATATAGAGAAAGAATTCTAAAAATAGTTAATTTTATATTATGTGGAAGTCCACAAAGAGAGCTTCTTTCTTCTTACATTTCAGAATACACAAAATATTATTTTGGTGGTTCTGATGGTGAATGACGATTTCCATAGAGTTATTACAAATGGCCAATTTTTATTTTTTATTTTTATTTTTTTTCCTATTTTAAACTAATTAAATGTTACAATACAATTTCTAAATACCAATTATCTGTCAAACGCTCCGCTCCGGCAGCAAGTCTGTTCCCTTGTATGACTAGCTCAACCAATTTTCAGTCCGAACCGGTTGACGCCAACAATGCGCTCCAGGTCTCCTGCTCCAATCCCGACCTCCCCGCCTCGCACATCAGCCCTGAATGGTGTCAATTCAGCGCGCATTCCAGTCCAAGTGTAGTGACGAGGATGATGTTAGCCTTCACGAGGCACTTCAATCTAATTGGATTTACGATCCTGGATCCTATAAGACCACGCCCTCCAAGCTTTGTCCGACACGCTCCAGTTCACCAAAGCTCAAGGCCTTGCTCCTGCAAAGCGCAACCCCACATGCAGTTCACCCAATGACAATGAGGTCAAAGCACAAGCCCTCCAACAAGATGCGACCAATAAATAAGGGAGCACCGAGAACCAAGCAACGGGATTCGCGATTGTTACTTTCCTTCAGATTACAATAAGCTGCGTGAGGGACAATCTCCCCTCACTGGGATTAAGTACCGTTGCATTGCCTCACCGTAATTGCCAGAATAACTACCCCTATTGGTTACCCACGTCTAGTTGTATGACGAAGTCATAACATTACTGCCCCCCCTAAGGTCATGCATGTTTGGGATTACATTCAGCCATTTGGTCCTACAGCCTCGAGGTAGAGCCTATGAAAGTCCTTGACCACGTCTGGGGCTTTCTTCAAATTCTCAACAGGTTCCTGTGAATTTGAGTTGAGGACCGTATCCTTCCCACTCCACAATACATTGAAGCTTCCTCTTGTGGTCGGTTCTTTTGGAATCTAGAATTTTTCAAACCTCCCACTCGATGTCTCCTTCCGGAATATTATATGGTGGAGGTGGTTGAAGTCAACGCCCTGTAATTGTATCTTGATGATACCTTTCAAGTAGCAACGCGTGTAAGACATCATATATACGAAGTGATTTGGATGGCTTTAATTGGTAGACTAGATTTGAAATTTTAGCTACCGCTGGGAATGGACCCAAGAATAGTGCAGCCAAAGTCTTTGAGGGGGGCAGTGGTGGCAATATTGTCATGGTGGAGCAAGACTTGGTCGCCAATGTTGAAAGAAGGTTGTTATTGAACGCCTCTATCATAATTTTGTTTAACCTGCTCATTTGCAGTTTTAATGAGGATTTTGACTTCCTCATGTATTTCTTTTAGGTGTCGAATCCTTTCTTTTGCTGTTGGAATTGTTGACGTTGTGGTGTTGTAAACGATGAAGCATGATTGTATCCATAAGTTGCAAAGAAAAGCAAGTATCTACTAGAAGAAACGTGTGTTTAATGTGACGAGCTTGATTTTTCTTGACGGATTTTTCTAGACATCCACAATAGACAAAAGCATATTTTAATGTTACAGTGGATGTTATAATTGACATAAAAACATGGTTTTGTCTATTGTGGATGTCTAGAAAAATCCGTCAAGAAAAATCAAGCTCGTCACATTAGACACAAGTTTCTTCTAGTGATCCCATAGCCGAGTGCAAGGAATTATTATATATAAACTTAGCTATAGGTAGGAGATCCGACCATTCATATTGTCTTCTAGTGGTGAACATGCGTAAGTATTGCTCCAAGACTTGGTTGACTCTTTTAGTTTACCCATTTGATTGTGGATGAAAAGCAGTGGTTGGAGAAGGTTGAAGACAGAGGAGTTCATACAATCTTTTTATAAATTTAGACATGAAGACTAGTCCCCGATCCAATATCATTTGATGTGATGTGCCATGATGTTTCCAAATATTGTGGAGGTATAGCGTAGCGGTCCCATTAGAGTCAATTGTTTTGTTAGTTGGAATGAAGTGGGCAAGCTTTGTATATTTTATATCTACTACCACCATAATAGAGTCATAACCTTTATTCTTTGGCAATTTCACAATGAAGTCATTTGAAACCCATTTCCAAGGGGCTTCCACGGCCAAAATTGGCTGTAGTAATCCGTATTGTGGATGATGTGTAGGTTTAGAATGTTGACATAAATCATAGTCATCAACATATCAATGACATAACGTCTCATGGTTGGCCAATAAAAATTCCTGGCAACAAGGTCCATCATTTTCGCTCTTCCTTGGTGTCCCACAGCAAGCGCATCATATTTGGATTGTAATATCTGTTGTTGAAGTTCCTCGTTGTGTGGTACAATATTTTATTTCAAAAATACAAAATACCGTCGGTCAATTTGTATGCTTGAAAATGGTGGTGGGCATCAAGTGGAGCCTTTTGTGGACCATTCATGAAGAACACTAATATTGCTTGGAGAGTTTTGTCCTTGCTTGTGGCTATTTTGATGTTTTCTATGAGGCTTGTATTGCTAAAAACGGGTTCATATGATTCCAACATAGCTAGTTTGAGTAGTGGGCTTGAAACATCATAATCTTTTGTAGTATCCGTTTGTCTTGTGAGCATGTCTGCTCTTCTGTTCAATGAGCCTAGTCTATGTTGAATTTCAAAGTTAAACCTGGAAAGTAGCTCGGACCATCAAGCCTGATGTCGATTTAGTTGTTTTGTTGTTAAAAAGTGCTCAAGATTTTTATGGTCAGAAATTACCCGGATTTGATGCAATGAGCCTTCAAGATATACTGCCAATCTTGAAATGCCAATATGTTGCTTAACAACACTTTATCATAGATATCGTAATTTTGTTCCGCCGGTGATATTTTTGAACTCCAGTATGCGCAAGGATGTAAATGTTTGTCTTCTCCACGTTGTGATAAAATACCTCCGGTTGCTATATCTGATGCATCGGTTTCAACTACAAAAGGATGTTCAAAGTTGGGGTGAAGTAATACGGGTGGTTGTAAAAATGGAGACCAAAGTTCTTTGAATGCATTGTCGGCCTGAGGGGTCCACTCAAATTTGTGGTCTTTATGGGTCAATATTGTAAGTGGAACCGCAATTATTGAATAATTATAGATGAACCGACGATAAAAATTTGCAAATCCCAAGAAAACTTGGACTTCTTTTCTTGTTGTTGGTGTAGGCCATTCTTGAGTAGCTTGGACCTTGTCCTTGTATATTTTAATCCTTTTGCGGTTACAATCATGCCCACAAATTCCACTGACTGATGGTGAAATTGGCACTTTGACACCTTTGCATATAATCCATGTTGTTGTAGTCAAATGAGAACTTCTCGCACCACTATTTGGTGTTCTTGTAATTTTTTTGAAAATATAAGAATATCGTCCAAATAAATGACTACCAAAATATCAAGAAGGTCTCCAAAGATACTTTGCATATACACTTGAAATTGAGCTGGCGCATTCATTAACCAAATGGCATGACTAAATATTCAAACAAGCCATACCTCACTTTGAAAGCTATTTTAAATTCATGTCCGCGCGCCATTCATATTCTACAATATACTTGCCTCACATTTAGCTTGGCAAAAATAGTGGTTCCCACCAACCAATCACTGAGCTCAGGAATCAAAGGTAATGGGTAGTGATTTCTTACTATCACTTTGTTAAGGTTTCTATAATCCACACAAACTCTAATGGAGCCGTCTTTTTTCCAAACAAACACAATCAATGCCAAGATTGATGACTTGGATCGTTGAATCCATCCCTTTCCTAAATTTTCTTCAAGATATCACCACAGCTCCTCTAATTTTGTTGGTGACATCGGCCATAATCCCGTATTGCGAGGTTTTTGCCCTTCCTTGAATTCAAATTTCATACCGCCGGACCATGGTTTAAGAGCTCATTAGATGCTTCCTCACTAAAGGCCCCTTGTAAATCTTGGTATTTGAACAGAATATGTTCTTCACTCGATTTAGCGTCATTGCCACTTGACAAATCCGACACTTCCAAGGCTTACAGTTCCACCTATTTTGCCAATAAGCGGAATGCCGCAGCTGAGACCACTGCAAACTTTGGTGCCTCCATCCTAACTTTCACTTGGCTTGCTCGCTTGGTTGGTTGAGGAGACTTGGCTCCACCAGCTCAAGCTCCATTGGGGTGGGACTTGAATCTCCCTACGGTGTTAAAGCGCATGTGGTGCAATCTCTTAGGTTGGAGATGGGAAAAGAAGGCCGCCAATTTTGTCGTCAGGACCACAATCGTTCATCAATTCAAGTTGCCATGGCCATCCATTTGTGAAGCCGGTCTGGTTGGGTCTTGGCCGTTGCTTTGAGTCCAAAATCTTGTCCTTGAGGCCCGTGCGAATTTTCGTCACCAAACTCAATTCATTCCAATCCACTTGTGCCGCATGCTCATTGAAAGTGGAGATATATATTGACATCAATCTTGTTTGCCAGATCCTCTCAAGGCAATCTTCAACATTGCTCCTTTGATCCATATCTCCATAAACTGAAATTACTGCATCTCAAAAACCATCGTAATTATGTAATAACTCATGGGATTGTCCTTCATCAAGCGCTTGAAGTATGGGCATTGTCCAATTTGTGCCGCCCCCGTCATATAGGATAGAGCGTAAGCAATTTTATCTTCATCACATTGATAGGTTCATGGTTTACCTCTAAAAACTAACCAAAATTGGGCAACTTATTTATATACTTTTCCGCCTTTCTTGCCAAAGAATTTATCAAGTGCCAACTCTTTAAGCTCTCTGCTTTCAAGCTCCAAATTATCATAAACATCCCTCCTACGATGAGCTTGATCATCCTCTCCTCTTGGAACCAAAGAAGATGCAATATTTTGTAGTGGGGCTACTTGTTTCGAGAGTTGCTGGACGAGATGCGTAATGGTCTCTTGAAAAACAGGTTGTATCTGTTGTTGAATAAATGCCGCCCACTCAGGGCCAATCCTTTCCGACAATGGAGGACTTGCCTCCTCTCCAAATCTTTCTTGATCCATAATGACACTAATGGTATTCTCAAAACCGCAACAAAAATTCCGTTGAGTAGAGATCAAAATTATTTAGTCACTTCCCTCTTTCAAAGTGACTGAATCCCAAAAAACTTCATAGTCTGGCGTATTTACAACTTGTGATCCTCCATCGATTAACAGAGCATGGACAGTCCTGGATGTAGCTTAATATTACGGTGGGATTTCCAAATACCAAATACCTATCAAACGCTCTGCTCCAGCAGCAAGCTTGCTTCCTCGCACGACCAGCTCAACTAGCTGAATTCGTTTATGCCAGTAGTGCGCTCTAGATCTCCTGCTCCAGTTCCGACCTCCCCACCTTGCACATCAGCCCCAAATGGTGTCAATTCAGCACGCATTCCAGCCCAAGTGTAGTGACGAGGATGATGTTAGCCTCTGGGAGGCACTCCAATCTGATTGGATTTACGATCCTGGATCCTATGAGACCACGCCCTCCAAGCTTTGTCCGACACACTCCAGTTCACCAAAGCTCAAGGCCCTGCTTTTGCAAAGTGCAAACCCACATGTAGTTCATCCAATGACAACGAGGTCAAAGCACAAGCCTTCCGACAAGATGGGACCAATAAATTAGGGAGCATCGAGAACCAAGCAATGGGATTTGCAATAGTTACTTTCCTTCAGATTACAATAAGCTACGTGAGGGACAATCCCCCCTCACTTTCATTAAGTACCATTGCCTTGCCTCACCATAATTGCCAGAATAACTACCCCTATTGGTTATTCACGTCCAATTGTATGACGAAGTCATAATGTTAAAGCATCAAAGTGTTCTTGAGATTTGGCACTTTTCTAGTTCCTCCACTTAGAGAATTTTTCTATGCTTTTCCTTCCAAAGAAGGTATCCAATTTCATCTTAAAAGTGCCTTGCATATATTTTGTCTTAAAGGTATCCAATTTCATCTTAACGTCATATTGGCCATATTTATAAAAAAAATTAAAATGATTTTTGTAATTTAAAGTATTCCAAAAAAAAACAACATGAGTATTGTGAAAACGCAACAAAATTGGCAAGTGTTTCTTGCAATCACCCATATATTAAGGTCCTTTTGAACATTCAATAATTCTAGAAAAAAGACAATCTCTCCTCAAAAAGACTATTATAGGCTTAAAAACTCCAACAAGGTTAGGGATAAACCTCGTGTGGTAGGTGACCATTCCTATAAGTGAAGCAACCTTGGTTGAATTTACAAGGTGTCCTCTTCCTTGGATCTTTTTTACCTTCTCTGGATCAACTTTGATCCTTGCCTTAGACGCCACATGTCTTAGAAGTGTACTTTCAAGAAATCCAATATTGTACTTTTGTGAATTTAATGAGCGTTGAAATTTAGATATTCTTTCAAATGTAGCATACAAATGTTCTTGGTGTTTATTTCTATTGCCATAAACAACAAAGTCTTCAAGATACACTCATATGAATTTAGCAATAAAAGGCCCAAAACTCAAGTTCAAATACATTGGAAGTGTCAAAACATGTATACCAAGGTCATGCTCTTGTCAACACTCCCTTTAGCGTCTCCAATCTTTCTGCATCAAGCCTCTGCTTCTTGACTTGCAACCTCCTCCACATCGCCCGGTTCTGTTTGCAGACATGGAAGCCACGCTACCTAACATGGACGTATTGAAAATGCACACTCCACTCAGAAATCACATTAGAGGCAAGGGAGATTGGAATCCAAAACATTCCTTAGTATTGGCAATATGTGACGTGAGAGACAACACCCTTTTCATTGAGCTTTAAAGACAGTGTCAGGGAGTCGGAACTCCAACCACTATAACTACCTTGGGTTTGTAATTGCTTGTTGTGGACTACCCCCTCTAAGGTTAATCATTCTCCAGTTCTCCTGGTACAAAGAAGTTGTAACATGAAGGTCCCTTGGGCATTACACAAGTCAAATGGAATCTTTAGGAATGCATAGGTATCCTAGGAAGTGGTGAAAGTTGTTTTGTGCATGTCTACGGTATGAATCATGACATGATGATAACCGCTATAGCCATTGCCAAATGAGTACATTTAGAGTCTAGCAACTTCATCAAATAACTCGTCAACATATAGGAATCTGTGGCTACCAGTCCATTTTTGTCACTTTATTTAGTACTCAATAATCTACGCAACTTCTCCATTTGCTATCTTTCTTGGGCACTATCACAATTGGTGAAGTCCAATTGGCATTCTTTACTTGGGTTATGAACCTTCCCTCTAACAACTTGTCAATTTTGTCTTTGAGGATCTTTGCTTTCTCAAGAGCCATCCTACTTTGTCTGGCCCTAACTAGCCTAGCTCCTTCTACTAAGTCAATTTAATATTCTCCGACTGTGATGTAAAACAATGCTTTGTGATGTGTAAGAAATAAGTGTCCAAGTTTGATCACCAAGCCCTCGAATGTGCTTTTTTCTTGAGACAAGAGAGTGGGCCTAAATTTTAGTTGCTAAGGGTCTCTTTGATGCTGCTACCTTTGGCTTGTGGAGCTGATGGATGGGTGATTATTTGGAGTAGAAGTTCAAGGACATAGTTTTTTTTTGTCTCACTATTGAAGCTAGAATCATAACTATTAGTAGTATTGTCTGAGTCATATTCTTTGTTTGATGACAATTTTGGAGAAAAAGTTTGTCTTTCCCTTGTCGGTTGTGAATCACCTAGACACTAACCCTAACAAAATGATTTCCAATCTTCATGCAACCTTTATGGCCTTCACTCCTACTAGCCATGGCTAGCCCAAGATTACAAGGTAGTCATCTTTCTTATTGGTAATGGCTAATAAATATATGTCTAGTTTCGTAGTTATTCCATTTACAGTAATATGAAGTTAGGACATCATTCCTACTAACTTCACGCATCTTTGATTAGCTACCTTTAATTTAAATGAAGAGCCTTTATTGATTATTAATCCTAGTTCATCTAGTAGTCACTTCAACATAATATTAATAGAAGCTCCACCATCAAGTAGCTAGATAGCCTTCAATTTCATATCCATGTATCGGCTTGATTACTTGAGGGGTTTTTGTCTCATCTTTTAGCTTTTGTATAATGTATACCTTATTGGTGACTCTACTTGCGCTAATCCTTGCCTCAACTCTATTCTCAATGACAGGCGCTTTGCAACTAGCTGACCAACGGTTATATTGGCTTGTTGCCTCCCTAAATCTTCAACTACGGAATATTCAGTCTGATTCTTATTTAGTAATAAGTCCCCCATGACGATCCTTCTTTGTGGCCTCTTTTTGTGTGAAGGCCCCAATTTTGCTTGCTTGTAGTGGATTTGATTACAAACTACTAGATCTTGCATAGAATAGCAATATTTGGTTACTATGACTTCTTGTGTTAGTTTTAAAAGATAGGCACTCATATGCTCCAATATGTGAATCTCTGCTATCTTAACCCAAATGTTTTTGAGATAGACACTATAAGAAAATGGGCACATATGCGACTAGGAAAGAATGACTGCTTGTCCGCAATGACTAATGAATGAGTGGGGCTCCCTAATTGCACCAAGTTGGAATGGAAATCAGTGTCCAAGTTGTGCTGCAGTTGCCGGTGCGATTGCGGGTTGAGGAGTGAACAACGTCCTATCTTCATTCGTACTTTTCTGTTGATGACGTTGTTGACAGTCCAACGTGGACGCCATGAACTCCAACATTCACGCTCCAGTTGAAACAGAGTAAACCAATGTCATCTTCAGTGACTGCGCAATATTGAATCGAGACTACGGAATGACTGCGGTGTTAAATCCCTTGGTTCATTGGAAGTCATTCCTACAGCCAGCTGGCAGACCCGGAAAGAAGAAGGCTGCTTCCTTCCAGAGCATTTTCGGTCATCCTTCTAGTGAGCATCTTCATTTTCAATTTTTATTGTTACAAATATCTTTATCTTTTTCTCCCTTCTCCTTCTTTTTAAAATTCTTCGTGGCCTCATTCCATATCTTTAATTTTCTGCTATCCATTCTTGGAGAAAATGATTATTTTTTTTTTCTCGCATTTTCTGGAAGGCTTCTTTTCAATTTTATCTTTCTTTGACCCTTTTTTTTTGCTTTATTTTTTTCTTAGTCCCTCTTGTATGCAATTTGGACCCATGTTTTATTTTTATTTTATATGCGTATTGGGACTCTTCTTTCTAGAGGCAAGGACATTTTTTTCCCCTTGTTGTCATTTTACTCTTTTTTTATCTTCTTGCATTTAATTAGATCTTTTTAATTTCATTTTCTCGGTTTTGATTTGTTAAAGTTTAGTTCCGTTAATTGACTTCAATGATTTCAAGTCATTCACTCATTTCCTTTTGTATTTTTTTTCTTCCTCTCTCTCAAATTCACTTCATTCTCTTCATCTCTTTTCCTCCCTTTCACCTTTCATTTCTTTCTCCTTCTTTACTTCTCATCTTATCAACTTCATTCACAGTCATTTTCTGGGTATTTTTGAAAATACAACAACAGAATTCTTTCTCTCTCTCCATTATTTTATTTATTTATTTGTCCTTTCATATTTTTTTGGGACTATATCTCTAGTTTCTCATTTTCTATCCTCCTCTTCGTTTCTTTAATTTTTTTATTAAATGAATTTCTCATTCGTCTAGTAATTGTTAATGTTCTCGAATTTTTTCTTTCAGGCATCATTTAGGTTTAAGGATGTTAAGATTAGAGTACTCCCTATTTTATGCTCTAAAATTTAATTAAAAAGAAAAGAAAAAAATATGAGTATTGATTCCTCGTTTGAACGTTTATGTTTTGAATATTGATAATTTTATTTGTTAGTTATAATTAGATACTAACTTTTGAAGTAAGAAATTATAATGCAAAGCTGAAAATAACCAAAAACACCCCCATTTTATCTAAGAAAATATTGTATTGTACTACAGGCCAAAATCCTAAAAATCACTCTCTATTGGAAGTTCACATTTGTTGAATATTGATGCTCTGGTCATCTAAATGTATTCTTTGTAGATTGACACTTTGCTTCAAGCCTCATATATGCACACTCCTAACCACTCCTACTTCAATGAAAGCACTGATTTTGGGCCATTTGTGGGGTTGCAACTTCACAATACTTCCGCATTTTTTGTATCAATGCATATGGACACACATGAGGTCCAACAATACAGACACAAAGGTATGATCACAATCCCACAGACGGTCCTGAAGTCCCCTTCCACCTCCAAATCGGACGCCAACGTAGCAAAGCCTATGTTTTTGGTGCCACTGCATACCTAACTTCAAAATGGCTTATAAATGACTTAAAATTTATTCTACTATAACTTAGAAAACTAGCATTTGTACATGTTTGTGAGAAGTCACTGTAGAGTGATGCTAGTATGATTCCTATGCCAGTAAGTTCTCCTCTGTTGACAATTCTATTGCCCCTACCAAATTTGTTGCCTGCGCAAGAGTTGGCCACCTACGAGGTGCCATGAAACCAACTGTTTCCATTGATGTGCTGATGAAGGCATTCATGGTCTCTACTACTTCCCACTTTGCTCTCGCTTGGTGCCTTAAAGACAACTTTCCATCCGGGTTTCTCAACTACATTCAAGAAGAAAACTTGTGTGGCTTGACTAGGGAATATGAAGGGCTCAACTATGCGAGGCAGTGTATGTCTAGAGTTCACCAAGAGGAATCCCACATCATCCCGCACATAAGCAGATTTCCCTCAATTCTCTTGAGGCTTCACCCACTTACAGCGCAGGAGATTGATCTGTGTATTAAGTGCTCCATAATCCAACTGCAAAATGTCTTTGAGGACACCAACGTAGTTCACTGTCAAGTCCCCTGCACTTCTTCCTGGCAATTCAAACATGGATGCCACCCCGCTATTGTAGCTCACCAAACGAGCGGTGGTCTCATTTTGCACTCGGAAGTGGTTACCAAATGCAGTGATGTGAGCATATCGGGTTGCATGCTATGATGGCTTCCGGCTTAGCAACAAGCATTCCATGTCCTCTGGGTTCCGGAAATCCATGTCCAAATCTCGCATTGTGCTTTGAATCCATTTTGAAAGGGTTGGAGTGGATGCATTCTCACTTGCCGCCATTTGCCACTTCCTGCGTGCACGAGCAATTCAGATATCAATAACAATATAAAGTAAAATACCTATTGTAGTGAATCCAAAACAGAAGCACCGATAGCAAGTGATACGAAACATTGTCAGAGCGCCCCACTCTACGACTCACTAAAGACTGCATGTAGTCATTGGTGAGTTGAAATTTTGGGTTTATGATTGAACCGACTAGGTAATGACTTACTAATGACTTCGGAGCTACTACAATATAGTTTACATCACCTGCAACCAGGGCAAGTGATAAGGTGGAGCGCTATGAAGGCATTCCACTTGTATTTTGCAATAGTGTAGCATGTAGGCATGCCAAAGGGTCTTACTCATACAAATCCTGCATGATGGACACGTTTGTGAGCACATAGTGTTGGGCCACATCTTGTAGCTCACTGCTCATTACGTATGGCTTTCCCGCGCCTTGCAAAACCTCCTCAGCGTCACCGTACTCCTCATCTTCATCCCATATACGACGCTGAGTGGCCTCAATTTTGCTACAAGTGCTCCGTGATAAAGCCAATGCACTCATCTTTAAGGTATCCTTCTAGCATACATGCTTCAGGACGTGTATAGTTTCAAACGTAGTTCTTCAGTACTTTCATATACTGTTCTACTAGATACATTCATCTTGCACTAACTGGTCCACAAAGGTCTAGTTCCTTTGCTAGATGATAGGGGAGATGCGTCATGATGTCAAAGAAGGATGGAGGGAATTCTATCTCCAACAATGCCATGCTCTCCGCCACATCAACTTGAATTGACGCGTAGTCTGCTGGATTGTACACCTTAGTGCAAAGCCGTCAAAAAACCTTGCACATTCTCATCAAAGCCATTTGTGGCCTTGGATGCATGAGCCCACGAAGGGCTAGTGGCAGCATTGGTTGCATTAAAACGTGGTAGTCATGGGACTTGAGGCCGCCAAAGTTTTTTTTCCGAATGCATTTGCCCAGGTCGGAGGAGTACCCATTTGGTATCTTTAGAGATTCAATGCATTGAGCAAACTTCTCAAACTCATCTTTGGACAAAACATACAATGCACAAGGCTTCAACATCTTCCCTGGTTTGCGTGGATTTGGGGTTAGCCAGAGATGCCTTTTCACATTCCGCCTTTGCAAATCTCTTCTGACCTTCACGGTGTCTTTTTCCCATAATAGTCTTTAGAAAGTTCTTTGCCAGGTTCATTTTGCAATGTATGACGTCAAGTAAGTAGCAAATGAGAAGATACTGTGAATCAAGGTTGCCATTCACGTGGTCAGTTTGTATACATCATTACATCTTAAGACTTCTTGAATTGTGTTAGCACTTCAACAAATTTGGCTCAAAACAAACACCAATAACCCTCCACTATTTGCCTCTATTACAATGGAGAGATTGACGTAAAACACTTCCAACCGCTGCGTCCTACCCTTTCAGTTTTGTGACTCCTACGTATTAGCAGTCATGTAGGAGTTAGTAGGTAGACATGCTTCTTCATAGATACTTAAAAATGACTTCCACTCTACTTAGCACATGCCTCTTAGTTGCCTATAAGTCATTTTCTGGACTAGATGATAGCGGAGCGGGCTTTCTCACCTTTTAGTAAAGTAGTTTGTTTAGAATGTTCAATCTCTTCACGCCGTGTACTTTCAAAGGGTCCCCAACAGAACCCTCTCTGTGTATAGCGGCCTTCTACGCCTTGTACTTAGCTGCATGACGTAATTGGTCCTCCACCTTAACTTCGCGGGGTTTAGATTGGTTCTCCATGGCCCCATTGAAGTGGTCCTTCATTTCCTCGGATCTCCACTTTAACTTCGCGGGGTTTAGATTGGTTCTCCATGGCCCCATTGAAGTGGTCCTTCATTTCCTCGGATCTATAAGGATGATCTTTAGGCAACCATCTTCTGGTACCCCCATATGTTTGCTTACCAAGCTCTATGGAGTGCTCAGTGCCCAAGTCCAAACCACACCTAGGGCAAGCTGCATAACTTTGATGCAAGAATCCTCCAACGGTGCTATAGCCCGAGAAGTCATAAATCGTCCAAAGGAGCATGGCGCGGAGCTGGAAGGCCCTACCTCCAACATCCTTTGTTACATCATATGCCGGAATTCCAGCCCACAACTCAAGCAACTCCTCAACAAGTGGCTCCAAATAAACGTCAAACATCTTGGAAGTAACGGACTTCCTCCTAAGAATTAAAAGAACCAACAATACAAAAAACTTCTCGGTGCTTAGCCATGGTGGTAGGTTGTAATTGAGCAATACTACCGGCCACGTGGACCACAAGGATCGGTTCTGTTTGAAAGGATTGACTCCGTCTGCAGCTAGGGCAAAGTGAGCATTCTTGGAGTCATTTGCAAACGTTGGATCCACGTTTTGGTGAAAGTGCTGCCAAGCCTTTGAATCGCATGGGTGCCTAACAAGGCCATCCCCTCTGTCTTGGTCGCTGCGGTGCTCTACGTGCTAGACCATGAGCTTTGAGATAGCGGGACTCTTGAACATTCTTTGAAGTCGTGGAATAATTGGAAAGTGTCTGAGAACCTTCAATGGGAATGCACGGTGCTCTTCGTCTCGATATCTACGGCCATCGCACTTTGGGCATCCGAGGTCATTCTCATGTGCACCTCGGAAGAGTGCACAACCTTTCTTGCAAGCGTGAATGGTATTGTAAGTCAAACCCAACTTTGCAGTGAGGCTCTTTGCAACATGGTGGGTTCAGAGCAATGTATTTCCCTATAGCAAAATGTATAGGTGCAAGAGGCTGAACAACTCATTAGCGCAATGATTGCTCACCCCGTGCACGGTGCAGAGGTTCATAAGCAATACCGTGGTTGCCAACTTGCTGGACCTTGACCCCTCGTACAATACATCCATGGACTCTTCTAGTGCCGTACCATCGAAGTTGGAATCCTGCACACCGTCATCCCTACCCACATCCTGTGAAGTCAATGAGTCTCAGCATTCTTCAATCTTTGCACCTTCCTCTAGGTTGAGGTCCATGATGCTGTTGTGGACAGAGTCAGCAACTTCAAAAGCATTGTTGAGTTCCCGTTCAACTCTCTCTGCTAATGATTCCTTAATCCTCTTCAACAGCCACTTGTTGGAGCATGCCACAAGTGTCCACATTAGCATCGACCTGCACTGTTGCGGGTGCATCCTCTCTCACTGCTTCGTCTTCATTTTGTCCCTAGAATTGCTGCTCCCACTCTTCATCAAAAGAGTCGCGGGTGCCCGGTCCTCTCCACATCCGACAATTTGCATGTCTTCCGTTTTTTATTAGGTGCTCCCTCACATTCCGTACAAAAAGCTTCTTCCGTCCCCGACATTTGGTGCACGGACAATGCAATTTTCTTACATTGCATTTTGTTGCCCTTTGTAGCTCTCTCATCCAGAGCCGGTCATCACGTAGTCTTTGCCTCCGACTATTAGACAGGAGAAACCTTGCAGTTATCATTGTGCACAGAGACCCAAAATTGAAAACAACTGCTCCGCTGCAATTATACATAGTATTTGACATCAGACTAGGCCTTTTGGGAAGAATGTCACCGTCAAAGATGTGCAAACATGTTGACCAACTTCACGACAACTTTGAAATGACTCACTCTACTTGTGAATGACTGTAAAATGTCTAGCTTTACTTATTCATGACTCACATGAGATTGTTCCGGAACTGTTGAATGACTACAAAACGTCTACAGTCATTGACAACAAAATTGAAGTGTGTTTGACGAGAACTGGACTTCAAGGATGAACATGTCAATTGCGTTTTTGTGCAGCGCCTATTATTATATCTGCAATGGAACATTCAAAAATTGCTTTTCTACTTTGGGTATTTCAACAAACTAGCGTAGTGGGGGAAATTGCCAAGCCACACTTTATATACTATAGTTGCATGGACCAAGCACCAAGCCACACAAAATTGACATGGACAAGCCAATTGAGGACCAAGGCAAACACACATGCCAACAAACTAGTGACTTCACTATGCACACAATACATGCCAATGACTGGAAGACCATAGATCTAGTCACAATTGTGAGTTGCCTCATGAAGGAAATGCAGAGCATGTCTTCATTAACAAGTCAGAAGTGGTAAGGTTTAAGAAAACTAACCTCTATGGAAAGGTACCCAATTTGTTTTGACTTCTTGCTAACAACTGCCTTAGTATGTCCTGCAATAGTAATTGTGAATTTGTCAGTCTAGAATGGTGCTCAGGGCAAAATTTGATGCACTCAAAGAAACTTTAGTCATTGACCTAGTCACCGGGACTATCCCTAAACCTCAACAAATCGACCGAAGAGACTGCGAGCCGACAGGAGGGTGACTGAGGAACAACATGTTCTAACAACGGTCGTTGGTATGCACCTCTGCCCGATAGGTCACCCTTGAGCCTCAAAAATTCTCAGATTTTGTTGTTAATTATGGGCCCTAAACCCTTATTATCAGTGGATCTGAAAGGTTTATCATCACAACAATCTGCCTCATTGGCTGTGATGTTACCTTACTCCCCACCAAATCAAGGGAAGATCAAGATGGCCCTGAGTTGTCAAGTTCGGAAGAAAATCAAAGTAATTGCTGAATCTAGACATTAATGATCAGCCACCAACTCCCACCACCGTCATCATATCCACAACCTCCCCTCTTTGTTTCCACATACAAATGACGGAGCACTCTCACTTGAGTTCACTTTTGCCTTCTTCAAGGTCCGCCAGCACTACCGCAGAACAAGTTTACGCCACCACCTTAGTTCCAATCAAAGCCATGCGCCCTTCCTCACGACAGAAGAACCGCTGAGGCAGTTGCTCTGAGAGATTGTTGCAGCTGTAGTGATTGATGATGCATACAACAATCGCTAGTTCGACGGAGGCCAAGTAGAGCACAATGGAGTCGGAGCCAAATAGCTTGCCTCACCCAAAAACGGATTATGAACTTCTGCGGGATAAGAACGTTGCGATTTTGGAGAAGGCATCGGAGCCCTGCCTCCTCGCTAAAGTGCAGTTCTGAGTTCCTCCCCCCTTCTCACACTCCTTTGTTGAATTTCTAATTGTATAGTATTTGTATACTTCTTCTAGATGCTTTGCGCCCTCCCACTGTCACTGCTGCAGTTTTAACCCACCCGTCCTGTGTGCATTGAGAGCAGTCCCAAACATGGCCACGAACCCAAAGGAATGGAGTCCTGCAGCGGCACTTGAAATCTTTGTTCGCATTTGTTTGAAATTGTTGAATGGGCGGCGCGCTAGGATTTTTGCGCCGGAGTCTCATTAATTTGGGCGCCTTTTTCAAAAACCACTATTCATTAGTCATTCTTTAGTGACATCAAAGTGATTTTGAAGTAGTGAACACTTTGTTGTTGACATGATTCAGTCATTTGTAAGTCGTATTATAGGAACTTCATAGTCGTGGCAAGGAAGCTGCCGACCGTTACCCGCCTCATCATAGCCGCAGTCCACGTGGAACCTCCATTTGCCATCGGGCTCCAGTACATTCACCTGCAATGGCTGCCACTAACCCTAAGTCATTTGTCATTGTTTCGCTATGCAATGCGTTCTGGACTCCGTGGTGGTCGTGGTGCTTGTTGTGGCTCTGTTTACAGAAGGATTGATTAGTGTTTCTCACTTGTTAGCTTTTGCAATCCTAGGGATGTGCAGGTTGCGAAGAAACCAAACCTCAGTGTTGTGATCACAGAGAAGAACACGATTGTTACGCGATCGAGAGGTACAAGGCAGTGACTGACTGGAGGACCAAGGTGACTGCAAAACTAGAGAGCAATTGGCGTTTAAGATCGCGAAGTGCAAGCAAGGACAATGAGCAGCGGGCGTGATTCTTCGTCAAAGGCTACAGAGTCCAATGACGCCGCAATTGCAGCAAGTATGATGAATCTTGCTATCGTTTGTTCCCATGCACAGCAACAATCCAACAAGGACACGGCTGCCGCAGGTAAAAAGTTCTCCGGCTCTCTTGCTTTGGGTTTAGGGTTTGAGGAACCTCAGAATTGAGAGCTAAAAGTACAGTAGGATTTTTGCCGCATGGTTTCCAAGAATTGTGGTGCTATTGCATCTACAATTTAGATGTATTCATGCTCCATTTTGATCCTTTGTCGAGTGTTGGTCAAATTTGGGGCAGAAGCGCAACTAAATTTGAACAAGCGTGACCTCTGTTCACTATCTCATGCGTAGATTTGGAGGTGCCAACTTTCGACTCTAGCAATGAGGAGATGGAGCAAGAAGAGCCTCTTGTCAACAAGAAGATGAAGCAAAAGAGAGTCCCCGTAATTCCCAAGGCGGCAATAAAAAACAGCTGCCTGTGGGGCCAGGCACTGAGGATTGGAGATCCACGGGGGGGTTCTACAGCAATTGGCCATGGGTCCTGGGGCATTACGTGCCGCGAGAGCCCGCACAGGCACCACCTCCCTAGTCTGCTGCTACGCCACCTCCATATCCAAGCGGCGCGTGGAGTGAGGGCCCTATTGTAGGTTCAGATTCCACTGAGGACCAATTCTCCAGGCATAAGAGGAAAAACGCCTACAACCAAGAAAGTGCCAAGCACATGCAGGAGGGAGTGAAGCCGAACCGCGTGTTTATTTCAGATTGCGGCAAAGTGGATTCTGGATGTGCGGGGAAAAATGTGTGGGATGTAGCAATTCGTGACCTTGTCCCAAAAACCTTGGACATGAGTGTTGTAGAGTGGTCTAAGCAAATGCCGCAGGCAATGGCGAAGCTAAGATCCGCACTAGAAGTTGAATTTGAGTACCTGGGAAATCCCCTCAGCATGGTCGGCTTTCACACTGCAATTACAAGATACCTGAAGTCGGAGAGATCTTGATTGAAGGCCAAGTACTTGAAAGGCATGAAGGACTGCCTTGTTCATATTGATGAACCGCATTGGAAAAGGCTCAAAGCGTACCAGGACACTCCAGCGCAGCAGCTGAAGGCAGAAAAAATGTCTGCTACTAGATAAAGCATCTAGAACTACAGGCAAGTGGGGAGAAAGGGCAAAGCTGGAAAGGAAGCTCAGCTCGTAAGTACCACCACGTTCCCCCTTTTTGTTTTTTAGGTGAAAGTCCTTGCTCTATTATACACAAGGCGTGCTTGGTTTTGTCGTCATGCGGCATTAGTGCCTCCTGGGTGAACTAGCCACAGCTGGTCCTTGCATTATAATTGTGGGGACCACAAGGTTTTGTGTTGAATATATAAATTATCTGGTGACGTCTGCCTTTGTCATTGTAAATCTGCGCTTTGTATTCATCTGATCTTTGTGCATGTTGATGTGATAGAGGGAAGGCAAGGAAACTAGTCCTGGCATTATGAACATTGCAAACGGTATGCGGGCTACCGTGGCAGAGGCACGGGGCACAACGGTGAGTTCTTGGTTTCATTAGATCTATCATTTTCTTGTCACTGGTAGTTTCACGGTGTTTATGTACCACCCCTCCACAGCCGGCCCTCTTGAATGTGTTTCAACATCAGGCAACTCTCTAACCGGTCTATGAATTGCAAGTGGTCCGTGCAGATGACTCCGGTCGGTGGTCAGCCATGGATAGCTGCAAGAGCAATGTCAACAACAGATTCATCAAAGTGCTAGCCTATTCAAGTGCCCAGTTGGCAGCCATTGAGAATCTATGCTCTGTCGGAACATAAAAATCTAGTTTTACTATATTAAAATATAAATGAAGGAATAATATTCTTCTTAGTAGTAAATTTTTTCGATTTTTAGATAGTTATAGACCGTCTAATGTTTAGAACCGGAAACCGGAAATAGATTGATCAGGAATTAGTGTAAAGGCTAACTGAATGTACCAGAAACGAGGAACCGGAATTTGAGTTTGCTTAGACCGGGTCAGGAAAGGGATAACAGGAAACCGGCATCCAACGGTGACCTACTTAACCCTAGGGAACAACGGGAGCGTTCTAATCATTAGTTAACGGAAATCCTAAACGGGCAGGATTAACGGGCAAGGCCTTAATTAGGGTAATTACTAAGAGCTGCTGGGATTGGCTCTTTTAGATCCTATTTGTCCAGAGGTTAGTCACTTGTGATTTCCTACCTTGACGGAGAATTGTACAACGTACGCGACTACTGATTTCCGGTCTGAGAGGTAGTATTGTTGTTTTGAGTTGACAAGACTATAGACGAGAGTGCTGGAAGGTTATTGAGAGAAAGAGAAGGCTGTTGGCGTCTGAGCTTAGAGTTAATACCTTCCAGCTGAAAGGAGAGAGAGAGTGAGCCGTGAGGATCACTAGTCTTACCAATACCCGACAGTAGACCGGTTCCCTCTGATCGACGGGAGATATGGCCGCAAGTCATAGCGGAGGAGCGACCATCTCGCTGCGCTACGTGACGCCGCGATTAACCAAGGATGACAAGGAGATGGCGGAGCTGAAGGAGGACTTGGAGCAAATGGGATGCGCCGGCTTCCTGATCAGACCATGGGATTTCCGGAGTAAAGCAATAGTGGCGGAGTTGAGTTCGGGAACACCAACTCAGGCCGCGACCACGATCCGTGCGAAGCCCAAGAAGTGGACGGCGGAGATATGGAAGAAGGTGTACCGGTTCGACCGGGAGGGCAAAGGCAGCGCATCCCGGAAGGACCAATTCACGGTGGGTAAGTTTCATACCCCCATTAACAAGAAGGATGGGTTCACGGTTACGGATTGCGTCAATGAGAGATAGAGGCATTTGTTGCAATACGTCTTGGCCATTCTTAACCCGGAAAGGCCAAGCCGGGTCTCTCTGACACTCGCCAACACAGTCTTTGGCGCGCTGTCAGGAGACCGGAAGGTAGATTGGGGTTTGGTCATTCAGGACCAAGTGTTGAAAATGGTCAACAATGTCGAGAAGGCTAAGCCTTCGCCATCTGTCCATTCCTCTATCACCTGTATCATTTGGAGGAGGTGATGACAAAAGAGGAAGAGGTAGAATATGAGGCCGCCGCAGCACTAGTAGAATTTGAGGTCCCTGACTTAGATCAGGAGACCGGAAATGAGGAAGAGTCCTCCGATGAGGACGATGAGGATGAGTTTGATAAAGAGGAAGTGATACCCGGATACAGGAAGTATCCGGTCCCTGGAGAGATTGCATGTTAGACAGGATACCATAAGATTTCCTTGCGAGGATTAGAACTTGCTTTTGTCAAGAAGCTGCTTTTGTCAGGAAGTATTATAGCTCTCATGTGTTTTCCTGACGCCCCTTCTCTACCTAGGCCATGGATTGTCTTGTGGTCTGTCATTGTAGCAATTGTTAGGAGAATCAAGACTTTCTTGCGTGACCTGCTAGCCGGCGTAGTCAATCCGGTCTAGTTGTGAGGAAGGTCACTTTCTCGTTGTTTTTGTCAAAGTTTTCTTTTGAAGTTTATATCATGGATCTTCTGACACGTTAAAACTCGGAGGGTAGGAGTTAAGCGTCCTTCCAGAAGCCCAAAGTTGTAGATCCCTCTTGGTCCAGAGGTTAAACTCGAATTTATTACATAGTTAAATACTCTAGACCGGATAGATATATATGTGGGAAAGGAGTTTCCGGTTCCGGATTACTGGAATTGGAACCGGTCTAGACTAGTACTTGGGGTTTGTTTTGGTATATCAACTCATTTCATTCCGGCCAATTAGGAGAATTACACCGAGATCTCTGCGGAACGATACACGAGTCACTTTAGGGTCCACTAAGGCCTTAGAGAAGGGTTTTGTGCTTTCTGTGCTACGACATACTCCGTGGCTGAGAAATACATAGGGAGGTCAAAACACTTTGAAGATAGCAACCTGTCCATGCAAGAGTTAGCGTTAGAGAATTAAGAATCCGAGGGATTACGTCATGGAGAAGCAGCCGGCATTGTCCCCAACTCTCGCAAGAAAGTCGCTCATATTGATTTGCTTGTGCAGAAAACTGCCAAGGCCCCAAAAGGAAAGCAAGCAACCATGTCTGAAGCCGCAAAGAAATGGCAGGCCTCACAATTGGCAGCAACGGAGGACGTGACCCTCTCATTTGGCAATGAATTGCTCGTTACGCAGAAAGCAACTCCAAGTGGAGGGGCCATGGACTCGGCATGGAAGGTTGCAAAAAGGGGGCCCACTTCTCCAAACGTGTTAGTAACAGAGGATACTTGTCCAATTATTCCAGAGGGCACGGTGACCCTGCCAAATCCCACGCCTGCAGACGCAGACATTGTTGAAGTGCAAGGACAGACTGGGGTGGCTTGTGGTGTGCAAGAACTGTCAAGTCCAAGAAGCACCCACAGCCCTGTCGAAAAGGTCGTAGAGAAGGATGATGCCCAGGACAGCAGAATGGAGGCGACCTCGGTGATTGAAACAGAGAGGCACTTGGATTCCTTGGAGAAGTCCTCAGCTTCCGCTCTTTCAGCAGCGGCACCTTCTCAAAGGAAGAATTGCAGAGCACCCAAGTCTCCTAGCAAGGTACAGACTGAGTCCGAGGGCGGTGGGATTGGTAGGTTGAGTCCGTTGAGCCTTGGGAATTTTGTGAGCAACATAGTGAGTGCACGGAGAGGTAAGAGTAGTTTGGGAAGTGTGAAGCTAGTCATTTTCAATGTGTAGGGCACCCTAGATTGTAGCTTTTTGAATTCAAAAAACCCTAATAGTGCAATACGATGCAGCACAAAAACCCAGTTACGGAGAATCGCCTTTAGACCGTGGTTGAAAACATTCCTGTCAAGGTGTTTCACTCACTTCAGGGTTGGATTTTGGGGAAGGCAAGGCAATCCAGACATGGACAATGTGGTTTCCACCATGCTTGCTGGGTTGAAGGGAGTTGAGGATCCGGTTCCCCTTTTTTCTTGGCCTAATCAATCCGAAGTGGTCCATGACAATGCAAGTGACCAACCAATGTTGGGGGGGAGAAACCTAGGCCTAGTGTACTGTAGTTGGCCCGAATTCAACTCAAAGAACACGTTGATAGTGGACACTAAGAGTATTAGAGTAGATTGCAACCCACTTGCAAACGTCCTCCTTGTCATGCCGTTCTATGTCAAGTGGCTTCGCACTTTGGCTAACGACAGGGACTACCTCAAATGTTACTTGTGGCCAGTCCTAGAGGCGCTTTGGAAATGTCCTAACATCACTTTCTTTTGTTCAAAGTACCCACAAATTGAAAACAAATCTATGGCTCAAATGCTCCAGGAATACAAAAGTCAAAAAGCATATGAATTTGTGCACATTGTGGAAGGTGAGGGGACCCTCCGACCTCAGGGTTGCGCCAATAGTGCGTCCCCTCACCTTCAGTTGATCGTCATGTTTGACATGTGTGTGTCTATGTATATATAGGAGAGAACTCATAAGCGAGAGACGCACGCCTAGTCAGCATCGACAGCAGAAATGAAACGTGACGGTCTGTTGAAGAAGGTGCACTTTTTGCATCACTTGTCACCATCTTTATCTAGTGAGGCATATGTCATTTTGCAATCACTTTCAAGTGCTGTGTAAGATATTTAACCGTCACAATAGCCGTGAAGTCATTTCATATTGCTTTCTAGTCCCCGTTTAGTCCTGCCTGTGATTTGTCTCTGGATTGGAATTGTAGTTGTTATTTGCGGACATTGCTGACTATTACAAACGGGCGTTGCTGCAGTTCGGCCTTAGGGACGCCGTATTCCTCATGAACCCCAGCAACGTGAAGCAAAAAGTGGCTTAGGGGTCCATTAGCGGAATTTCAAGAGAGCATTTGTTTCACTTCTAGGACATTCCAAAGTCCTGTTTCAAAGTAGACGTGGTTGAGATTTTGCAAGCAGGAGTTGCATTGATGTACCTGAATTTTGATATGGACATGACAAAAATAGAACATGTGAAGGGGTCATCCACTTTGTGGGACAAGAAGTATATCAAGCATGCCGCTTGATGTGAAGTTTTAGGTTTAGGGTGTTGAGTGGTCGGTAGAGGGTACTGCCATTTTAGCAGCCCCTAGAACTGCAGACTTGCCAATGTGGATGCTTTTGAGACCCTCAACCAGTTTTGGCTTTGCAAACCCTAAAACCGCTTTTGCCTTTGTATATGTATACAAACAATTCTCTTTCTTGTTCTATAATAGACTCATGTTAGTGACACCGTGACGATCATGGTTGTTGCAATTTGGTTCTATGCTTCCGTTTCAGTCATTGCAAGTGAAAGTGACTAGAGGGCTAGATCTGTCCCATTCTTGTCAAAATGTTCTCGTGTCTTCTGTAAGCCTAGTTGGTAACTTTGAATCCCTTGAAACACAAGCAGTGTGCTTCATAATTTCTACCAATTCTAATAGCACCTGAACCCTAAGATGGTGCTCAGTAAGTGACTGTAGTAAAACTATAATTCTACTAACGCAAAACTACAAAATGACTGCAACTTCTGACCAATGTGACTGCACTCCCTCCATGTAAACATGCACGCAACTGAATGGCGACTTCAAAATGACAGTTTTGGATATGGAAGAGTCACAGAAACTTGCAGTCAAAGTCACTGCAAAATGACTATGAAATGACTGGACACGTGGCAACCTAATAGGGGCTCAGACATTGCTACGCGACTCTTGAATGACTATAGAATGACATCCAACATAGCGCTCCACGTTAGATTTCTAATGGGGCCGGCGCAACTTTTATATGACTGGAAAATGACTAGCATCATGGACATCCACATGGCAGCCGCTCAGACATTTCCTTAAACCTGCATTTCTTTATCACTTGAACAAAAACTGTGTATCATCCATTTTAACATCCAAGGCAGAATTTGTTGGTGATAATAAAATTTAGAGTTACTTGTAAACGACTTGTCCACAATGACTTCAAAGCCCTCGAGTCATTCTGCAATCATTTGTATCCTAAATGATTGTTTTGAAGTCATTTATTGAAGTCATTTATGTGCTTCTTTTTTTGTAGTGAGAAGGGTTTGCTGATGTTTTTCTCTTTTGTGGGCAACCTCTTTCATAATGTCCATGGTTCCTACAACTGTAGCACATTATAAATTGCATTGATCTTGGAAAAGAAGGTTTGTCAACCACATAACTTTTGTCTCTATAATTTGCTTATTGGTCTTGGATTAAATACAATTTCCCTGCTTCTGTCATTGGCATGAGCTTTGCAATAGTTGGATTTTTCATCACTTCTAACTTTGATTGGACCAATGCTCTTGGAATTGCAGAGTTTGAAGGTGTAGAAGTTTTATCCACTAGTTTGGCGGCCACTGCCATGGTTATGGTGTCCGGTATGGCAAATTCGGCCAAGTGATCTTCCTTCTTCTGGACTCTAAGGATGATAGCTCTTTCCACGAGACAATCTCTTGGATAGAAGGGATCAAAGTCATCAAACCTCTAATGAAGGAATATAAAACTTGAGGGTCTACGTTCATCGTATTGACCAATCTTGAACTTCCTATGCCACTGAATATCCATTTTTGTCGTACGGAAGTTGTAAACTCATACCTGCGTACCATTACCGCATTAATTCCATGCATTAAAATAGGCACGCCTTCCGTATGTTTGGTGTACTAGATTGATATGAATGGAAGTCGTGCCACTTCCGTATCATTGAGCCATGTATTGTAATCGTACAAATTTGAAACTTTTGTACCCCACTGTATCTATGTATTTTCTTCATGGAATTTAATGTTGTTTTGCACAAATTCTCAAAAAAAAAAATATATATATATATATATATATATATATTTTCTTTTTCTTTTTCTTTTTCTTTTTCTTTTTCTTTTTTCTTTTTTCTTTTTTCTTTTTTTTTTTTCTTTTTTTTTCTTTTTTCTTTTTTTTTCTTTTTTTTCTTTAAGAATTTAAAATAAAATAAAATAAAATAAAATAAAATTCAGCCAATTACCCGAGCAGCCAACGGTGCTAGTATGTGAGACCAAGAATGTGAGCTTGTGAGCATTGAGCCTACTATATAGGTATCTATAATATAGATACCACACACTATAGAAGGTCTATGTGTCATAAACACCTATAATATGAGTATTTGTAATATATATACCCTATAATCATAGACAGTTTCTATAATATATACAGGTGTGTAGTATTCTAGGCTCATGGGCTCACACTCCTATGCTCACATAATAGCAACCCTCTCCAGGTAGCCCCACTACCCAGGCAAGGTAATCCACCACCTGGGCATCCCACCAAGTGGGCAGCCGGGTTCAAACCCTGGACCTCCTAAATTGGAGGTCAATACACTTATGGCCAATGCACCACGCTGCAATTCCTTTGTTCAATTTAGGAGTAGAAATTTACTTGTATACTTCTTGCGATTTTTTTTTTCATTTCTTTTGTTAATCCAGCAAAGTTTGGTGGCCGTTTAGGCATAGTAGAATTGTTTTTTCCAAAAAAACTTCGAACTAATAAAAGTTGGGAAATCAAACCAGCTTCCATCTCCAAAAATCCGTTTGCAATTTTCAGTTTTCCTTTAAAAGTTATGGACGAAATTCAGAGAGGGTTTTTTAAAATGTCAAAGAAAACTTCCATTCTAGACCCTCTCTGGACTTTGCTTATAACTTATGATTGGAGACTTCAAATTGCCAAAAAAATTTGGAGATAAAAGTTAGCTTAATTTTCCAACTTTTGTTAGTTCAAAGTTCTTTGAAAAATGTTATTCTACTATGCCTAAACGGTCACAAAAGTGTACTAACTTTAAAAAAATATGGGATTGTAAACGATCTAGTTTGAAAAGAAAATTCCATTTTACATGGAACTCCAACCTTGGTGATTTAACATTGCCCAAATGCCAAAAAATTATTTGAAACTCTTCTAAGTCAATATGAACAAATGAACAAAAAAGTATTTTTTTTTTGGTTGATGTGGACATTGTACAGTGGGGTACAATTCATTAACGAATTGACTATTGTGCCATTCAAATTTTGTTTGCAAAGGATAGAGAAATATTGGAATTTCTTGTCTTGCATAATTTATACTCAATTCTTACACAAATCCAATCAAGCATACCAAATTTAAGTTCCAAAAATGGAAAATTCCATTTTGGGTGAATTTTTGAAGCCAATTTGCATGGTTATGTAGATATGTAGGAAACATCCATATGCACATCTTTCATATTAAAAAAAACACCTTCTTAAGTAACAAAAATATTATCTAGGACAAGTTCCATATGAGGCATCATATGACCAAACTTTGTCAAATAGATATTTTTATATTTTAAGTAGATTTTGGCATAGTAATTGTACCATCATGTTCACATTTACAAAATTAGCCACAACGTGCAGGTCAAATAGCAAAATCTAGTTAAAATTTAGAAATGTCTGTTTAGCAAAGTTTGGTCATATAATGCCTCACATTTAACTCTTCCTTGCTCATATTTTTGTCACTTAAGGGAATGTTTTTTAATATGAAAGATGTGCATATAGATGTTCTCTACATATCTATGCAATTGAATTAAACAAATTTATCACCAATTGTTTTCTATAAAGTATTATGTATAACCATGCAAATTGGCTTTAAAAATTCACCAAAAATGAAATTTTGCATTTTTGGAACTGAAATTTGGTATGCTTGATTGGAATTGCGTAAGAATTGAGTATTAATTATATAAGACAAAAAAATTTGATTTTTCTCTATATCACAAGAAGAGCACCAACATCGAATAGATAGTTATTCGCTAAGTCAAAAATGGCTTTAAAATCTTCAGAGCGGAACTGGTTCCATTGTGGAACGGATGTTAGAGGAATGGAAACGGTTGGGACCAGTAAACCCTCCGGGACATCAAGAATTATTAGGTCCACAGCTACTTTTCTTGTAACCACTCCATCAAAGAACCGTCTTTTGTCTAAGGCATACTACACACAAGTAAGAGTGTTAACAACGGTTAGGAAAAATAAACCATACAAATGCAACGAGGTGCAACAGAGCAATAGTGAGCAGCAAGTTCTAAGAAGATAACAGGTACACAAAGACATATGAATTTCACCAAAGTTGTATATAGTAACTTCTCGAGAAGGGTGATCATGTTCTGAAACAATACTGATCCTATGAGACTAGAGATTGAAGCATTCAAGATATATTGGTCTACAACAACCTTCGCACTCAAGTTTAGAAGTAGAGGTGATAGGCCATGCAACAAGTGCGACCCGGTGAGCGAGAAGCTTGAAGAAGTTTCATTCATGGCTCCCTCAATTGTTGCTTGATCCACCAGCGGAGTGTTTGCTTTCCTCTTCTTTCCCTTCTTCTAGGCATTAGTTTTAGCCTTCTTTGCTTTGCAGTCTTTCTTCTTTTCTTCGTTTTCTTCAAGTTTCTTCTATGATGTTTCCCACTTCTCTTCTTTCTTCTTATTGGCTAACTCTTCTTTTTCAAGGCCTTCTCCGTGGCTTCAGCACCAAGGCCTGCAAGTTCTGGTAACTTGGTCTCCACCAGGTTGCTCTCTTTGATGGTTTTGAAAAGAGCTTCTTCCTCAATGGGTATGAATTTATCAATGCAATCTAGATTCCACATGCCAAATTGAAGATGACTAGTGGGCCAGTTCTTTTCTTGGGCAACGGTAAATATACAATCATCAGAAGTGCAATCCAGCCACGTTCTCAAAAATGGTGGTGAACCCGACTTTGAAATGGCCTTCTTCACGTCCAGTTCGAACATGAAATACCTGGTCACAAAAAAATTTCTTAGCAATAAAACTCACCAACAAATTCTCAAACTCAATTACATAGAGTCATGGAGAATGGTTTAGTTCTTAAATCTGTAAAAAATCTTAGAACCCTTGCATGGTAATTTCACAGTTTAATTTGTAAAAAATAAGAAAAGCAATTAATTTTAAAATAAACTAAAAATTGTCCATTTGGAAAGAGTTCATAGTGATGAGATTTCACCAAAAGATTGATTTTAGAACCATCTTCATTATTTAGAAACTGCACACAATGGAAGTGCTATTTGCGCTCATGTGGAGGACATAAATTCAAATATTTTTAGATTCCATTTAACAAAAATATTCTTTTCTACTATGCAAATAGATCATGAAAATTTAAGCTCTAGATCATTAAATTTGGCTATTCCTAATGTAATAAAAATCCCTAAATTGCACCGTGTGACAAATTAATAAAAATCATTTTTAAATATAAAATGATTTTTTTTAATTTAAAAAAAATAAGGGATCTAATTAATATAAAGTTTGACATCTCCAATAAAAATTTCATATTCATTGGACTTTTGCTTCAAAAGTTATAGCAGATGATAGAAAGGGTACCCTCAATTTGATGGGAAATAGGACCGGTCTTTCTTGCAATCATCCACTTATAGTACATAAGAGTAAAAACTTAAATTTTTGTATAAAATTTGTGAAATTAAATGTTATATAAACATATATCCTGTTTTATTCTAGAATACAAGTGACTTTGGCCACAACACGTAAAATTGTTTGATCATTTACGAAATTGAACCCCTATACTATTAGTCCTAGGTGTTTGCGAGATAGGCAAAATCTAGACCACAATAGCATCGGTAATGGATGGAAGATGGATGAAATAAAGGGCTATTGAGTGAGTTGATGTTTTATCCACTAAAATGTCATTGTAAATTATCCTATTCTACTTGAAAAGTAACCATAGACACTTAATGATGTATGAACTGGCCTTTTTCCTATAAGATTTCCTATATTGGAAGCCTTGGGCTTTTTCTAATAGAGAGAAAAATTTAGCTTATACCTCCTTTGCTGTCATAACACTCTCACCTAAAGTTTACCAACCAACAATCCTAGTTATCTTTTTGCAACAGTTGCATACTTATATAATAACCATAGACACCTAATGATAGATGAATTGACCATTTTCCTATAAGAACTTCTATATTAGAAGCCTTGGGCTTTGTCTTAGAGAGAGAAAATCTTAGCTTATACCTCCCTTGTTTATCATGACTTTCTCACCTAAAATTTACCAACCAACAATTCTAGTTCTCCTTTTGCAACTGTTGCACACACTATAAGAAACCCGTGTCTTTTCATTCAGGCGATGTTTGACATGAGCTTGTCCCCGGTGGCATCTTGTCGCCTCAGCATAGATGTCACTTTTTTTGCGTCATGGCTGAAAGGCAAAAAACTTCAAAAATTTGAGATAACATGGCCTAATGTTTTCATGGTCAAGCTTTAGACATCAGAAGGGACGTGGGTCCAGGGGCTCTTGAAATTCAGCCATATGGCTACCACGTTAGTGCCATGTTAGTGATGGAGGCCACATGTGCATTTTTTTCATTCGGTTTGCTGGTGACATGGCAGATGATGTAGAGCATGACGTGTCCCCAAGAAAAAGTGATGTGGCATGTCACTTTTTGCTAACGTGGCGGGCTAAGTCAGCATAGTTTTATACCATCCAAATGTTTTTTGAGACATTTTTTAGAACGTCAAATTAGACGTCCAAATGTTTTTTGAGCCGTCAACTTAGACATTTGGATGTTTTTTGTGATATTAACTTAAATGTTCAAGTGTTTTGCAACGTCATCTTAGACGTCCGCATTAAAATATGAACACCTCTTGAAATGTCTAGTATGAATTAAATGAACAAAATCATGTCACCTCTATTGTTCATATGATTAAATGCACTGTTTAATATGATGTTAATATAGACAGTGACACATGTTATACACAATACACATATGCATCTTATAATATTCAATATAACATATTATAGACAACATCCCATACATAGTACATCATACACCATACATTGTATATAATATGCCATACATAATATACCATATTTGGCAAATACATCACATGGCTTTAGAATCCATTTGTTATGATGTAAATAGAGAAGACAAGACGAGCCCTTTATACAAGTGGAGTGCCAAGAGGTAAGACAAACCATATGGGATATATAAAACGCATAGATTGTATTACAAATAGAAGTTGCATGGAGATGTTGTGGAGAACATGCAAGATGCAATCATCTAACATGCAGACATCAGCTATGACAGCCGAACGTCCGCTCCAACAAATATCTATTTTCAACGAATAGGCATAAAAGGGGACAATTGCATGCAAGACAAAACGCGCGTTGTTTTTTGGGATGTCTATGTAGTTGTTGAAATGTCTAGGAAAACATCAGAAGAAAATAGTACAGAGAAGGGACTCTAGTAAGCCCCTATGTTGATGTGGCATGCCATGTTAGCAAAGACAACTGCCACATCACTACATTTCCATGTCACGTGCCACGTCAGATGGGTTTTTTTTGGTTTTTTTTATGGGCAGGTCGTTTGGCTGCCCATCTCCATTTTTTTAGAACTTGGAATAGGTGTTTTACCATTGATAAAAGTAGTTCTTGTTGACTTACTTGCAGTCAAAATTGTAGAATCTGTTGACGTGGCAAGCCATATTTTTTTTGACGCGTAGAAAACAAATGTTTGTTGCCACTTGTGTCTGAAAGAACAAAATCATCCGTCAAAGCAACACAATGTTTTCGCCTAAGTCTACCCGTGCTCTCTGCAACATCGACGGGAATCCAACACTTCAGGCCAATTACCCGTAGACAATCCCTTGTCCTATCGGACAACGACGTCTGGGCCCAAACACCAGAAAAGACACGGGTTTTTTATAGTGACACGTATATACAGAATTCTAAATCTTTCTTTTGTCCTTTATGCAAAGTTTGGTTGATTTTAGGTGCATACAAATCCATCTTTAAAACCCTAAACAAAATGTGTCCGGATCCACTCATTTGCTTGAAGAGTGAATCAAGGTGTCCAAAGAATTGAGGATATCAAGGTGGAAATGTTGACATGTTGGAAAATTGGGTAGGGTGGAGTAGAGGTTATAGCCTCTCATATGTAGATTGTTCAAAAGCAAGGGCCTGCTACAGTGGCAAAGACATTAACCCCTAAAGTTCTATGACTATGTTTTCACCAAAAACACTCAAAAACAGCCATTTTAAATACAAGTATCAAATTTTTGAAAAAAAACTTTTTTGACAGATGTAACTATAGGATCTTATAGTAAACTAGTTTTAGAAGATGTGGAATAAATTTCAGAATTTTTCACCATGCAGATTGGAAGATATTAGCATTTGAATTGGCAAAAATCCTTTTTTTGTTTCTGCAAAAAAAGGGGCAGCTGCACTTCACAAGGTCACATTTGTATGAAAAAATGTCCAAAATGGTGGTGCTTCTTTGAATTATTTTTCCTAAACAAGTTGGCTACATGTTTAAAAAGTTTCAAATCATTTGAAATTGTACAACATATATAAAAAAAAATAGTAAGTGGAAAGAAGTAGAAAATGATCCAAAATACTAAATTGTTAAGAATTTAATCATGGAATTGAAAAATGTCAATCCCAATGGTTTTAATGTTGAAATAAACAACCTACATCCTATGAAATTTTTTTTTTCAAAAAATATTAAAAATTGAGTTAAATAAACAACTTCAAAGTTTATTTTAGAGTAAAGAATCCGTAACTGCCTGCAAGCTAAAAAACCTCATAACTTGTTATTCATTTGTTGAAATGGAATGATTTAAAGCTTCCCACGTATATATCACTCTAGAAAACCAATTTCAAATTTTTATTTTTGAAAAAAGTGATTTTTAAGACCTGTCCAAACTGTCCACTTGGTGAAAAAAGTAACATATTAGGCCATAACTTTTGACTCCTATTTTGAAATGGCATGAAATTTAGTGCACATGAAAGATATTCCTTTGTCCCCTTGTATTAAAATTTCAGCTTAAAATATGAAAATCTCTAATCCTAGGTACCTGCCCAAAATCACTATATTGCTAAAAATAGCAGGCTGGTCCTCTAGGGGTTAACCAACTACATACCAATATAAATGTTTTTGGTGATTTATCTCTAGAACCCACTAACTTGGTTCAAAGACCAATGATAGGGCTATTGGAAATTTGAGATTTTGGGGAGCAACTTTTTGCCAATTCCATTTGAACTTAGGCAAAGAATTTTCTAAAGCTTTCTTATTGTAATAAATTACACAACTCAAATGAATCAATCGGGATCAAAAGAGTTAAAAATAGCAAAAATGGGCTTCTTCATCCTACAATTGATCACTACATTGGCGATTTGTAAAAATCCAAACTTTTTATGTTGTTGCACACTCATTTCCTCTTGATTTAGAATTTGCCATCCCTTAGTGCCCTAGTGAAGGTCAGATTTGGTATAAATTAAGTCAGTTTTGTAAAAAAAATAGAGCCACCGGTCATCTTGTAAATGGTATGAGGTGACATGGACCCCGAGAATCTGACATGGAAATTCAATTTTGACACCTGAGTGCCGGATGAAATCTTCACGCAGGAAATTCGGGAGTTCAACGACCTCGCCAAACTTTTCAGTGCAGCCTCTTGAGTATTTTGAGTAAGTTCAGCGAGTTCGTTGAACCTATGGTCCCTTGCCATCTAACTTCGACTCTTCGAGTTCAACAAGATCCTATTATACTCAAGCTCCCTCCACTCGGTGACTCTCCCCCTATTCTCTCCCTGTCCTCTGCTGGAATTAGGCTCCCTATTTCTCTCCGTCCTCTCCTGGAATAGGGCACCCTTTCTGCTTCTGCAGTGACTGCACAGTAACCCCAATAAACAAATCCGAGGCCTGGTTTTCAGTTCATCATTTGCAAAGTCAGTGCAATGGACGGATCATCATGAACTGAACTGCTCTGCGTCTATACCCAAATATATATATCCTCATTTTTTTAAGTTTATTTAACGTTGAAAGCCGGCGCAGATCTTAAAGAAAGCCTGGTTTGGGAGCTTGTCTGAAAGCGCCTGAATAGGGGGAACTAGGGTACATGCATTTGAATCGGGAAGAATATCAGTCCCAGGCAACGGAATTTTATAGTTTTATACTGGAACTGACCCGCGTGGCTTCAGGCGGTCGGGACGGAGTCCGGAGCGACTGTCTTCATGCTCGGAGAGTTCAGTTGGAGTTATCTATGCAGACTTACAGTGACTTTGCTTGAGATTCGATCGATGCTGCGCCCTCTCGTCCCATTGGTGCGCAACTAAGTGAATGATCAATAGTTGCTAAGAAACCAACGATCAGCTCAAATCTCGATCGGGTGCACCCGAATCGAACTAAACGGATCCTGTTCAGTTTTCAAAGGAAAAAATAATGGGAAAAGAATTCGTTCATGGACTGGAAGCCTGGAACCGAATTATATTCAAAGAGCAGATTGGAGAAATGCGGCCAGAACTGAAAGTTGGTGATCATCCCCAGGAGTGTGACGGAGTTCAGTCCAGTTCCTCATCAGCACTCCAATTCCCCAGTTTTTCCCTTTTCCCCAGATAGCTAACTTAACTTAATAAGCTAATATTGTATGCGCCCAAGGTTCTGATCTGGCCGATGGGCCATGTGGGGTCTTTAAAGAGTTGTTATCCACTTGTCAGCGAAAAGTCGCTTCGAAGGAAGCTCGTTGACCTCGGTTCCTGAAAAGGTTCTCATTCTTTAACTAAATTATTGACCATGTGTCTGAGGTTGAGCGGACGATCATGAAACATCCTCCCCCCTACAGTAGGGAGAATATAAAAAATGGAATGCTTTCGTTACCTCCAGATCATAGCATTGGGAGATGTGTTTAGAAAGGCGTGTACGGTTGAAAATTGCTGCGGACCTGTACTGTAGAACGAAATTGGAAGGGCCGCCGCTTCAAAGCAAAGCAAAGCAACATGGGAGAATATCTCCCTTTACTTCCGGAAAGAGTGTATAAATAGATACACAATGGTTTGCCATGTGTTGCCGTAACCAGCTCTGACTGTCTGCTCGACCAAGTCTCATCCACGAGCTCCATTTGTCAGTTCGTAACCACACACTATTCATCCACAAAGGCAACAGTTACATGGGTTTTCATCTCGGGACAAAGTTGGTTATGCCCCTCTAACCCTCTCGCCGCCTTCCGGCCGCTCGAAGGTTATCTACTCCATAGTATATTAAAAGTAAAAGTAAGATTTTAAAATTTTAATTCATAAAACTATAAAATTCAATATCGTTTCTATCATGATTGGAAACACCATGAAACAATGTCCCTGCACCCCTCCTTGTTGAGGGCTTTCTGACGGTACCAAGAATGCAATCAGGGGACATTTGGTTCCAACAATCTCAACATAACAAACAAAACAAAACAAAGAAATAGCCTAAGGCTTAAGGGATAGATTAATCCTCAAAGGTCGGAGAGTGATTTGGAAGAAGAAAAGTCCCAAACTTGCATATTTTTGATACATTGTCCAAAATCAATTTTTATTCTTTTTTTAGAATTCCAACTATACAAAATTAAAGTGTATTAAACAAGTAAAGTAATGTGTGGAAAAAAATTTAGTCCATTTGACTACGTAGATTGAAAGATCATAGCATTTGGAGTGAGGAAAACTTTTTTTCATTCTTGCAAAATAGGATCAACAAACTTTGAGCCCTCTTGGAGTAAAATTAGTTTTGCTTTATACAAAAAATGAGGATTTTGACCACTCATAAGTATGTGATGTTAGGTTCACTCGTGAAAAAAATTCAAAAGCAAATATGGAAACTAGCTTACTCTAAATCACCTTGCAATGCAAAGAGGTTAATAACAAACAATTGACTTTTAGGGGTTAAAATTAAAGGCTATTAGTTTATGATCAGTGAGAAGTGTATGAAAAAACTCATATTAAATAGATACGAAGAAATTCAATTTCTATCATGGGATGATCAAAATACACTTTTGTTAATGCCGAGAGGACCAAATGTCTATTCAACGTATGCAAGACATCTCATATAGGTTCATATGAAGTCAATTGTGAATAGATGTTTCTAAAATTTTGACACAACTTGTGGAAATGTAACTCCTTCGCAAGGAGTTAAAAAAATTATGATGAGGTGCATTAGAGAGAATTTGGGCCCTATAAAGGGCCGCAAGTTCCCACAAGTTCTCCAACAAGTTCTGCTGAGTTCCTCACTATTGAAACTATGCCATTGCAGCAAGGTGACATGGCCGAACTTCGGCTACATCATATTTTCAAAACAATATAAAAAATAAAAAGATTCTTAAAATGAAATTTAAAAAAAAAAAAAAAAATTTAAAATTATTTATACAACCCGTACTGGTAATCACAGTATAGGAACAGATTATGGAACAAGCCTGAAATGGCCCTTTTTTGCCTACAAATCCCTTCTAATGGCTTGGACTGATCAAAAGTTATGTTGCTCCAAAAAATTTTAGTAGTGCAAACATCTTATGCTAAACTCCTTGTCTACTTCTGAAGTTTGGCATGTACTAAGCTAGCATGATATAGTATGCAATTGTAAGAAAAATTATATTTAGAACAAAAATCTCATTCTATGAGAAGTCAAGTTTTGCTAACCATGTCGGTGTAGGCCAAAAAAACTATCTTCTTCTAACTTTAAATGTTCTAATCTTGCACTCCATGTAGTCAAATGGTTTGAAATTGTTTCTACTTGACTAATCCATATTGTTCTATTAGTCTTTTGTACGTTTTTAGTTTTGGTTTATTTTTTTATCTTGGTCGCCACATCCAAAAATGACATTTTTTGACATTTTCACTTGAAAAACATGTTTTATCTTTAGGAGTTTAAAATATGTTACCTTTAACATCTAAAATCCCTTGTTTGTTGCTTCAAAAAACACTCGCATTAGAGAAAATTTTAGCCTTCTACAAGGCTGAATTGATGCATAAGAATGTGCAATTAGGAAAAATATCAGCCCAAAAAGGCTGTCAAGCAATCTGTAAGGTGAGCAATCAACCAAGGTGCCCCGTCAAAATCTCAATTAAAAAATTATTTATTATTATTATTATTATTTTAAATTGAAATATATATATATATATATATATTTTTTTTTTTTTTTTTTATTTTCCTATAATTGCACATTTTCCAAAACCCTAACAGCCCTATAGAAGGTTCAAATTTTTTGTATTGAAAATTGCCATTTTTATGCCAAGAGAAGAAATGCAAAAAGAAACTAGTTTTGGAATTCAACAAATGTATCTTACTCTAAACTATATGAAGAATGTGTGGTAAAGAATTCTAAAACATTGACCACATAAATTGCAAAATATTAGAGTTTGAAATAGAGTATAAGATATTTTCTTGCCCCACCCCTATAAATAAGGCAAATAAAATTTGAATCTTCTAAGCTTAAAGATTGATTGTAATTTTTTGAGAATTCTTTTTAGATTACATAATAAATTTCAGTTGACAATCCATAGAAAAGACACCATGACCACGACCACCATCACTATTATACAAAAATAACTTATTTTTATTCTCAATAAAATCGATAAATGAAAAGATGTACAAGACAAAGGGAAAACTATATTGGAGTGGTTGCAAGAAACACTTGCCTTAATTTTTGTTCCCTCGGCTTTGGATGAGTATTTTTTTGGCTAAGTTTTTTGGCAGATGCCCAGTGTATGTGAAATTTGAAATGAAGGTACATATATTTAGTTGTAGACATTGAATATATATTTATTTTTTTGAAAATTAGTTTACTATTTTAAAGAGCCCCCAATTGGATGTCTATTTAATTATTTATGCCATTTTGGGGGAATTTAGTCTTTTTTTTTAACTGAAAATGCAAGTTTAGAGTTGAAAATGGGAAAGTTGTTGTTGTACTAAGATTGTATGCAGTGACAACAAGGTTTTATGTAAATTTTGACATGTGTAGCATGCACATGGGCTCAAAATGTGCATCCTTTGCGCGAAGACTAGAAAGAAACAAACAATTTCTTTTGGAATTATTTGGTGCAATTCAAGCGCTTCAAAGTATAGAAAAATGGTCATTTTCAAATTCATTTTTATATTTCAATGAAATTACTAAAAATCAAAATGTATATGTACCCAATTTTGCTAATCGGCTTGGTCTCTTCAACTCTGTAGTAGTCTACTATAGTTAATAGTAGTGCATAGAATTGTACAAACTTTTTAATTCATGTTTAATGTTTTTATTGATTTTAAAATTTCATTATATATATATATATTTTTTCATGATTTTAAAATTAATGTGTTATTTAAACTACACTGCTCATGCACAATCTTTGTGGTAATCATAGCAGTAGCAGTCTTGTGGCCAAAACAACATTTTTATAACAAAAACGTTAACCACAAAAGTATATATTGAATGATTGTTGAATGTCTGCAAATGATCTCAGGTAGGTGCATATGAAGTCATTTTTCAATGAATGTTCTTAAGCTTTTGATATAAGATGTGAATTTGTATTCACTTTGTGGGAAAATAATTTTTTTCCGATCAGGTGCCCGGATCAAAAGTTTTGTTGCCTTGAACTTTTTGGGCAGCAAGAGCAACTTTAGGGCAACATGTGCAGAATTCCTCTAATAATTTTGAAATTTGGCAAGTATGTAATCTATATGATATAAGATGTAAATGTCAAAAAAATTTAACCATGTATAGTGTAAGAATCTCACTTTAGGAGGGGTTAAAGTCTACATTATTCTTCTAACTTCAAACATTATAATCTTTCAATCAATGTGGTCAATGTTTTTGAAATGCTTCCACATATTTTCACTATCTTTTGGTACAAATTTGTACGATTGAATTTTTTTCTTAAAAACTTTTTTTTCATTTTTTCTCATTGCCTTGAAAAGTATCAGTTTTTCACAGTTTCTGCCCAAAATGTACCTTGGTCCTCTAGAGGTAAGGTATTTTTTATAATAGCCCACTATTGATAACTCTCATATATGAAAGAAAAGAAAATTTTCAATCCCAAGGTGGTTGTAAGAAAACTTGTTGATTTTCTTGCATTTTGAACTGTACTCATTATTCTTTTCTAGAGTACTTTAAAATTAAAAAAATAGTTTTAAATTTAAAAAAAAGGATGGCTAATATATATACCTTTAAGACAAAGGTAACCACCGAAGGAAACGTGTAGAAAAATTCTCTAAGTAGGAGAACTAGAAAAGTGCCAAATCCCAAGAAAATAGATACTTTGATGGTTTACTTTGTGAAAAATAGGAAAAAATAATAAAAAAATAAAAAAATAAAAAAATTCCATTTGTAAGAACTCTATGGAGTAATGGAGATGGTCATTCATCAAAAGAACCACCAAAATAATATTTTGTATGTTTCAAAATGCATGCAGAAAGAAGCTCAATTTGTGGACTTCCACACTACATTCATTTAACTATTGTAAGAATTCTTCTATAGATTAGCTTCAAATCTACTAGAAGACCATTATCTCTAAATTTTAGCTCAAAATTCTTTTTTTGGGGTACTAAAAAGTACTATCCCTCCCCCCATTGATTAGTATGACATATAATTGGGGGCTATTTTTGAACAGTCTTTTTTTTCTTAATGAAAATAAAATTAGGCAAGGTGTATAATGGTTATAAGTACCTTATCTACAAATCTTGAGTCATTTAGAGCCAAAATGCAAAATTTTTAGCCAAAACAAATTAGTACGCAGAGGGCAAAAAAAATAATTATAGGACAGTGTTTCCTACAATCACCCCCCAATTGCCAAAATTTAAATACTCTAAATTAAAACCATCATTTCTTATTTTTATAAAGATTTTTCTTTTTTAGTTTTTAAATGTCCTTAAGTCCTTTATTTTGTGCTTAAGGTAACATGATTTTCCGCCTCAAGTCATCTGAAAAAAGTGCTTTAGATCTAGAAAGTTAGTACATTCCTACACCTTCAAATGAAATTTCAAATAAAGAGTGGGCCTTGTATCTAAATTTTTTGGACCTAATTCCTATAGTAATTTGATGTTTAAAAAATTTGTATTTGCTTAATATAAATTTAGTCTAGGTTTATAAAATTGCATTTGTTGGAAACACCCTTTTCTTCAATGAAATTCAATGCACTATTATAGCTGTCTATCAAAGTTGGCATTTCATGCCAAAAAATGAATTAAAGTTGGTTTGTTAGTTGCTTTTAGAATTAATGATAATTTTTTTTTCAATATTTTGATGTCTTACTTATAGGAGTATTAGGCAAATTTGTTATTTTGAGATTGCTTATGTCCCTTTTGTGATTTATCTGTAGCCCATTTTGAGATTTTTATGTGGCTATTTCTTGATAATTTGGCATCAACAACGTTACATTATTTGTTCTTAGAATAATTTCCCAAAAAATCAAATTTTGTTTTATTTTTGACCTTAATAGTTGGACATGAAATTTTATAATAGTGTATGGTGGTCCAAAGGTCCTCCCACTTTTTAATCAATCTTCCAAAATTTCAATAATTATATAATATGGCATATGTTTTAAAACTATTCAAAGTGAATGTTACAAAAATTGTAACATATACTCCCTCCGTCCCAAAGTGATCTTTGGTTGGACTAAATGTTTAGAATTAAGGCTAAAAATAACCTTATTTCAATCCATTTTGAGCTACAAGTAGAATTCAATGCACTCCTAATGTCTCCAAAATTTGAGTTTCAGAGGGTTTTTTCCAGTATAGTATCTGAGTACAGAAAGTGAAATTTTCTGTACATTTTTAAGGAGCACCAATAGGCATTTGATTATGCAAAAGGTACGCTGTTAGAATGGAAAGTTTTGAATAACAAAGCGCAAAAGTGAACAACTAGAATGTCATTTTGGGACAGAGGGATTATATTATTTGTGCTGGTTCGAGAGGTCTTATTTCCTAGTTTCTATTATCACTTTAGAAGATCCATTACATTTTTACATTCATTTGATAGATAAAACCTAGATTTCATTATTTGTGATGCATGATTAACCCCTCAAGGACTAAAGAGACACAATGTGTCCTCTTCAAATTTTCAATGGCAAATTCTTGGGAGGGTGAAACAAATCTCAATATTTTGTAAAGTAGGATCTTGTAGAATAACAAGTTGATATATTTGTTGCATTTTTCAATTTTCAAAAATTGAATGTGGGAAGTATTTAAAGATTTATTTAGGAAATGAAGTGTAATAAAGAAAAATGAGCAAACTTAATTATTTTACAATGAAAAATGTTTTCTTGGACATTTCTAGTCTTCACTCTGCACAAACAAATTGGGCCTAGAAAAAAACATTTCAAAATTTCATTTTTATCAATTTCAAAATAGAAGATTCAATTTGGTGTGATTAGGAATACAAAATAATTAGTATGATTCCAATTTTTTTGAAGATTTTCCAAACAGTTGACGCATGTATAAATTTTGTAAAATTTTGTAGGCTCCAACTTGGCCAGTTTGGCTTTCTATTCCTTCTGTTTGAAAATGTGTATAAATTTTAGAGAGTTTTTAATTTTAATTTTTTTAAATTAAAAATATATGAAATTTTTCTTAGATTCCAATTCAATTTATTTTGGAGGGGGGAGTTAAAAGAGCATTATTCTTTTTCATATAAATTTTCTTCCCAAAAACTGCGTCTTTACTTTTGTATGGTTAAAATCAAAAAAATTCAAGCACATCCATATGCAAAAAATATCAAAGACTTGAGACAATTCATTGAAACCCTCTATTGTCAAAAAGTTTTTAGGTCTTGAGGGATTATGGTAGGTACCCCCAAAATTGCCCATGTCCTACAACCGCCATCTTTAGTCTGTGTACATCTCCAAAATAAATTATGTACCTATGTGGAAGAAACAATTTTAGAACCAAATTTTGACCCTTTGTAACTTTTGCATACTGTATCCAAATGTTGTGTTCTTTGTTGCATTGAAACCTCCTTTCACTTGCCAACAAGAACATATGAAAATTTGACCAGTGTAATAATAGTAACTAGATACAGTTCCAATTTGTGATGGTTTGGGGTGTACCCACCTTAAGTCTAGTTGATGCAGATTCCAAAGACCTTCAGTGTTCGGGCTGCACACGATGGATGAAAGAGTAGTCTGGCACGGACGCTTACTCTAATCCTCTGCCTGCAATCCTGCATTCCAAGCTCGCAAATATCAATGGCATCTCTCAATGTTTTCCGTTGAAAGTTCCAAATATAGTTGCCGAATGCTCCCCAAGTATGTATATATATTCAAACATACTCATGAATTAAAGATTCATCAGAGGTTCCCTTCCAAAAGGTGTTGGTTCATGTTGTCGGCCTCTTCGTTGTCGGCCTCTTCGTCGTCTGCCAAGTTTATTGCCCTTTAGTTTGCAGGATACTTGGCATGAATTGCTTCGATGAAGCGTGCATGCGCCCCTCCTATCTGAAGAGTCTCACGATGATCCCACCTCGCCAGTTTCAAGGGGATTTTCTCTTCTCCGTCCCCTCACTCCCTTGACAATTCATTAAATCCATGTATTAAATTGGCTATGGTGGCCACGGCGTTTGCACGGCGAGTAAATCTTGCAGCCGTACCGTACTGGAAGTATACGTAGTTTGTATTTGGCAGCTCAACATGAGTACGTACAAGCGATAAACTTCATTTCCGTGCTTCGAAACAGACGCAAAGTTTTTCAAATCCAGAATTATAGTATGAGTCGTATATAGTCTGTTTTCAAGCATATGAAGCATTTGCACAATCAAAAGTTAAGAAAAAAACACAAGAATTTGACTTTTGGGGTCTGATTTTTGACTAATTCAGCACTGTCTTCAAGCATGTCCTAAGATAACTCTTTGCATGCTCCTTCAATCACTCCAACCGTTTCTTCCATATTCCTCGACTCAGTCTCATCTTGAACGCGGTCATTTCGATATAGTTTTTCTTGTGTTTTCTAAGGGTCTAACAACACATAGTACCCCTCTCAACTGATCACTTGTTCTCCAAGTTCTTCCGGTTGCAAATTTCCAGCACAGCAGTTGCGTGAAAGAATATCAAGTATTCTTTTGGATAAGTTCAGCTGAAGTACGTAGTGGGATCTCAAGGGAAAACAGTACGTATATATATATATATATATATATATATATATATATATATATATATATATATTTTTATCGAAGGAATTGAGCACTGAACTCTCTAATTGCCCGTGATTCCCTGCAGATTCCAAGAATCTCTCATGTTTTGCACATTCTCGTGGATCGACTTTTTCATGTCAAGTTGCACACACAGAAGCCCATTGTTTTTCCCAAAGGGACTGTATTATTGAGAGAGGGCTGAGAGCACTTGAGAGTGTTTTTTTGGTAAAGCTTTCAGTGGCGTGCAGCTTTATCAAGCCGTCAATTCCATGGCTGTATGACGTGTCTAGATCTCACATGCTCACTGTAGTCGGGTCTAATGAATACGGGTGAACGAAATGAAGCTGGCGGTTTGGTACAAATCGTCCCTTCGACGATCTCTCGTTCTAAACGTGGGTGGCATGCTCCTCCATGCTGCTCCTTGCGAAAGAAAAGTTTGAACCTGCCGTGTCAACAGGCTCAGAGGATACCAGATCCTCTCAACAATGTACGTTGATTGCCAAGCCGGCCTGGCGCTTGTAATCAACAGATCTCACGTAACTATCACAAAGTCATACCGTACATTGGTTGAACGTCCAATTTTTAAATATCAGGTCCAATTTTTGATAGTCACTGATGATTAAATTCACTACTGTACCCTCTATTTTGGAATGCGCAACCAAAGTTTCGGTAAAATGCATGGCGGCATATACTCCACAAACTGGCATGGGCACTTTTACGTTTAGACCGTCCGTGCGATCTGAAATCTGTACGAGTCCCAGACTTTAGAGCTAAAGAAGGAAATGAATTGGAAAATGGTGTACGCAATGCCGTCATTTTAACAGAATATCCCATGCACGTGTCTTCAGTTGGTACCTCTCAAGATGAAAGGGTCAAACTTGGGGAACTCAAGATTAACCCTTGAACGCTGGGTCGGTGGCCGTAGAAATCACCCTTTTGCAAAACCGTGGGAACAATTGGCTTAAAAAATTGAAAAAGTACTCATTGGAAGTCAAACTACTGTAAAGGACCTTCCTTTTCACAACAAAATTTGGAGGATGAATAGTTGCATTTCTGTCCTACACAGGAGATTCTCTTGTAATTCATCGGACGCAAAGTGTCCGCCTCGACGTTCAAGGGTTAATGACAAGATACGCACCCCGACGGTGTGTGCAGCGCGATATTTTATTGTCAACGGCACTCACGGTAACTGAAGCCCACCGTACCTACCGATGATCAGACCTCGTTCGATAGGTTATTGATGAGATGGCTCAAAACTCTCTGTTTGAAAGGAAATAGTATTTTTTGAAATATGGAAGCTTACGAAGTTCAGATCAGTTTTCTCAAACTGGAAACATTCCGACTCTTAAACATTTATGAAAATTGTGAGCTAGGAGTGACCTGGTAACGTCTCTCTGGTACGTGGTAACATCTGATAGGAAAGCCAACTTAGATTATTGTGCTCAAGGATTCGGTCATTAGCAGTTGACGCCACTGCCTAATACGGAGTACTTGATTACAATACACACCTAAGTGCGAAGCCCTATAATCTTGAAGAATGAGCACACAATGATATGATTTTGAGAATCAATACAACCTTGGCCCCTCGTCTGTTTTAGGGTCGTCTGTCCATAAAACTTTGAAGCCGTTTATATATACATTTTGCTTGCCAAATGAGGCATACTTTGTTGCATTGGAAACCATTTGGAATTCCTAACAAGAGTCGATAAAAACTTTGGTCAGTCTCATAATATGAAATACACTTGTACGTTGGTGCCCCAGGTGTTGCTTTCAAGTGAGGTTGCCTTCCAATCTATGCATGTAGCAAGACGTGATTGAGTAATTTAATAGTAGCGGAACATATATCATCAATTGTCGAAGCGTGAGTGATGAAATCCCTCATTTACATCGACCTAATGTTTCTCGTTCCAAGAGACTGCCACTCACATTTCTCCTCCAGTCAACGATAGAATGTGAAACACTTACTTAATGCGCATCACACAGTTTATCGACACACCCATATGGCCGAAACATTCAGTATAGATTCGTCACATTGGTGAGGTTTTAGTGAGAACCAAAAAAGAACCTTCAATATCTGATCTTTGCATTCAGCTGCAAGGGCCCTTCCTGCTTCCATAGGAGAAATCCAATATATATTGGGCTATGACCAATGACAATTGGGCATAAGTCCATTTTTGTGTCCAAATTTCATTTTCAGTGTATCCTAGTATATCCTATTCTATCATCACTGGACATTGACTATGGAATTATTCAAAACTGCCATTAGGTAAGTACACCTAAAATCAACTGAATGAGCAATTGACCATGTGTTACGGTATTATATTGAAAAAGGTTTTGTGTTGTCTTGTTGGTACTCAAAAGGGGATTTTAAATTCTCTTACATGTAGGATACATTTTTTGGACATATTATGAATAAGTATGAATTTCAAAGTGCTAAAAATAAGTGTTCCTAAAACCAACACTAGACTCTTATGATTAGTGGGAATACATTTTAGGCAAGAATCTGTAAATGTCAGTTTTCAGAAGGTGGTGATTTTAAGTGTAGCTTCCTTAGATTGGACATTTTGGATTTCTCCCATGTCCAAATGACAAACGAAGAATTCGGTAAAACATTTTACAACAACGCGAGGATTCCTGAAATCCTAAATCTTCACCGAAATTTGAATTCAATAATCAATAAATCACAATCCGATTGGCAAACTGTCCATTGACAAACTCAATTTCCGTTCTCGAATACCAAATTTCCTTCACTATATTCTCGAAGCACACATTGTGCGTGGAGGCCGGGCATCAGCCCTTTTGCAATGATCTCTTTGGTGGCTGGTATTGGTATCGAAGGTGAAATCCATCAGGAAACTCACAAGACAAAACATGCTTAACCGGTCTTTAATGCCCAAAATGAAAATGATTTTTTTCCATCTTTTTGCTTATATCTTTATGGAAATCAATTTTTCACCTCGATTTCATCAAATTAGTCATGAAAAAAGTGTAGTTGTTAGATATTCAAGCATTACTTTGGATGAATGAGAAGCCGTTTGGACAGTACATCACTCCATAGCACTCTACATTAGAAAAAATTTCAAGCCTTTGGAGGCCTATGGAACAGCCCTCCGAGGTACCCTGAAATTTACTTTGTTTTTGCTCAAAAATTTATTTTCCCCTATTTCCGTCAAGCTGAAACTGCAGCGACAGTAACACAAGAACCCAGAATTTCAAATAAAAAATTATTAAATTATTATTATTATTATTATTTTTTAATCTTAAAAAAATAAAAAATAAAAAAAATAATAATAAATAATGCAAAATTTGACTACTCCGGTGAGTAGTCATACACTCTGATTACTTACCAAGAGCACTTTTCCAAGTTGCCAGGCCATGCGTAAAATAGCATGGCATGTCAACTTGGAATGGCCCTTTAAGGGGCTGAAATTTTCTCTATTTTCTCTAATGTTAGTCATTCACAATATACGCTTCAATGTGCTTAGAAGAGAAGAACCTCCCATTTAAAACCAAAAGAATTCAATTTTTTGGGATATAATCCAAGTATCTAAGAGAAATGTACTAAGGTTTTGTTTTTTCATTTTTATGAAGTGCAAAAGTGGCAATATAAAATGTTATAGTGGTACTCCAAATTTCAACGTTCATCCACATATTGGATAGAAAATATCACATTAGCACTTATCAAATGTTCATTATTCTATTTTCATCCACAATCTGGATATTTCATCCAAGAGCTTTCTTAATACTAAATTTTCTGGCAAAGAACTTTATGGTTTGCTACCATTTTCAGGCCAAATTATTTTGTTCTGGTGCAATTTGGAACCAGAACCCCCCACACACACCCCACACACACACACATTTTCTTGATACAACAACACATAGAGATGATTCTTTCTTAGAGTCTACATTATGAAATTTGTGCTTCATCTATGCCATGGTTGTCATATTAGACGGAATATAAACTGTAGATGTCAAAAAACATCTCATTTGCCTGATTTGAAGAATTTTTGCAAAAGTTACAAGGCTCTAAAGTTCACAGCCGGTCAGCCCTAATCGGTCCGATTCTGTCCGTGAACAGTGAAATTCCGTCTGATATGACAACCATGATCTATGGTCATTTAAGATGTTCAAAATCTACTCCTTTCTACAATTTTGGAGATTGTCTAGGAAAATAGTAACAAATGAAGCCAATACTAAGTTAGCAAGGTTGGCAAAAAAATATTTCTAAAAACGAATGCTGGAATTGTTGGGATTATATACATATACATATAGTGTACTGTACTGTACATGTACGATTTGGCCATCTTCCACAAGTCAAGTTCTGAATAAATGTGAGTGCATTTTAAGCCTATTTGTCTCCCCAAGACTCATCGTCATCACAGTTCAGATCTATCAGCAAGCGTAAGTAATCACCCAATCTCACCTTGCAATTTGCAACAGAAAGTTATGCAACAGTCAATGCATGTATTGATTGGAATCATTCATCAATCCTGGTACAAAAGTGAAAGACCTTCCGACACTGGAGAAACACCAAACTGAGACATTCAACATCCATTACATAAACTGCATAACATTATTTGTATGGCTCGATCCTCAAGCACTCGCACAAGATTTGAAAATGCAGCTGATTGCCGCAGCAAAGGCACATATATAGCAGGCATTGCCAAAACTACTTTCAGACCAGGAAGCTAACTCCTATACACCGACCGTCTCCACATATATACGGAGCTTCCCGTTTCAGTTAAAGAAGTCGATCATCTCTACTCCTTGTCACTTTCGCTCGATGAGCTCGATGAGCCTCCTTCGTCTCCGGATCCCCGGTGCCTGGACACAACACAGCTCGGCCTCCATCAATACTACGGCACATGATTTGGACTGAATGTGGGCAACAACAATGCTTGGATGGGTTAGAATGGACCACGGAAAGTAGACCCAAGACCAACAATGCACTCAAAAGGGACAAGTGCTCTGTTCTTTTAAGGTACATTTGATGTCCCTAAATGTAGGATTTTGGTACAAGGTGTCAGTTTTTTTGTTTTTTTGTTTTCCTTGGGTCACATGAGATTGGTTATCAGCAATAACATGTCAATGGGAGTGGTGAGGGATGTTGTTTCCATAATGAGGACGTAATTTCACATTCTTGGACATTAGTTCAATGGTTGAATGATGTTCCATCATTCTCAATCATGGGTCTAAAAACAGAAGGATATGATAATCCTAAGGAGGATACCATGATATAAAAAAGACAAGATATAGATAACCATTGCTCTCATTATCCTATGCTTGAATTTTTCCTCTTTAGATTGGGCTCTGTTTAGGTAACGGACTAGATAATTCCAATTCAAGAGCCAAGAGACTTGAGAGCATTATTGAACATAATGGCCATTCATGATTCTACACACAAGAAAAAATTCCAGATTTGTACTTTTGGTTGGGATTAGAATGAGAAAAATTCTAACTAGCAAAATGAAAACAATGACATAGTTGCTTCAAACACCGGGCTTGACAATTTGTACTAAACACTAGTCTTTGTGAGAGGAATGAATGAACCATGTTTGTCGCAAGTTCATCCTCCCACATGACCACTATTTCGTGTGAACAAAAAATATCAACAAATAAAATTGCTTTCTCCAAAGCATTTGTATTCATAAAATTGGCTCAAAAGAAGAATGTTGAGGGTTGAGAGCTTACTTCTTTTCTTTCTTCCTGTGTCTCTTCTCCTTCAAACTTGCAATTTTCTCTTTCAAGCCTCCGTGGTGGCCCTTTGCTGGGTGTCCTTCGGAAACATGTTCACCTTCATGATGCTCTGGTGTGTCAACCACAGACAAGCCTTCCACCTGCTCGGCTAGTCCATGGTCCTCATGATGAGCTCGGTGGCCCTGGAAGTTCCCATTAGTGCACACAATCATCAATTGAGTTTGAACTTGGAAAATGTATGTCTTATTTGAAAAGGATGTCTATAGAGGATGATGTATAAACTAAGCAAGAATGTTACTCTATATGATACAATGGAAGGAACATGGTATACCTACCTCACCCTCAAAAGACAAGCTCAAAATGATCTCCCCATGTGGTTTGCCCTTGAGTTCCAATGGGAAGGCTGATGCTAAATGGCTACCACCATGAATCAAAGACAATGGGATTCTGCACATATATGAAAACCACATACTTGAGAACTTCAAAGTGAAAGAAGACATGAATCCAATGACTTTTGTGAATCAATATCAATGACAAGCAAGAACACATTTATGTGCAATTCGTATTGATCACAATACTTCTAGCGATTACAATTCATATTTCGTTTAATTTAGAATCTTGAGATTGTGAAGATATCTTCATTCTTTGAAGATATTTCAACCAACCATCTAATTGAACACCATTGATTCATCCATTGACACTAATCGACACTAATTGCACAGAACAGTGCAGTGAATGGAATGCGTATGTGAATTGATTTTCTTACAAGGTGTGTCCCATTTCTTCATCACGTCCCAGAGTGTCGTCATTCTTGATGGTGACCAAAAGGTCGGTGTCAGTCTCAAGAACCGGTAGAGTGAACGTTTCATTCCACGCTGGGGTGGCAGGTTGATCTGACCCAAACACCCAACACAGTTCAAATTAGAAAGACAGATTTGCTTGTTCGATTAGAGAAGTAAACAATGCAATCAATTTGCATTGATAAAAGAAAGCCAATGTTAAGAGATATTAGATGCCGAGCTAAGGGATGGCAAAGCGATTGTTATTTCCATAACAAGGCTCTTCTTTCACGTTACCTTGTCCTGCATAACCTCAACGGTTGGATTCTGTTCATACAAGCGCAGGGTCTGAAAAGCGCACCATCACGAGAAACTATGAAATACAACCATATTCAAAGTTTGGTTACCACTTCTACAACATCGGCACCATTGAGTTATGAATTACCTTTGGCAACCGTGCTCTTCCTCTCGGTCTTTCCAACGCTCAACACCACATATGGATCCGATTTGCCTGCAGAAAAAAATAAAAAATATGACATCAACTGCATCAATTGCTACCTAATTCTTTCAGCAATCAGCAAAAAAAAGAGAGACTGAGGGAAGGTAAGATACCAATGAGTTCGGTGTCCTTGAGCCCAGTTGCACTGATAATCTCCACATTCAGGGTTCTGGTCGGCACTGCCTCGGTAGCCATCTTAGCTGCTGTGACTCTTGATCTGTTGCTATCTGCACAAACGATGGAGGATAGAATCAATCAATGTGCAATTTCACTGGACCCAAGCATTGGCCCGCTCAAAGCTCCATAGCTTTCACGTCAAAACTCCATAGCACGACAAACGCCCAACAGATCTAGCAAAAGCAAACAAAAGCACAAGCTAAACTGAAGTAACATATCAGGATTGAATGGACTCCTAGCAACGCCGTGATCTTGGTTGTGCAACACAAAGAATGATCTCTGGATAGCTCGTTAGCTGGATAGCAACAAACAAAGGCTCTATCAAAAACAAAACCTGCAGAAAGTTGGAAATGGCGATGGTGTTCGCTGGAAGTAAGTTAATTAAAAGCTTCGAAGCTCACATACTGAAGAATTGAGCTCTGGAGAGGCAACATATAGTTGCCACAATCCTACTCACTAGGCAGTCGAGTCAGCAGTCTCACTCTGAAGCAGTCAGCGTGCTCCGGCAGCGATGCTGCTAGCATCTGCTTAACGTACATCTGTTAGCAAATTTTTTTTCAATAATTAAATGTTTCCCCTGATTGCATGGTAACAATAAACTCATGCCATTTCATGAAGATCTTACAGAAGCTTCGAAATGCAACTGAGAACGATGAGCTTTCATGGTGAGTCATTGGCTTTGGGGCTACCTTACCTGTGAGGTAGAGTTACTCACATTCCTTTCACGTACTTCATGAGGGACTGCCACACAGTGGTCTTCACTGAAAGGTAAGCTGGGCACAGGCAATTACTTACTCAAGATTAGTATTCTTGAACTGCGCCAATGTATCCACGTCGTCTCGTGATTTCTGTATAAAACTGAAAATGAGGACTTTGTCAACCAAAGAGATGAGAGCGTAGTACATGGGCATAACAAGAGGACATTGTAGGCCGACCATGGAGTGCATGAATGGGAAAATTCTTGAGATTGGAGCCTTTTCCATCCAAATCACAGTCCTGAACCGACAAGGAAATGGACTGAGGTAAGTTAAGCTTAGCCTGCTGTAGAGTTAACAGGTACGTTTTGTGGCTTTAGCGGATAGTCGGGTCTAACTGCCCCCACCAAATAACGTCTCAATCCTTTTCTGAATTTTTGCACATTTTTGCTTATATCTTTGTACATATCTTTGTACAGAAACATCATCTACCGGAATTTTATGAATTTGGTCATTAAGGAAGGCTGTCTTTTCTAGCTTCAAGTATTACATTGGATGAATGAGAACTTAATTGGACGAAACAATGCCTTGAAGCCCTCTGTTCATCGTCCAAAATATGGATGTTGGAGCACTTCAGGGATTACTCTAGCTTTTCACTGCCTTGAAATTGGTTCTTGAAATTTTTACAATTGGATGCACATTCAAAAGTACTTTGAAATAGGTATAAGAAAACTTAAATTTTGACATTAGAAAAAGAAGATAAACCACTTCAAAATCTAGATAAAAAAACAAAAATTATTGAGGTCTTGGCAAATCACTTGTTACCAGTGGACATTTCACTTCAAATTAGGTGCAATCCATCAAATAACCTTGGAAGTTAAATGGTTTTCTTCATTGCATAGGAAAGTGAAACTCGTGACTTTCATTGAACTCATCACTTTTCATAGTGTCCATGCTTTGCTATAAAGTTAGAAGAATGAATGAGGATTCCGCATTATTTAGTAAATATGTCATGAGATCAAGTTGTACATGTATCCTTTCCAACATTTTGACTTTTTTTTATATTTAACCTATGAATGACAAGGTGGCCATTTTTGTCCAATGAATGACAAAAAATCCTTCTAAATACAATAGAAGTTCAACTATTCATCTTCAAAATTTTGTGTAAAAAAGAGAGGTCTTGTATAATAGTTTGACTTCCAATGAGCTCTTTTGCATTTTTTTTTGCTAATGGTTTATATACTATCCAGAGGGAACATTTCCACAATCACCAGCCCATCCTTTAAGGGTTAATTTTCCTTGAGTTTGACAAAGTAGCTTATTTATTTCCGAAATGATTCAACCACAAAAATTTGAATTACTTTTCACTGAAGGTGACCTCAGGCTACAATTTTCTTCCTTGTTTTTCATGGTTGCAATGATGGAAAGTTTGTGTTTCACAAGTATAATAAAACCTCTCTTAGTGCATACTCTGTAAGTGTATAATATGTATTGAAAGAGTTACAATAGAACCTCTCTAAGCTAATCAATCCTGGACCGGTTTCAAATGGTCTGACAAGATTACATTAGGGAGGTTTATTAGCTTATGGAGGGTCATTTTTAGTCATAACCTTTCTTATGGGGACAAGTCCGAGATTGGTCTGACAAAATTACCTTACAGAGGTTTATTAGCTTATGGAGGATCAACTTAGGGAGGTTCTATTGTAGTAGGATGGGGCCAATTTCATAGATTTTTTCTGGAAAGTAGTGTAGTTTAGATGCCACGTTAGTTAGTAACCATTACTACACCTCTCCAAATGCGTAAACCTCTCTTAGAGCAGCCCCACAGCAACACACTGAAGCAACACTTCAAATGATTTGCACCATTGATTTTAGAAGATTTTAGAAAATCAATGGTGCAAAATGTTTAGAGAGTCACTCCAGCGTGTTGCAATGGGGCTGCTGTTATTGCATAGACCCAACATTATGCACTAAGAGAGATTCTACTGTACCAAAGCAACCTCTCTCCTGGGCCGGCAGGATGAAGACCGTTGGATTATTTCCAGTCAGTTCAGCGCCACATGGGCACAAGGACAGGACACATGGCTTCCAGCTGAATGATCATGAGCCTTGACAATTGTGCTACAAATTTGTTGATTTGGTCTCATATCATCAATTTTTGGACAATGAGAAAAGGATCTAACTATCTAAGTTATTTTTTGGTTATGCTCTTCTAGTGCTGATCTACTTAACGCTCAGTGGGTAAGAAACATGCAAGAGCTTCAGTCAGTTATAATGAATCTCCCCAACAATATTTGTTAAGCTTAGTGGTCACGGTCACTTCCTACTGCGACTGAGTCCAGGTCGGTGCTGACACGTGGACAATTGATAAGGCAAACCCCAACTCTGTCCACGTGTGCAAGGACCAGGTTCCAGAACAGAGCAATTTAAAGGTCAGGCTGTCTGGAGCAATCGGTTGTTTGAAGCATTCTCTCGGCTAGGCCTTTAAAAAATAGAGAATATTCTTTGATTTTCCTCTTAAATGATCGATGTTTTTCCAAAGATTTAGAAATCAATTCGGCAAATTTTGATTCCAACCGGCTAACTTGTAACTAAATGCCGGTACTCCCCGTACATTGAATCAGATGCTTTCTCCAGAATTCAAAAAATTGGAATCAATTGCCGAACTATGTCAAACACCTATCCACAAGAAGGATAGACTGATAGAGTGGGCAGGAGTTATTATGAGCAAGTTTCTTACCATGTAAGACCTGGCAGGAAACATGATTTTATTTGTAGGATCCTCTGCAGCTGTAAGAAAAAAAAGATTAAAAAACATATTGCAAAACTGTCAGTTCACTGGTCTACAGTACTCCGTATAAAATATCTACACTAGGTTATGTAGAATTTATCTGATGTAAATTTTCTCTGCTGTAATAAGACCAATCTGCAAGCTTACAGTACGAAATTGTTTAATTTCTCAATTACAACTGGAATCTTCGCACAGAAAACTAAACAGCACTAGAGCACAGGCTGTAACTCACAAGGTGGAACCATATTAGGTTAGAGGGTACAAAACCGATAAGAACCTCTGATCCTGTCCCCAGTACTTACTGACCCTGTTTCCAACAACTCAGTGAGAGGAAGAACTCCGATCTAAGACCAATAACTGTTAATTGGACTTATTAGAAAGCATGACTTGACTAAATGCGACTGGCCACTGATCTTCGAATGGAAACGAGGCTGTCTATTGTCACTTAAAAAGAGGTCTCCAACTTCCCACCTTGAAATTGCAAAAGAATTCAAAACAGAGAAGCAAATTTGATCTCAAAATATTCTGGATCTTGTACCCAACGTCGTCTCTCCACTGCTCTATACTGATGTCCCCCCCAAATGGCTAAAGTGATCCAAATGGTACACTCTATAAAACACCTTGAAAATTACCACAGAAGACCCAAAACTCGAGAGCACAAGCTTACTCACAAGATTGAACCATGTCCATCACCCGAGAATGATTACTTTAGACGGAAACCGAAACAAAATTTGTCACTCCCATGTCTAAATTGTTGTCCCCGAGATTTAATAGAAAATGGGTTCGCAAACAAATGAAAACCAGTCCTTCCGTCCCAGATTTCAGACATTACCACCTCCTCATCCTAAGGTTTGCTATATCATGGGTGTCGTCATGCAGGACTCAGTCCACCTTGGCATGTAACTCTCCTCCTGCAGTGGGTACATTTTCAGTAGCAGCAGAGACATCATGTTCTTGTTCTGGGAAAGTAGTGTCTTTGGATGAAACCACCGGCCTGAAATGCCCATCAATGAGCCCTGCGTAATCATTGATATTCGCTGCAACTTGTAAAGCAGCTGCCACACCTCCGAGCTGAGGTTCACCCGTTGGCGACCCGCGTAATTCGGCATGCAGCACTTTAGCAGCATCTTCTTGGGTCGCAATTTTGTCAGAGTCCAAGTCCGTACTTGCGTCCTGCATTCAAGTGACGCAAACTGTAATTCTAACATAACATTCTTAAGTTTTCTGTAAGTGCACCCATCTTAAATACATTTGACAACATATGAGAAAAGAGGATAGGATTTGAAAGCAGTCAATGTGGCTGAAAATGGCGTGCAACAGGAAGTTACTTCTCCTTGCTCACAATCTTATATCTGGGAGCTACTGTTAGGGAGCCATTGAATTGATTGATAGCAAGAGATTCCTTCTCCAAGTTTCTTGAACTCAAGGGGTATGAAGATGTATGTCAAAAGGAAGATGTTAGAAGATCAGAGAGACTTGGATAACTTAATCCTTCCTTGAATTAACAGATGGGCCTAAGCTGTTACGAGCTCCTTTCAAGAATGTAATGAACCAAAGAGTGAAGAAGAGTTGTAGAAACCTTGAGAACAAAAACATCGGGACAAACAAGATCTTGTTGAATTGTATGTAAGAAATCGAGGTTGGCATGCTTAGAAACATACCATGAGAATGTCAGCTAAGGTAGTTTTGTCAACGCTTGGAACCCGAGCGTTCATTTCAGCAGCCGCCATCGCAGCAGCAGCCAAGCCTCCTGCTGTTGTGGGTGCACCAGTTGCCCGCATCACAGCACTTTGAATGGCACGCGCATCACTCTTCCCCACAGGTCTATTACCAGCCAATGCAGCACCCTCCAAGGCCTGCGGTCGTATTTGTGGTGTAAGCCTTGACAGTCCATGCAAAATTCAAACCTCAATGTTCCAACATTTTCACAGCTATAAATACTGATACCATTACGCAACTACCTTGGCTCCGCGTCCCAGACTAAAAGTACACAGTCGTCAATTTTCGTAACACAGCAGCAGAGATTACAGGTGAGTGCCAGAAGTATTTAAACCGAAACAAACCGTTTCGAAAGAACAAACCAATATTATCTATCAAATGTTCAATTTTGGTGTTCTCATAATGACGATACTACCATTACAATTCGGGATTCCAACTATCTCAAAAGGTACAGACTACAGAGACTTGCGGGCATGTGACTACACATAAACGAATTGCGTGGACACCGGAATGTTATGGAAAGAACAATCCACAAATGCATATCTAAAACTCAACAAAATCGATGCATATTCGGGCCTCTGTAAGAAACTCACATTTCCAATGGTGACAGCCTGTGAGGTTGCAATGAAGCAATCAGTCGGCATGGGTTTAACAGATTCCATCACTGGTTGCCCGGCAATGTACTCCAAATCAATCGCTGCACCTGCAGAGATGGATTCCATAATCTGCTGCCTTCATTCAAACTCTGCTGCCTCACATTACAAGGCATCTGATGCGCATGTTCTCCGCATAAGGAAAGGGAGAGATTCCATAATCTCCACTGACCCTAAAATCTAAGACAATGGATACGCATTGATTAAGGGGATCATCTGTTCAAGTGTTTGATTTTAGGTAATCTACCAATAAAACTTTGAACCTTCATAACTTGAGCACACAATATCCAATTCTTGCATTGTTTCGTGCGTTGGAATCCTCTTTCATTCCCTAACAAGTGCAAATTATAATCACCATATAAGAAAAACGAAATTAGGTCAAAATCTTAGACAATGGATACTAATTGATTAAGAGCATCATCTGTTTAAGTGTTGAGATTAGGTCATCCGTCAAAATAATTCTAAACCTTCATAACTTTCGCACGCAGTATCCAAATCTGGCATTCTACCGGCGTTGGAATCCTCTTTCATTTCCTAAAAAGGGTAAACTCAGGTTTGACCGCAGAGGGAAACCGAAATTAGGTCAAACTTCGAACCTTCTAACTGTCGCACACAGGATCCAAATCTTACGTTCTTTCGTGCGGCGAAATCCTCTATCATGTCCTAACAAGAGCAAATACAAGTTTTTACTATAGAGGGGAACCGAAATTAGGTCAAACAAGAGATGTACACACCCGGGACGAGAATGTGCTGAGGCACGACACCTTCCTGGGCCACCAAAGAATGATCCCCAGGCTTCACAAACCCCGCTCTCACATTCTGCTCGGCCGCCGCTCCGTCTTTCTGTGTCTTGCCGTACGTCCGGGCCTCCGCGCTCTGCATGAGTGCGGCACCCTCCGGCGTCACCGCAGTCCCCCCAGCTTCCCGCGCGCTCCCAGAATGTCCCCGTAAGAGATCGGTCGCTGGAGAAGGCTCGCGTCGTCCTGCGTCTTGTGCATTGACTCTCCGGGGGAGCGAATGCCGAATGAAGGAGACTTCAGACCAAGGGGGCAATTCAAACTGCAAACTCAAAAACATTAAAATCAAGAGGCAATGCAGACAGCAAATGCACCAACAATCTAGAGCAAGGAGACAATGTAGACAGAAAATGCAGCAACAATTCAGATCAAGGGGCAATTCAGATAGAAAACTCAACAAGAGTGGTTGAAGAAAACTTTATGAAAAGTCCAACAGTGGTTGATGAAGAAGGAAAGGAGTTCCTTCTTACAGTGTCGAACAAGGTGGAGCGAATGCCGAATGAAATGAAGAAAAATTCGGACAAAGGGTGCAATACAGACAGCAAATGCAACAAAACACTATGGGGAGGTAAGGTGGGGATAGTAAAACCATTAAGGATCCGATCCCGTCTACGATACTGACCCCTGCTACCAACAGCAAGTCTCTATTCATACACTTCATCGATCTTCAACATTCTGACCATACGAATGACTCGGCTAAATGTGTATCTTTGAACGGGGTTATCTACTATCAATGACAGTGATCTACAACCACCCCCTTTGAAATTGCATATGAAATTCATATATAGTGCTAAAAATTTGATCTCAACAGACTGGGCTCATGTACCCAAAGTGATCTCTCCACAGCTCTATAGCGATCTCCCCAAAATCATACTCTTACATATGCTAAAATGCGTAAAGTGACACAAACATTGGCAAAGTAATACACGCACCTCTAGCTCAGGGCCCGGACTTTGTCCAAAACCGCGTCCCTGTTGCGTGATAGATCCCCACCCTGAACGACCCCCACGCTTGAAACTCCTGCTCCCAATTGTGGAGCACGGAGGTGCATAAAATAAGAAATACCTTCGGAGCAGTTCCCTTTTCAGCAGCACTACCTCTCCGGCCTCCGCCGCATAGAACAGAGGCTCCCAACCTCGCAGTCTCGTTGCAGGAGAGCAGCAATCAAGGCGATCATCTGGATTGTTTTGCCCAGCCCCCTGCCAACATAAAACTATATCAAAATATCAAAGCATGAGAGACGAAACCCTACCGAACGTAGAGAGGATACTAAAACCATGAAGGACCTGATCCCGTCTCCTAGTGACTGACCCTGTTACCAACAGCAACTAATCTAATCATACACGTGATTGCCCTTCTTGGAGGTGTAATAATAGTGGTCTACAACCTCCCAACCTGCATTAGATATTCATACATAGTGATAAAAACTTGATCCCAAGAGAATTTGGCTCTTGTACTCACCATACTGATCTCCGAATGAATGCACAATCCTGGATAAAATGCTTGAAAGGAATGAAAGACTATCCTCTTCCTTAGTATCTGACATGAACATATGCCGGTATAGAATGTGAAAAACGCAGTACTTCCATATCATCTCCAAGAATTCCACCCCTACTTTCCCTGTAGAGATTGTAGAGGAACTTCACGCCATCACGCAGATGCGCAAGAAGTCGAGAATTGATGGACACAGGAACCTGCATAACCCTGTCACCGCACGAGGTGCCCTCCAGTACCAAGGGCTCATAGGGACCCTCTCTCTCCGACTGTATGAACAATCCAGCCTCACTATCATGGAGCGTCTCATCCTCTGCTGCCGCAGGCTCGACAGTAACACTCTCCACCTTCCTGCGTTTCCGCACATTTGCTGCATCCTCCTCATTTGCTACTTTTGCTACATCCTCCTCTGCAACCCTAGAAACCCCGCTGCCACACCTCTGCAACTCTACGTCTTGCGAGAACGACCTTTTCGTCCGGGATTTCCGGACCCCGTCTGGTGCTGCTGAATTTGATCTTAGGGCTGCAGGAGCTGGACTAGACGAGGATGGTAGTGGAGGTTTAGGGTTTAGGAAATGATCGAGCCCTGCAAATTGGTCTCGGAAGCTAAATTTTGGAGGTTTTCGAGTTACAGCAGGCTCATCTGACTCAACGTGTTGCAAAGGGGTTGCACGAGCTGGGCTAGAAGTGGATGGTAGCAGAGGTTTCAGAAAATGCTCAAGCCCTGCAAATTGGTCCCGGAGACTTAATTTTGGAGGCTTTCGGGTAACAGAAGGCTCAGCTTCAGGCTCAGAGTGCCCAGGCGTAATTGCAGTTCTGATTCTCTGAGGGCTGCACGTCTGGAGTGGCTCTTTGAAGGCTTTCAAGGACATGGTGATGGTACAAACTCTCTCATACAATCATAGCTATGGCTTTCCCTCGCGTGGATTGATCATGCACTCCACTCATCGTTGCTGCTTATGCAAACCCAAATTTCCTTCCGCCTTCATGGTTTCGCATTCGGCAAGTCTGGAGAAACTCTGTGAACTCTTTCAAGGAATAGTGTGGTTACAATCCTCTCATAAAATTATGGCAGAGGATGCCCCTCGCTCATGCACTCCACTTATCGTTGCTGTGTGTATAAACCCTAATTTCTGTACATCGTCATGGCTTGCCATGCAATTCGAGACAGTAATCAGCCCAAGTTTATTCCTCTATGTGATCCAAAACTCCAATCGCTTCATGGACTCACTCAACCAACAGTTTTGCGTGATTGACGAAAGAGCAGGTGCATTGAAAATTGCACAGATTTCAAAACTCCGGAGGCTTCAACAAAATTCACAAACCCTACACACAGAAAATTTCCACTTCACACACTTCCAAATTTTCCAATCACGTACAGCGCCGCGAACTCCTCTCAATTTCGTCAACACAGACTCAAAATCGGCAAATGTGCAACGCCTAGTTGAGGCGGCGATTCACGACTACCCACCTCACGAAATTGTTGAAACCAAAGCTTGTTCGTCTCGCAAATGCGTCAATTTCTTAATTGTTTTCGATCGTCGAGAAACGGCATCTCCAAACGATCAGGAGCAGCAATAAATTCACGGAGCTCGGAGCCGATTGCTGAAGATGCCAAATCCATGAGCTCAGAGTGGGCACCAGAAGAAGAAGAAGAATCTATACCCTGGAATACTGTTGCCAATATATCAGCATTGGTATAGTCAGGGTATCAATAGGATGTTTTGTTAAACGGTTATCGGCCTCTGATGCAGTTCCGGGTTTTAGTCATTTTGGTCTTGAATAAGGTAAAACAGCCTATGACAAGCAGAATGACTGGTTTGCCCTGTTAGTATTGTTACATTTTTTTATTTTTTTTATTTCACATAAAGACAAATGTGAAAAATGGGGAGAGTACCTGAAATTTTATTTTTTTGACAAAGCATGGATTTATTATGAATTTTTGAATGGGCTACCGAATTGGCCCAAAAGAGTCAATCTGTAGACCCCAAAACCAACAAAAAGTATATCTATAATGGTCATCTTACTCACCTGAAGCAATCACAATAATTCTTAACACGGCTACAATATGAAGGCCCAAAAATGATACTCCTTCTGATGAATTTACACTCAAAAGGTAGAAGTTCCTAATACAATCATTAACCCCTAAAGGACAATTGTCCATTGAATGAACAATTGAAAATTTAGGTAGGTTCCTATGAAGTCAATTTTGGTCCAATGTCCGCAAAATTTTGACACAAGGTGTGTATATGTAAGGTAACTGCACCTTAAATTGTACAGTTAAGTTCTCTTAGAATGCATTTTTTAGACACCATGTGAATAAACTACAAATTTCCAAAGTGTTGAGAATAGTTATACCCAAAAGCGATCATAGAATTATATGAATAGTGGAAGTACATTTTAGGCAAGAATATCCATTGTGCGCTTTTAGGAACCGTGCAATTTTAGGTGTAGTTTCCTTAATTCCTTGCTGAAAATCTATTTTTTTTTTCGATTAGGTGCCCAGATCAAAAGGTATGTTGCCTTGAACTTTCTGGTAGCTTGGGCAATGTGGGAATATTCGGGGAGTCTTTTGCAAAAAAGCTCACCAACTCTTGAAATTTGCCATACATGTAATTTACATGGTACAAGATGCAAATGTAAAAACAAATAAACATATGTAGTATAAATGTCACTCTAGGAAGAGTTAAAGTCTATTGGCCCTATCAAGTAAGGCTAAAAAAAACTTTTTCTTCTAACTTCAAACATTATAATCTTTCAATCCGTGCGGCCAAAGGTTCTGAAAAAAATTTCCACACATTCCTATAGTAGTCTAGTGCAAATTTGTACGGTTGGATTTTGAAAAAAATCTTTGTTTTCTCATGTTTTCTTCACTGCCCCAAAAAATGTTAGTTTTTCACAATTTTATCTGAAATGTGCCTCCGGACTTTAGGGGTTAATCAATCTATGACCATCACCCAAAACATGCGTTGATTGTGACAAGTAATTCAATCTAATGTAGCCCAAATCTCATTTATTGAAAAAAAATTGTCATAGGTTGATGCAAGACTTTAATGTATCATTCCCTAAGTGTCTATTGCAGGTGGTTTGCTTGTCATAGGTTGGTTTTACCTTATATGACCTTAACTTGAATTTGAATTTTATTGGATTTAGTTTTCTAAAGTTCTCTATAATCTTAAAAATTTCTAAAAAAAACTATTCCAATTTCAAGGTAGGTGAATATTACCATGCTTGCAAGACAAAAAAATTTATAATGTTTGATTTTAAAATTGAAAAATGCAAAATTTAGTTACAATTTCACATTAGACTTTAATCCCTAAAAGACTAGAGGCCGTATTTTCCAAGAGAAATTGTCAAAAATGATCATTTTTGGCACTTTGCCCAAAATTGAAGATAAAAAACTTATTTTCAACTTCAACCATTCAAAAGTTTAATAGACACTATGAAAAATGTGTTGGAAAATTTTTAGCCCATTTGATTGCATGGATTAGAAGATTATAACATTTGAAGTGGGAAAAAAAAACTTATTTCTATGAATTGGAATAAACAAAGTTCAGGCCCACGATAACCATTTAACAATAGGATGTTTTGTTAAACGGTCCACCTACATCATGCGGCTCGCAAAACTTACGGCGTTAATTGTTAGGTGGAGTTTTACCAGAAGATGTGCATATTGGGGTTATAGGATGTTATGTATGGTGGATGCAGTTGTGATATTTGTATTTGAGGTTGTTTGGTATCCAATTTTGTAGTTCGCACTGATTTGTTCTTTACAGAGTTGGTGTTTGATTTGTAGGTTAAGATGATAGTCAAGGTGATTTAGCATCATGCGGAAGTAATTTAGTATTGTTGAAATGTAATAGCTGAGTATGTGCATGTTGAAAGGTCTGGAATGAGGGCTCTAAATCATTCTGGTTATACACAATATATGGGACTGAATGATTTACTGCAATTGTGATTCTTGGTTATTAGGAACTTGGGTTTGAGAAGCTGGAAATGCCTCAGTGGCATTTGGAGATTTTAATGTAACTTATTGCACTGGCCGCCAATATAACTTATCAGTTGCACGTGGTTGGGCAAGACCCGAAGTCACAGTTGCCGGAGAGCCTTTTGTGATTATATTACTGCTAACCATGTTTCGTCCATGAGTCTATTGCTATTGAATAGGGTTTTGGAGTTTTACTCTAGGTTGTGTCTAAAACTTTTAGACAACATTGCAAAGAGAGTCTTCTTTTGTGATTTATAAGGTCACCTTGTTATCACAGTGATTATGCACAACCCATTAAAGAGAATTTGGGCCCTCTAAAGGGCCGCGAGTTCCCATGAGTTTTCCACAAGTTTTGAATAGTCCCCGACTGATGAAACTGCGCCACTACAATAGGGTGACATGGCCGAACTTTGGCCACATCAGATTTTCAATAAATAAAAAATAAAAAATTGAAAAAATACTTTTTGGACAGCCCATACCACTATTCACAGCATGGGGACAAATTGGAGAACGGGCCTGAAACGGCCCTTTCTTGGCCCCAAATCCTTTCTAATGCTCCAATTTCATATTATACATATGATGTTGTCAATAAGTTCTACAAAGTCTAATTTTACTAACAAAACTTAGAATTCACTTAACCCCTAAAGGCCCAAGGTCTTTTCCAGCCAAAAAACACCAAAAACTACCATTTTTGTAGCAAAGAGTAAAAAAATTTGAAAAATGTTTTTTTTGCAAATCTAACCATAGGATCTTAGACCTAACTAGTATGAGAATATGTGGAAAAATTTCAGAATTTTTGACCGCACAGATTGCAAGATATCTTGATTTAAAGTGAAAAAAACAAGTTTTTCAACACATTGCAGGACTAGATTATTTGACTCCTAACCTTTTTGGCTTAAATTTTTTGCACTACAGACTTTTGAACTTTCAATCTTTATAGTGAAAAATTGAGTTGAGAATCTAGGGAAAAAAATAAACTTCAAAAAAATTTAATTATCATACTTTACAAAATTGCTAAGTAGAAGTAGGTACAAGATAGAAGGGAAATCTAAAATATTAATATCTTTTAGATGGAATTAAAATGCACTAATCCCAATAGTGAGATTGTTCTAACAAAAAAATTAAACCATGTGGAACTTTTTTGGGGGAAAATTGTAAAAATTGCATTTAGAAATGAATCCTACAAGTTATTTTTTTCAAGAAGATGCTTTAAGTGTCCAAAAAATTAGATTGTCCATAACTTTCTCATAACAAATCCAAATGGAATGAATCAAAGTTTTCCAAATAGAAAAGAATATTATCTATGGGGAAAAAATGTCAAATAAAAATTTTTTTTTTTTGCAAAATTATTTTTTGGTGCCTGCTCTCCCTTGTTTTGAGCTTATTTAGGCATAACTTTTTTTTCCAGGCACCGATTGAAAAAAAATTATATTCCCACAAAGCTTATAAGTTTTTCTATCTTCAAAAAAAGTTTCAAAAAATCAGGACAAAAATTCAACCCGTAGGTACCTGCCCAAAATCCCACTTGTCTGTTGAATGGACACTTAGGCCTTTAGGGGTTAAATCATAGTAGAAATGGAATCTAGGAAAATATCAAGCTAAACACTGTATGGAAATGGTTGCTCACCAAAAGGTGCATTTTAGATTGAACAGGCTTGTATTTTTTATGCCAAGTGAAATCTACTTTTTGTAAACAGGACCAAAAAAAGGTGAGAAGGATGAATCAATTATATGGTTAACTTTCACAATTGTCTTAGCAAAGAAACATGTCACAAGGACACATTTGTGACATTGATTGAGTTGAGAATAGCCAAATGTAATGTACATGAGAATTTCATAGTGTCTCTACACTATCTCTACGCTAGATATCGCAGGCATTAATAAAAATCCGGTGGTGACACACGATGGTAGTCTACAACAAAAATATTCATGAAGAAATTCATTTCCAAGCAAGGAAAATTCTTCTCCTAGATAATATGCTTCCGTTGTTGCACCCGAGGCTTTCTTATGTCTTGGCGGCGTGTAAATCCCATTTGCACCCGAGACTAGAGTCGCATTTGAGTGATTCCCAATGGCATGTATCATATTTGCAATGTGTGTCCCATCTGCTCAATCTCGCCTGCAGTCAACTCAAAGGCGTTACATCTGCAGTACAAATCGATAAGCAATTGAAATGGAAGAACTAGAAGGGTTGGCTGTTGATCGGGAATTCTGATGAATCAATTCAAACTCATGAACTAACCACTCCAAAATTGTTGCACCTGAGGCGTGAGTCCATAGTTGTCACATTCAATAAACCGTTTGTCCAAACCATTCAATATGTCAGTCTATCTGGGACGTTGGATGACCTTAACCTGCCCGATGTAACTTCTTTAAGATAGTTACATTGTTTGTCTAGTCCGTCTAAACTGTTCAACATGCACCTGCCCAAGACATCCAATGTTCCTAAATCGTTTGATGTGACAATGATGCGTGAGTCCCATTTGCATCCATGGCGAGAATCCCATTTGAATGATTCCCAGGGGCATCTGTCCCGTTTGCAATGTGTGCACTACTACTCTCTAATTTACCTGATAGTAGGCCTTCTTGAATTGATTGCAGGAAGATGTGCCAAAATGTGAACTCCAAAAGAATAATTCCCCCAAACTCTCTAGTTGCACACTACTTAACCCCTAAAAGCCCATTGTGCCTTTGGGGGACAAATGGAATTTCGGACAATTACCTACGAGCTGAATTTTTGTCCAAATTTTCCAAGATTTTTTTGAAGATAGAAAAATTGCTAAGCTTTGAAGGAATAAAAATTTTTCTTTCAATCGGTGCCCGAAAAAAAAATTATACCCAAATAAGCTCAAAACAGGGGACAGGGGGTAGTAAAAAAAAATTTGCAATTTTTTTTTTTAAATAGATTTTTTTTTTGTCTATCTGGAAAGCTTTGATTCATTCCATTTGGATTTTTTATGAGAAAGTTCTGGACAATCTTGTTTTTTGGGCACTTAGAGCATCTTTTAGAAAAAGATAACTTGTAGGATTCATTTCTGAATGCAATTTTAACATTTTTCCAAAAAAAAGTTCCACAAGGTGTTTTTTTTTTGCTATAACAATCTTGCATTGGAATTAGTACTTTTTAATTTCAAAAAAAGACATTAATATTTTAAGTTTTCCTTCTATCGCGTACTTATTTCTACTTAACAATTTTTTTATTAATAAAAATTAAGTTTTTTTGGATTTTTTTTCCCCCTAGATTTTGAACTTAATTCTCTAGTATAAAGATTTAAAGCTCAAAACTTTGTAGTGCAAAAAATTTAAGTTAAGAATGTTCAAAGTCATAAAACCTAGTCCCTTAATGTGTTGAAAAACTTGTTTTTTCTACTTTAAACGCAAATATCTTGCAATCTGTGCGGTCCAAAATTCTGAAATTTTTTCTACACATTCTCAGAAGAATGGCCTTGGGCCTTTAGAGGTTAACATCTTTTATCAATGAGGCAAGGTTTTTTTAATTTTGCATCCTTGAAAATAGAACCCTTAAAGTGAACAAAATTGTCTTCTAGGGCTCCTCACCCAATCCCAAACCTTGAACTAACTCATACCGATAAGTCCTTTTTAGGCATCTAGAAAAGCATTCTACTTTCCCAGCATGGCAAAGACCATTGTCTAGTTGTACAATGTTATAGGTGCATAGCATTAGAGAAAATTTCAGCCCCTGGAAGGATTGTTCCACAGCCCTCCAAGGTACCCTGAAATTTTATTTTTTTGCTCAACAAATCGTTTTTCTTCTATTTCCACCCAGCTAAAATTGCAGCAGCAGTGGCACAAGAATCTAGAATTCCGAAGAAAAAATTATTAAAAAAATAAAATAAAATTCTATGAAATTTGACTACTCCGACAAGCAATCAGAGACTCTGACTGCTTACCAAGAGCATTTTTCAAAGTTGACATGCCATACAAAAAATAGCATGGCATGTCAACTTTGAATGGTCCTCCAAAGGGCTGAAATTTCCTCTAATGCATGATTCAATCATTTTGGAAGAAGGAAGTAAATGGTAGAGTGAAACGCCCCCAAATATGCATGCATATTTAAACTATATGGGTAATATTTTGTTCCCTAAACCTCCCCCTTCCAAAATGTGAAACGCCCCCAAATATGCATGCATATTTAAACTATATGGGTAATATTTTGTTCCCTAAACCTCCCCCTTCCAAAATGTGAAACGCCCCCAAATATGCATGCATGTTCACAATTTTGGAAATTTGGACTACCTTCCACCCTTTAAGAGTTGAAATTTTGCCCTACATCACCCATTGTCTAGCTCTTATTAAGGATAGTGTACAACTAAATGTTTTTAATGTTGAATTCTTATATATTATATATCATATTATTCATCAAACCTTAAGGTACATTCTTGCCAAGGATAATAAAAAGGTGAAGTACAAATTTTGACCTCTAGGGCTAAAGAAGAATTTAAAATATTACCCATATAGTTTAAATAGTCATTTTAAGATTGAGAATTTGTTTACACAACCTAAGAAGAATTTATCCTTCAAGAAATGAGCAAAGAATGAAATCCCCCTCCCTATCCGTGGGATTAGCAATATCAGATTTTTCAAGCGGAAGGGCACTTCATTCAATTCCAATGACTTTTCAAAAAGCTAGACAATCCAAACCTCAAACGGACTTTTCTTGCAATATAAAGAGAAAGAGTAAAAAATATTCTATATTAAAAAAGACCTTTTGTGCAATAAAAACAAACAAACTCAAATGGACTTTGTTTTCCTAAAATAGGGTCCTAGATATAGATCTTACAAGTTTATTGTCACTAGATTCAATTTATAGAACTATTCAACAACCTATCTGGATGGAAAAATTCTAGTATTGGATGGACAAATTCATTAATCCCCTCCAATGAACCAAGGGGGATATTCTTTCAAATGGGCCAAAACTGCTAACAACTTGAGCAGTTTTTGCTCATTTTTTCTTAAGATTGGATAGAGTGTAACCATAGGATCTTAAAATTAACATCGAAATTGAGCACCTCAAAAAATTTCAAATTATTTGACCTCACGATTTAGGAGATACTTAATTTTGAAGGTTTTCTTGGGTCAATGGAATTATGAGGCAGCGTACTTTGAAGGAGCATATCTTTGTGAGAATATTTTGAATTGATGCTTTTTTGGTGCTCATTGAAAGATAAGAGAGTTGAAATATGTGTAAAATTTCATAACATTCCAAGAATTTTACAATTTATGGTCAAGCTTGCAATGCATGGTGGTCACTGAAATTTGCTAGTGGTGTTTGTAAGTGAAAAAAGAATGGGACACTTGTCTTTTCCTTGAACTCCTTGGATCTACCCTTTTTGAGGTGGATCTGACCTTTATGAGGTAGATCTTACCTTTATGAGGTGGGCAAGAAGCATATTGATTGGCTGATTTTTTATACCATGCCCAAACTGAACACAAAAAAACGAGCTATAAACTATATTACACCATTGAACTTTGAAAAATTCCACAAAGCAGAGTTTAACTTGGAATTTGATGAAACCACTTGCATTGGGTTTATATTGCAGTCTATTTTGTAGAAATAAACTTTATTTTTCAAAAAACTTAAAATCTGAAAATAAGAAGCTCAAAAAACAAGGACAATGACCAGAAAATGGTTGCTTGGATCCTTAGGTGTTAATGTGATGTGTTTCAACAGTGCAAACTCCTAAGATTGTTGCGTTCCACTCTTGCTAGCCTTTTCCCATTCATATCCGTATTTGCATTTCAACCATTTTTTCTTGCTTGGCTTTGTGATTTTGAGACTTCTATATCATCTATACTTGATAGGAAGGAGTTGTTTTGGTTTCATGACTTCAAATGTTCTTATTCACAAAGTGCAAGTGTATTTGAAACGTGTGTTATCATTCTTGAATTATAATATGTGCTGTATTGTACAAAATTTGTGAAGTCTAATCCTAAACCCATTATTTTCCAACTGAAAGCAATTTCAAATTGTTCTTTTACTTCACATTTTTTGCAGATGTAAGCATTTTCTTTTATTTTCCTTACCAACTTTTTTTTGGCTCAAGGTAGGGTACAATTTATTCTCTTTCCCTAAATTTTCCAATTTGAAGTAGTTTACGATTTTAGTACCTTCCCATTTTTTGGAGCTCAAGGTAGTTTAAGGTATTTTTTCCCTTCTCATTTTTTGGGCTCAAGGTCGTTTAAGGTTTTTTTTTCCTTCGCATTTTCTTGGGCTCAAGGTAGTTTACAAATTTATTTTTTTTCATTTTTTTTGGCTCAAGGTAGTTGAAGGTTATTTTTTCCTTCCCATTTTCTTGGGCTCAAGGTAGTTTACAATTTTATTTTTTTTCATTTTTTTTGGCTCAAGGTAGTTTAAGGTTATTTTTCCTTCCCGTTTTTTTGGGCTTAAGGTAGTTTATAATTTTTTTCCTTTCCCATTTTCTTTGGCTCAAGGTTTTTAAGGTTATTTTCCCTTTCCATTTTTTTGGGCTTAAGGTAGTTTATAAGTTTTTCCTTCCCATTTCTTTTGGCTCAAGGTAGTTTAAGAGTTTTTGTCCTTCCTATTTTGGGGGCCAAAGGTAGTTTGTGACTTTTCCTTTCCATTTTTTTGGTGGCTTCATATAGTTTTTATTTCTGAGCTTCCAAATTTATTTTGTGCCATTTGTTTCTGTTATTTGCCTTTCTCACTTTACTTTTTTTTCTTTATAACAAAATTAGGGTATTAAAAAATGCCCTTCTTGCAAATTCAAAGTAATAATACAGGGACCTAAAATACCATAAATTTCAAAATTAGGTAATAATAGGGACCATTTAATTGGCCTAGGATATTTAAATACCCCCCTAAAAAAACATGGCCGCACGTGATATCCAAAGGTCTACATAGAGTGACACCCCCTTCTATGGTTCTGAGTGGTTGCAAAAAGACCGACCGATTTTTTTAGCGTTTTACACAATATTTACTTTTGTTTCTGGGAGTATTGTATAATTAGAAAAAATAAATTTTAAAAAATGTAAGAAAATCTATTTTATGTATACACCTTTAAAAAGAAGGTACCCTAGGAAGGAAAAAAAATTAGATAGGAGAACTAGAAAATCTCATGAAAAGTGCAAAATGTCATGAAGATAGGTACTTTTTCATTTTAATTTGTAAAAAATAGGAAAAAAAAAAATTTTAAAAAGAAAAAAATTATCAATATAGGAGAACTTTATGATGAAGAGACTTCACCAAAATAATGATCTTAAAACCATCTTCAATTCTCTAGACTGTGTGCGCAAAGGAGCCCTATTAGTATGCATGTGGAGGACAAAAAATAAAATATTTTGGAATTTCCTTTGGTAGAAACATGACTTTCTAATAGGAGAATATACCACGGAAATTGTAACTCTAGATCATTAATTTTGGAAGCTCCCTAGTACTAAAAAATCCTAAACTGCAAAGTGTGACAAATGTGCTAAATTCAAAATTAATGAAAAAATTCTTTTTCTATATTTCTAAAAAAAAAGATTCTAGTTATTATAAAGTTTGTCATCTTCAATAAAAATTTCAATCACATCGACTTCACCTCCCAAAAGCTATGTCCATTCACAACTTTGTTACTTCCATTGTAATGCCAAATAGAACCGGTGTTTCCATTTGTGACCAAATTCCTTTTTTGAGTGTATCCTTGTGTATCCTATTCTCTCAACACTCGACATTGACTATGGAATTCTTCAAAAATGCCATTTGATAAGTACACCTAAAATCAACAGAATAAACAATTGTGCATGGTTACCTTATTATATTGAAATTTTTTTTGTTGTATCTTGTTGGTAGTCAAAAGGGGATTCTACATTCTCTTAGGATGCATTTTTTGGACATTATATGAATAAAATATGAATTTTCAAAGTGCTGAAAATAGGTGTTTCTAAAATTGACACTAGATTCTTATAAATAGTAGGAGTGCATTTTAGACAAGAATTTGTAAATGTCAGTTTTTGAAAAGTACTGACTTTTAGGTGTAGGTACCTTAGATGGACATTGTGGATTTCTCCCGTGTCCAAATAAAGAATTCAGTAAAATATTTTATAACAACGTGCATATTCCTAAAATCCTAAATCTTCACCGAAATTTGAATCCAATAGTCGATACCTTACAATCCGATTGGCTGATTATCCATTGATGAACTTGATTTCCCTTCTCGAATACCAAATTTCCTTCATTGTGTACTCAAAGCACACATTGTACGTGGTCACTGAGCATCAAGCCTTTTTGCAATAATCTCTTGGTGGGCCGCTACATTAAAATTGGTGAATAGTGTTGGCAACACTAATTGTCCCACCTAACACTAATTGTAATTTGCAAGGTTAGTGTTAGAACATTGTTTATCCATTCTAACACTATTTTAGCTCTATAGTAAAATTTGGTCATTTCAACATTTTTACAAGAGTGTATTTAGTGTTAGATGACAACAAAATATAAAATTCTCCGCCTCCTCCCCAGCCCTCCACCTCCCAACTCCCCGCCTTTCCAACCTTCCGCCTCCTCCTCATCTCCACCCCCCCCCGCCTCCCAAACTCTCCACCTCTCTAGCCTCTTCTCCAGCCTCCTCTCTAGCCCTCCGCCTCCCCAGCTCTCAGATGGCAGTCGCCCAAAGTCGGAGAGGTCTCCATAAATCCGCCGGAGCAGCCTTCGGGCAAGCGAGCGAGATGAAGCAGTTGTGGTCGAAGCGAATTGGGCAATAATGATTTTTTACAGCAACAAACATTGACACTTTTCAAGGCGAAAATCTCAGTTCCTAAGGAAGGGCCAATTTTTTGACGGCGGGAGTTAAGTGCCCCAACACTATTTACACATAAGTTGGAAAATAGTGTTGGGGGTAAAAAATAGGGAAAAACACTAATTATCACCCAACACTATTTACCAATTTTAGTGTATTGGTATTGAAGGTGAAATCCATCAGGAAACTCAAAGGAAGACAAAATTCTTAACCCTTTAATGCCCAAAATGAAAATGATTTTTTTCCATTTTTTTTGCATATATCTTTGTAGAAATAGATTTTTCACTAGCTAGAAGAAATTTGCGTTGTTTTTTATGATGTTTTTTGTTAAATTTACACAATTGTGTTTAAAATAACACAATTTCAGCATTAATTGAGTCACAATTCTAAAAATGTATATAATTTCAACATAATTGTATTAGATTTCACAAAAACATCAACAAGAATAACATAGATTTCTTCTATTTCATTAGATTGGTCATGTAAAAAATGTAGTTCTTAAATACTTAAGCACTACTTTGGATGAATGAGAAGCTATTTGTACAATAAATCACTCTATAGCACTCTATTCATCATTCACAATATGGAATTCAATGTGCTTGGGAAATAACCAAGATAAGAGCCTCCCATTTAAATCATATCATAACATGCTCATTTTGTCCCTAATTTTTGATTGGAGGCTCAAAATCTCAAATGGATTTTTGAAGATGAAAGGTAGCTTGATTTAACAACTTTTCTTAGTTCAAAGTTTTTTGAATTTTTTTATTCTACTATGCATAAATGAGGTCTAAAGTTCTACATTAAACACAATTCTTGCTTTTGACTAAACTAAGTATGAGCGGTTAAACTTCTACTCATCCTAATTTACATATCCCTCATGAGTTGTTGTACCTCCTATCACCCCACTTGTATAAAGAAATTGCCTATTATCTTCACACACTCACATCAAATTTATGTCAAAGGTGGTTGTTGAAGAACTTCAATATATTTGAGTTTTCCATATCAAATACCACTAATTTTTGCCTTCAACAGCCATTGCTCTTACATAATGGACTGTTGAGAACTCCATTTGACAAGAGAGGTTTAAAAATGTTGAAATCTTTATTTTCAGAAGGTTGCCAAGTACTCATTATGCATGACTTTTGCAGTGGTGGGCCAAAAAAAAGAAGTGATTAATGGCCGTAAGGTAACATACTTTGAAATCGCACAAGCTTTAAAATTGCCCACATCCTCGAATGTACATTTTGTGTATATGTTGCTTTTTCATAGCCTTCAGCAATGTACAAACAATATAATCCCTTTGTCCCGAAATAAGCCCAAGATTTCTAAATATACTTGTTCCAAACTAAATTCAACACTGGCTCTCCAAAACTTGAAGGACAACAACTTGAAGGACAACAAAACTTGAAGGACAACTTGAAGAACAACTAGCTTCAAACTTGAAGCTAGTTTGAACATCCTGAAGCAAAAGAATCTACAAATGTCATACTCCAAAACTAAATAACAATTCAATACCTACAAAGGGAATCAAAATACAACTTCTAACCAACCAAAGGTAAGGAATTCATCCCAAAACTATACATAAACTGCTACTAACAAATCTCTTGTTGAGAATTTCATTGAGTTGAATCACAAAACGTTGTCAAAAAGGAATGCAGAGGACATCAATAGATGTCATTGCATCAACATTCTTCAAAAAATGATCAAAATTAACCCCTAAAAGCCCAAGTGTCCCTGCGGGGGTTATTTGGTATTTCAGGCAAGCTCATGTGACCCCAATTTTTCACATGATTTTTTGAAACTTTTTTGGGAGATAGGAAATCTCACTAGCTTCGCGGGAAGATAAATTTCATCAAATTCCGACTTACCTTCCAAAAGTTATGATGGATTGAATAAAAATTTCAGTTTGGGAATCTGCTGCCCCTCAGGAATCTGACTTTGACTCCCAAAGGGGCAACAAAGGTGGCAAGAGAGAAGAGGTGGCAAGAGGTGGCAAGAGAGGCTATTGTTGTGCCTATTGAGAGGTCACATGAGCAGGGCTCTTTTTTTCATTTTTGAAGAAGTGTCATAGTGGTGATATAAAATGTTACAGTGGTGCTCCAAATTGCAACATTCATCCACTTATTGGATGTATAGTATGGTTTTCATCCACAATTAGGCAATTTCATCTAATATTTTTTTAAATTTCAAAGTTGTCTGGCGATTTCATCCAATTTATTTGGCATTTTTTATAACCTTTTTTAGCCAGATTTTTTTTTCTGGTGCAATCTAGCACTAGAAAGCCAAAAAAAAAAGCCTTGCACATGAGGCTTTAGGAGCTTGTAGATGTTAGAGATTTTGACATTTTTCAAAAAAAATTTCCCTACTTCTAAAATACAAGTGCATCTTTCAATCCACCGTTCAGATTTCCTAGATCAAAAAATGTGTGATGGGATTTTTTTTTTGAAAATGACCTATTGTATTGTCATTTCTTGGGACATAGTGGCAAATTTTAATTTTTTTGAATATCGGGATTGTCTTGGATTGCCTTGAAAATTGGCATGCACATGCCTAACATGTTTCCCCATAAGAAAAAATTATAAATTGGAGGTCTGTAGTAGAAAAAAATTCAGCAAATGGCGGTCAAAGGCATCTGAAATTTTCGGGCACAGTAGAAAAAAAAAGAAAAACAGACTTTGAATGCAAATATCTCCCAATCTATACGGTCAAACCTCACAAAAATTTTACCACATGTTCTCACACAAGTTAACTACAAGATCCAACGATTACATTCCCAAAAAATCAATTTTTCAAACTTTTTTGATGAATGCTCTAGAATTGGCAGTTTTGGGTGTTTTTTGAGGTAGAAAAGGCCTTGGGCTCTTAGGAGTTAATACCATTGGAATAGTGTCCAAAAGGGCAAAAATCTGTCACTTTTGCCTCTTGTTTTCAACTTTATTAAAAGCTACAGTAACTATGCAATATCCTACAAATAAGTTTTTTGCATGAAGGGGGGTAAGAGGTAAAACAACTGATATCGGATATGTAGTAGAACTCACTCACGCAGGATATTAAAAAAAACACTAACCCGCCGTCGTAAACTCTAAAACCGCCACCCTAAACCCTAAAATTGCCATCTAAAAGCCTAAAATCGTTGTCATGTTTGTTCAATGCATGTTCAATGCACGTCCTGTAGAACAATGAAATTGTACTGCAATCTTATAGTTTTGTGGGAGGCACTCTTGTAGTTCCATAAAGGTTGTGGTCCTGCAATTGTGCCTTGGGACCCACGATCTCGACGAGGGCTCATTCATCTGACGTATACATCATGGGGCCTACTTTCGTGAGCACGATTTAACGTCCTGCATGAGCAAGCTTCTTACCATGCAAGAAACCTGATAAGAACCTGGTAAGTTATGAGAGACATGATTTTATTTGTAAGATCTTCAGCAGCTATAAGAAAAAATTACTAAAAATACTTAAAAGCACAGTGCAAAAACTGTCAGTTCACTGGTCTACAGCATAATAGTATAAATAATATAAGTATCTACAGTAAGTTATGTAAAAATTAATCTGAAGTAAATATTCTCTGCTCTAATAAGACCAATCTGCAAGCTTACAGTACGAAATTGTTTAATTTCTCAATTACAACTGGAATCTTCGCACAGAAAACTAAACAGCACTAGAGCACAGGCTGTAACTCACAAGGTGGAACCATATTAGGTTAGAGGGTACAAAACCGATAAGAACCTCTGATCCTGTCCCCAGTACTTACTGACCCTGTTTCCAACAACTCAGTGAGAGGAAGAACTCCGATCTAAGACCAATAACTGTTAATTGGACTTATTAGAAAGCATGACTTGACTAAATGCGACTGGCCACTGATCTTCGAATGGAAACGAGGCTGTCTATTGTCACTTAAAAAGAGGTCTCCAACTTCCCACCTTGAAATTGCAAAAGAATTCAAAACAGAGAAGCAAATTTGATCTCAAAATATTCTGGATCTTGTACCCAACGTCGTCTCTCCACTGCTCTATACTGATGTCCCCCCCAAATGGCTAAAGTGATCCAAATGGTACACTCTATAAAACACCTTGAAAATTACCACAGAAGACCCAAAACTCGAGAGCACAAGCTTACTCACAAGATTGAACCATGTCCATCACCCGAGAATGATTACTTTAGACGGAAACCGAAACAAAATTTGTCACTCCCATGTCTAAATTGTTGTCCCCGAGATTTAATAGAAAATGGGTTCGCAAACAAATGAAAACCAGTCCTTCCGTCCCAGATTTCAGACATTACCACCTCCTCATCCTAAGGTTTGCTATATCATGGGTGTCGTCATGCAGGACTCAGTCCACCTTGGCATGTAACTCTCCTCCTGCAGTGGGTACATTTTCAGTAGCAGCAGAGACATCATGTTCTTGTTCTGGGAAAGTAGTGTCTTTGGATGAAACCACCGGCCTGAAATGCCCATCAATGAGCCCTGCGTAATCATTGATATTCGCTGCAACTTGTAAAGCAGCTGCCACACCTCCGAGCTGAGGTTCACCCGTTGGCGACCCGCGTAATTCGGCATGCAGCACTTTAGCAGCATCTTCTTGGGTCGCAATTTTGTCAGAGTCCAAGTCCGTACTTGCGTCCTGCATTCAAGTGACGCAAACTGTAATTCTAACATAACATTCTTAAGTTTTCTGTAAGTGCACCCATCTTAAATACATTTGACAACATATGAGAAAAGAGGATAGGATTTGAAAGCAGTCAATGTGGCTGAAAATGGCGTGCAACAGGAAGTTACTTCTCCTTGCTCACAATCTTATATCTGGGAGCTACTGTTAGGGAGCCATTGAATTGATTGATAGCAAGAGATTCCTTCTCCAAGTTTCTTGAACTCAAGGGGTATGAAGATGTATGTCAAAAGGAAGATGTTAGAAGATCAGAGAGACTTGGATAACTTAATCCTTCCTTGAATTAACAGATGGGCCTAAGCTGTTACGAGCTCCTTTCAAGAATGTAATGAACCAAAGAGTGAAGAAGAGTTGTAGAAACCTTGAGAACAAAAACATCGGGACAAACAAGATCTTGTTGAATTGTATGTAAGAAATCGAGGTTGACATGCTTAGAAACATACCATGAGAATGTCAGCTAAGGTAGTTTTGTCAACGCTTGGAACCCGAGCGTTCATTTCAGCAGCCGCCATCGCAGCAGCAGCCAAGCCTCCTGCTGTTGTGGGTGCACCAGTTGCCCGCATCACAGCACTTTGAATGGCACGCGCATCACTCTTCTCCACAGGTCTATTACCAGCCAGTGCAGCACCCTCCAAGGCCTGCGGTCGTATTTGTGGTGTAAGCCTTGACAATCCATGCAAATTTCAAACCTCAATGTTCCAACATTTTCACAGCTATAAATACTGATACCATTACGCAACTACCTTGGCTCCGCGTCCCAGACTAAAAGTACACAGTCGTCAATTTTCGTAACACAGCAGCAGAGATTACAGGTGAGTGCCAGAAGTATTTAAACCGAAACAAACCGTTTCGAAAGAACAAACCAATATTATCTATCAAATGTTCAATTTTGGTGTTCTCATAATGACGATACTACCATTACAATTCGGGATTCCAACTATCTCAAAAGGTACAGACTACAGAGACTTGCGGGCATGTGACTACACATAAACGAATTGCGTGGACACCGAAATGTTATGCAAAGAACAATCCACGCATGCATATCTAAAACTCAACAAAATCGGTGCATATTCGGGCCTCTATAAGAAACTCACATTTCCAATGGTGACAGCCTGTGAGGTTGCAATGAAGCAATCAGTCGGCATGGGTTTAACAGATTCCATCACTGGTTGCCCGGCAATGTACTCCAAATCAATCGCTGCACCTGCAGAGATGGATTCCATAATCTGCTGCCTTCATTCAAACTCTGCTGCCTCACATTACAAGGCATCTGATGCGCATGTTCTCCGCATAAGGAAAGGGAGAGATTCCATAATCTCCACTGACCCTAAAATCTAAGACAATGGATACGCATTGATTAAGGGGATCATCTGTTCAAGTGTTTGATTTTAGGTAATCTACCAATAAAACTTTGAACCTTCATAACTTGAGCACACAATATCCAATTCTTGCATTGTTTCGTGCGTTGGAATCCTCTTTCATCCCTAGCAAGTGCAAATTATAATCACCATATAAGAAAAACGAAATTAGGTCAAAATCTTAGACAATGGATACTAATTGATTAAGAGCATCATCTGTTTAAGTAATGATATTAGGTCATCCGTCAAAATAATTCTAAACCTTCATAACTTTCGCACGCAGTATCCAAATCTGGCATTCTACCGGCGTTGGAATCCTCTTTCATTTCCTAAAAAGGGCAAACTCAGGTTTGACCGCAGAGGGAAACCGAAATTAGGTCAAACTTCGAACCTTCTAACTGTCGCACACAGGATCCAAATCTTACGTTCTTTCGTGCGTTGGAATCCTCTATCATTTCCTAACAAGAGAAAATACAATTTTACTATAGAGGGGAACCGAAATTAGGTCAAACAAGAGATGTACATACCCGGGACGAGAATGTGCTGAGCCACCACACCTTCCTCAGCCACCAAAGAATGATCCCCAGGCTTCACAAACCCCGCTCTCACATTCTCCTCGGCCGCGGCTTGCATCACGGCCGCCGCTCCGTCTTTCTGTGTCTTGCCGTACGTCCGGGCCTCCGCGCTCTGCATGAGTGCGGCGTCCTCCAGCGTCACCGCAGTCCCCCCCAGCTTCCCGCGTGCTCCCAGAATGTCCCCGTAAGAGATCGGTCGCTGGAGAAGGCTCGCGTCGTCCTGCGTCTTGTGCATTGGCTCCCCGGAGACCGCCATGGATCCGGGCAACAAGCTCGATCAGTGTGAGAGTATGGCTCAATGTACTGTACAAGAAGAGAATGCAACCGAAGTGGAGTGACAATGCAGGGCCAAATTCCCGGAGTGTGGGCTTGGAAATGGGCGAGGATGCGAAATGGGCGATTGGGTATGTCGAAGTTGAAACTTGGGGTGGATGGGGTTGCAATGGACAATTAAGTTATAGCTGCTGGAACGTGTTGGGTAAGTTCTTGGCAAGTGGGAAATGGATTTCTTATTGCCAAGAGGCTTAAGGACAGGGTGACAGTTGGCGGGTTGCCGTGGACTGTGAGTAGCACATGTTCAGGCTGACCGATGCAGGGGAGCTGAGAGCCAGTTTTTAGTTGTTTTTTTCATTTATTTTAGTCAGTGCAGAAAGCGATAATCTCTGGAAGGATGAAGCTATTTACATCCATAAAAATGGATGAAACTTGCAATCTATGAATGAAAGCCGTTGCTTAGAGTATCCTAACTCGAGGCCTCTTGGAGGTCCAGAAGCGCCATTCAAGAGCTCAAAATTAATTTGGGGTGGGGGTGGGGGGTAAATATTTCTTGAAATATTTTTCAGTAAATTTTTCTTAAAAGAAAAATGGAATTGGAATCTAATTTAAGTTGTTTCTTTTTTTGTTAGCTTTGTGGAATTAGTTATGAATTTTTGAAGGAGAAATGCAGTAATCACTAAAAGAGTCCACCTCCTAAAAAAACATCTTGTACATTGTTGGTGCAACGAGAAAGCAAAATGTAACAGTGAGTGAGAGGATGCTTTTAGAGTTTGAGTGCTTTATGGACCTCCTATGTTTATGTTCATCCCACCTTCAAATTCAAGGTGCCCAACAACACTTTCTACATGTGCCCAATAGATCAATATAGTTTGTGGACCAATGACAAATTATCCTATTTAGAATGTAAGACAAGATTCCATCACAAGTTGCAGAAATGCAATTAAGTACAAGAATTCATCTAAACTTAATCTTAGAGGGTGACTAGTCACACTTTTCAAATGTGATGTGTGAATACGAATTGCATTCTAAAAGAGGCTATTTTAACCCCAAAAGGACCAAACAAAGTTTCTTTTGGCAACATAGCAATTTTGAGCAGTTTACTTCAAATGCAGCTTTTATTTTATTTTTCTTTGAAATTTTCATATAACATGGGGACAAGGGGTAGCTCTAAGGTGCAACAATTTTCATAACTTTTGACTACATGGTTCAAAAGTTATTGTATGATATGTAATTTTCATTGATATTCAAGCAACTCAATTTTTTTCCTTAAAATAACCTTTTTTAGAAATAAAAAATTTGAAATTGGATTTTCTAGATTTACATATACGTGGAAAGCTTTTCATCATTACATTTTGATTAATGAGATGAAAGTTATGAGGAGTTTTAGTTTGTGGGTAGTTATGGAATCTCTACTCTTAAATAAACTTTGAAATCCTTTATTTAATTTAATTTTCAATACTCTTGAAAAAAAATAAAAACATTGGATATAGATTGCTTATTACAACATTACAACCATTGGAATTGACATTTTTCAATTCCATAATTAAATTCTTAACAATGTAGTGTTTTGAATCATTCTCTCCTTCTTTCTACTTACTATTTTTTTCCTATATATTGTACAATTCCAAATGATTCAAAATTTCTGAAGCAAGTAGCTACCTTGCCTTGAAGAATCAATACAAAGAGGAACCACCATTTTGGACATTTTTTCAAATAAATGTGACCTTGTAAAGTGTAGCTACCCAGATTTTCTCAGGGCCAAAAAAAGAATTCTTGTCAATTAAACTGACACTATTATCTTGCAATCTGCACAGTGGAATTTTTTACTTTTTATATTTATATTTTCATCTTTTCAAATCAACGTACTATAAGATCCTGCGGTAAAATGTGTAAAAATGTTTGTTTTTTCTAAAATCTAGTATATGTACTAGAAATGGTAGTTTTGGAGCATTTTTGGTGAAAATCGACAGTCTAAACCTTCAGTAGGGGTTAAAATTGTTCTCATCTATTTTCCTATTTGTCAAATCCTTTACCACGTTAGATTGAAAACACGTCTTCTACCCGCTTCTTTGTCTTGGCAAATCCTGAAATACTGGAGTACCATTGCTATCACTATATCCAAACCCATATAAGCAACCAAGTACAAACTTTAGTTCTACAAAATTGAAACAAAACCGATGTCCCTTTCAATGAAAATTGAAAATTGTTACTTCAACTAAAGATGCTCCATTTGATTACTACAAAAATCACCAACACCTTCCAACATGAACTTGTGAAAGCAAATCTCCCTATCTGCTAAATACAATTGACTCCTAAATGTTTGCCAACAACAACTACCCACTCCATGTGCGCACATTTGAGAAAAATAAGCCCTTTGGAGGTTTGCTCCAAAGACCCCTTTAGTACCCTAAAATTTTGTTTATCGAATCTGAAAATTTATTTTTTCCCCTATTTCCCTGCAATTGAAATTGCAATGACAGTGGCGTAAGAACCCAGATTTATGATTAAAAAATTAATGAAAATAAATAAATAATAATAATAATGTTAATAATAATAATAATAATAATAATAATAATAATAATAATAATAATATATAGAGAGAGAAAGATAGATATATAATCTTAAAATATAAAATAAATAAACTAAAAATTGCGAAGCTTAACTACTTCGGCGAGCAGCTATACACATTGATTGCTCACTGGGGGTATTTTTCCAAGTTGACAAGCCAAGCTTGAAATAGCTTGGCATGTCAATTTGGAGCAGCCCCCCGGAGGGCTGATCTTTTCCTCTAATGTCTATAGTTTGCTCTGCCCAAAATAAATGAAACAAGAATGATGCATTAGGGGACATTTGAGGCCTCTAGAAGATTGTGAGTTCCCCTACATTCCCAGACTGCGGGAATATAGGGGAAGCAGCTAGCTGATGTGGCCAACATCATACCATGTCATCTAAGCAAAAAAAAAAAAAAAAAAATTGCTTAGAATGATATTTGGGGAAAAAAAAATTGACATCCCGTACCGGCTGTTTACAAAATCGGGACAGCATTGGGAACGGGCCTAAAAACGGTCTTCTAGAGGCCTCAAATGTCCTCTAATGTGATTGGAAGGCTCTTAGATAAACAATTCCAACTAAACCTTAATCGTGTTGTATAGTGTAAATGCAAATGTAGATAGGATTTGGAAATTTAGATTATAGTCAATGCAAAAGTCAATGCCATAAAGTCACACCACCCATTCCCAACCAAGGACCTAAATGCAACATGTAGGGTGGAGCTATTTCTAACCAATGTTAGAATAAATTTTAATTCCAATTGAAGTTTGGAATGTGTTTTTCTTTCTCCTTTTCAAGTTTGGGACTAGTAAGGTCATGACACTATAAGAAACCCGTATTTTAGGTGACAAGCCTTGATTTTCTTGACGGATTTTAGTGGACGTCTTATGCAACAAACCTAGTTTTTTATGTCAACAATAATGTTGCATTGGACGTTTTTGTTGGCAAAAAACATGGGTTTATTGCATTTTACATCCACAATCCTTCAAGAAAAATTAGGGCTTGTCACCTAAAATACGGATTTCTTATAGTGTGATACATCTCCCAAAGTGCGTGGGAAATAGTGAGCAAGAAAATAGGAAGTCGTGAGCGGGAAAGTTGTGTAGCTCTTGAATGATCCACCAATTGGAAGAGTTCAAATATTAGCTATGCATTTTCTGAGCACTTTTAGGCTCACAAATAACTCATACCAAATTCAATTTTGGGAATAAAATTATGAAAAATTTGCAATCCCCAAAAATATTTCCTATCTTTCTATACACAAAAAATTTGCATCCCCGCCTTGTATTAGTTGCTCATGATCTGTCACAGAATTGCGCAAGTGATCCAGTATGGGTAGTTGGACCTTCTGCTCCATCCAAAGAACAGAGCCAATAAAGAACCCTGCGTGCCAATCTTCAGATTGTCCAGCAGCCCATAACTTAATTTAACGTAGCCCCAAACATAGTGCAACGAGCAGAGTACCGAATTGCTGCAAAATATGCCAATGGCCATCTTGTCAACAGTGTAACTCGTACAGTACTAGTTCTAAGTTGAACTGCAACAATGCTGTTTCACCATCCATTCATACCGGTCATCCAATTTGCAAATCTAATCCTCCTGACTGACAATCGTTTGAATTTCTCTTCAGCAACTTTAGTTCAAATTTGCTACTGACTAACTTACAGAATGGGCAAGTACAGGTAAGTTAGCTTCCTATGGAATATTTGAATTGGGCACCAGGCAGTCTGGACTGGACACAAGCATGTACCTGAGCATGCTAGAAGTAGGCAGAACTTGGTGCGTTCTGTCACTTAGAGTTCTACAGTGTGTTTGAGACAAGCATAAACCGGGAAGCATGTGATCTGGAGCCCTCAAGGTGGTAAGGTGGTACCTTATTAGTAGATGTCAAATGATGACTTTTTATACAAGTTCAAATTTGAGATGAGCATTGATAGTCCAGGGAGGCATGTCGTGACCAGGGCTTTTTTTTTCATTTTTGAAGAAGTGCCACAGTGGTGCTCCAAATTGCAACATTCATCCACTTATTGGATGTATAGTATGGTTTTCATCCACAATTAGGCGATTTCATCTAATATATTTTTTAATTTCAAAGTTGTCTGGCAATTTCATCCAATTTTTTTGGCATTTTTTATAACCTTTTTTAGCCAGATTTTTTTTCTGGTGCAATCTGGCACCAGAAAGCCAAAAAAAAAGCCCTAGTTGTGACTCCATTTTGCTAGTAAGTTGACATAAGGTAGAACCCATCAGTCACCCAATTTTGAAATCTAAGGTAACAGGTCCAGAAATTGCCGGCTTCAAAGTGAATTATGGGGAGGCAAAGCTTCTTGAAATAATTATCAATAAATTTTCCTTTAAAGACAAGTGGAATTGGCATCTAATCCAAGTCGTTTCATATTTTTTGGAGCTTTGTGGAATTAGTTATAAAATTTTGAAGTTGAAATGGCATAGGGCTCTAAAATGGCTCTTCTAAAATGTACACTATTTGTACATTGCTGAAGGCTATGAAAAAGCAACATGTATACACAATGTACATTTGAGATGTGGGTGGTTTTAAAGCCTGTGCGATTTCATAGCCTGTTACCTTAGAATATACCAGCCATTTATCGCACAGATTCAAAGAACACACAAACAACCCCACAAATTAGTGAACACTAACCGCACAATTCAACTAACAATTGTGAGGGGAACAAAATTTGTATCACCACCCAGTGACCATACATTGTGCGGTGAAGGGTTGCGTGGAATTTTTAATTAGATCTCAGCTTCATCGACTTCAAATTACAATAAAATTTGTAGAAAGAAATCTTTTTACATTTTGTTTTTTGAAGGTGAATCTTAAAATGACATTTAATAATCATGCCAAATTTCAAAACATTTGAGTCTCTATATTTATGTGGAGAAGGATTTGAATTTTGTCTATATGGTGATTGGCAAATTTACTATACTGCTGACCCTTCCATTTGCGTTCCATTTGTGTCACCCACCCACCCACCCACCCATTACCACAATCTTCGCAACCCTTTAGCATCATGATGATGCACTTGGGGAGGGGATACATCAACGTGTGGTTTAGCATGGATCCACCTACACTGTACCAATTTAACTCCTAAAAGACCATTGTCCGTTCTGGGGACAAATGGGATTTTGGGTAGGTACCTATGGGCTGAAATTTTCTCCTGATTTTTTGAAACTTTTTGTGAATGTGAAGAACTGAGAGAGGTATGTGGCGGAAAAAAAAATTTGAAAGCAGACCTTCGAGCGAGAAGTTATGCCATTTCTTGGAATGCGTGGGGAGGAGAGGCAGCAAAAAAATTTTGCAAAATTTTGAATTTTTTTTTTAAATATTTTTTTTTCTCATAGATTATATTTTTGTCTATCTGGAAAGCTTTGATTAATTTCATTTGGATTTGTTATGAGGAAGTTATGGACATTCTTGTTTTTTGGGCAGTTAGAGCATCTTCTTGAAAAAAATAACTTGTAGGATTCATTTTGGAACGCAATTTTTGTAATTTCTCAATTTTTTTTTTGGAAATGGTTTAGTTTACTTGCTAGAACAATCTCACCATTGGGATTAGTGCATTTTAATTCCATCTAAAATATATGAATATTTTAGATTTTCCTTCTATCTTGTACCTACTTCTACTTAACAATTTTTTTAGGAAAGATAATTAAGTTTTTTTGAATTTGTTTTTTCTCCTAGACTCTCAACTCAATTCCCCACTATATATTAGAAGCTCAAAACGCTATAGTGCAAAATTTTAAGATAAAAATGTTTAAAGTCAAAAAATCTGGTCCCGCAATGTGCTGAAAAGCTTGTCTTTTCTACTTTAAACGCAGATATTCAGCAATCTGTGCGGTCAAAAATTTTGAAATTTTTTCCACACATTCTCATACTAGTTAGGTATAAGATCCTACAATTAGATGTGCAAAAAAGACAATTTTTAAATTTTTTTAATCTCTGGTCTAGAAATGGCAGTTTTGAGAGTTTTTTGGCAGACAAAAGGCCTTGGTTCTTTAGGGGTTAAGGTAGAGGTATCTATAATGGGTAACTTAAGCATTTCAACATGTAGGATACGGGAAATTTATTGAGAAATTTAGCTCAATATGTGCATAAATAAGGATGAAGAAGAATGCAAAAATAAAGAAATTCCATCTCAAGAAGGAATATATTATTCAATATAAATTTAGGTTTTTCAATCGGACCCATTTCGGTCTCATAGACTCACCTATAATGGTTAGCTTTGGCACTTCTTCCTAATCAAGGAGAGAAGAGAGATGAGTGGACAAATAAGAAATCTTTTTCAATGAACAATACATCCAACTATTGTCCACAATAGGTCACCCTAGAAAGCCATCACAATGGCTATACGTTTAGGCATACCAACAAAATTCAAATTTAGAAAACATTCCCTAATTCTATTTGAGCTTTCATCCATTCATAATATTATCAATTAGGAAGGTAGTTACTACCTCTTTTGAGCTCATTGTCATTGTCATTGTGACAACCAACTATCACAATGACAATGAGCTCAAAACAAGTTTTCATTATTTATTATTGATTTTAATCTCCCCTGACTGTCACAAGTTTTCATTTAAATTAAAATTATTATGTGTTTTAATACCCCCTTCTACTACCACCCGTACTTGTATTTCTAAAAATGCAATTCCAATGCAATCAATATGGGATATGTTCATATTTGAATTATATATTTGATCCCGTATCCACACAAGTACCTATATATGTACTTATATATGCACCCACACATGTACCCATATTTGATTACCATATTCTACATCCATACTTGCACCTATTTTGTATCCGTATTTGTATCTATATTATGTATCTGCATCTATATTCATATTTGGACGGCCAAAATTATATATTTGACATCTACAGCTTTGATTTTTCCAAAAAATCGACGGCATTGGGAGGGGTGGGGAATTTTTTCTGAACTCAAATGAACAGTTGCTGATTTTTTCGGGAAGGGGGGGGGGGCGAGAAATTGAACCTGGTTACTTGCTTTGCTTGCTTCTTTTGGTTACATTGTCATCTATTAACCTCAGTCATTACAAAAAAATGCAGCCCACAAGTGGGCCGCAAGTTCTGAATAGAATTGCACCTCAATGGTGCAGTTAGAGAAAAAATTGTGTCTATGCTGATGTGGCACGACTGGTGCCACATCAGCCCATGTCAGCATATCCGATATTTTTTTAATTTTAATTTTTAATTTAATTTTTAATTTTTAATTTAAAAAAAAAATTAATTATTATTTTTTTTCTTTCTGTATTTGCATCGTGGGGGGTGCCAAAAATTTGAACCCTGGAAGTTAACGGCCCATTCCAGGGTTCAAATTTTTCCTAATGGACATTTGATTTCCAAGGTTCAAAAATGTCATTGCTTATGAAGCTTTATAGATCTAAATGTCTTCAAGTTATACAAATCTCAACCATACAATCTTCTAGCATACATGACGTAGATGACATGTACAAAATTTGAAGTCATTTGGCCACATAGATTGCAAGATTATAATGTTTTAGTGTTGAAAATGGATGCTGAAATTTTCCCCAAAAAAGGTTTGGAAGTGAAATTTGATTTTTAAACCTACTCAAATGAAAAAACTTAACACTACAAAGTGATTCAAAACTAGTATACAAACACATTGGTGAAAAAATAATTCATTCAATTGACTCATTGCGTCTACAAAACAGCTTTGAAATGTTAGAAAAGAGCAAGAAAAAATGCAAAAAATGACATCTAAGGGTGAACTTCCTTCTACCAGAATGTTTCTCATTCACTCATTACTTCTTAGATTGACATGAAATTTTAGCAACACAAACTAGACTAGTATGCGCAACTTTTCCAAAAGAAATGATTGAAAATGGACTTTGTATAAAGAAGAAACAAGCTGCCAAAGTTCAATGTACTCCAAAAATGGCAAGATTTTGAGCTTTGAATGCTTCCAAACATTCAAAACAACTTGGACTAACCCTTTAGTGACCGTGGTTGATTTGGGGGGCAAGTCATTTTTTCAATATATACTTTTAAAAAGTTATTTTGGGATGAGCTTTGAGCCAGATAAATACGATCGGACCGTAGAAATTGAGGCTACAAGGCCTTGGCAATATATTGCCACAAGAATGAAGGTGATCAAAGCTTTCATTTAGATATGAGAATCCCTCAAAGATTGAAGTGAGAATTGAATCTACTACAATTAAGCAAAAAGTGTCTCTAAAGTAGGTGGCTCAAAATTCTCTCAAACTCTAAAACACTCCACTCCTCAAATATACATTGTTTGTATATATTGGTTTTCCATCTTCACAAGAATGTACAAAAAATGTACATTTCATGGTTTTTAAACCTCTGCCGTTTCAACTTAAAAAATTCATAACTAATTCCACAAAGTTCCAAAAATATGAAATAACTTGGATTTGATGCCAATTCTACTTGTTTTTCAAGGAAATTTTAATGAAATATAATTCAAATTTTTTTACCTCCCCAAAACTCAGTTTCAACTCTGAGATGGGTAGTTTTGGGCCCTCCTACTTTAGCTAATCCATATACATCCTTGGATTTCATGGATTAGAGGATGGTAGGCTTGCCAAGCAACATTATTGCCTTCATGGCTTGTGTATTTTGATAAAAATTTGCCCAGATTGAAGCTTATTTGTATATTTTCTTGGCCAACATAGATTCATTCAAACTAGCATAGCTCACACATTATTGCATGCCTTGCCAAGCAATTTGCTCTAACTCCATTCCTCTTTGGTTTTTTACAAATTAGGTGTATTTTGACCTACAACAAGCATAGAATCCATAAATCGACCAAAATGTGGTCGACCGGTCACTAAAGGGTTAACATGAAAATTTTATCACAATAACTAGGCTTCAAGGGAAACAAACTCCAATAAATTTTGTTGAAAACAAACAGCGGATTAAGGAGATACAAGGCCCCAAAGTTGCAGCCCTAAAATGCTATTTGGTGATCTCAAATTGAAGTTTTGAACTTCGACTGACTTCCAAAAAATCAATACATCTTGGATTGATCAGAAAATTGTATCACACAAACTATAGGAGAGAATGCAACTTTCCCAATAAGTTTTATTGAACTTGGACCTTGGATGCAAAAGTTAAAACACTTTGAACTAAACTTGAAACTGTATGAGGACACTTTCTGCCCTCTTTGTCACTTTGGGGTTAAGTGCCCAGGGATATTGTAGTCGTAGAATCTATAGATAATCTGTTCATAGTAGTAAATTTTGGTTAAGTCCTTCCATTTTCATAAATCTATAGTATTTGAGGAGTTAATATGTTAATATTACTGGTTATACATGGATTTACTAGAGGATGTTATCAATGGATGAATATTTTGGAATGAATGGGTTGTAACTATTGATGCGGTTATTCAACCGGCCGGCTGAAGGGAGAAAAGAAAACAATTGTGAAAGTGCAGACCCCAGTCTGGAGTGGAAGTCCAGAGCTCGTGCGTTTGTAGATCGGCAGTGTGTGAGGATCGATAGCTGTGAGGTTGTGTGGTTGTGCTGGATCGATTGATGTTACGGAGTGAATTTGTGTAGGGAATGAGGAACAATTGTAAAATCCTAATATGAAATATAATGTTGAATTGAAGGCAATGGTGTATCATTGTGATGGTTTACCTAGATTCAATTGGTGTTTTCTTGTATGTTTGATTCTGTGTGATTTGAATCTATTGATGTTGATGTGTGGTGGAGTTCTATAGTCTGTGAGTTTTTGTGGTTGTTGGAAGTTGTTGGAATGAAGATAAATCAATTGTGTTGTGAATGTGTTCTGGATTGAAACATTGAGTGTTAGATCTATAGATTCAGATTTTAGAGGAATGGTCCATTGAGCGCTTAGAAATTAATCTTGAATAATGATAAATTTCAATTGGGATATCAATTGTGAATGAACTGAGAATGTAAGAATGAGTGGATTCTATAGAAATAGAGGTAAATGTCAATTCTGCCGTGAGGAGAATTATCCACAGCAATTGTGTAAAGAATTTGTAGTCCAAATTAAAAAGCAATTGGTACCGGAGCATAAAGAAGTAAATCATGGTGAACCAGATCTCTATGGAAGCTGATAAGACTATAGTGAAGAACGGAGTTGGAGTTCAAGTTAAAGAATAAAAAGCAATAGATCTTGGAGGTGAAAGAGGAAATCAGATTTGAGATCATAAAGAGTGATTTAACAAATGATGTGATAAGTTCATTAACCTTGGTTTTTAAGTATAATAAGCATGAATTATTATCTATCGATTTCTGGTATTAGGCCAAGTATTCCCTTACCTTTAATTGTGCACAACTTGGGTTGATTAGTCTCCCTTAGGAATTATCCATAGCATATCCAAACCTCCCCGCGAACGAACTTTAAACTATAGAATTTAGCAATATTAGTTTATGGTAAATTCTTATCTACATTTGGCGCCGCTGCCGGGGAGGCAATGGATTAAACGCCAATGGGTAATTTTATTAGTTGAGTCAATAGAAGAGGGGAATATATAAAATGGCTGTTAGATGAGTTATAGGTGGCCATTCAATCCTAAAAATTCTGTTAAAGAGCAAAGGGAAAAGGCTGCCCGGGAAGAGAGAGCTAGAGTAAGAGCATTGAGAAATTTCAATAAATCAGAAACTAGTGCTAAGGCAGAGAGTTCTATTGTCTCGCAGTCTGTGGCTGAGGAGAGCGGGCTATCTATAGATCCGTTAATTACAGAGGACGATAGTGTCCAAGGCTTGTCTATCGATACAGTAGAAAATTTAGATCAATTGGACTCTTCTTCGGATACGACTGAATTGAGCCATTTAAACTCAGTGTCTGGCCATCAGTCAGTAGTATTAAGTCCTATAGTTGAATCTAAGCAAGAACAAAGAACGTTTTTTGCTGAATCCTATGAAGGATTTGGAAGATCTCATATATATTGTGAGGGTATTTGTTTGTCAAATTTACCTACTCCAGAGGGAACTTTGAGTGGAGAAATTATAAATGAGGAAAATGTACAATTGAATGATTTAAGATATAGTGGGGGTGAAAATAGTGAAAAGAGTGAAACGCAGAGTTACCATAGTGAGGAAGGCAATGCTCCCATAGGGAGTGGCAGTGTTGCTACTCGCGCTATTATTTGGGGTTGTATAAATCAATTGTATAAAGAATTTGATAATAATGAAATTCGGAGTTCTTGGGAGGGAGGAAGTAGAGTGTCTAATACATCTACTGGTTCTCAAGAGGATGTAGAAAATAAATTAAAAAAATTTAATAAACAAAGTTATAGTTCTTCTGCTAGTTCATCTGATAATAGCATACCTGAAGTTAGTAAATTAAAATTTGAGCCGAATAGTCCTAGGTCAACAAATAACTTAAGACAATCTATTGAAAACATGGCTAATGCCTTATTGCCAGTTAACATGAGGGAGGGTCAACCTGAAGACCGCCCTATTTCTTTAGTGCCATTACCCAAATATTATGGTCATATAGGAAGTGACCCTGACAAGCATGTAAGTGAGTTTTTAACTGCTTGCAATGCTAATAATGCTCAAACTGATAGTCATTGGTATGCAATTTTTCCAACCACGTTGGAAGATCATGCAAAACAATGGTTTCATAGGCAGCCATTGGGCCATTTTCTTAATTGGTTATCACTTCGTGATGCATTTATCGCTCACTTTAGACCTATAGGATATGATGAACGTTTAAGTGAATCATTGCATGAATTGCAAATGAACACAAATGAAACTATAGATAGCTATTATGGGAGAATGGAGGATATAATCCTTCGTTTACCCGCGGGCCATGGATTTAATGATGCTATGAAATTGGGAATATTTGTTAGAGGATTAGTGCCTTTTAAATTGAAAGGTTATGTTAAAGAAGTTTCTCCAACCACAGTGCTGGAAGCATACAATAGAGCAAAATTATATGAAAATATATGGAGCAATCCGGAGCTATATGCTAAGGTGCCCCAATCACAGGCAACATATGTGACACCATATGTAAGCCCAATACCCCCATCACAAACGGTGCAATATGTTACACCACCTATACAAGCTACTTATACTACGGGTCCACCAACTTTACCGGTGAATCCAGTACTTATGCAGGCAAAAGAGGATAGTTCTAATCCTATGGTCATGATTCAAGAGTTGACGACTTTGATGAATGATTTAAAAGTAAATATAGCGAGTGCGGGAAATAAAAAGGAACAACCAGAGATGGAGAGAGCAAACATATGGTGTACTAACTGCAAGGGGCAAGGGCATTTTAAATTGGATTGTCCTTCTCCACAAGGAATATCCCCTAAATGTCGCTATTGTGGTGGTCCCCATGATATTGATGTGTGTCGACGTATGATGGAAGAGGGACATCAAAGAAATCAAAGGAATAAACAAGTAAATCAAATAGATAATGATCCTAATTCCAATAGTAACAATTGGAGGGGTAATAACAACAATTGGAATAATAATGATGGAAGTGGTTGGGGTAGGCGACCTAGATACCCTAGGAATAATAATCAAAATTTTAATAACTATGTTCCACCCGAGAATGTCTTACCTAATTTTAATGCACACAATTTTAACAATGGAGGTTTTAATAATAACCCCAACAGATTTATACCACAAAATCCAACCTCTCAAAATAGGGGTTGGAATCAAATGCCTTATGGAAATCCCAATCAGGGCAATCCTACTTATGGTAGTAGAAATGCTAGCTGGGATAATGTAGTATGTTACAATTGTAATCAAAGAGGTCATATTAGGACCAATTGTCCTAATGCAAAAACAGATGTCCCTTATGTTCCTCTGTGTGGTAACTGTAAGCAGAATGGCCACACTACACAAGAATGTAATGGTCCAAAGAGGGATGGTCCTCGGGATAACCAAAGTAGTGGTCCGAGGGACAATAGTGCCAAATTAGTTTTATTACCGGATGATTATCCAATGAATAATAATTCACAAAATTCTAATCAAAATAGATCAGTGGGATGGATTGATATAATTAAAGAACAAGAGAATGATAAGCCCAATTGTTATTTAAAGGAAAAAAATGTCCACGGTGTTCGTACTCGTGGTATGCAAGCCAAGCAAAATATGCCTGACTTGCATCTTACTGATGAGGACAATAGTGTTTCCCCAAATCAGGGTGAAAAGCCAATTACAATAGATGCTGGAAGTAAGAATACAGTAACTATAGAGTCAATTCCATCTATAGTTAGTAATAAAGAAGATCATCCTCCTGAGTTGGGGACTAGGGATAAGAATCAAGCATTAATTAAGGGGATCCCAAAATCAGCAACTATAGCTGAGGACAGGGTGCATAATTCGTCCATAGGTATGCCCAAAGAGTTGTGGCCAATAGGTACTCCAGTGGATGGTGTTGGAAATTCTATGAATGTTCCAATAGATATTAATCCTAATAGAATAAATTTAGGACATCATCCCAATTCGAATATGTTATTAAAAGCACCTATAGAACCAGTGAGGCGATTTCCCATAAGGAGTGAGTTTCCACAACAATTGGATGTAGAAAATAATAATTGGAAATCTCAAATAGTACCAGAGGTTCCCATTGGACATCCTATGGGATTACCAGGTGTACCAACCAAAGGTCGTAGGATAAGGAAATTAAAACCATTTGGAATTATGCAAGGCATAGACCAATATGATCTATTGGCAGATTTGGGAAAATTAAAAGCAGATATTTCTATAAAACAATTGTTGGGGGTGGCTCCTCATTGTCGTTCTCTTCTTCAATCAACCTTGATTAGGAAAAGAATGAAACCAGTGGTTAATGAAGTCTCTATGAGCCCTGATCCAGGTGCCCCAACAATAGATGTTCAAATTGATGGGATTGTTATACAAGGGGTGCAAGTAGATGGCGGGTCTAGTGTGAACTTAATGAACATAGATACCATGTCAAGTTTACAATTGAAGGGCTTGCAAGAGACAAAGTTAATATTGCGAATGGCTGACCAAAGTAGGGTCAAGCCATTGGGAATATTATCTAAAGTTTCTACATCTATAGCAGGGATTGTGTATCCTATAGATTTCTTAGTTTTTCAACCAAGTACACCTCATGTGTCTTATCCTATATTGTTGGGACGGCCTTGGTTGTACCAAGCCCATGCCAAGGATGACTGGGGGAGAGGCATTTTAACTATAGGACAGGGTCTTAATAAAATAAAATTGAGTATGTATCCTATACGTTATCAGGGAGAAACACAATGGTATTCCCCTGAGGTTACCAGTGATTTGGGCTATAGTTCAGATGAGGGAGAATTAGTGGCCAATAGAGTACATTTTAAAACTGAGGAAGAAAAAACAAATGAATCTAAAAAGATGATATATAGAAATGTGGGTCCTGGTGAGTATGTTATTCCATGTTCTATAGATGATGATTCTGACAAGACTATAGGAGCATGGTTAACTGATAAAACAGTCTATGGGGTCAATCAATCTGAAGAAGAACCTCACTATAGTACAGAGGAATACTTGCCAGATCAGTTTGACTTTATAGATTCAGTACCTATAGCTAAACATGTCCCAGAGGATCAATGTTGTGACCTATTGTTAAGTGAGGGTGATGAACCAAAAAAATTAAAAATTAGTAAAATCTTATCTAGGCAAGAACGAAGAGATTGAGAGAGATTTAAAAAAAAACATATATCTGCTTTTGCCTGGTCTTATAAAGACCTTAAGGGGGTTCCCCCTGAGATCTGTGAGCATCATATTAACTTGAAAGAAGATGCTAAGCCAGTCCGGCAAAAGCAAAGACGACTGAACCCTAAATATTCCTTGCTAGTCAAGGAGGAAATTGAGAAATTGCTTGAAATCGGGTTTATTTATCCAGTGCCCTATAGTGAATGGGTTAGTGCTATTGTTATTGTTCCCAAAAAGAACGGTAAAATTAGAATATGCTAGGATTTTAGGAAACTCAATGAAGCAACAAAAAAAGATTATTTTCCCTTGCCCTTCACGGATTCTATTTTAGATGCCGTGGCGGGCCATGAAATTTATTCTTTTTTAGATGGCTTTTCCGGGTATAATCAAATTAGGTTAGCTAGAGAAGATCAATTGAAAACCACTTTTACCACAGATTGGGGTACATATGCTGCAATTGTAATGTTGTTTGGGTTGTGTAACGCACCCGCTACATTTCAACGATTGATGATGGTTGCCTTTTTTCCATTCTTGAGGAAGTTCATGGAAATCTTCTTAGATGATTTCTGTGTCTATGGAAAAAAACAAGACCATGCAGATCAATTGAGTCAGTGTTTTGAACAATGCCATAAGTTTGGCATTTCTCTTAATGCCAGTAAATGTCAATTTTTGGTACCCTTGGGTAAATTATTGGGACATATAGTGAGTCAAAGGGGGATTGAATTAGACCCAGATAAAATACTATTGATCATAGATTTTCCTAGACCAAAGACCGTGAAGGAGGTTAGGGGATTTCTTGGTCTAACTGGGTATTATAGAAGGGCTATTGATTCATTTGCTGCTATAGCTTCTCCTTTGACTAAATTATTAAAAAAATTAGAAGTGGGTGCTCGGCCCACATGGGATGAGGAATGTGAGGTAGCCTTTAAACTATTGAAGGAAAAATTGAGTACGGCCCCGGTGTTGGTTCCACCGGATTGGTCTAAACCATTTCATGTCTGTGTGGATGCTTCTAATGTAGCTTTAGGTTGTGTATTGAGTCAAAAAGATAATAAAAATTTAGACCATCCTATTTATTACGCGAGTAGACAGTTGATAGCCGCTGAGAAAAATTACACAACAACAGAGCGTGAAGCGTTGGGTATGATTTTTGCTGTGCAAAAATTTCGCCACTATTTATTGGGATATCCTTTTATTTTCTATGTGGATCATGATGCCCTCCGGTATTTAGTGAATAAACCGGATTTAAGTGGCCGATTGGCCCGGTGGGTTCTATTGTTGCAAGAGTTTAATTTTACAATAGTAGTAAGACCAGGGAAAAGTCATGGGAATGCCGATAACATTTCCCGGTTAGAACCATTAGCAATAGAGGCTTTACAACCCCTAGATGACCAATTGCCTGATGCCCATATTTTTGAAGTGGACATTATTCAACCAGAATATGCTGAAATTTTAAAATACTTAAGATTTAATATTACACCAGAAGGGCTAAATTCCTCACAATTGAAAGCTTTTGTTTATAGGTGTGGACCTTATACATTACTTGGAGATGTCTTATATAAAAAAGGGAAAGATGGTTTATTACGGATATGTCTTTATACTCATGAAATTCCACTTGTGTTAGAGGGATGTCATGTAGATGCTTGTGGTGGCCACTTTGCGGGGGATGTCACCGCAAGGAAGGCCTTGACATCCGGATATTGGTGGCCAAAAATGTTTCAGGATGCCCACCAATATGCCCGTAGATGTGACCCGTGTCAACGTGTGGGTCGGCCCACACCAACAACGGCTATGCCATTGGTACCTATTTTAGCCTTAGCCCCCTTTGAAAAGTGGGGGATAGACTTTGTGGGACCAATAGCACCGCCCACAAAACGGGGGCGTAAGCGTTACATTTTAGTTGCCACTGACTACGCCACTAAGTGGGCCGAAGCAATGGCTACTAAAAATGATGATGCTCGTACGGTCGCTCGGTTTTTATATGAGAACATTATTTCCCGTTTTGGTTGTCCAATAGAACTTATTAGTGATCGTGGGACACATTTTTTAAATGAAAGTATCGAACAATTAACTAATACATTTCTTATTAAACATAGGAAAACATTGCCCTACCATCCTAGGGCTAATGGACAGACAGAGAAAACCAATGGTATATTGTGTAAGATCTTGACTAAAACTATTGCTCAATCAGCCACAGACTGGGATGATAAGTTGTGGGGGGCATTATGGGCCTATAGAATTGCATACAAAGTGACCACACAATTTACTCCTTTCCAGTTGGTCTATGGTCAAGAGGCTATCCTCCCTATAGAGTATGAACTTCCATCCTTGAGAATAGCTATAGAAAATAGGTTGGATGATGACAATAGTTTAAAGGTCAGATTAGCTCATTTAGAAGCATTGGATGAGACAAGGAGGGATGCTTATTTACATACTTATGCCATGCAAAAACGTCGTAAATCTTTCTATGATAGTAAATTAGGTGCTAAAACCTTCAAAGTTGGAGATTTAGTTCTATTGTATGATAGTAGGTTTTTTAAGTTTCCCGGGAAGTTACAAATACATTGGTTGGGACCCTATGAGGTAGTTGATATTAATTCCAATGGGTCTGCACAATTAAAGGATTTTGAGGGGAAGCTCCTTCCTACCCACATCAATGGATATAGACTCAAACTTTATTATACTTAAGCCGGGGTCGGCTTATTCTAAAAAGGGGAGAAGGAATGATTAATATTTTTATAATATGTATTAAGTTACTTACAAGTTTTTCAAATTTTTGGAGTTTAGTGGTTGTATGAGTGTATTTGGCATTATTAGTCATTTTGAAGGTTGAAAGAAGGGTAGTTTTAAATAAATATAAGATACTTACAATATTAATCTCTATAGTGTAATAGCTAGATTATTTAAGAGTGGAGAGAAAAGGAAGTATGGGAGGGATTAATAAGAGAGGAAATGAAGAGTTTGATTAAAAATAAATAAAAAATAAAAATAATAATTATAAACAGCAAGATCAATAGTTCAGTAGTGTTTGTGATAGTACCCTTAGCTATAGTAACAGTCACTATAGATTGTAACAATAGTTCGGCACTGACGGATACTATAGTTGAAGGCAAAAAAAAAAAAAAATAATAATAATAATAAAAAGGAAAAGGGAAAAAATTGAAAACATGATAAAAATAATTAAAGATAAGAGATAAAGAAAGAAATAGAATAATGTAAATGAAAATAATAAAAATAATAAAAAGAAGATAAAAATAAATACATAAATAAAATGAGAATAATAAGAGTGAAAAAAAAAAATTAAAAAAAATGAATATTATATAGAAAGAGAAAAGTGTATAGAAAACATGATAAAAAGAAAAAAATTTAATAATAAATATTATTGAGGGAATAAATTAGGGATAAGGTATAGTGTTAATAAGGGAAATGTTAATTTAAGGGCTATTGATGAGAGATACCTATTATACAAGAATTAAATGAAAGTGGTAATTTTTGGAAATCTATGGATGAGGATGGATGAACATCATGAGAGAACTTGAGAGGAATTGTACATCAATAGAATCATGACTGAAAGCCGCCATGGGGGGACAACAGTTGAGTGTTAGTTGAGGTTGGTTCCAACAACTTGAGGGAGAGGTGAGTACAGTCTTCAGCTTGGGAAGAGGAGCTGCAACTATAGTTTGAGCCAGAATTGGAGCATTGTGGGGAAGCGGCAAGGATTGGTGAGCCCGGATTGTTGTAAGAGCTATAGTTGTCCAGGGTGAGAGCTGAAGGAGTGGAAGCCAGAGCGTAATTGTGAGCGGAATTGTAAGAGTGAGATTTTGGAGCGCAATTGTCAGTTGAGAAATTAGGGTTGCGATGGAAAGTGCCCCGGGCTTGGCCATGAATGTCACTGAGGATCAATCGCAAATAGCACCAGAAGTGATGATGGAGACTGCGTCGAAGGAGGAAGATGACGATTGTTTGTTGATTGGAGAGCGGGAGGGTATGATCAAATGGAGCCAAGAGAAGAAGATTAAATTGGAAGCGGAGGCGACACCAGCTACAATTGCTCCAACAGCTATAGTGAGTCCGGGGAATCAGTCACGCACAACAACAATCGAAAGCGCGCGCAGTTCTATGGTTGAGCCGGGGTTGCGTGTAAAGGAAGAGGCGGGGTTGGAGCCGGCACCGCGACGGAAATTGTCCAAACCAGAGCTATTGGCCAAGAAATTGAAGATGCAAGAGGAGCTGGAGCAATTGGACAAGGAGATGGAGCAACAAACGGAGGAAGAGCGACGGATTGCAGAGTTGGAAGATCAATTGTAGAAGCTGCAGGTCGCTGCAAAGGAGCGAGAGCAATGGTTCCAGAATCAATTGGACGAGGTGAAAGCCAACCGTCAAAAGGAGAAGGCCGAATGGGATCAAACGATGGGAGAGAGGCAAGCTACCAATGTGAGATTGGAAGTTAAACGGCAAGAGTCCAATAGATCATGGCAGGAGTTGCGTGTGAAAGTGGAGCGGTTGGAGAGCAACATTTGCCAAGAGCGAGAGTATTCAGCTCTCTTAGTGAGTGAAAAATCTCAACTTGAGGGAGAGGTGATGTACTTACGGGAGCTGGTCAATGGTGAAGGTAGCTCGATGGGAGAAGAATTCAAGGAAGTATCAATCGACGCAGGTGTTTCTACTGCGAGGCGGGGGAAGCTCTTGAGAGCTGAGGATCTATTGAGTCTGACGGAGTGGCTACCACCAGTACAGCGAGTCGAGCAAGCGTATCAATGGGATTGTGCAGTTTTCTATCTATTGTTGAATGTGCAGAATGGTGATCATCTCAATGTGCTTCAATTTGAGAAAATCTGGGCCAAGAGCCAGAGCTATAGGCTGGAGAATCTATTGGCGGAGATGTTGGTGAGGCGGGAGTTCACAGTTGAGGATCCGTTTCGGGCATATCTATTGATGGGCGACCTGGCAGCACGGACCTTCCTCTATAGTGAAGAAGTAGAGCGTCAACAAGGTCTTAGAAGACTGCATGAGAAATCTATGGTCTTGGAGAACCGCACCCCAGCTTGTAGCAGTTGGACGATTCCAATTTTACAAGGATTTGACAAAATGGCCAGTCAATGGACATCCGCAGAGCTATTGGGTTGGAAGAATCGGTTGGGCCAATTGGTGCAGTGCTTTAAGGACGAGGAGTGGGCCAAGAACATGATCCAATTGTGCAAGGAACGGGTGGTGCGAGCAAATCAGGTGGATGTCCACCCATCCATTTATTCTTACACCTATAGATTCCATGAGAGCCGCTTGAAGCAGTTATTCTTGGCAAGGGGACCAGCGTCACTATTGCCTTTTCAAGTGGAGAGCGACAGTAGGCTGAAAAGTGCACATCAATTGGTGGTGAGACCTCCGGTGTTGTATGGTGTGGGACCTGACTTGGACGATTGGAGCCCATTATACGAGGTCATGATGGAGGACAATAGATTCCTGGGTAAATACGAAAATTTGTTTGTAAAAAGGGATCACCAACCGGATTCACTACCGGGGGAAGCTTTGGTATGGATGGGGAAGGATTTTGGGAGTCAAACGGAGATTCTTTTGCATCCAATTGAGGTTTTAATCCATCAAGAGAGAGGGGTGCGCCAGCCGGGGTTGCCGCCACTGATTGCTCAGGATTCTCGATTGTGTAATGTTCCAAGGTGGTATCAATGGAGGGTGACCGATCGATTGGATACCCCGTGGTACAATTGGTGTCGTATGGAGGGGGAGTGGAATACAGTGACTGCGTGTGTGGAGAGCTTTCAAGCATTCTATCGAGACCACATGGATCATTTGGATCCTGTTTGCTTTCGGCAAGCGGTGTTTTGCAATGCCTTGGCCTATTGGTGCCAAGAATATCAATTGATTATGGATCCCCGGATTGGAGGCCGACAAGGACAAGATGGACAAATCTATACGAAGATCAAGTATCTTTCTTCGAGAAGGCTACGATTGTTTGAGCTCATGTGCACAATGCACTTTCTTCAGGGGGCCCACAACGTGATCCTTGATGAGTACAAGGGTAGCCGATATGCGGCTATGGATACGTTCCATAGATTACAAAAAGGTGGAGACCTGGAGCGGCGTAGGCTGGGCTATCAGGCCCTCCACAAGCAAATGGACCTTCACAATGCAATGGTTCTAGAAAGAGGTGAAGGCGAACTGCTACGGATGCCATTGGAGTGGCACAATAGTAATACTTTGTGCCAAGTGGACCGGGTGTTAGTGGCACCATCGACTTCCAAGGCGGGGTTCAAGAAGAAATGAGCTATAGTGGTGTTCTGTAATCGGTTCTCTTGAAACTTTCCATGTATTCCTTTTGGGTGGGAATTTCTATGGATGATGTCATGTGTTGTAGATATCTCATCTTTTTTGTAGTTGCGGGGACGCAACTATGTGGGAAGAGGGCTATGTAGTCGTAGAATCTATAGATAATCTGTTCATAGTAGTAAATTTTGGTTAAGTCCTTCCATTTTCATAAATCTATAGTATTTGAGGAGTTAATATGTTGATATTACTGGTTATACATGGATTTACTAGAGGATGTTATCAATGGATGAATATTTTGGAATGAATGGGTTGTAACTATTGATGCGGTTATTCAACCGGCCGGCTGAAGGGAGAAAAGAAAACAATTGTGAAAGTGCAGACCCCAGTCTGGAGTGGAAGTCCAGAGCTCGTGCGTTTGTAGATCGGCAGTGTGTGAGGATCGATAGCTGTGAGGTTGTGTGGTTGTGCTAGATCGATTGATGTTACGGAGTGAATTTGTGTAGGGAATGAGGAACAATTGTAAAATCCTAATATGAAATATAATGTTGAATTGAAGGCAATGGTGTATCATTGTGATGGTTTACCTAGATTCAATTGGTGTTTTCTTGTATGTTTGATTCTGTGTGATTTGAATCTATTGATGTTGATGTGTGGTGGAGTTCTATAGTCTGTGAGTTTTTGTGGTTGTTGGAAGTTGTTGGAATGAAGATAAATCAATTGTGTTGTGAATGTGTTCTGGATTGAAACATTGAGTGTTAGATCTATAGATTCAGATTTTAGAGGAATGGTCCATTGAGCGCTTAGAAATTAATCTTGAATAATGATAAATTTCAATTGGGATATCAATTGTGAATGAACTGAGAATGTAAGAATGAGTGGATTCTATAGAAATAGAGGTAAATGTCAATTCTGCCGTGAGGAGAATTATCCACAGCAATTGTGTAAAGAATTTGTAGTCCAAATTAAAAAGCAATTGGTACCGGAGCATAAAGAAGTAAATCATGGTGAACCAGATCTCTATGGAAGCTGATAAGACTATAGTGAAGAACGGAGTTGGAGTTCAAGTTAAAGAATAAAAAGCAATAGATCTTGGAGGTGAAAGAGGAAATCAGATTTGAGATCATAAAGAGTGATTTAACAAATGATGTGATAAGTTCATTAACCTTGGTTTTTAAGTATAATAAGCATGAATTATTATCTATCGATTTCTGGTATTAGGCCAAGTATTCCCTTACCTTTAATTGTGCACAACTTGGGTTGATTAGTCTCCCTTAGGAATTATCCATAGCATATCCAAACCTCCCCGCGAACAAACTTTAAACTATAGAATTTAGCAATATTAGTTTATGGTAAATTCTTATCTACAGATATCATGTACAAATATTGGTATAAAATAAACATTTTTAAATTTTTTATATCATGTTCTGAATTAAGGTTCTACGCTTGTACATACAATATGAGGGTGTATTTGCAATAGTAGAAACAAGGACCATATAGACTTGGAAAATGACTAAGAGAAAACATATCAATATTCAAAATTCATGATGAGGATCACCTCTTGAGTTGTTTTGTTAGTTTATGTGGACTATATTGTACTAGTATTAATGACATATTTAAATACGGTAATGTATTTATTTACAATAATTTCAAAATGTAAAAAACATATGGCTAGAAAGAACTTTTATGTATTCTAGGGCCTAAAGGGACATTCCATCTGGTGTTTGGAAGAATTGTGTGTAAAAATATAAAATGTCAACTTTGAAATAGCTTGATTAAGATAGATCGGCCTATTACCACCCAAATCTGCTATATAGATACTTTGGAGAAGCTATTTTATTAACGCACATAGTTTTTAGAGATTGAAAAATTAGAGAATGCTATTTGCAAGTAGAATGAAGATATTTTGATGAGATATGAATTTTTGTGATTTTTCAAAGTTTGTTGAGAATAAATGGGTAAAGCATGGGTAGTACTCATGCTAACTGACATGTCCCCTCTCCAAGTTCATTGTCATGATGCTAAAGGATTTCATTAAAAGAGATTTGAGACTTCTAAGAGACTGCAAGTTATCCTGCGTTCCCAAACTACGGGAATGCAGGATAATTGCTGGCTAATGTGGCCGAGAGAGTGTCACGTCATTTTTGGAAAAAAATAAAAAATAAATTTTTGACTTAAAATGATATTTGGTAGAAAGAAAGAAAAAATTATAAGAGCCTGTACCTGCTATTCACAGGATTGGGTCAGATTTGGGAACGGGCTTGAAATGGCCCTTCAATCTCCCCTAATGCTAAGATTATGGTAATGGATGGATGACTAATGCAAATGAGAGGATTCAATAGATGTCAGAATTGGGTGACTGACTGCATTGGGCTGTTATACCTTATGTCCAATTCACATGAGTTCCTGCCAAGAAGAGGTTCAGGAAATATAGTAATAAACAACTTTTGATACCTGGTGTATATTGGTTCGCAATTTGCACCCGCCTGGTGTTTATGTTATTTACAAAGCATGTGCTTCACCACAATCTCCCACAGGCACATCTAGCTAGCTTTTTGATGTTTCATCAAATTTGAGAGACCCGGCTTTCGAGAATGAGAGCTCTGGGAGGACTCTTGTGACTACTATCAAGGTGATTGAATCTATCAAGATTCAGTAAGGTAGAAGCACCAGTAGTCGATCATTTAAGGAGTTTTGGAGCAGATTATGCGCAGTATGAGGTGTTGGAAATTTTTCCCATGTAGGAAGATAGGAAATGTGGAGATGGCAAAATTTTCAGAATTTAATTTCCAAAATTGAAATTATAGTGAATTTTGGGAGTCAAAAAGTGCATTTCATTAGTAGACAATGTCTAGAGTCTTCCAATTTCAATCGTCAAGGATGCTCACTACTTCGGGACATGTGTCATAACCATATTAGTCCCAACCTTGAAAAGAATAGAAAAACACACTCTAAGCCTGATTTCCAACCTAAAGTTGGAAATAGCGCACCCTACAGGGTGGATACTGGGCGTGGTCAACAACTGGTGTTTCTACCTTAATTCACAATAACTTGGAGTTTTTACAGATTGAAGGAAGTATTGTAATAACAAGCTCAATTTGCTGAAGTATGCAACTACGGTGTCAACCCTAAAAGAAATAGTTTCTTTGAACTTGGCTAAGGTGGAAGCACCCAAAACCGATAATATTAAGCAATTCAGCACAGTTGGAGGCAACTTTTTCTAAAATTGATATTTTTGTAATATTGGCTAGTGAAAATCATGAGTATACCAAAAATAAAATAGATTTTTGGATGTGGTATGTAAATTCTATGATTTTTCAAAGAGACAGCTTCCTAGACCATTGAAACTGTCACATAGGTGGACCCAAAATTGAAATCAGCAAAAATCACTAGTTAGCAAATGAGAGTTGGATATGTGTCCTTAAATTACGTCACCAAATCAGAGCCAAACATTTCAAGGACACATTAATGAGAGCGTTGCTAGAACGTGAGCTTGGAGCAGCGAGCGGGGAGCGGGGATTGGTGAGCGGGGAGTATAGATTTTGGATGGAATAATGAAAAGTTTAATGAAAACAGAAAGAAAATAAGGATGAAAGTAGACAAAAATTTGGATGAAAATATAGATTAAAGTACATTAAGAACTAGATTAAAATTTTGGATGGAAAAAAGAGTGAAGGAGGATGAAAACATGGATGAAAGTAAATACAGAAGTGGGTGAAAAAACTCAAAAATAGATGAAAGTAGATGAAAATATTGATGAAAATGAGTTTTTAAGTATAAAATGTTTGAAAAATCAAGGATATGATTACCATTAAGTTTGATTATTTCAATTAAATATTTCAAATTCATCATATTTATTCTTCAAAATCTATAGAAGATGACAAGAGACTCACTTTCATTGTGACAGAAAATAAATCCGGTGTATCTTGCAACAATCCACTTTTGTGATAATCATCATGTATTTTTTCGAGTCGTATGATATATTCATCAATTACCACTTTTGAACTCCTAAACTACCTACCCTCTTGATAAGAATATCACCATGGTGTGATGTTGTGGTATAAAGGCCAGAAAAATAGAAAAAGCAACATGTCCATTGTGAGATTGTGCTCATCTGGACATGGAGTTCATTAGTTCAATGGTAATTATCAAATAAATATGCCATTTGATGGAGAAAATATATGCTAATTATCAAGATGATGAGCTTATGCCAGACAATGACTTTGATTTTAATTATCTAAGATAATCCAAGTATTTACAATTTTTTAGGACTCATAATAGAATCCAAAACTAGAGTACAGGTTTTATTGTAAAACTTAGGGTGAACCAACACCATGACAACTTTCTAGCTTGCCAATGATTGAACTTCATTGGATTCTTTGTCATTAAGCACAATGCATTAGTCATTGGCATTGTTATCAATTTATGGAGTTAAAGATTTTTTATTCACTCTTCTTGTACTAAGCACTTATAAGGTAATTATGTATTTCTTATGTGCATTGTTATTCTATTCTTATATCTGTAATTGAGAAGCATATTATGCAATTGTTATGTTCAGTTCATGTGCGTTAGTAGTTGCTGTCAATTTTTCTACTTTAGAATGAAACCATTCTAGAGTTCATGGCTATAGGTCCCTTGTGGATATTTGAATTTGAAATTTGTAATTTGTGGGACAAATGTAATCCACGATTTTAGATACCCGTTTTACACGGTTATAGGCTTTTCATTTATTTTTCCACAAATTCCAAACCGCATACTTTTCATCCTATCTTTATCTGTTTTTTTCATTTTATCTTCTTTTTATTTTTCATCCTATATTCATCCATTTTTTCATCCTATCTTCTTCTATTTTTTCATCTAGCACCATCCAATTTTTTCATCCAACATCATCCATTTTTTTCATCCAACATCATCTATTTTTTCCAACCAAACATCATCCATTTTTTTCATCCAATATCATCCACTTTTTTCATCCAACATCACCCAAATTTTTCATCTAGATTTATTTATTCATCCAAATTCATCCTCTTTTTTTTATTTTTTCGTTCCAAAATAATGCTCCCCGCTCACCCATTTCCCGCTCCCTGCTCGCCGCTCGCCGCTCCACACTCCATGCTTACGTGACAGCATTCCCCGTTTCTACCTTACTGTAGTTGGAATTACTCTTTGTAAGGCAAAACTATATTACCGTTAGCTTTGAGCATGATCAGAAAAGTACTTGCTTTATTGCAAAATGCGTAAATTAACACAATATTTCCTCGGGCAGGTCATTTAATCCTCCATTTTAAGGTGGGCCTAGCCAGCGTGGCCTGACGTGGTCTCGAACCTTGATCTTGGAACTCGGCCAAGTGCATGGTGGTAGGACCGCGATCCCACATGATCGCGACCTTGCAGGACCGCATTGTTGTTGAAACTGAGGACGACAACGACCACCCATGTCCTTCGCAGGGCGGTGGTTTTTAAAGTTTAGGGCGGCATATTAGAGTTTTAGGATTTTCTTTTAGATATGAGCAGCTTGGCATCATGCATTCTAATTTATATATCTCAAATGGGTTGTTTTATCTCCTAATACCCCTCATGTATATGAAGAGCTTGTCTTCTCAATTCTAAAATGTAAATAATGAAGGGCTTTTGAAGAAAAGTGAGGTAGATGTGACGTTATGCCACATTAGCTTGGGCCCATTTCAAATGGACAATTTAACGTCCTGTAGAGAAGGACAACATCCAAATAACTTTTTTAAATTCTACTTAATCCCTAATCGCTCAAGCGACCATTTTATGGTCGCTGCCTGACTTTGGGCAAAATTTTCGGGCAAGAATTTTTTTTTTTTTTTTTTTTCTTTTTGCAAAAGATTGGGTTGTCTATCATATTTATACTCAAAACTCAAATCACTACGGTCAAACAAAAACTATAAGAAAAATAGCACAAAGTGTCTAGATTTGCCTAGTGTCAAAAAATTTACTATTTGGGAAAAGTATTGGTATTTTCATTACTAGATCTCATGCATTTTTTCACAAATCAATAGAAACCACATGTCCAAAACCCTTGGGCTTTTAGGGGCTAAATTTATATTTTATAACACATGGATTATTTCATGTATTTTGTCCAAACCCCTTAGGCTTTTAGGGGTTAAACAACATTTTGTGGTGCAATTCAAACAACATTTTCTAAAGTCTTGTAGGACGTATAAAGTTCCACCCACATGCGTCTCCTAATCCTGTACTTCACTACAATTTTATTGTTCTATAGGTCTTGCATATAATGGACACTTTAGTTGTTTTTAAGGTTATTAAAAATTTCGTTTTTTGGGGGGGCTGCTGCTTATACATCCTACATGAACTTTGGAAAATGTTGTTTGAATTGTGCCGCAAAATGTTGTTTTAGTAGAACTTGAAAAAGTTGTTCTGATGTTGTCTTTCTCTACATGACGTTAATTAAATTGTCCTTTTGAAATGGGCCCACGCTGATGTGGCATGATGTCACATCTACTTTGCTTTTCTTCAAAAGCCATTTCATTATTTGCATTTAGAATTGAGAGGACAAGCTTGTTATGTATATGAAGGGTAGTAGGAAGTAAAACAACCCATATGGGATATGCAAATTAAAAGGCAAGACACTAAGCCGTTCAAACTTTTAAAAAAAATCCTAAAACCCTAAGTAAACCTACCGCCCTACAAAGGACGTGGGTGGTCATCGTCGTCCTCAATTTTGTTGTCGGCGTAGTCCTATGGGGTTTGATCCCATAGTCCAAGGCAGAGACCATGTCATGCCATGTTGGCCGCGCTCACCTTTGAATCCTCAGCATGCCATGTATTCCTTAATGAAGTGCTTTGCTTCACTGCAAAATGGACAAATTGACAAAATTACAGATTTGTGCAAAGATTGATGTCTTACCAATCTATTATACATAATATCGGTGTATTAACAATGGGAAGAGACGCTAGGTATAAGCATATCTTTAATGTATATAAAGTTTTTAGAAGTATAAGTATGGAGTGTAATTTAGGTGTCACTTAGATTGGCCTGTTGGAATCCAATATGGGATCCTAAATGAACAAATTCTTTACGTATGCTAATTACTTGAAGCGGTTGGAATTAATTTTTTTTCTCTCTAAAAATAGAAAATGAATATTTTGCCTTTATTAGGCTTTGAATTTCAAGCCAAGATTAATATGGGTGAGTTGCATGGTCATTTGTAAGTTTAACAAAGTGTACATAAGGCCTGAAACTAATGTGCAATCCAATTGGTGAATCCCTATGTGTAAAATTTGTAAAATATTTTGCCTACAATCTTGAACCTTAAAAATACCTCCATTGCATTATTCAATGTATTAAGAACCCATGCCATCACTAGTAAAAAAAGGAATCCAAATTGGGAGTTGACTAAAATAATATACTTGTCTAAATCAATACAAAACATGTCGAAATCTATACAATTTTGTTAGAAAACGTCCTAGTCAAGATTAAATCAATAAAATAAACTGTATTGGATATTGTTTTCTACTAATGCATGGGCTCCTATGGGCTCATAGTCAAACTTCATTTCCAACATCAAATTTGAAATTCTAGATTAAATAAAAGTTTCAATTTTGTACTTTTGCTGCTTTGTGGAAAAATGTCATTTTAATAAACAATATGTTTAAATTTTTTCAACCATTTATAATATTTTTTACACCATAAGCACCTTTAACCCCTAAATGACAGACCCATGACCATTGATTTCAAACCTCACTGCTCATCACTCAATTTGTTGCCATTTTGCAACTAGATACATATGAAAATTTTATATTTATTTTTCAAAGATGAAATTACATGTCTTCTTTACATTACAAAAAAAATTTAAATTTTTTTGTGGAAAATTGATTTTTTTGAGAGTTTTTGAAGAAAAAGTGAAGAAAATCACATCAAATAGAAATTGTTTCAAAATATCTAAAAATTTCACCATATTTGTATATTACAGTGACAAACATCATGGTATAAACTTAATTTCCGTATCATTATATAATTAGACAATAATAGTCATTGAAAATACACCCAAAGTTAAAATTGCCATAAAATATTCAATATTAGGAATTTTTCCAAAATTTAAATTGGAGTACAAATTAGAGCGGATGACCTTTATTTTGTTAGTCGATCTCAAATTCAAAAAATATCATTTTTGTGGAGATTTAGAGCAAAGAGCAACAACTTCTCAAAATACACTAAAATGGCATATTTTGTGAACTATTTTAAAAAACTTCTACTTTATGTGAAGACAAACACTAGCAAGACTACAAATTCAATTAGATACTCTTTATAATTCAATATGAAAAGTCAACAATGCAAAAGGGGGATGAAAAGTGCTTCCAAGCTCATTGGATTGTCATCCAAAAGCCACAAAATGGTGTTCCAGGCATTCCAGGGTTAACTATAACCATTGAGTAAAATTATCACTATCAAGCTAAATATAGCCTTTATCATATTGACTCATAAACTTTGAAGTTTTTCTCTATGTAAGGAATTTCTACAATGAATGTTTAAATAATTATCAATAATTGCAGTTGAAAATAAATAGCTGTTATATATTTTCCAAGTATATTGAAAGACATATCATATCAATTATAATACACATGAGAAAAAATTGAAATTTTATCAAAAATTGAAATTTGACCAAAAATTGAAATTTGACCAAAAATGAAGGTGAGAATGAGAAACAATTATTTGTAGTTAAATTCTTCATTTTAAAAAGAAATGAAAGTATAAATAAAAAAACATTCAATAGTATATTGTTTAGATTGTTAAATACAAAACAATTTGCAATTGTACAATTTCACTAAACTTTAGGGTTTTAATATTTTGATTTCTGATTTTTCCCATGAATGATGGAATAGGATATGAGGACCTTTAGGGATTAATCTCTAAGCAAGTTAAAGCCAATATTTTAATTGGTGGAAGTAGTACTTTGGGTGATTTTGTGTCGGTATAAAATTTTCATTCATGCAAAGCAAGATGTAAAGTAATGCTTGAATCTTCAAAAAGCAACACCCTCATTAGAAGAGATTTGAGGCCTCTAAGAGATTGCGAGTTATCCTGCGTTTCCGCAGCATTTTCAAACTGCGGAAATGTAGGATAACTGCTGGCTGATGTGGTCGAGAGTGTGCCACGTCATTTTTTGGAAAAAAAAGAATTGGCTTTAAATGATATTTGGGAGAATTTAAAAAAAAAAAAAAAAATTCTGACAATCCGTACCGGCTATTCACAAAATTGGGATAGATCTTTGGATACAGGCCTGAAATGGCCCTCCAATTTCCTCAAATCTCCCCTAATGTTAATGACCAATTAGAGTAACTTAAAGTAAGCAATATATTTGTATAAGATACAAAACAAAAATATTCAAAAATCCAATGAAGAATTTGGATGTTAAATGACTAATAGGGTACTTGCAAGAAATACTTGTACTGTACAATTGGTTGCGTTTGCTCTATTACTTGTAATTTTTTTTGAAGTTCTTTAGAAACAGGAAAGTATTTCTAAAAAATAAAAAAAATATGGGCAATATGTAATATATTATAGTCTTTTCAAAATATTCTACCTCAGTAGGAGAAATGAAAAGATAAAAAATCTTTAAAAAATAGGTACCTTGATGTTATAACTCCTAAAGGACTAAAGTGATTTTCCTATCAAAAACCACTCAAAATTGTCATTTCTATTGCAAAGAGAAAAGAGCTTCAAATTTTTTACTTTTTTGCATATCCAAACGTAAGATTTTATACTTGACTAGTATATAAATATGTAAAAGAAATTTCAGAAACTTTCACCACGTCGATTGCAAGATATATGCATTTTTAAAGTGAAGAAAACAAATTTTTGCACCTTGCTTGACTAGATTTTTTGGCTTTTAATCTTTTTAGTTCAAATTTTTTGAACTATTGATTTTGATTTTATATTTTTTTATGTTAAGTAGTTGAGTTGAGTTTAAAAAAAAAAATTTAGGAAAAAAAGCACTTAGTTTTCATTCATTAAAAAATTATTAAGTAGAGGTGGGTTCAAGATTGAAGAAAAAACTAAATTGTTCTTTAGGGGTTGATTTGTATTAAGTAGGAGAATAATTTATAACACTAAATAAAAATTGTTCATTTATAAAATCTGTGTGAAGATGGCCATTAAGTAATAGAACTCGTAGACATTGACATCCTATCACTTGCATAGATTTTAGAAAGCTACAATCTACCAATCCTGTCCAGTACAGTACAATCTGCGGAGGGATGTCGTCGTCCTCGTCGCCGAGACAACGCTCACTATTCAAGGCGCGGGCCCGGCCTTTCAAACGACAGAAGAGCACCAAGAAATACGGTGCCGCTTAGTGGAGCGTAGCAAACATGATGTTGACTAAGTTAAAGCAAGGATCGCTGCAGCGTAGAATTAGCCGCTGCTTCCATTTTCAAGCTTCTCGACTGCTGCATTAAGAGCGCGCAAGTTTTAAATATTTTTCGCGCTCATTTGAGTTTGTGTGCACCCTCGGAGATTGTGCACAGTTCCCGCACCCTCCGTGTTGTAGTTATACACCCTGGACGGTGTTTGGTGAGTTTTGAATATCTCTTTATCAATTTAGATTTCAAGGGATTTAAGTTTTTTCCTCGGATGTTCAAATACCGTTTCGCTAGGAGTGGTGTGTATCTTTCTTGATTTTCTCATTGTAACTTACAGCGTACGTGTTTCGGAGATATTTTTTATAATTTGTTCATCTGTAGTTAGCTGGCACTGAAATCGTTTGTGTCAGTATTTGGATTGCGTCTACTTGCCACGAGGTTAAGCCGTTGTACTATTGTTGTGTAAGGAGGAGACTCTAAGAGTGAGTGGAGCATTAGCAATTTTTACCAGTCGAGAAGTGGTGCTTTAGTAGGGTGACGGGGGCACAAATTCAACTCTGATCGGTCCCATAAATGCTGAGGGCGTTCGCATTGATGCAAAAATTATCGCAGGCAACGACAGCCGGAAGCCATCAGATGATATAGCAACTGCAAGACATGGGAAGGGGAGCTTGAAACACGCAAGCAGGAGCTTACTAACAGCAACCGCAACGGACACAACAGACGTGGTACAACTCAAGCTACTAGTTTGGGATGGGGATTGATTTGGATATTTGGACGAAGCGACGTGGTTGTGGGGTTTGTTGCTGTGATTTTGCAGAGCGCTATCTGAGAGGAGCACAACAATGTTTTGAGATTGGTTCTTGTTTTCAAGTCTATTTAATCAATCCTTTCTTACATTGACGACCTTCCATATCCACCCCTGTAGCAGCTGTCACGATTTGATCACAAAAATCACCGTTTCGTATTGGAAAGGTGATTATAATGGCTTGGATTACGCATCGCCTGTGCTGTCGGAATTTTATTTTCTTATGCGTGCCATGATGAAGAGTGACTGTTTACTCTCTCGACAAAATTCAGGGATGTAAGGACTTTATTGAAAGTCCGGGATCCCTACAGAGTGTCGAAATGTGTGACTGTGTAAGCGTATCATTCAAAAGGATGCTTGTAGTGCTCGCTGTTGCAGCAATTGTCAATGTTTACTACGCGCACTCTGGGATGCAAGTACTTACTGTGGTGTAGCATTTGTGAGGACTTAGAAATCAATCCTTTGAGAGTAGCTGAGCTGATTTTGACCCCTGTCGCTGTTCTACATGTGTTCTTAGTAATGTGTCTTGTACGCGTTATCTTCTTTGATACTCGTCACGTGTATACTTTTGAAATACATTTGGCACACATCTTGAATAATTTACTCTAGATGCTGCTCAAACCTTCCCCAACCGTCGAAGATTCATAGTGTCCCGCCTCTTGGTCATGTACTCATGTTTCCTTCCTTCTTTGGAATATACGTACGTTCCACATCAGGGTCCACATTTGCTGCGATGTACATAGATGTCCAGGAAGAGCTTTAATGTAACTTCACCTTAATGCGTCTGAATAAGCAATTCAGCATGGTTCCCATTATTATACTGAAAAAGTTTTTGTGAGTTCTTGTTGGTAGTCAAGAGTTGATTCTAGATTTTGTTACAATGTATTTTGTGGACACCTTATGAATAAACTATGAACTTTTAGAGTGCTCTCGTTTTCCTTCCTACGTGGTTGGCGTTGATGTGTACTTGCTAAATCGTGCCACTACTTGACAGGGCTTGTATCCTAACTTCTTCAGCGCATAGTACGAGTGAGTTTGTTCATCTTGATCCGCTATCTCATCATGAATTTTCAGCTTCCATTTGCAAATTTTGAATTGTTCAGGAACAAGTAGTATTATAATCAAGAGATGTTTCGCTGCCGTTCTACGCTTTATGATCTTCGCGAATATTTGGTTTGTAAGTTGTTCCCTCAGCTAAACTGTGGTTTGGTTGCCTCCCGTTTGCAGGAGAATGAGGTCTCGAGCTGCTTTCTATCCTAGAGCAGAAGCGATGGGCAGATAGCAAGATAGCAAGGAACTTAAATTTGCTTTGCATATGTCGCAACAATGGGAAATCCTTCGTTGTGACCCAAAGTTGAGACGACAATGTCTCTATTAAAAGAGAGACATTGGCCGTCACAATCGGCGGGTGCATCACTTCAAGTTGAGAAGTTAGAAAAACTGAGTATAACTGAGAAACTGAGGAGCAGGACGTTGCTGCTTTCCCTGCTGACAAAATGATGAAAAGTAGGACACAATGATCTCTTAGAAGGAGCAAGGATTTTAATAACGGACTTGAGATAAATGGTGCGGCTTTGGGAGCGAAAGAAAGAAAGCCAATCAGTTTCATGTCGTTTCGAGGTAAAGTATAATTCCGCATTTTAATTCATCATGTCCATGGGCAGAATAAAATGCAAATTTTTTGAAAGAAAACTCGCGTTGAAGCCCATCTGCACTAGGTATCTGAGACTTCAACTTTGCTAAGTACGTACCATTCAAAGGCGATCTGCTTGTAGTAAGTTACTCTCTGTTGCTAATGTGTGTCACATATGGTAACGTATCGAGTCATATAAATTGCCAAATTCCTCTTTTCAGGACAACGGAGGGTCGAATTTGGGAATATGACATCTGAAGCTGCAAAATCACCTAGGGCAAAAGAAATGTGCACCGTGGCGCCTAGAGTGGAGGTTGCAAAGATTGCAGCCTCCCTCTTTTATTCTCCAACAAATCTTGAGCGATCTTCGTGCTTATCAAGGGAGGCTCGCAGAGCCATTCCAGATGCGGGTGGAAATCCGCGGCCTCGAACTCGAGTAGGTAAAGTCGTCCTTCCTATCAAACTGGATTGTGATAATACTAGTAGTGAACAATTTGATGGTTGGACTTTTCCATGAATTGTAAAATCTTTGCGCTTACGTTGAAGATTTAGTTGTCGCTTGGTAGAGAATATAATAAATTGTTTAGAAATCAATCACATATAGGAGTGTTGAGTTCAAGATTTGCTGTAATTTAAGTATTCTGTGGCAATGCTGTACCAGTTGTATCTTCTGCCATGCGCTTTCGATTCACTCTATTTGCTTCATTCTCTATTCTAAACTATAAATTGTGTCGATGTGTTGACAAAAAGTTGTTAATTTTCTTTTCAGGTTTTGGTAGCATTCCTTCTGTGAAAGGAGACCTGTCATTTTCTCATGGCAACGATGAGAACTCAAATTCTGAGACCAGCGCTGTGCCAGTGATGTCCTTTCAAAATCATCCGCAATTCTTAGTGACCTCTGCAGATTCACGGCCGAACCACAAATATTTGTATTTCAATGCAGCGTATATGCCTGTCAAAGATATCCACCCAGTATGTTTCGAAACATACAACAATCCGCATAGTGAAAACCCTTCAAGTAGTCATCCAGTAAACTCGGACAGGAGTAACCATCCGTCAATTTCAAATTCATCTCCAAAGAAACAACGATCCATAAAATTTGGAAGGCAGCCTTCCCCTTTTCCAACATCTCCAGTGAAGCAATCTTTGTTAGACCATTCCCCTCAGGACATCAAGGAGATAATGCTGCCACGAATCTCAATTAGCAAGGTCACCGAGGCAGAGCTTACAGAAGCAGCGGTCATGTCTAGTCTCGTTTGTGAGAATCTCCCTGCCCGCCCTTTGCTCAAAATGAAGGAACGTAAACAAGTTGATACAGAAGTTAGTCAGGGCAGGGATTTGCAAGAAATCTCTTTCAGGAGGCTTGGTTTGAGAAAAATCAATGGCCGTGATTTGAGTCTAAGAAAGAGCACAAGCTTTGAGCTTGGATCGGATGAAAAAATGCGAATTGATCTCGAAAAGAGTACAAAACTTCGCAAGCGGAGACGCAGCGTTTCTGCATCAGGTATTGGTGCCATGCTTCTTAAGGTCGTCCACGTATCAAATTCGAGAGCCCTTGAGACAATTCCTATGTCAGAGGACAGGGTGTTTCCGATGCAGGTCCCGTGCAGTCGTGCAGAGCCAAGTTCCGCCACTTACCACAATTCTCATCAAGACGTTCAAGTCGAGGTAAGACTTAGCAAAAATTCATCTAGAGAGAGCTTCTAAACTTATTCCTTCACCTTGTTGTTATTATCCTGCACACATTGAAGCACGAGAAAGATCTGTCCTTTTTCTCTAGAAGGTGCCTGCCTGTTTCACTTCAGAAAAAATTAAACCATACCCTTTATATCCTGTATTCTCTCCAACCCAGAAGCTCAGTACACGATCAAGCTCACTGAATTGTTCTTCCTGAGGTGATTGATCAGATTGAGGCAAAGACCATTGAGACTATAGATATGGACATCGGATTTGAAGAGATCGGGGCTCCAGATACAGATGCTTGCCTTGTGGAAGATTCCTCTTGTATCGATGACGCAAAACGGCCTTCAAAAGAATTTATAGAGCGGCAGCTTGAAGGCGATACACTGCTTGTGTGTAAGAATGTAAACTACACTGAAGGAGGTTAGTCTGATTCGTTGTTACATGATTCTCAGGAAATAAGAGACCAAAATCACAAATAGGCTCATCCAATAGCTTTATCCTCCGCCATGTTCCTCTCATCAATTTATCTTTTCAAGGTCATGTGATTCCACAATCAAATTCAAGTGGAATTTCAAATCGAAGGCACTCCTCGTGGTTCATTTCATTTGTCTTGGATACTTGATGCAGGTACTGGATCAAGGAACTTAATTGACAACGCAGATGAGAAGCGAGAAATTTCATCAACGAAGATAGGGGATTGTAATTCCCACGCAGTACCTGATCCCCTTGAAGAGCCGCTATTGGAGGAGAGATTTTTGGATGCAAGGCATAAAGTCCAAGGTTTTGATTTGCGACAAAGAGAAACTAACCCCAGAAGCGGTCAAGAAAAGAAGTTTAACAATCAGGGAAATTTGACCGAGAATGCTAGATTGAACGATCACAGAGTCAAATTTAAAGAAGGCTTTGGTGGAAGCCAAAGAAGAAGACCAGGAAGCAGAGGAAGGGTCTCGCTTGACATGGACTCGTCCACAGGTAAAGAAAGCATCACCGCCTTATCAGTCTGCAAAATCGTGAACTGTTGTCGTGACTCTTGAAATAGAACGATTCTAATGCTTCACTTGTTCAGAGTGGCGTTCGAAGAAGATAGAAGACCAGCCTGAAGCAAATACTAAAATAGAGCATGCGCAATCGACAACTACCTATCACAGCATCAGGCACCCACTCTCTCTACTAGACGAGAATGCTGGTAGTCAAGAGCGACCTCGAAGCTTTACTTCCGTGTTACAAGTCTCTCCTCAACATTCTGCAAACGACCATCCTTTCGCTCAGTCTTCCATCTTCGTTGTGGCAAACCCTTCGTTTTCGAGCTCTCAGCAAGACCGGTTGTGGGAGGAGCAAGCAGAAGCATACTCTAGTGGGGGAAGAGGCACTCCCAGTCGAGAAGACAACGCAGGAGCAGTGAATTCTAATGTGTGCATTCAATCTCCTTCGCCGGGTGGTGCCATCTCGTCAGAAGATCAGGTACATTGCTCTAACGCGGCTTCCAGCTTGCGAAAGAGTCAAGAGCAAGATTCCTTGAGTGCAAGAAGCTGCTCTGGTCTTATTGTGAGTTTAGACAATGACCGTGGCCATGTCGACACAAAGAAGTCAGGCGATCAAGCTGGGAAGAGGATTGGACGACCTCGTACTCCGCTGCGAACCTTGCTGACTGAAGACTTGGACAGCGAAACCCCTGCGAGTGGCTTCTTATATCAACTCTTGTCCTGCATCAAGGGCAGCAGCTCCTCCGGCTCCAAAGCCTCCAGCCTCACGTCCAGCTCACAGACCATGCCCAAGCGACGCCACAGTGGAGTTGTCTGGAGCATTTGCCTGTGCTTCTCTTAAAGTCAAATGGTAGCTTCGCTGCATTGTTTGGTCCTCCCATTCCCTCTCAAGGTCTTAAGTTCTGTAGATTTCTGAGGACATGCGGACAGTGAGGGTCACTTTCTTTGTAGCGGAAACCAGCACATGAACCTGATTTCAATCTGATGGTTGGGAAGGGGATGGGTAAGTCTGATATGAGTTGAACATTGGATCGTAGCACTCTAGCGGTCTGATGCAACCACGGAAGCTCTCCTTTTGGCAGCTTTCTGCTTTCTGTGATGTAACCATGAAAACTCTCCTTCAGGCAGGCTCCAGTGGACGTAGAGAACATTTTGTGTAGGCCATGAAGTGCAAGACCATTTTCCAATTCAATGACTCTGATAGGAACAGTGGCCACGCCACCCATTATCAATCAATAATTGTCTGTATTGTGCAAAGAACCTCAACATTATGACTGCGGAATTCTCTCAAGATATCCTTATGTGCTTACAGTGCAATAATTTATCATGTCATGGTTTCCAGAACCCAATTACAGTTTTCTGGGCACACCAAAAAAAGCATGAAAAAAATCAAATGGAGCTGAAAAAAACTTAGCAATTACATTGAGAAAAACTCAGATATAGAACAATATGTTAGAATGTTTTGGAATACTGTCATGCTGATACTATCACATACAAAAACCACCCACTTCTGGCAACATTGCATTATGTTAGCAAAAACGGAATCATAGTAGAGAACCTTTTCAATGCTAAACTTCAGCAACTTTAATTCTCTTGGCCCCCGGTGCATTATCCTTGCAAACTTCTTTGTCCAACACTTGATGAATATGGTTTCAGTCAATCCATTGAAGACGCTAATTTGGGAGGACTTTGAAGATGTGCAGGCAAAGCCTTGAATTTCAGTTACTCTCACCTTTCCATTACCAAAAGGAGTGATTTCTTGTGCTCAAAAATTGACAGCTGCTGTCGAGGTCGATATGGAATCCGGCAAATGAGAGGTATTGACAGAGCCAGCGTCCCAATAACCTAAGGTAGGAGCACCCATTTCCCTCCACGTCTCAGTTACTCTTCCCTTTGATTGCCCCGTAATCTACCCATCAAGTGTCCATATTCCAACCGTCAAGTAGTTTTGTAGCCCTTGGATTCTCTGTGATTTGTATTTGGAAATGGGGCCACTGAACATCGGTTTAGGGTGTTTTTCTTTTTGCACTTTGACCAAGAATTCTGAAGGCATTTTTTAGAATTCAATAGTTGTTTTTTTGGATCTTACACTCTCCCATTTGCCTTCCTTTTTATCTATTTGTTTTCTACACTGGCTTCATGGTCTGTTCCACATGGCTTAAACAAACGGTTATAGGTGCTCCAACCTTATTTCCCTTATTTCACTAGGAGGCTATAGCTGTGACTAGTAGGGAGCTATTTTCATGATAGGGAGAGAAATTGGCTGAAATAGTGAGATAAAGTGGATTTTTTGTTGATAGAGTTTAGAATGTGACGTGTAGGACAATTGAGTGCAAATATAAAGCTATTTTTTGTGATTCAAGATGCCTGCAATTGCTAAGTTGAAAAACAATCATGATGTATAATGGCTACTTTCTGTGATTCAAGATGCTCGCAATTGCTAAGTGGAAAACAAACACGGTGTAAAATGGCAAAACACGACAAAACTAGTGTTCACAATTTCACATTGTATTACAATAGAATTTTCTAGTGCTTTTATTTTTAAGTCCTACAAAATAATTATCATGCCATTAAGAAGGGATTTGAACCCTTTTAGACTGTCCAAATGCAATGTTAGTGATCTGCACAACAGAACACAAACAAGACACATTAGAAGGTTAGGAGAAAAATAATAAACAATTGTGTACAACTCTAATGCACTCCAAATCTCCACCCGCTACAGTGTCACACCTCCATTCCACTAATGTCATGCCTCCACGCACAGCAGCATCTCCGGTAGCAGGATCCGTTGATTCTTTAGTCAAGGAAACTTGAGTTGCAATTTACACCTAACCTTATGAAAACTAAAGCAAAATTTTCTATGGTGAAGAATTGATCGAGGATACTAGTTCCACTACTTCTATTTTAGACATTCCCTTGCCAACCAACCTTTATAGCACTTTTCCAAGATTCAATGGCTTCCTTCACTAGAAGGAAATGCATTAGGAAAAAGTTGAACCTTGGAAGAGGCCGTGAGACCTGAGAACGCAGGGAACGCCAGCCGAAAAAAAAAAAAAAAAAAAAATATATATATATATATATATATATATGTATATATTTTTCGGCGACAACGAACTGTAGGCGCGGAACAGCAGGGAACAGTGCAGCTGAACTGCTTAAAAAAGCATTAATTTTTTTTTTTATTAAAATAAATTCAAAATTATAAAATTTTCAGATCTGACATGGCACTACACATGCCATGTCAGACTGCAATCATTACAATTTTTATTATTTTATTATTTTTGTTATTTATTATTTTATTAATATTTTAAATTCTTTTATTTTTTAAATATTTTTTAAATATTTTTTAATTGTAAATCACTGTTGAGTTCCCTGGAGTTCTCTGGAGGGGAAGCTTACACTACGAAGCAGCCCCTTCCAGGGTTCATTTTTTTCCTAATGAAGGGTTTTGCAACTACACTAAGCAACTGGTTTTCAATTACATAGAACATTTGTGCCTAGTTGTGACTAGTGATAATTTGGAGACTTCTAGGGAGACTTGTAGTTGTTGTGGACACCATCTCATGTGCAACTTGTTTGCAACTTGTAGATTTTCAAATATTAATATCATTGATTTGTAGATCTCAAAATTTCAAAATTACTTCTACCATACTCCCTTTGTCTCAAAATAATACTGGTGTTTCCTTTGTAAATTACAAAAAAAACTGGTGTTTCCTTCTAGATTTTTTGAATTTTAGATCTACCTTTCTTCTTGATTTTAAAATTTCAAATCTATCTTTCTTTTAGATTTCAAAATTTCAGATTTAGTTTATTCCTAGATTTCAAAAATTCAAATATTAGTATTTAATAGATTTTCACTAGTTTAGGAACTCTTCTAATTTTATAGATTTTAAAATTTCTTGGATTTTAAATAGTTTTTTATTTCTATAATTTGTAGAAATCTACAAATTACAGAAATCGATACTTTGTAGAAATCTTAAAATTAAATCAAAAAAATTAATTGTATAAGACTACAACAACTTATATGTCCAATCTAATGGTAGTCTTTACACTAGTAGAAAATTTAATTTTTCTGTTGTTTTGGTCGTGTTGATCTAGTCAAAATTTGACAGGATCAAAGCGATCAAAACAACAGAGAAATTAAATTTTCTACTAGTGTAACGATTGATATGAGACAATTGATATAAGACAAATGGGAATGAAATTTGAAAGCAACTAGTTAGGAAACAACTAAAAATCAACTAGAAAATGACTAAAAAACAACTAGTATACAGCTTAAAAGCGACTAAAAATGACTAGCTTCACTATTAGAAAATTCAGTTTTTTTGTTGATTTGGTCGCATTTATTTGGTTCACTTTTCTATTGATTTCTTCCTAATCAACAAATCACTCTCCAAATCAATAGAAAAGTGAATAAAATCTATGCAACCAAATCAATAAAAAAGCTAAATTTCTAGTAGTGTAGGAAATGATTAAGAAACAATTAGTGTACAATTAGAAAGCGACTAAAAAGCGACTAGTAAAATACTGTGGTCATTTCATAGTTGCAACCTTTTTTCAATTGTTTTCTAGTTGTTTTTGCAACTATAGATTGACTTCTTTGTGACTAAAACAATATATCAATGCTGTAGAACAACAACATAAAACAATGAAGTTAGATTTGGTGCTAATAGAGAGTAGGATAGTTGTACAAGACACTAGTTTCATAGTAGCTAGTTGTGTTGGACAAAGTTTTCTTCTAGTGCTTGTAAGGAAAATTTTCAAGTGAACAATACTTTTGGTTGAACATCTGCACAACAAGGGGCAAATGCTTCCCTAACCATATTTCTTTTGCAAGAATTGAGGAACTGAAGAGTGGAGAAACATCTCTCTTCCTCTACCAAACCAAGAACCAAGCAACATCCTATCTTAGCAAGCTTAAAATACTCTGAAATCAACTTATTCATATGCTATGTTTGGGAAAGTTTACGCTACAATTTAAAGACAAGATTTTGCTGGAAGGGCGGGCCACATGCTGCCTTTGCATTCACCTTCATCGTCAACTTGAATAGGCCTTGCTAATTGTCCAAGTTGGATGCTAATAACATCTTTGGAACAGTATAGGGCTACTTTTTGTTAGCAGCTCTTGCTTTTGCAAAAAACTCTTTAAGCACCATCAAATGATGGACGAAATTAGCATCAACTCTGTCTTGCCGCCAGTACTGCGGATATATGATTCCAAATGCATCCAAAAGCTCCTGTTGTGGGAACTTGTGGTCAAGCTCATCATTGAGGCATTAGAGCAATCTTTGTGCAAGTTCAAGTAAACCACACTGTAAGAAATTGGGGGTATAAATGACTGCAAAAATGACTTCTAACAGTCATTTTAAACAAAAATGACAGATGAATGATTCAGATCCCTGCTGTCATTTCAGACAAGTCGTTTTTAAAAGACTGCAATGTTCATTATCACCATACGTTTTTTCCTTGGATGGATGTTGGATGAGAAAGTCTGAGGTGGAAAGTGCTTTAGCTTGCCACGTCAATAGTCATTTGCGAGTCATATTGCAGTCATTTGCAAATCATTTCAGATTTATCTTTATTGAATTTCAGATTATCTTTCTTTTAGATTTTAGAATTTCAATTCTACCTTTTTCCTTAAATTTCAAAATTCTAGATCAACTTTATTCCTAGATTTCAAAGATTCAAATATTGGTATTTAATAGATTTCATTGGTTTATAAAACCTTGCACTTTCATAGATTTTAAAATCTCTTGTATTTTAAATATTTTTTGATTTCTATAGAAATCTATAAATTACAGAAATCTATTTTCTATAGAAATTTGCAAATCATAGACATCTTAGAATTAAATCAAAAAAATTCATTGTATAAGACTAAAACAACTTACAACACTTATATGTCCAACCTAATGGTACTCTTTACAATGGATATGGGACAATTGATATAAGACAAATGGGAATGAACTTTAAAAGCAACTAGGAAACAACTAGAAAACGGCTAAGAAACAACTAGTATACAACTTGAAAGACACTAGGAAATGACTAGCTTCACTATTAGAATTTTTTTTTTCTTTTGTTGATGTGGTTGCATGCATTTGGTTCACTTTTCTATTAATTTCTATCCAAATCAACAAATTACTCTCCAAGTCAATAGAAAAGTGAATAAAATCTATGCAACCAAATCAATAGAAAAGCTGAATTTTCTAGTAGTGTAGGAAATGATTAAGAAACAACTAGTGTATGACTAGAAAGCAACTAGAAAATGACTCTCCTAAAACGTAGACACATCAGCACAGCAAAACCCATGTTTTCAATGTCAAGGTCTCTCAAAGGCTACTATAAGAAACCCATGTTTTAAGTGATGAGTCCTAATTTTTCTTGACAGATTTTAGTAGACGTCCAATGCAACAAACCTATGTTTTTATGTCAACATTGATGTTTTGTTGGATGTTTTTGTTGACAAAAAATATGTATTTGTTGCATTGGATGTCCACGCACAAAAAGTCTGGTATCATCGTGCTTTCATCCCCTTGTTGCGACCGCAACTGGTAAACGACTTGGACATTGTTGACAAAGGCCAGAGGGTGCAATTAGAGAGGTGTAGTTGTGCTACAGTCATTTTCTGGGGGCATAAATGACTCCATTCACTATATTGACCTTCATTCACTATAAGAAATCCGTATTTTTTAGGATGTTTTTACTATTTTTTGGAACGCAATTTTGTGGACATTACAGTTGACAACCCATGTTTTTATGTCATCTACAATCTTCAATAAAACATCAAGATGTTTTATTGAACATTGTAGGTGACATAAAAACATGGGTTGTCAATTGTAATGTCCACAAAATTGCGTTCCAAAAGATAGTAAAAACATCCTAAAAAACATGGGTTTCTTATAGTGATTTTTATTCTCGTCCCTATCTTTGTCCCTTGTTTGCGTTCCTTGCCTCCGCTTCAATTTCATTGTTCCATCGCAAAAGATTTTTCTTCACCTCAAGAGGCTCCTAGGATCCCTCTTCTCCTTATTCTAGCCGTTCTTTTGACCCCGCTCTTAGGTTTTGGAATTGAGGAATAGCTTCTCCTTTTGGTCTTGCTTTTTATTTGTTTTTGTGATGTATTCTTTCATAGGGATTATGCTTGTGAATCTATATCCAATTCTCTTGGGGGTTTCATCGAAGTAGGGTTTTCTTGCTGTTTGACTTTGTTGCTATGTGTTAAATTTTTGGGCGCTCAAATGCTGTTGGAGTGCTTCGGCCATACCAGGAACTCGGACTTTGACAACATGCAGGGCAGTCGTCTTGCCTTGAGTTGGAGGCCCAAGGCAAGCTCTTAGCTCTCTAATTTTGCTTACAAATAAATTTGGAAATTGAAAGTTTATAGTAAGCAATGAAGAAACAAGGCTTCACTGCAAAAAAGAGGCATCTGTGGGTTTGTGGTCAAGGATCATATTGGGAAAGTAATGTTTCTGCTTGTTCAAGTAAGTCTTTGAATGATTTTTCCTTGATACTAGTAGATGGCATGGACTTGAAATTTCATCTCCTTTGTTTTAGGATTTCCGGCAGATGAATGCATGCTTCAAATTGGATTCCTCTGAAAAAAAGATTGTATTTCTTCTCTTGGATGCATCAACTCCTATAGATATGTTTGAATTCACTTGAGAATTGTGCACTTATCTCTTGCAAATACTGCAAGCTGCTCCATCATTCCCCACTTCTTTTTTGCACTTATTTGGAGATGTGGAATAGTCGGAGGATACAAGATGCTTGATACCATGTGCCATCGATTAGGTATGTCTCAATCACTTCTGTTTGGTATTGGTATTGCTAAGCTTTTCCTCCAGGATATGTGACATCCTTTAGTTAGGAGGTTTCAACCAGTTGCATCCCCTAATAACATATTGATAGTGAGGACGGATAAGCTTCTTTTTGGTATGCTTATCCGTCTTCTTTATGTAATTTCTTTGCAACTCTTGTAGGTTGATATTCCAACTAAGTACTTGGAATTCTTTTTGGATGATGACAAGGAGCTAGAGTGCATCAAAGAAGTAAGATAATTACGGGTGATTCTTTATAAGTGCTTGCTGTAATTCTCTTGCTTTTTTTGCTAAATTAATTAGTTGTTTTCATTCAGATGCTGGTGTAATTTTGAAACCTGGATGCTGGTGACTTGGAATGTTGTAATACAGTTGCTCAACAAGGAAGTTTTTGATTTCTCTCGAAGAGAGTTGACTCAAAGTAAGATCAAAGATTTGAAAAATTCCTTAAAACAGGTATATTTTTCTTTGTGGCTTGTTCGTGAGAAGAAGGGGCTTCTTTTGTTGTATGTACCTAAAGAGAGTTGCCTTTCATTATTTAGAGGCCTTTAGTGCTTAGTGTGCACCCGTTGGGACCGCGTGAAGGTCCTGACATATCCATGCGTGATTGCCCTATTAGTTGCCAAAGTTGTGTACTGACATGTTGCACCTGTGGGATTGTGCAACAGTGAATTCCAGCTCATTCATGAATTATTCTAATATGTTCTGTCAATGTCTCAATGGCTTGAACTTATCCGAGCAACATTGGCGACTCTACATGCTTTTTTGTCATGGATTCCCCTTGATTATATATTTGAATCAGCGTTGGTAAGTACTTGTTTGAGTAAATCGACAAGTGGTCTTGAGATATCAAATTAGTATTACTTGACACTGGGGTTTGTGAGTACTTTTCATTTGTTGAAAGCAACAAGCATGGCATGCCGTTGCATTCGAGTGTCATGTAGATTGTTGCAGAGCGCATGCAGGTTACCATTTTGGAGTTCATGCAATAGTTGTGTTCTTCTCATCATTACTGCTGCATGTAATTTTCAGTATTTGGTTTCCACCCGTTTATGTTCGTTTGCTTGACTTTCAGCTCAAGACATTATTGAAGCTATTGCCTGTTGCCGGCTATCGTAGCTTGACCCTACAATGTTTGTCTAAAGTGAGTGTTGTCACTTTACACTTGAATATTTTCTTCTCCACCTTTTTGTAGGCGCTTGTTGTATTTCTGGAACAAGATATAATAATCGTGCTCTCCCATACAAAGCTAGGAAATCATAGACTGAGGAAACCAAGAATCGTGCAGGTGTTTGTTCTTAATTGTGGAGAATACTACAATGCCCAATTTGTAAAATTTCACACCAATTTCATGGTGCAGCTTCAGATATAGATTTTTGCAAATTTTTTAGTTTACGTAGGATGCTTTTGACGGACAGATATTGCAAAGGATGTTACATGTTGAAGTTTTTATGATGAACGCATCATTGATTTACTGCTTCTAGTACCTGATGGGATTCTGCAGCTATAGGTATGCTATGGATTTATTTCGTCATGATCTCAAACAAGTGTGTTTGCATGACTCTGAACTTGTCCATTTATATTCCTAAAAGATGTTTGCTTGAATTTTTTACAGATTATTTTCTCGCCAGGCACCAGTATTCCAAAGGCTTACGGAAGTGGGTCAGAGAAGGACTAAGTAAGTAATGCACATAATCTTGTGAGGTTGTGATGCTTCCTTCTCCTCTTGCAAATGGTCGATGTGTTTATAGCTGCAAGGCTTTTGCCGCATATGTTTAGGTAGCATTATTTGGTCAACGAGGCTAGGAGCAGGGAAATTGCCCTTGCATTGGAAATGAAGAACTGTTACAGCTATTAAAGTAGCTGAAGTTTTTGCACAGTCCTACTTACATCTCAAGTGCAATTTGGCACCTATTTTTGTTTTGTGCACCCAAATCAATAGGGATTTGGTTTATATAGGGGGTCTGCAATGCATGTGAATCAATTTCCTAGTAAGTTTCTTAGTCTGCAATGCATGTGAATTGGTCACTAACTACAAAGGAAATCAGGATGTACATTGTAGTATATCTAATATAATGGTTTAAGGAAATGAAGGCATGCTCAACTATTTTCTTGAGTTGGTACTGGTGTTGAGTAAGCGAACTTGCTTCACGGATTCAGTTGAACCAAATTTCTACACCAATGAAAGATGCAAAAGGGTGGAAAGGCGGAAGACACTATACATAGATAGTGCATCTTGTAGAGGGAAGCAAGGCAAAGAGTGTAGAGTGCATCTTCTAGAAGGAAGGGTTGCCAGACAAGGAATTGAAGAGAACCTTTGGTAATAATAAATAGTTCCTAATAATTCAGTTGCTAAAATCAGAAGTCACAAAATTATATATTGGAAGGACAACATTTAGTCGTTAAGAATAGTATATTAATGCAAGTCCTCGCTTTTAGTATGCATCTTTTACTTAAATTTGCACTTAAAAGATCTCCTTTCTCTTTAGTAAAACTAATAAATTTAAAAGACTTAGTAGAAAGTGCTTAAAAGATAAAGTCGTGACTTTTAGTATTGTCCTTTTAAGGCATGTCCTATACACAACATTTTAAGTAAAATTTATTTAAAAGACTTGCACTTTAAGTATGCAATTTTTGACTAAAAAACACGCTTAAAACACCCCTTCCTCTAGTAGTGGGTGCACCTCCTTTCCCAAAAAAAATGGGAGACAAATAGACAAAATCCGTGAGCTAAACCTGCATTGAATCAAACAACATTGGAAACCAAAAAAACAAATTCCGTGAAGTGAGCCACTTCAACTAGATGAACATGCTTTGAAACAAAAAAGAAATGGGAAACAACAAGCCAAACTACATAAGCTTAAACTGCTTTCAGTTAAACAAAATGTGAAAGAAGAAGCCAAGATACCGCCAATTGCACCTGCTTCCAATAAAAAAATTGGAAAACCAAAAAGCCAAGCCACTGTCAGCTGCACTTGCTTTGAGTGCTTTGAATAAAAAAAAGAATTGGAAAACAAAAAGCCAAGTTATTGTCAGCAGCACCTGCTTTCAATACTTTCACTCAAAAAATTAGGATACGAACAACCAAGCTACTGTCGGCTAAACTACCATACATTGAAGCAATTGAAGCAGCTCAAACTGCATTCACAAACTTGAATCACTTGAACCTACATTGACCCCAAATCTTTAAACAATCACAAAGCTAGACATTCATTCAATGTTGCAATCCAAAACATTGAAGCACAACTAAAATCATACAACAAAGAAATGAAGACAAGCCCAAAACAAAGCAAATAGCCAAAAAGAGAAGAGGAAAGAAATTTGCCTGAGAATTGCCACTCCACATTGTCCTACAATTGATTGTATCCTTTTTGCATGACAAACAGATGCGCCCCTGTTTGCTTAGCATGGCATCTTGCAAACACGTGAGTCTACTCAAAATTGAACAACAAGTGACAAATGCCACTATCTCCAAGGAACTACCAACACTGCAACAAGATGTTTGTACTAGAAAGGGAGATCAAGTTACTGTAACAAGAAAAGTCAAGTTTGTTGTATGTAGTGGTTGCGTCAAGAAACATACAAGCAAGTTCATCTTGGCACAGCTTGACAACTTGCATAAGTCACAAATGAAGATATCATGGGCTTGTAAAAGCTTTATCAAGTAGTGCACAACATTGATAAGTGGAATAATAAAGCTAGGGACAAGAGCACCTTTATATTGGAAAGGAGGTCAAAATTATCAACTGCTCCCACAAGAGGCTTTGAACCAGGTTTGCCAGTCATGTTGATGCCCATCTTCACCAACAAAGTGCAATACTTTGACAGAATTCTTGTAGTGGGACTCTTCATTGAAATCCATTGTGTTTCCACATCTTGAAACATTTTGTTACCCTTGGTTTCCAATTTTCCTTAAGATTAACTAGCCTCTGCAACCTAGCATACTGCTTATTGCTGTGGCAAAAATAAATATATATGAACTAGAAAAGGCCCTCAAGATGTGAAAACAGAGGAAACTTAGACAACATCTCCACAACAAGGTTGAGACGGTGACCGATGCAACTAGCGCCAATTAGGAATAAATACCACTTCTTGCAGATCTGGGTTGTCACTCCCGTCCATGGTCCCTAAAATGTGCTCACCCCGTCGGCACCAAAATAGACCAATTTGTGAGCTATTTCCTCATGCGTCAACCCTCCTTCTCCCATTAGCGCATGCATGAGTACTTTTGTTAAATGGTCTGTGGTACTACTCTTAGAAACGCAAGAAAGGTGCAACAAGTGCGGCACTCTCTCCTAGTGTTCCATCGCATAAACGCAGATGCCCACGCAAGAGGTGTTGTCCTCTGCCTTGACTTCATTAGCACTGATAAAAATAATTGAGGTAGAATTAACGACATCCTCGAAGGAGGCAAGAATAGATTCATGAATGTGCTCTCTCATTTCTTAGCCCATTGACTCTACACTAGAAGAAGCACGTGATTTTTTTGACAAGTCCGGATTTTTTGGAATGGATAATTTTTTTTGCCATCTAGCTGTTTTTATTCAACTATATCATCTAATGAACATCATGAAAAACATAAAAAACAACTAGATGTCAATATAGATGTCAAAAAATATTTGTTCCAAAAAATCCGGGCTTGTAAAAAAAACAAGGGTTTCTTCTAGTGTTGACCAAAGCTTCCTCAGAAGACTTCTTACCTTTAGTTGCTTAAGCAACTACTGTTGACGCTTGTAATCGCACATAGGACAACCATGACTCAAAATGTGAAATAGGGATGATAATTGGACTCCTTTTCTCTTGAACATTGCCTTCCAGACTTCCCTACAATTGATCATGTCCGCTACTAGTATTCTGACTAGACCCATAAATCCTCACTTGAAATTCTTTTAGGAAGTTTGAGTTGCGGCGCCATGACAAGAGGAAAGACCTAGATCCCAACCACAATCCTAGTAGTACCAATACAATTGCAATCGCAATCGCAATCGCAATCGCAAACAACAGAAATGAGAACAAAATTGCACAAGCAAAGAAGAACAATCAGCAACGACACAAAACAATGCAAGTAAGACGAAACACAAGCATTGGTGAAATACAAAATTGTTGGCACCGTTTAAGGCCAGCCGACACAACATCGGTCCGATGCCATTTTGGAAAATTTTATGCACCACATTGACAAGCAACCTCCATTTTCACAATGCAGTGAATGCAAGAGATTGTTAGAGACTCAGAGCACCTCCAAGATTTTCACAACACCACAATATTAGAAGAAAGTGGATGAGTGCACGGAAGTGGCGTAGTGGCGTCTCCAAAATTTTGAAAGATGCGGGGGATCCCTCGAAATTCAAATACCACTTATAGCAAGACATTAATGCAGATGCCAACGTTGGATGTGGCCACCATGGCTATTGCATGAAAATATATTCTTGGATTGGTGCTACTAGCACGCTAGATGATAGAAGACTTTGGCCACCACCAAATGTACGCACTGTAGAATTTGGCTCAAATTTCAATTTTCAAAGATATTTCTGCAATGTACATTTAGCAATGGATTTTTTTTGGTAGAAACTTGGTGCAATTTAGCCAGTTTTAAGATCACTAGATAGAATTGGTGTAATACTAGCATCACTCGCAAAATATCTACCTCTTGGCCATGTATTCTTGTCCAAATGACTCCAATATCACTCATTTGTGGATCAAATGTGCCATGCTGTTTTCATGAATTTTCTTTCTAAAGCATCATTGTTGTGTTACTCTATAATATTTGTTTTTTAACTAGCCTTATATGGTTTCTATTTTGGTCATCTATGTTCAAATCCAAATTTTATTGTCTTTATTTTATGTGATTTTCAATGCATTTCCAATGATAGTAATCTCATGTTTTAATTCACACCAATCAAAAAATAGTAATTAATTTGCTAAGCCATTTTCTACCCTAAATTGATGGTGCCCTAAATCACTCCTATGTTGAGGTACGCATAACCATTACAGACCCTCAACCCAATTGTGTTCACAACCATGCATACCTTATTATGGGAGGCAGCCCATTCCTAATCCCCCACCCCCCACCCACCCACCCACCCACCCACCCATTTTGGCAATGTAGGTTGATCTCTTTCTATGCAAGAAGAGATGAATAATGATTAATTATGGTGCAGTTCTTGGCATAGTTGTGGTGTATTATGATTGGCTACAAGACTCTCAATATTAAAACTAATCCTTGGTAGATTTTGCAACCAACCTTTGGCCGGAAATAGGAATTGAAGGTCTATATGACCAGTTTGGGTCAAATAGATTCTTTAACAAGAAAAATTCATAGTAGTAGAAATAAAAATCTAAAACTAAAAAAGCCTTTCGAACTCTCTGAACTCTATTTCTGTACATGGAAAAATTTTCCCACTAAAGAAACCCATCGTGCAGATATATGTAATTGCTTAACTCCTAAAGGCCCAAAGTCCCCTCGGAGGACACTTGGGATTTTGAGTAGGTTCATGTGACCTGGAATTTTGGCTTGATTTTTTGAAATTTTTTTTAAAGATAGGGAATCACATTAGTTTTCTAAAAATATAATTTTTTTTAAATCAGTGCCCAGGAGCAAAAGTTATGTCATCCAAAGTCAAAAAGCAACTCGCAAGGCAGAAAAAAACCCTGTAAAAAATTGTATTTATTTTTAAAATAAAATTCCTCTCAAAGATCATGTTTTTGTCTACATTTGAAGCTTTGATTCATTTTATTTGGACTTGGAATGAGAAAGTTATAGACAATCTTGTTTAGACAATCTAGCATCTTCTTCAAAAAACAACTTATAGAATTCATTTTTGAATGTAATTTTCAAAATTTTTCAAAATTTTTTTTTGAAAAGGTTAAGTTTGTTTTCAAGAACAATCCCACTGTTGGGATTATGATGTTTTAATTCCAACTAAGAGCTATTAATGATTTAATATTTCATTCAATTTTGGACCTACTTCTACTTAACAATTTTTTTACATGTGAAAATCAAGTTCTAACATTTTGAAAAAAAAATCCCGACTTGCAAATCAAATGTTCAACATAAGAAAACTTAACCCAATGGTGTGTAGTGCAAAAAAAATCTAAAAATGGCCATCAAAGTCATCTAATATTGCAGGCAACAATTCAAAAAAAATTCTTTTCCAACTTCAAATGCTAATACAGTGACAAACGAAACTGAGTACTCTTACAAAACGTTTTCATTCAAACAACCATACCATAAGCATCAATGGACAAAGTCCAAAAGTGTATATACAAAAGTTGAAGTATGCGACATACTAAACATTACCATGGAAGTTTGAAGAAAAAATTAGTTGTGGTTTGAAAGAAAATCCATTTCAAAGTCAGCCATGTCTAATACTCAGTTTTGTTCAACATGATTTGAAATTACTTTATTTTTGTCAATTTTTTCTTAGAACTCTGAAAAAACTTTTTGTGCCTTGGCATGTTGGTATACATCATTTTAGATTGTTGTATGCAAAAATTGAAGGAAATTGACATTTATAGAATTTAAAATATCAACAGTTTGATGAACATGCAAATGATGTTGGTTCTCGCAATGTTTGAATTTTTTTTTGGAATTGACAGTATGGATGGCATTAGCCATTGTTGAGAGTTTGTAGGTTGCAATATGGACCATTGTTATTTCTTAATGCCCTTGCATTTGAAATATTTGTTGAATTGGACATTGCATTCAATTTATATTTCATAGTTAGATAATGCGTTTTTAAATTCAATTTCTTTGTCCAAAGACTAGAGTTCATGATGCACATAATAGATCCAACAAATCCCCAAAAAATTAAATTATTAATATCAATATCGTCAAAAAATTGAAAATTGCCAAAAATTACACTGACGTTCATCAATTTGGCAATTTTTTGATGATATTGATATTAATAATTTAATTTTTTGGGGATTTGTTGGATCTATTATGTGCATCATGAACTCTAGTCTTTGGACAAAGAAATTGAATTTAAAAACGCATTATCTAACTATGAAATATAAATTGAATGCAATGTCCAATTCAACAAATATTTCAAATGCAAGGGCATTAAGAAATAACAATGGTCCATATTGCAACCTATAAACTCTCAACAATGGCTAATGCCATCCATACTGTCAATTCCAAAAAAAAATTCAAACATTGCGAGAACCAACATCATTTGCATGTTCATCAAACTGTTGATATTTTAAATTCTATAAATGTCAATTTCCTTCAATTTTTGCATACAACAATCTAAAATGATGTATACCAACATGCCAAGGCACAAAAAGTTTTTTCAGAGTTCTAAGAAAAAATTGACAAAAATAAAGTAATTTCAAATCATGTTGAACAAAACTGAGTATTAGACATGGCTGACTTTGAAATGGATTTTCTTTCAAACCACAACTAATTTTTTCTTCAAACTTCCATGGTAATGTTTAGTATGTCGCATACTTCAACTTTCGTATATACACTTTTGGACTTTGTCCATTGATGCTTATGGTATGGTTGTTTGAATGAAAACGTTTTGTAAGAGTACTCAGTTTCATTTGTCACTGTATCTTCCAATCCATACACTCAAACTTCATGAAATTTTTACCACATAATCTAAGACAAGTGAAGTACAAGATCCTGTAGTTAGATTCTAAGAAAAAAAAAAATTTTGGTTTCTTGAGTGATTGTAGCAAAAATGGCATTTTTTCGTGGTTTTGGAGCCAGAAAGTAGTAAGTAGTAAGCAAGGATAGTAGTGTTTTTAATGATTGAAATTGGAAGACTCTAGACATTGGCTACTGGTCAAGAGTATGTTTTGGCTCCCACAATTCACTATAATTTCAATTTTGGAAATAAAATTCTGAAAATTTTGCTATCCCCATATATCCTATCTTCCAACAGGGAAAAATTTCCACCACCTCATACAGCGCACAATCTGCTCCAAAATTTGATGGTGCCTCAACCATTTGAGACGTGTTGCACAGAATATGACCCAAGTGGGCAGGAGCGTTTCAGGTGCGAGTATGAGACGTGTTGCACAGAGTATGAGCCAAGTGGGCAGGATGCACCCCATCCAGTTCCCGTCAACTTCTTACCCGCGCTGCTTCATAAATCTCGCAGCCCGCGTGCCAGCTCTCAGCAACTGCAATTTCCGCACTTCCAAAACCCTGTCTTCCCAATTTTTCGCCCCTCATTTTTCCGCGTCTCATTCGTGTTTTTTGCCCATGGTTGGAGCGGACTTACCAGTTGGACTGGGGCTATCAGTCGCCGCCGTCGCTGTTCTCTTGGTCTCCTCTGCCGCGCTCCCCAATTTCCTCAGGATGTCGACCAGCGACAACAGCAAGCCCGAGGAGCAGCCGGAGAATTTCCAGTACTACCAGATCTACGCCGCGGAGAATGGGACCACACACTTCACCAAGTGTCAGATGCATGGCTTCGACTTGAAGTCGTACAGCTCCAAGCCGCAGTTCGTGAAGTCGGACTTCGGCGGAGAGCCTAACAAGATCGTGTTCACGGAGTTGGCGCCCGGGTTGGAGCAGGATCTTCATTGTTGCCCGCAAGTGCAGTTCGTGGTCACGCTCTCGGGATCCTGGTAAGCGAAACATTCGGTCAAATTCGTGCACAATTGGTTTCAGTAGTGTTTCCTCTGTTAGCACCGAGTTTCATAACATTTTGTAACACAGCTGGTGCTGGTGAATTTTCCTTGAAATCAGTCCAAGCGTGATTGATATACCACTTTGACGATGCTTACCAGGTATGTGAAGACGAGCGATGGGACGAAGCACGTGTTCAAGCCTGGTGATGTTTTGTTCCAGGACAACACGGAGGACTCTCCCGCAGCGAATCGGCCTCAACATTACTCGGGCGTCGTGGGTGACAAACCGTGTCAGCAGATGATTGTGCAGTTGTCGCGCACGCCGGAAGTCAATAATCCTAACCCTTTCTAAATCGGCGACCTAATCGGGGAGCTTGCGATGGATTGGGTTGCGTTTAAACATGTACTGTAGAACGCCAGTTTGGTGATTGTTTTGAAGATTAGTGCGGAACGGATTGATAGATCACTGCGGGTGGACTTCACTATCAACCAGCAACCAAAAACCCTAATTTACCCTCCTTTTCTGAATATCTTGTTCACGCATCACACACCATGTCTGAAATTTTGTCTGGAATACAATGCGTGGATCGATTACTGAAATCAGATATAGAATTACTAAATTTCCTTGCCAAGAATGGCGAGGGGCTTGTTACTTCTCAAATGCTCTGTTCTGATAGACTAAGTTTCTCCTTCCGTCAGTGAGTTTCAGAGTAAGGGAGGCAAGATGTTATTGAGCTCTTCTAAGATTGGATTGGGAGGATCAATAATGTAACCACAAATATTGCAGCACCTAAATCTTCGATTTGCTCACATTGTATTTTCTGTTTAGAGAAACTATGCTCAGGGGTAGGATGATTAGTTCTTCACCATTGGAAGCATGAAGGAGGAGTCCTTATTCGCAAAGCATGCATGTGATTCTCCAGTAATAAACCATACAAAGCAGTCTCCAATGCAGATGAGTTTCAATATCGCAAACAATATTGGAAGAATCATTGAACTATATGTCAAAGCACATGTTTTATCCAACTATGAGAACCTTCAGCGATGGAAGTGGCTACTCTGAATCTCACTTTCATCGATATGCAAATTTATGCAAATTTCTACGTCGATAATGACTTTGATCTGAGAACAGGATGAGTAAAGTTTCGTGAACATGTTGCCCTGGATTCTTCAGTGATTCTCACGCAACAGACAAGGACTGTGAGCTTGCTTTCCTACAATGCAGGTACGTCGGCAGCAACAGTAGTTTCACTATCGTCATCGTCGATATCCCAGCTTTCCTCCTCAGCAAAGTAACGTTGAGGTCGAGACTTCAATGGCTTCACGAAAAGCTCCGCCAGATTGGGGTTGGTGTACACATTGGAAGCGTACCTCTTCTCTCTTCCCTTGTACTTTCCATCTACATGTTTGCCTGGATGATCCCACTTATGTTTCACCGCCTGCTTCTTGCGCTGCATTCTCCTGCAAAAAAACACAACACGCTGGAGGACAGGATCGACGTAGGAAAATACCGCAAGTTTGGAAATAAATGCGGGAAGACGAATATGAACCAGCTGTATTGTACAGTACTACGGAAAGAAGCTAACAAGTCCAATGTTGCGAGACTTTAAGATATATTTGATTGAGAGTTTGTTACAAGGTTCATCTTATTGGAAGTTGTATGACTGAGGTATGGTGTGGTTCACGGCATTCTGAAGCTTTAGCTTGCGCTCTAAGGAAGCCTCGGTCCAGTTGCCAACGCGGTGAAGGCAAGTAATGGAGGAGCGCAACAACTTTGACCAGGCAAGTGGATGGTTCCTCTGTATAGTACAGTACAGTAATCTGTATTCTTTGGCTACTGATTTTATGGACGAGGTAATGTCAATCACAGACTTGAGTAGCCAAAACAAGCCTCTAAGGTAGATCAACCTATTACCACCCTGATTTGCAATTTGACTATCTTGGGGTCAATTCCATGAGAGACATATATTTTTCAGAGGTGTGTGCATGTTTCATGAATCAAACCCAAGTGAAATTATAATTTTCTGATAAAAATTGTAATTTCTGTGAATTTTTGAAGTGTTCAGCCCTAAATTACTAAAGCGCCCTTGACTAGGGTCATAAACGCCCTAATAACAACCCGTAACCACCTTCTTATGTCCCTATAAGCATCTAGGTATTCACTAATCAGCTATTGCCACATTACCCTAAATGACATAAATGCACGGATTTTGTCAGATTTCCAGATAGAATTGGCTCACTTTTGGACAGATTTGGATGGTGGAATAGGTGGAAACACTAGTAGAAAATTCAGTTTTTCTGTTGTTTTGGTCGTGTTGATCCAGTCATAATCTGACAGAATTCTGTTGAATTCTGTTGAATTCTGTTGATTTTCAACAGAATTCTGTCAGATTTTGACCGGATCAACGTGACCAAAACAACAGAAAAACTAAATTTTCTACTAGTGAAATGGGGCCAAAAACAGAGTGGCGGAAATACGTTGGAGACGGAATTAGGCTGGTCTACCTTATAGGCAAAAGGCTCTGTTTGAGAAGCTCTGTTCCTGGATAAATACAGTAACTCTAACCACTCTGAGTAAGGTAGATAAGCCTATTAGCACCTGATTAGCAATCTGAATATTTTGGGCCCAACTCCAAGAGAGGTGTGCGCTTGTTTTTCAGAGGTGTGAGCTTGTTTCACAAATCAAATCCAAGTGGAAATTATAATTTTTTGATTAAAATTGTAATTTTTGTTAATTTCTGAAGAGGATTGCCTTGAAATTACAAAAGCATTCATAGAGTGGAGTGATGAACATCTTATAAGTAACCCATGATTGCTCTCCTATATATCCAATGGTACTTAAGTATTCACCATTAGTGGATTGACACGTTACTCCTTGTTGGCATTAATGTAGTGATCTTGTTAGCAAATGAAAAGATTTGGATGAATTTTTGGATAGAATTGGGCCAAATGTAGGATGACAGAATTAGGTAGCTTGCGGAAATGGGATGGCTTACCTTAGTTGATGTACATGAAGAGTGGGTTCATTTAGAGTCCCACATTGGACTCCCAAAAGCTTGCCAAAAAGCTGGTCTAAGTGATGCTTGGACTAATTTTAATTTGAGTTTTAATTTGAAAAGGGAGGGAGGGTAGGTTGAAAGTTGGGTAATTTGCTAGGGTTGGGATAGAAGTTGTGTGAAGAACATTGTTTTTTGGGGGTAAATTCATGCATATTGGATGTTTGATTATTTTCTAACTTTTGCTTATATAGTAGTATGCAAGCTAATTAGTGAGTTTAACGGCAATGGTATTAATTCTTGGAATAAATTCCAACTCAATCTTTGTGACATGTAAGATAACTACAGCTAATTGCCTTTGAGTAAGCAATTGATCATTGTTCCTATTATCAAATAGCCTAATTTTTTGTTAGATCTTATTAGAAGTCAAAAGATTGTTTTAGATTCTCTACTTATATATATTTTGGATATCATGTGAATGAGCTATAAATTTTCAATTAGTGTTGAGGATAGGTGTGTCCAAAAGCAACCTTAGGCTCTCACAAATAGACAAGATATAATAGGCAAAAATTCATAGGTGTTGTTTACAAAAAGATCACAATTAAGAGCAATTATCTTAAGTTTTGTGAATTATGCAAAGTCTCCTCCGCCTCCATTTAAAGTCAATAAGTTGTAGCAAGCACTTTGTAGCTATCAATCACAAAATATTAGTTGAATAACTAGATATGAATTGCTCTGTTTGAGTGCGTTGTTGGATACTGTAACCCTCTCTTCCAAATTAAAACATGACAATCAAATCTTGGAGATCTACAACTCACTCAAAGAGTAAAGAAAATAGATTTATGATTTTAAACCACCTTCCCTCTTTCCAACCACATTGTAATGAAAGTGATGGAAGAAGGTTATGTGATAGCCATCAATTATTAGATATAAACTTCTATTCCAAATTACAATAGATCAAGACCATCAAAATATAATGATCTACAACTCTCTCAAAGATTGAATTTGACTCTAAATCACTTTCCAAACACATTGTGCCACGTGGCAATGAAAGTGATAAGAGAGGCTTTTGTGATAGCATAGGTTTCATGAAGTATTCATCAAGCAAAAAAATGACAACTTAGCAAAGTTTTGTGCACCAATCATAAGAGCTTCCAAAGAAGTTATGACAACAGTTTTAGGTGGAATAAAAAGCATATAGAATGAAGTTCAAGTATAAATACTAGAAACCAAACTTACATAATAGAATTCTTGATTATGGTAATAATTGAAGAATCCAAAATGTTTTACCACCTAATCTATTGAAGAGCTCTAGCCTAATAATCCATTTGTAAAATCCATTGAGGTGAGGTGTCTTAAAGAGTTAAAATTTTTGTTTTTCTTCAAATTCCATCTATAAATAGTGTTAAAATTATTAATCTAAATCTTCACAATGTGATGCTACAGTTTTGCACTATCGCCTTCTATTACATTACAACTCACAAGTTCTGAATAAAGTAATCTAATTCTCTCAAGTTGGTGTACGTAGCTTGAAACTTGCAAACATAACATGAAGAGAATGCAGTGGTGCCAAAACCACTCACTTATTCATGCACGATCAAGCTCTAGATTTCAAATTTTTCAGCCCCAATTTTTTTGCTTTTTATAATGTTAGAGATAATCTTTTTGTTACATTCATTGTGTGCAAATCACCAAGCCCAAAGTTGTTGAACCACATTATATTATCAAATGTGACGCCCGCCATTACCATTAATACAAATCCATTTACTATGATATTGCAACAAACTAATTTCCAATCAAGGTAGCTACCATTTTTGTCTAACCAAAAATTATTGCCTTGCTAGCACGTCATCTATAGTAATTCTGATTACCTTGAATGAATGAAAGTCCACATCATACTTCCTTCATTCATAAAAATTGGTCATCCTATCTTGCTCAAATGGGGACCTAGTCGGAAAAAGATTGTATACCTTAATTGCAGTTGAATTTCAAAAAATGGTAGGAGCTCGTCTCTAGCATTTAGAAAAGTTCAGAGATAGACTAGGTAATTGGTATGCAGCCCTTGGTTATGAAAATTAACCAAGGGCTAGTACTTGCTGAGCCACGGGAGTGGCAAAGGAGGTACCAACCCAAGGTTATTTTCCATAACCAAGGGCTACATTCCAATTATTGGACATAATCGTGATGCAAATCATTAATTTATAATTAATAATAAAATTTTGTCGAATAATTAATTAAAGTCCAAAATGAACTTAGGCATTAAAATCAAGAAATTGGTTGATATATTTGGCAATCACCTTACATAGATTTGATAGTAACTTGTGCTATGAGTCAATGAAGATGAATAGACATTATCTTTATAGCAATGGGGTGGTAGGAAGTAAAACAACCCATATGAGATATATAAATTAGGATTAGTAGAAGGTCAACTACTCATATCTAATTAAGTCAAAAGCATGAATTGTGTTCAATGTAGAACTTCAGACATAATAGAATATTTTTTTCCAAAAAACTTTGAATTAAGAAAAGTTGCTAAATCAATTGAAATTTCATCTCAAAAAATCCATTTGAGATTTCAAGCCTCTAACCAAAAGTTAGGGACAAAATTTAGAGAAGGGTTGAGAGGGACATTTTCTTTGACATTTTCAAACATCCTCTCTAAATTTTATCCATAATTTTTTTTTGGAGGTTCAAAATCACAAATGGTTGTTTGAAGATAAAAGACCAACTTTTCATAAAAGTTAAAAGTTAGATTGATTTACCAACTTTTTATAGTTCAATTTTTTGAAGAAAATTATATTACCATGCCAAAATGAGGTTTGAAGTTCTACATTGAACACAATTCCTGCATTTTGACAATGAGCAATGAAGCTCTCATCTTCAAATTGTCCTATATTCTTTGAGGATTCATAATGGACAATGGATTTCATTATAAAAAGACCATTATTAAGTGGATTTGTGATGGCATCAAAATGTATTGGTATCTTTTCCTACATTTTGACTTGCTTTACAAATAATTTTTCTAGGATTTGGCAAGGTGCCAATTTTCAAAATCATTTGGCTTGGAAATTTTTAATTATCTTTTGCCAAAGGAGACCTCTGGCTATGGTATAACCGTTTTGGTCTAAGCCTAGTTCAAGATTATAAATGATTTTAGAATCACTTTGGAATAAAGTCTACCAACCAACACAAATTCCAAGGATTGCTACCTAGTAGGTATCTAAGTTGTAATGCTGTAGTAGCCCCAAATTTTGGCAAATAACTTGCCTCTCCGTTTCTAATAACTGGCTGCCATGTATACAAAAATGGGTTGCATCACAATTATGTATTAGATAATCGACGAGACGCGGTAGCGGCGAGTAGGTTATCAGACATAACCCGGTTGTTCACTTTTCAATCACAACCTTTGATCTCCGTGATCCAAGAGTGGAGGAAGCAAGTTGAGAGGAGAGAAGGTTATGAGTTGCAACTTGTAATGGCAATGGTGATGGGTTGCCAATGGGACAGTGCCACGTGAGTGTTGAAAATTCAACAACCGGTTATGTGATTGTAACCGCTCGTGGCACCAAAAAAGAAGAGCCACTACTAACTAGACTCATATAAATTTTCTTGCATTAGCAGCTTGAACATAAACCTGGCTAATCACTACCCTTGTCATATTTTGATTGGTTTCACATGTTTATTACACTGCAAATGAAATGATTTATCTCTAAACTCTAAAGTCCGATTTAGACGAGAATTGTTTTGCCTTATAGATATTGACTTTACCTTCTTGCCAAAAATAATGAAAATGAAAATGTGATAAATGAAAACTTATCACCTAACCAAAAGTGTTAGTAATCTAAGTTCCCCAAAATTTTAGGATTAAGAATGTGTGAGAATAAAACTTTCATTGAAAGAAAAGGATGCATTATGAAACTATGTGGATTTTATTTTTAGGTGTTGATATCATTTTTGAGTCTCTCAAGATTCATTTGAGGACAAGTGGTGAGTATCTTTTCCCTTGTAAAAGATTCCAAATAGGGTGATGACTTTGAAAATTTAGAGCTAATTCTTCAAAGTGGTCTAAAAACCATGAAACAACTTGGATTAGATAAGAGGTGGCTTACATTTTACCATAGGGGTATTCAAAAAATATAGTCACAAATTGACAATTTCACAATTTAGATATTTTAAAAATTTATAGTCAATTATGGATTTGATAAAATATGGAATGTTTTAAGATTTGATATTTAGGTGCTGACTTCTATTTGTATCTAAAATTTGGTGATATTGAATATATGTAAACCTACCAAAATGAAGTCTATATATGCTTGTCATAATAAAGCTAAATATATTATTGCAAGAAATAAACATACATGTTTTTACAATCAAATGCCAAAAATTCACTCATTCATTGAAGAAAAACAAAAGAATTCTTTTTACACAAAAACTTTAAAATTTTGAAATTCTTGTTCTATCTTCTAAATATAATGTAAATGTGATTCTTTTTTAAAAAGTATTTGACATTTTACATCTATATTTAACATTTAAAATGTTGGATCTAAAAGTAATTGTGAATGACAGGGTTCATGTGTAAAGAAATTCATCTTGTTTACATTTATTCTATTTATTTGTGATTAATAATAGACATTCAACCAGTATACTAAAGATATTGTGAAATTTTGTAATAAGGGTTTTAGATCCTAAACCCTTGAAAAATGGATTGTTTTCAAATATTTTATTTGTAGTTATAGCAATCTGTTGTTGTACACAATTTTTTTCTGAATCAATTTTTACATTTTGTTAACCAATCTATGGTTTTCAATTCATAAGATGTCATGACCAAAAAAAAAATTTAAATCAATTTTTAAATAAAAAATGATGGATGTGCACTAAAAATGTACTCAATGTTCTTTCAAACACCCTTCCAAGAATGAATTGTACACCTTTAATCTCAAATATATTGCTCTCCGTCTTTGCAACATAAGGTAGGATTTCGGGTCCAAAATTGATCCTTTCCTAATTCCGGCATCATATTAATTTTGACCTTGAATGGCTATCCACCTTCAACCAAACACGCTACAAGGTTTTAAGAACAACCACTGGGAGTTGAAAAGTTCATTGAGGCAACCAATGGAAGTTGAGCATTTCATGCTCCAAGGGTGTATATTTAATCCCTAAAGTTCCAAGGCTTTTTTCATCAAAAATTATTAAAAACTATCAATTTAATTGCAAAGAGCAAAAAATTATAAAAATTGTTTTTTTTTCATATCTAACCTCAATTTCTTGTTCTAGACTAGTATAAGAATGCGTGAAGAAATTTTAGAAATTCTGACCATGTAGATTGCAAGACATTTCTATTTAAAGTGAACAAAACAAGTTTTTTGTATCTTTTGTGACTAGATTATAAGACTTTGGATCTTCTTAATTTAGGAGGGTCAATGTAGAAGCAACAATTGCTAATGAGAGAATCTTCACCAATGAAGGCAATTTTTTCATGGTAAACTTCACATTGCTCATCTTTGAGGTTGTTATGAAAAGCGGGGAGTGGATGGTTGTTAATGAATCCTTAAGGCAGTTTTTATGGTCCATAACATCTCTAGATGGATCTTTATCAATTAGACTCTTTAGTGTTGCAAATGATTTGGTACTCATGACCTCTTTTGGATTACCAAACAGAATTGTGTATGCATTGGATTCAAAGTCAGGTAAGGATTTATGACATTACAATGTCACTAATTCTATGAATGGAGGTGTCTCGATCAGCAATGGATGCATCTATTTTGGTGGAGGCGTTCGAACTAGAGCACATTTGCGTGCTTAATCACACACTTGATCATGCTGTTGATGCCATCTGCATCACTTAAGCCCATATACTCGCAGAATCAAACTAGGAATTCCAAATGGTAAAGCCCTCTCCGCATTCTAACGTTATGCAAAGGTAGCCTGTGACAACAAATGCATCAAGTTGGGAAAGAGATTCTTTTTTGTAATTTGTGGCCATGAATAGCAGAGTTGCCATTTTAGGAGAAAACAATGTATTTTGCAAAATATTATTTTGAATAATATTATTTTGAATAATATTATTTTGAATAATATTATTTTGAATAATATTATTTTGAATAATATTATTCAAAATAATATTTTGCAAAATAATATTATTTTGAATAATATTATTCAAAATAATATTTTTTTGAATGGAATTTTGCCATGGCATGCTATGATTTCTCTTTGAAGTATTTTTGAGTAGTGGTTCAATTCTTTCCAAGTGAAGTTCATGAGTAAGGTCTACTTCATTTACAAATTTTAGGCCCCTGTTGAAATTAGGAAAATTTTAGGAGGCCCGTGTAAACTAAAAAACGAACGAAATTTTTAGTTTCAAATTGCGTTGAAACCACACTAAAGTCTACTTTATCATCATTACAAACACACATGTATAATTGAAAATCATACAAAGATTTTAATGTTTTCTCTACACTATCTACCATCTAGTGTTGCCACCATTTGTAAAAATTCAACTTGTATTGAATAGTACTTATAAGAAATGAACCTTCACAATTGCTTTAGAGATATTTAATTCTATACCACTTGAATTTCTTATATGCTTTCTTGCTTCTTTTTCACTCTAATGCAAAAAATCTTTGACTATCTTTCGAAGGTTTTCTATGCTATGGTAGATAGTGTATACATGAGACCCAATTTGTTGTATGATTTTAAATTATTCAATTTCCACCTCTTATGAAATTGAAGTGCACTTCACTACAATTCCAACACAATTTGTGGTTTCAAAATCGGTTCATTTTTTAGCATGCAAGAGCTTCCTAAAGTTGCTGAACTTTGTAGAGAAAATTGACTAAAAAAATTCATAAATGAAGGAGACTTTACTGTACACCCAATAATATGATGAGACTCTTAGAAAAGTCTAGGTTGGAACGCCTGGATTTCAATTATTATCGAGACTCGTCTTGAGCCAGTGGGACATCACACCCATTACAAAAAATTCAACCTTTGGAAGGTTTGTTTCCCTTCACAAAGGGGCTGTGAGTTCCTTGCAATAGAACTCACAAACCCTTTGACTACTATTCATGAATAGTGTCCACAATAAAAAAATATTAAAAAAGGATCAAAATAAAAAAAATACAATAAAACAAAATAAAATAATAATAATAATAATAATATAAGTAAAAAATAAAAAATAAAAAATAAGATAATAATTCAAGGCGATAAGGATAATTTTGGCCTCATCGGATTTGGAATTCCTGAATTTTACTATTTATTTTAACAATAAGAATTTTTTTCATTTTTTTCAATATTTTCTAAATTATATTATTGAACTGTCCTGGCCCCCTTCCTCCAATTTTTTAATTTTTTAATTTTCTCTTGTTTATTTGGCCAGCGTTCTCTACCATCCGAGAACTTATAGACCTTTTGAGGCCTCAATTTTCTTGTAATGATTTGCCGGTAAAATAAACATCCCAAATTATTTGATGCCATACCTGCTACGGACAAGCTCCGTCCTGCAGTCATGCACTTAGTATAAATTAACTCCTAAAGGACCAATATGCATTTTTTGCTTACATAGAGTTATAAATACATGGAAAGCTTTGAATCATTCCATTTTTATCAATGATTCAAAAGTTATGAGGATTTTTTGTTTGCGGGCAATTATGGATTCTCGACTCTAAAATAAAATTTGAAGTCCCTTTATCTTACTCAATTTTCAATATTATTTGAAAAAAATAAAATTTTAGGATGTAGATTGTTTATTAAAACATTGAAACCACTAGGATTGACATTTTTCAATTCCATAATTAAATTCTTAACAATTTAGTATTTTGAACCATTCTCTACTACTGTCTACTTACTTATTTTTTCCTATATGTTGTACAATTCCAAATTAAGTGAAATTTTTCAAGAATGTGGCCAACTTGTCTAGGAAAAAGAACCCAAAGAAGCACCACCATTTTGGACATTTTTTCATCTAAAAGTGAGGTTGTGAAGTGCAGCTGCCTTGTTTTTTGCAAGGCCAAAAAAATGATTTCGGTGAATTTGAATGCTTATATATTGCAAATCCACACTGTGGAAATCTCTAAAAACTTTACCACATATTCTCATGTCAACATAGTACAAAATCCTACGATTACATGTGTCAAAAAAAAAATTCCAAAAATTTGGTACTTGTACTAAATTGGCAGTTTTTGAGCGTTTTTGTGAAAACATAGTCATGGAACTTTAGGGGTTAAGTTACGTATCACAAAACTCGCTTCTGCAAGCAAATTGAGCAGGGCAAGGCCAGATTGGTGAGTCAGATATCTGCCAAATGGCTTTAATATCACTGGTGAACTTAGGTACGGGAAGCCTTCATGAGATTAGACATATGTTATAGCAAAAATGCAACAAGTGTCCCCATGCAAAGCTTGCATGGTGAATCCATTCAAACTGCCAGACCCTCCTGCAAGCTACTGACCGCTGGACGAAAGACATCAACCAGAAGGTCCGCGACACGGACCGAAGGTCGGCGAAGGTTCTAGAGCCATCGTCTCCCTTCTTCTCTCTTCTATAAACAACCATGGAATTTCGTATAAAAGAATGCTATGGACTCCAGTATCACCCAAGATAATTGCAGATTGCAACCAATACTTCAGATCTCAGCTGTGAAAACTTTCCCATCCGCTGTTTTTCAAACTCTTGCTACAAAATTCTTGCTATAGATCGCTCAATTAATCTTGCGTAGTATTAATTCAGCATTGTCAGCACGCTTGTGTAGTGAAGACTTAGAGCTTGCTCTGTTCCTTGGTGTGCATTCAATCAGCTCTCGTCGTTGAGAATGGCACTCACACCGTTCTTCGGGCGCCGCAACAACGTCTGGGACGCCACCTGACCCGTTCGATATGGTGGTGTCCGTGTTCGACAATACCCGGCCAGCTCGTTCGCTCGCGACGCGCATGCGGTGGCGAGCACCAACGTGGATTGGAAGGAGACCCCCACGGAGCACGTGTTCAAGGCCGACCTGCCAGGGCTGAGGAAGTGCAAGTGCAAGTGCAGGTGGAGGACGACAGGACGTTGAGCATCAGTGGGCAGCGCAAGAAGGAGGAGGTGCAGAAGACGGATACCTGGCACCGCGTGGAACGGAGCGGCGGGCAATTCATGCGCAAGTTCAGGCTCCCGGAGAACGCGAAGCTGGATCATATGACGGCGAAGGTGGAAAACGGAGTCCTCACGGTGGTGGTTCCGAAAGAGGAGAAGAAGAGACCGAAGACTCGCAGCATTGAGGTCGGATTCTCCAAGTGTACGTCCAGGTATTTTGGAACTGCTGCACGAAGTCACATGCAAAGGATGAACCCTTTGCCGACGTAATTTAGAAGGGTGTTCGCAGGACATTTTCGACTCCCTGGTCAGTTCGAAGCCGAATTGGCAGCTGTGGATTGGTCATCAAGATTTTCAGTTTACGCAGAATTCGACAATCCAATAAATTAAGCCAATGTGACTACCTCCAGTAGTTGTGAAACGGCTGCAATAACCGTTACAAAACCAACCACATTGACAGATGGACACATACGGTAAGTTCATTACGAATCGATTTTGTCACGTACCTTCAATTGATCTCCATGAAATCAATGATATCGCTAGCGTTTGGTCCGCAACAATCATCGCCGTGATGAAAGCGGCAGCTTAGAGCCAGTTTAGCAGTAGTCTGTCATTTCCAACGGTCAATCATGGGCTTCCGAATTGGGTTATTCATCTCTCCAAAGAGTCGCAACGAACAATACTGCCTTTGAAGAGATCTCGGACGAGCTTCCAAAATTGATGGAAAAATGAAGGGACGACATTCACCTTCATTGGGTCCCTTGCAAATCAGATCGCAGGAATTCACGGGGATGCCGATGAGGGTCCATGCTGCACAAGGCCCTGAAAATACTTCTATTTCCAACTTCCAAACCCAAGGTCGTGTACTTTTGCTTGTTGAGATTTGAAGAAAAGAATTCATTGATGATACAATGGTCATTTTTATTTCATTCTAAAGTTTCGTTTTGGATGTATACAGAAACTTGAGAGACTTCAAAAGGCAAATGAATACACAATGATGAATGATGTGATTGAGTAGTTGTTGCAAGTTTCAAGAAACCCATTCCAAAGACACAAGTTAGAATTTCAGTGAAGTACTTTGCAAAAAGCTATAGGTCAATTTATTTTATGTTGTGGTAGTATCTTGACTGTTTTCATTTTAAAAAGGTTCTCAAATATTCTTTATCTTTACAAGTGTACTCTTGATCCAAGTTATTTGATTTGGGCTAAGTTTTTTCTTTGTTGTGTGATTCAAGATTATTTAAATGTATCTTCATTATCACAAAGAGTGAATGTTTTCAAGATCCTCTTTAAAATGAAGATTTACATTCTCTTCAAAATGTTGCCATGCTTTAGAATCACAAGGATGCCAAACCAAATTATTCCCTCCCTCTTTTTTGGTTGCTACAATTTTCTAAATGTCATAACATGAGCTTTGAAAGACTTGAATTCCCAAACATTCTCTACAATCACGGTACAAATGGGACAACGTTGCAACACTTTGTCAAGAAACATCTTTTATGCTGCATCTTTGAACTTGGAACCACTACAAATTAGACAACACATTGCCTCCAAATGCTAATTTCTAAATAGAATACATCCTTTTGCGCATGTGTGGATGCTTATATAGGACAATATAAGCTTAGTAATATTTTGGCATGGTGTTTTCTTCTAGGAGGAGTTAGCGGTAATGCATTATGTTCAAAAATTCTTCTATAAAATTGTTGCTTACACCATGCATTGTGCATAGGTTTAGTAACAATACTATGGTGGCAAGTTCCATAGATTTTGACCCCGATATACTTAGTAGGCAAATGATTCCCCCTAGTAAGTTGGAATCAAAGTGATAGTCCTCTATGAAATCTCTTCCATCATTATTCCCTATAGGTTCTTTTTCCATCGCTTCTCTTGACCCAATTTTAGAACTCCCTCGTCATTTTCAAAGAAAAGCTCTCTAAATCAATAAAATTCACTATTGGTATCATCTGCTTCTATCTCCTCTTGTACAAGATTAGAGCATTGCACATGCACCTCGTCAGCAAAAGCAAATGCTTGTATTGCAATATTTTGTATTCTCTCAAGATTCCAGATCCAATATTTCATTCACTCAATGTTGAATTTTCTCATTGACCATTTGATGGGTTCTATTTATTCATCCACTTGACATGTGCGTTGCACCGTACTGTACATAGGACCCTCAAAAAATTTCTCTAATAGTCTTTATCTAAAGAGTCTCTCTAACCTAGACCTCTCCAAACTTTGAAGTCAAAATACCTCCCATGCCTTATGAGGTGGTCATGAATTGTTGAAAGCAAGATTTGTCTTCTGCTAGGGTGATTGCAAAAACGACTTACCATTTTTGGTAGCAATTTCACTACAAGAAAATGGAGGTATAAATGACTGCAAAGTCATTTGTGCATGTCCGGAATGATTGCATCTTGATTGGACCTCTTTAATTGCACCCTCTGGCCTTCTTCAACAACGTCCAAGTCATTTACTAGTCACGGTTGCGACTGGGGGATGAAGATGCGATGAAGTTAGACTTCCTCTACAAGTTTTCGTCGAAAGTTCATTTGTTTTCCTACCACAATCTTTTTTTGCGACTTGGCCTCACTGATCTACGACTTGCAAATGACTTATAAGTGACTTACAAATGATTTCTTTTTCATTGAAGGCGCCTTTGAGGGAATTTGATGTTGCCTTTGAGGGTTTTGCTATGTTGACGTGTCCGTAGTTTAGGAGTGAGTCATTTTCTAATTGTACACTAGTTGTTTCTCAATGATTTCCTACACTATTAGAAAATTCAACTTTTTTATTGATTTGCTTGCATAAATTTGATTCAATTTTCTATTGATTTGGAGAGTAAATTGTTGATTTGGATAGAAATCAATAGAAAAGTGAACCAAATGAATGCGACCAAATCAACAAAAACACGGAATTTTCTAATTGTGACGCTAGTCATATCCTAATCACTTTTAAGTCATACACTAGTTGTTCTAAGTTGTTTTTTAGTTGTTTCTTAGTTGCTTCCAAAGTTTATTCCCATTTGTCTTGGATCAATTGTTCCATATCAATTGTAAAGAATACCATGAGGTTAAGACTTATAGGTTGTTGTAATCTTATAGAATGAATTTCTTTAATTTAATTATAAGATTTCTAGGATTTGTAGATTTCTGTAGAGAATAGATTTCTACAATTTGTAGATTTCAAGATCTAGAGAAATAAAAAAATATTTAAAATCCAAGAATATGTAAAATCTATGAAAATGTAAAACCAATGAAATCTTTTATATATACCAATATTTGAATTTTTGAAATCTAGGAATAAGGTAGATCTAGAATTTCAAAATCTAAAAAACGATAGATTTATAATTTTAAAATCTAAAAGAATAGTAGGTTTGAAATTTTGAAATCTAAAAGAAAGGTAGATCTTAAATTCAATTATTTAAAAAAAATGTAGATTTGAAATGACTCGCAAATGACTGCAAAATGACTGCTGACATGGCAAGTTGAAAGCATCACAGACTTGTCACCTCAAACTTTTTCATTCAACATCCATCCAAGGAAAAAATGGATGGTGATAATAAACATTGCAGTCATTTATAAACAACTTGTCCACAATGACTTCAAGGGGCCTGAGTCATTCTTTAGTCAAATATGTTCAAAATGATTGTTGGAAGTCATTTTACAGTCATTTATACCCCTAATTTCTTGTAGTGTTTGCCAAACTAATTTTATCTTCAAACTTTAATTTATTGAACTAGAGCTGAAATTTTAGTGGTCTATTCCTACGCTAGTCAGGTACATTCCATATGAGGAGAACATTCCATATGAATACATTATTTTATGTCTTCCACACGTTCGTGCAAATGGGCCCCCAAAGGGACTCCATGGCATGCACACTTCTAAACATTGAAGATGGTTTTAAATTCATTCTTATGGTGAAATCTCATCACCACCAAGTCCTCACAAATTGCCAATTTTTTATTTTTTTTATTTCACTATGATTGGTTTATTATAAATTAAAACATTGGCATACCCCTTTTCTGGGTATTTGAACATATAGAATTGTGGGTAGATACATTTAAACCATTTATAGACCAACATTGGTTATGGTAAGGTAACTACATCTAAAATGAACCACTCTTCAAAGCTGACCCCTATTTCTGAAGGAAAAATGAATAGGGAGGATATCCAAAATGGTACACATTACAAGGACAAGTGTAAGGTGGAGTTAAGGTCCATTTTGAATAGTGCGCAATTCTATTTATAATATTGTAGAGGTGGCAACCTTACAAGTGGTCGATTTAGGGTACACTTTATGTTATTTTAACTTCTTCTCTATGACATGTTATGATACTCATTTCCTTATACGCATCAAATGGATTTTGACATCACCTACATGACACTTTTAGCACCCTACACCTTGCATTCTTAAAAATTACTAACTAACTGACAACGTGTCCAAAATTTCTGGAATTCCACTTGCATTTTGATTTATAGTCCTTCACTAATATACAAAAATTGTTGTTCATTTTCTAGATCATATTGGTCATGCCACAGACAGCTTATTCGTGCAATTTTAGGTGCAATGACGTTATTACCTTATTGAACAGGGATTTGAATTAGTCTCTTGCTAGTCAACCACCAATAGTGTGGCCCTTGTACTATGATCTTCATAAGCACCATAATAACAAATGTAACAAGATAGGCACTTTTTAGAACTTCTAAGACAAGGAAGCATAATGTACTTAAGGTAAACTAGCCTAAAACTGCCAGCTTTCTAATTCCGCCATGCTACTTTTGGCCCCAATTCTGCTAGCAAACTCATCCAAATCCATTCACATTTTTGACAAATTCAGAGCATTAATGCCTCAAAGGATAACATGTCAATCTTTCATTAGTCAATACTTAAGTGATAATAGATATTTGGAAGGGTGGTTATGGGTTGTTTGTGTGAGGTTTATGACTCTAATCTATGGGCAGTTTTGTAAGTTTAAGGCAGCCCACTTCAAAAATTCACAAAAATTACAATTTTAATCCAAAAATTATAATTCCACTTGGATTTGATTTGTGAAACAAGCGCAAACCTTTGTAAAATATATGTGCCCCTTTTGGAATTGGCCTCAAAATATTCAAATTGCAATCAAGGCAGTAATAGGCTTATCTACCTTATAATGGCACCTAATTTGCCATTCAAGCATGCTACTTTTTAAAGTGGGTACACCCAAAATCGCCACAAATTGGGCTGTGGGTAATGTGAAGGCTAACTAGTAAATAGTAAATACAACAAAGCAAAGAGATGTATTGAAAAGGAAGTGATGCACAGTCAATTTTCTAATTTTGACAAAAATGAGACCACAATAGAGGTATAAAGTTTTGAAAGTAGAGTACTTGAAACCGCTTATAGGCAGCATTGAAAGAGACTAGTCATATTCAAAAGCTTACCCTCCTAAGGTGTTAGAAGTGATGTATGCAAGCTCGTAAATCCACACATTAGAGCAAATTTCGGGTCTCTGGATGCCTAGTACTTTTGGCCCGAAAATTAGTTATTTGATATTTGGAAAAGGGTTTAATCTGTATATATGGTCCATTTTAGTTGTCCTTATCAAACTTATGGCCCAATGAAAAGTGGGCGGTACACTTTGAGTTGGCATCGAAGCACTCATGCTCGGCCAAGGTGGCAACACCCGACTGTTCCTTTCTTGTACAAACGCGGTCCAGTTGGCAACTTACCACTTCAAGCACTCAAGATGGCAAATTAAATAATGTATGGATGCCACTATTTTATTATAACCCGCAAGTACCAACTGCCTTTGGGCTAACTAGTAAATAGTATTTACTAGTTGAGTGAAGAGGGTCAACTAGCTAAAGTCATTGTACAAGTAGTCTCGCACTGTACAGTTTATTTGACTTGCGGTAATCCAATGTGGAAGGAATGAGACGAAGTGAACGTGGACCCTCAACTGAGAATGTGGTACAGTACTACAATCCATTACACTCGCGGGCTCCCGCCAAATGACCTGGCGTCATTGACGTTGCCACAGTTGCTTAGTTCACAAAGCGCACACGAAGTTAGATTTGGGTCTGTGCAAGAATTTTGGGAGAGATGGCTTTAGAAGATGTTACCAATACAGGAAAGGGTAGTTCTTATACAGCCGCTGTAGTTCTTGCTAGCCGATTTGCACCTGTCGTGAGGAAGGGCGTTCGAATTGATCACCAACAGTGTAAAGCTGATTTTCCAGCCTTACGAGATTCTGGAGCCACCAACATCGATTTATGGTTGGACGGTAATCTGTACCCAACAGACCCTGTCACTGGGAAGCCTCCACAATTTCAAACGGTGAAGAGTTTTTTGGAATTTCTTTGCCACGGTGATTCTGGCCTCATGGGATATGCAAAACATCTTATTAGCACCAGTGATGCAGTGAAGGGCTTGGAACATGAATTAGGGAGGACACGAGCTAATTGTCTTCGAGAAACTGTGGGCTTGCAAAATTCCGTGGCATTGCTAAAGCAGGAACTTTCTATTGCTAACAACAGGTGGGCTCAACGTTCAGAGGAGCTTCTTGTGGGTAGCAGAGAAGAGATTGCAATATTGAAGAGTGAATCCGACTCGTTGCGGTCTAGATGTGTTGCACTCGAACAAGACTTGCATACGAATGAAGCAAGTTACAACAACAACCTTCTAATGGCCCAACAACAGGGTCGAGAAGTTGCAGATCAGGAGTTGAAGCGACAACAATATGAATTGATGGAAGCAAGAAAGGCCTTATTAAAGTTTCAAAGGAAAATGGAAAGAATGGTGAGTACTCCACTAGGTGCGCAATTAAGAGCATCAAAGGGTCTGTCTGAATTAGCCAAGAGTGGTGGCGCTGCACGAGCTCGTATGGCCAAAATTCGAAGCTTGCTGCAGCCGGTTGTAGTTCAGTCTATACAAAGTGGAAATAAGACGTCCAAAGGTAGGAAGCGTCTGTGCGGCGACAAGGATACACAAGACAAGACAGGGCAGGTGATTGGCCGATTACTATCAAAAGGAGAGACGCTGGCCTTTGTGTCAAATCCAGAAAATAGTTTTGCTGCAACCAGAATGACCAACTACTATCTTGATAGAATAGGGACAGAGTTGGGAACAGAAGCAATATTAGCAGCGTGTGATATGACTGGAATGTCGCACAAAGGATATGGTGAGATTTACAAGACAATCAAGGGGCGAGTGCAGCTCGTTGACAAGCCTCTAAAGCCAACATTTCTGCCAAATCCGCACAAGGTACCTACTCATTCTATCCATTTCATGAATTCAATGTACACCATGTTGCAAACAAGTTCTCTGAGTTCAGTGTACGTTGTGTTGGAAAAAAACACCTTTAGTTGACTGTAGAGCGTGTTGGAAACAAGTTTCGCGAATTCAATGTATATCCTGTCGGAAATTGTGTTCCACGAGTTCAATGTGTAACGTGTTTGAAACAAGTTCCTTGAGTTCAATGGGTAGTTACTATATTGGAACAAGTTGCATGAGTTCAGCCTCTACACAACAATAAAGAATTCAGCAAGGATACAAGATGCATGCTAATCAGTGTTTAGGTTTATCGTGTCCTCACAATATGTAATCTGTTTATTAGGTCAGTTTGTTGCAAACAGAGCTTAATTCAAAGTTGAAGGATCTTGTCGGTGACTACTACTACCTCGATAGTATGCTGGAGATTGAATCGCAACAAACTGTGACCAATGCCAAAGGAAGGAAGAAGAAATCAGAAAAAACACAAGTTGTCCTGACATCAAAGAACTCTTTGTTTGTGGACATTGAAAATGTACAGAGGACTATGGTGAAGCTGTATGGGTTCACCACTGAAGGTTTGGAATCTTCCTACTTAAATCTCCTATGAAAGGGTGCTGGATTTCTCTGTTCTGTGTTGTTATTGACTAGTTTAGAATCCTTTAGGGTGTGAAAGGGTACTTGATATCTATGATGTGTGTTGTTATTTATTAGTTTAGGGTCTAGGGTGCTAAATGTTGCGTACTGTTGTAATGTGCAGAAGTTGGAAACAATCCGTTGGTATTTGTGTTGAAGATGGATGAAGCGGAGATTGTGCATGGGAGGAAGTTTGAAAGGGTCAGCTTGACCCTTATGAATCGTGCGTTGGACACCAACATCCTAAAGACCGATGACAGATATTTTTCAGTTCAATCTGAAACTGAGATATGGCCTATAGCTTGCTTTGAGGTTGCAAAGGAGTCACATGAAGTTCTGCGTTGGGTGTTCCAACAAACAAATATCCCTACGTTGATCAAAGCACAGGATGCTGGACAGTTGTTAGCAGTTCATGGTGTTGGAAACTTTAAGGTAGAGTGGCATTTGTCAGCAAATATGAAGACTATCAAGTGTTTGTACGGGCTAAAGCATGGAGCCAATGCCATACATTCATGCATCTACTGTAACCAACAGCGGACCAAACCAGTGGTAGGAACAGCAGCGAGTGCTATTTCGGAGGCTAGGAGAAGAAAACACACATGGCATGGAGGCCTTTTTGCTGGTAATGTCCAATCTAAACCACTCTCCATTGATGGAGAATCACGGTGGCACCCCATTCTACCCATTCCTCTTGAGAGGGTGCATATTTGTACACTACATGCCTTAACAAGAATGATGGAGAAGATTCTTCACTTACACTTTATGTTCATTTGGAACATGGAGAATGAGGAACGTCAGTAAGGTGCCATAGACAATACAGAAAAGATATTATCAGCAGCTGGGCTTCATGGTGGCAACGTGCGAATCATGAAGGATCCAGCATTGAGTGGTGTTTCCAATAGTGTTCCGATCAAACCTTCCCTCAGTGGTGTAACCGCATCAAGGATGTTCCAACCATCCACTTGGTCAGGGCAAGATCGAGTATGGAAAGATGTCTTGCGCTCAGAAAACAATACCTTGAATCAAGGTAGGCAATATCTGGACAGGGTGGAAATGTGGAAAGCGTTGGAAACTGTGTATCCATATTTGGTGGTCCTTTCCTTGGATCAACAGCAAATCGACACTTTCAAGGGCAAAATTGAGAATTAGGGGTGCCTTTACGTGAAGTGCTTCGGGGAAGACCACGTCACTCATTATATGGTAAGCCGTGGCTGTTCGGAACATCTATAGTTCACTGTTGGAAACATCTACAGTTGACGCTTGGAAACATCTATAGTTGATTGTTGGGAAATCTGTTGCCATGTGGGAAGAGTTGTATACTTTGTGGAAAATTTGTAGATGTGCTTCTAATTTATTTCATTGTTGTCTTTTGTCATAGCATAACCTTGTGCGGCATGGTCCTTGGTATGTGGAAACATATGGGAGCCTCGCTGTTTGGAACAATCAGGGAATGGAGAAGTCTCACCATGCAGCGAAAGCTGCTAATCAGCACCACACTCAACATGGTGGTACTAAAGACAGAACAAGTGCCATTATTCAGCAATACCAACACTGGTACAGAAACATACAGCACAGGTTTGCAAAGCAAGCGCATAAACAGGAGGCATTCAATTTGAGGTCAAGGGAAAAGGAAGCTGCTATGGCAACAACATTGCAGAAGAAGAGGATGGCCTATAACGCTTCAAATGCGATGGATGCAGCTAGAAGGTGGAGGGAAGATAGAACACAAGTTGGCAGAGCTTGGATGAAAGAGCTTGCACCTGAGGATGTTACAGACAGTGCCACTGATTTGCCAAACAACAATAATGGTGAAACTTGTGTCCACAACGACGTTGAAAACATAGATAGGTCGGAGGAACAACGAGGTCATTCACCAGTGGTTTAGTTGTTACTCGTAGATGCACTTTCTAGAACATACATGTGTGCGGCAGTGTAGGAGCTACATAAAACAAGCTGTTGGAAATAAGTATATATACATTGAAGACTTCATATGATTACAATTCCTTACATCACTCCAGAATTGATACACAGTTTGGGGTAGTTCGTACCTTATATAAACAAAATACAAATCCGATATTGAAGTCTTAACTACGCACAACTTCTATATAACAAAAAGCTATTGGCAAACACTCACATTCAAGTAGAAGGGGTCCTGTTGATGGAAATCTCTCCCCCTTGTCCAAACGAAATATTGAATTCACACGGGCGCGGTGCCGCAATAGTAGAGGGGCTTTTAGATGGGTTAGGCTTTGAGCTCGAAGCTCCATCTGGAAAGAGGCGGAGGTTGGCACCACCGGGCGAATTCATGGATATAGCCCAACGCATTGGTCCTGGAGACAAGCTTGGTCCTGTTGGAGTCATCTCCAGGGCCGGTTGAGTACATGCCTCAACAGACATTGTTGGAAACGTCCCTCCACTAGTGTGCAAAGCGGTATTTTCTCCCATCACCACATCTTCACAATTATTTTCGACCACTCCTTCTAGAAGAACTGCCTTGTTGGCTGCAAGACATTTGATAAATGCTTCAGTCTTACAAAAAATGAGCAACAAAAACTTAGAAGCTAGGAAAAATGTAGTTTAATTCAAATTGCCTCACCTAATTTTGAAGCAGCTTCTGTCTCCAATATTGTTTTCATGTTGGAAACATCCTTCTCCATACGCGATGTAAGAGGGCATCCAAATTGAGCCATCCAAGCTCCATTGAACTTTTCCTCACAACGTGGGCATTTGTGTTTCTGATCTGCTAGCAACTGGGCAATACATGCTGGGTGAAATTCACAACCACAAGAAGCAATAATCACAACACGGGCCACAAAGCTGTGCTTCGTACAGCCTGCACAGAACTTGGGTTCTGTTCTCCAAATCACTGGGACAGGTTTCTCTGATGGATACAGGAATGGAGCCCTCGGACGCAACACCAAGGAATTACTTTTCAATTTCTGTAGTTTCTCCTCAGCTTCCGCAACAGTTAGCTTGGAGTACTCATAAGCCTTTGCTAACGTTACCAACATCTCACCTTCAATACGACAAATTGACGCTTCTATCTTCTCTCCAGTCTCCGACAAGCTGATTAGTCTCTCCAACATATCTTGTCGTTCCAACAACTTCCGCTTTGATAGTGCGAAGTTGTTGCATTCCCGACCCATCTCCGTTTCTGTTGTTAATGTGAAGTTGTCGTACTTCACCTTCAATTCTTCCTCGTCTTGGGCACAGGCAATAAGTGTCTCCCTCGAGTCCCTTAGGGTCTCCAAGAGGCTGTCGTGGGAAGCACGCGCGTCATCACGAATTTTCACCAACCCCTGCAACTCTTCTTCCGCCTTTGCTACTGCTGTGGATCCTTTCTAGTTACTTGACCGATTCCTACAACTTTTATGGTCAGAAGCATTTGCGGTGAAACTGTGTACAACGGAGCACAAGGTGGCCAGTTGCTCTCGGATTGCTACAAGGCCCAATTTGTGCCGATTGTGTTTCTTCTGGTCCATTCGCTGGTTGCGCCTCTTGATTGCCTCTGACACCCAATCGATCTCAACTTTGTGCATGAACATGGCAAAGCAAGCACGTAAGAACCTCAAAGAGAAGGAATCGTTACAAGGCTGGCCTCCATACACTAGCCTGTGTTGTTCCAAGAACTGTGACACTTGCTCATTGTCAACACACAAGCTAACTGGAAACCTATATGGATCAGAACGTGTCTTCCATTTCATGAAGATTTCTTTGTCACTAAACTGGTGTCTGCCCTATAACCTGGTCTACTTGAATACCTCGAGCGCATAATCCAACAACAACAGTGAAAAAACGTGCGTCGTACACACCGTGACGACCTTGAAGCACGGGAGCAGCAGCGACCATTTGCTGCTTCAACGCGTCAGGAATTCCCTCCATTGGAATTGGCTCCTGGAATTCGTCGTCCATTGCTTCTGCATCTGAACCTCGAGGGCTATCGAAGTCCTCAATCAAATCGCCAAGCTTTTCCTCAGATTTGGGGGGCGTTTCAGGATGAGGCATATTCTTCCTGTTGGCGACGCAAGCGCGAGTCGGTGGTCTCGTCATCCTGTTGGAAACGTAGAACTGTAAGGAAAAATACGCTTGCCCCTGCAACTACAGTCGTTCCTATGTTCAAAATAGAAGCCGGAGGCAGAGAAATGAACTGCTAAGGAAAAAGTGGGGACAAGGTGAAAGACTTGCATTTTCACTCTCAGCAAGGTCATCATGACAGTGAAATGAGGCCAGCAATTAATGAATTCTACATGCTTGGAGTCTCAAGTCAGTTGCCATAAGGATCATTTCTCTCCTAAATTTACCCTCTCAATGTTTTATCATAAGGCTAAATTATGATGCACTCAATTGTTGCCATCAAACAATGCCATCAATTGCTCTCATGGTGCCATCAAGTATACCAAATTGTGAAATTATCCCATATCAATTTACACAAAGATTTAAAAACACATTCGATCAACACTATATCATATACAATGTTTTTTTTCTTAAAATGTGGACATTAAGCTTAATGTTTTGACTAAGGTGAAGGCACCTACAACCAATCGAATGAAAAATTTGGATATGATCTAGAGTATTGCAAGTTTAAGACAATATTCGTAGACATGCATTCACTTACATGATGGGGATTGCGCTAACTTTGCCCATTGATTTGAGATTACTACCAATTTTGGAACGCAAGACTAGTACTCCAAACCCTTAGACAATTCCAAGACTTTTTCAATTTTAATCACTAAAAAACCATAGTTTTCTGCTCATTACTCCCTACTTCCTTGCTCACTACTTTCGAACATGGGCCACCCTAAATCCCACACCCTCCCCATTTTTTTTCCTCAAGGGTTTAGCTTAGACCCTTTTACCAGCATGACTTGTTGGATTGTGTTTAACCCACCATGGCAAATCATCGTACACCCTCCCATTTTTTTTTCCCTCTTCATTTAAGTTACAATATGTTTACCAATATCCTTACTCACTATTGACACTCTATTTCTGCTTCTCTCCCTAAACCTTTGACCCTAAATTTTTTTCTAAACCTCTAGAAATCCGAATTCACACTATTTTTTTTTTTCAATTGCTCTTTCTATGGTATAACCTCCACTAGTACCATTTTAAAAATCCTGAACCTTATGTATATGCCAACCAATTGTACAACATTGACACTATTTTGTTTCCACAAATTGTCGCTGAATCCAAGTTGACATTGTTTTTTTTTCAATTGCTCCTAGCCCGGCTTATGTCTTCATCTATAGTTGACACTCTATTTTTTTCTACATGTGCTTGAAACCTTGGCATTTTTTTTTTCTAATCGAGAATAGTGATTTATACTATATGTTTTTCAATTACTCCCTCTATTTTGATTTATACTATATGATTTTTTTTCAATATTAACTCTATATTTTATACAATACTTTTTGTACTATATCATATTGTCATAGATTTAGCTAAATTTAAATATTATAGATTATAGGGACTCTCCTAGAGAATATTGTACTAATCAATACCAACTAGTCAATAATCTTGTATCATCATAACTAAACTTTGAAACTACCCTTCAATATAAAAGTTGAATACACTAAAGTAACTTGCAAAAAAGACAAGTTTGAAATGATTATCTTGAATTTGAAGGAAAAATAATCTTAAAGTGAAATATTACAAATGTTCAATCTACATTCAATTTGGTCACAACATTTTAATTCTTCACTTCTAATTTTAGGATAAAAATACAAATTTCTTTCTAGCCTAATAGGTCTAAAGGTATGAATTTGATCTATTAATCAAATTGTAGAGCATTGTCTACTACTACAAAGACAACAGTTTAGTACTGTCAGTGTAGAAAATAGAAAGAAATTACATGTCTCAGTATATGCTGAATCTAGAATGTACTATTTGGATATGCATGATTTTCAACCCCTAAACCCTGAACCAGTTTAAATGTGATTTTTTGTTGAAAAAGGTGCCTCTAACTTTGTTGAATTGCTTATTTTGACGTTTTGGAGGTGTTTCCATCTTGAAACTTATAGATTATATTTGGACTCTAGGTAATCACTCCCATAGAAGATGTTTAGTCCCTAAATGCCTAATTAGACACCAAAATGTTGGCTTCTTGTTCAATTTGGTGCAAATTCCTCGAAGCTCAAAATAAGCCTTGAGCATTTAGGAGCTCATCAAAATCTTACAGTAACATTGAATCACTGCTCAAGTAAACTTTCACAACCCATAGAACTTGGTAATCGAGTATACTTCCCTAAACGTCATTGTGGCCTTCAAGTACGCATTAGAAGCACCTCAAAGTCATGATCGTGTGGGAAACATGTCAGTAGTCACTGTAGACGTACCGGCAATCCCTCATTGGCGTGTGAAGCCATCCTTGTACTTAGGACTGTTGGCGGCTCTGTCATCAATCGTTGCCGTCATGCTTAGCGCTGGAGTTTAAAGCCAAATGTGTTTAGGCTGGCTTCCTTCCTTCACCTTTCTCCTGCAGTTTTAGGAATTTTTTTTCATAGTTTGTTTACATTGCCCGAGCTGTCTTCTGCACTTGTGTCTTCTGCATTTCAGTGTAGTCCGTTTCCATCGCCCGAGCTGTCTTCTGCCCTTGAGTGTAGTCCGTTCCAACCATGAATTCCAGCAGAGGTAATCGCTCGAAAAGCTTTGCCAAAGGCAAAGCTGCTCTGCGAGTAAAGGAATGGGAGTCTCCTAGGAAATCCAATTCTCCAGCTCCTTCCGTGTCACCTCCGAGTGACTTGTCATGGGAGGCGCCGTTCAATTTAGAGGGGATTCCAACAGCCTTGAGAGAGAAGCTAGTTCTGTTGGGACCGTGTTTGTTAGGGAGAGCAAAAGCGATTTATGATGTAGAATTCTTCCATAGAATGGTGGGGCTTTGCAAGGATGGTTTTTTGCGGAAAGAGGTGACAGAGAGCATGGCCCCGTCAGACTTGTTTGAGGATAATTGGCCTTGTGGGGAGGGTGCCAACAAGACGAGGTACTTGTTGGATAAGTGTACTGACAGTAAAGCCCGGGATTCATACTTGAAAATGTACCAACGAGTATATGGCGATTCTCCCGACAACAAAGCGTTCAGCCAGACGTTCCTACGCGCATGTGTGTACTACTACAACGCTGGAGGGCGCAGGAACCTAGTCAATTGGGCAGCGGCAGCTGCGAAGGTGACAGAGGAACGTCAAGCTCACCCTGGCAATAATCCGATGAAGTTGGGACCTCCAGCATTGAAGCAGCAGCTTGCGGGCATTGTGAGAGAGTGCTGTGCGTATTTCCACGAGCATGCCGGAAACAAGCACAGTGGAGATGGAGGGAGAGATACAGTGGAGATGAAGATAGAAGAATTGATGAAGGAGATCAACACAAAGATTGCTGATCTCCGTAGCGGAGAGAAGGGAATTGCCGAATTGAGCGATGGCATCTCCAAACTAGAAGTGCGGCAACAACAGTTGGAAGCTGAGGATGAGCGCCTCAATTCTGTGTACGGTGACTTGCGCCAAAGGAGCAAAGAGTTTGCAAAAGCTGGAAAGGTGGAGGAGAGAGCTCTTGTTGACAAAGAGCAGCGACAGATCAGCAAGGACATTGCGGCTAACAACGACAAATTGGAGGAATGCCAGGATTGTGCTACGAAGATGGCGAGATGCCTTGAAAAAGACATTGCCTACCAGAAGAATGCCGAGAAGGCGTTAAGTGAGCTGTAGAAGAAGTGTGCAGTGGAGAGAGCAAGTCAATACTCCATCAAGCCAAAAGAGCCTGTTGGGAACAAGGTGTTGGAAACGGGTGTTTTGGTAGATATTAAAGTGGACGCACCGTGTGGATGCTGCTTGCTCCTTTTCGTTTCCAACAGTGCAGTACCGTTTTCTTGTGGTTGCCTATTTCATCCCTGGTGCTTGTGGTCAGAATTGCTTTCAGGATGTCGCATTTGTCCTCTGTGCAAGAAAGAAGGTGACTCTCAGTGGCTGGACTCGTGGGATTTTGAAGTGTTAGAAACAACCACCCTAAACACTGACCCCAAACGGAAGGAGTCGCTGTGCCGAACTTGTCTCCGTTTGTGGTACACAAGAGAGTAGCTACTAACAGTGGTGAGGGTCAACCTCCTCCAAAGTTGTCAAAGCCGAAGCTTTCGACTAAGGGTCCATCGCCCTTGGCTGGTAAGGCAACCTCCAACGCTTGGAACGTGCATAAACTTAACCCGATAAACCCATTTCCTCTACTTGCTAACCGACCTCGTGGAAGTAAATATACAGAAGCTGTAGTTGCGGCTCTTGCAACCTTAGTCCATTACAGTACGTTCCTTACAGAGTAGTGTTTAGATCCTAAACTGCTCTTGTATGGTTTTTGTGTTGTAGTTTATTGCTTGTTAGCACCTCTGCTCGCACCTCTGCCTTGTATTTGCGTTTGTTGGAATTTTGTTGTGTCTCTAAAGCAGCACACTCACTAACACTAATGCTGGATGTGCTATGTCTGAAACAGCAAATCAAAGAATAGAAGACAACGAGAAGGAAGAGAGGAAAAAGGTGCATGAAGATAATCCCACACGACCTAAATCGAACCCTAAACCAGTGTTACCAACTTCAGCAGCCCCTCCACAGGTATTGAAGGGGTGTGGAGATGGCGAACATGTCAAGTCATCAGACGCAGAGGCAACAACACCAAATCTAGAAGTCAAGGAAGGCAGTTCTTCCGAATCTTCTGATGCAACGCCTTCCGAAACAAAGCATTCTCCACCATCAAAGGACCTAGAGTCACTAGTTGACGCCATATGTGATTGACATTGGACAGGAGCGGAGTTTTACTAAATGTATAGCGAAGTGTAGGACAGAGTTGGAAACTACTTCACCATGACAATTTTCATGTTCCTAACAGGTCAGCCATAGTGAAGTGTCCTCATTGCATTGTTCTGCTGTGAACACTCTTTTTTAATCAAATACACATTTTGACACCTTGACTATTCCCCATCTTTCTTGACTTGATATTTGCATTGGCTTCCTAAACCGCTCATGAGAGCAATGGTAACAAATACAAGAGTCCTCTTCTGGCAACCGTTGGAAACACCATGTCATAGTGTTCTTTTGATACTCATTGTGTTCTGCCTAAACCCTTCGCCGAGCCATATAATCAACTAACACCATTGCAACGAGTGGCAACATAGTTTGAAACAGGGGCGCCTTTACAAAAATAGGCATGGCATTGTGTGAGAAAAAACAATGTTCAGATAGCAAAAACCCAGCCTTCGAGTAGTTCCTATCACGGTTGTTAGTCATATACTAGTCCGTTTCTAACCCTATACCCTTTTAAACACCAAATTGTTTCCACCGTGCCAGACAGTCACTTCAGAAATAGTTCTCAACACCTCCTAGAACTACTACGTAAGCTGTCCTAGTTGGTAACTGCTACTATTTCGAAAGTCCGTGGAGGTAGGACTTGTGCTACTGTATTGGTATCCTCGTGCCTACGATTTATGTTGACGTCCGGTAATCCAATTTGATGAAGCTTGAAGCGAAACTCCTCTGGAACAACATCGCCTAAGGTGATACAAACCTCGCGGCGAACGTGTGACAACGGCCATGATCTTCCGACTTCAAACCTTGCCATCGTCACACCTTGAAATAAACAGGGTAGAACCACCATGTCCTCCTCCTGCACTTGGTCAATCTATTGCCAACTCACACCATCTTGACCTAGACGCTCTCTACCGTACTTGAAATTTGCGTACAACATTGATCGCCCTACATGGTACCTAAGCCGCACAATACACGTTAAAACAACCCTGAATCTGACGTTGGCAACAGTTCTTAAATGGAAAACCGCAATAACACTACAAAATGGCTCTTCCAAGAAAACAGTATTACCTGAAGGCCACAATGTGCTTTGATATAGTGCACCTGACTATATCCTTGCCGAACACGACTTTTTGATGCCACCCCGGATCCATGAGGCTAGTGAAGAGCTCTTCAGAGGGACTGTTTACAACGTACAATGTGGCAGTGCGTCTGATACTGTCCTCAGCAGGCGCAAACAAGTCCACAAAAACATGGAGCAGTACAAACCACTGGAGGTGTTCCATTCTACTCCTAGTGGTAGCCTTGGTGACATTTTGGAAATCCTGGCGCAATTTGAAGCAAAAAAGCTTCGCTCGTGTGCTATCCGGGAGGGGCCACTCCGGATCAGTTAACACTACAAGAAAAAGGGCCAAAATGCGACTAGAGATAAACGACTGGATGTCCACAATGACTAGAAAACGACTACGGCTCCCTAATTGCACCAACGCTGCTAACCCTACAGCCCTTGAACCACCACAGAGTCGCCATAGAGTCGCGTCCGCGACTGCGAGATGAAGAGTTAACAAAAGGTGAGTTTCATCTGTACATTCCGTTGACAGTGTCTTTAACAGTCTGATGTGGCAGGGTGGCATTGAAGATGACTAAAAATATGACTGTAGCACGACTAAGAAATGACTGTAATGTAACTGGTAGATGACTTTGAGACAAATATGTAACTGGCAGACGACTTCTTGGCTTATTGATGGAAGAAGAAAAAGAAAGAGGCTACTACAAAAGACATGATAGAAAAAGATGTTCCGTACAACCTTGATTTTACTGTAGGGCCATTGTAGAATGACTGACTAATCACTGTATTTTGGCGCAAAATAGTTTTAATCTTTATGATGTTTCCATGCAATATAGTGTTAAAGGATGCAACTTTAACAAGATGATGTGTTGTCTACAAACAAATTAATAAATATTAGGCAATTAAAGTGCCTTAGTTCCTAAATACTTTTAGTATGTACTCTTTGTTTATTTTTTTATTTTTTTGTAGGGATCAAATGATTTGAAGTCATTCATCTGAGCTTTAAAATATGATGCATACAAAAAGGCTTCTTTTTTTATTTCTTGTTCATTCTTTTTTTAAAATTTATTTTAGTCTTTTCATCTCTTTTTCTACCTTTTTCTTTTTCATGTATTGTTGATTTTTTTATTTTTCTCTTATTAGTTTCATTTGCTGTTATTTCCTAGATTTTATTTATAAAAACAAACATAATTATTTATTTATTTTGGTAATTTTATTCCTTCATATTGTTTTAGAGTTTTGTAATCCTTGTAATTTATTTTTTGTTACTCAATTTTTTCCTTTTCTATTTTCTTCTTCATTTCTTTAAATCTTTTTTGACTTTTTCTTTTCTTTAGTCTTTATTTATCTTCTTAAATTTATTTCTTCAACCTTCTTTAAAAAGAAAAAATTATTTTTTTCTTCTCTTATAAATTATTCATTCCCGATGGCCTTTTTGTTTTGTTAGGGTCTCATGTTTTCTTTGTCGGGGTTTACTTTGAAATTCATTTATACTCCTACTAGGACAACAACTATAATTTCTCATTTGCATTGGTAACTTTGCAATATTTCCAGACATTTCATATGATTCAAAACAGACATTCTGAAGGTTCCAACGTAAAGGTAGGAAGGTGTTTTCATAGTTGTAGCCGCAATTGTTAAAGCTTATTCCCCTCTTACATGAACAACAATGCTCCTTCTCTGGTGTTGTTGTAGAATGACTTCTTAAGACTGCAAAATGACTTCTTGCGATTGCAGAACGACTTCTTGCAACTGCAAAACAACTTCCTGCAACTGCAAAATGAGTTGAAACATCTTGGATCACTGTAGAGCTATTCAACTAAATATCCTTTCTAATACTTTTCTCAAAATTGTCCATAACTTTTGATTTGAGGCTCAAAATATAAAATGGATTTTTGGAGATGAAAGTGAGGTTGATTTACAACTTTTTTTAGTTCAAAGGTTTTTGAAAAAAATTAATCTACCATGCTTAAATGAGATTTGAAATACTACTTGTAACACAATTCCTGCGTTTTACATATCCCACATGGTTTGTCTTGTCTCCTACCACCCCACTAGTATAAAAGCCTTGTCATTTCATTTCTTCTTACTCACACATTAAGTGGCTTTGAAAGCCAAGTGACACATGTCAATTACAATGTACGGTGTATGGTGTACAATGTATGGTGTATGGTGTATATTATACGGTGTATGGTATATGATGTATGATGTATTGTATGTAGTGTATTGTATATGGTATATTATTGTGAAACTTTGAATGTATTGATATGTGACTACATAATGACTACTCAAATAATGGACCCCACATTCTTTTCTACACACATCATGTTAATTTTAAAATTATTCAAAAATGACTAGAAACGTCAATAATAACATCAACAGCAAAGTCTACAAAATGATTGCAAAATGATTCAAAAACGACTCAAAAATGACTTCCTACGTGGCCATCCACGTCAGATTCATCATGGGTCAGTCATGACTTTAAAACAACTTCAAAATGACTGGCCACGTGGATGTCCATGTCAGATGTTTTAGAAGTCCCACACTCCCACTTTCCACATGGCAGCTCTACAGACATTTCCTTAAGCCCAACTTTCTTTATCACTTCATCCATTTCTACCTTGGATGTAGAAATGGATGGTGATAATAGAAGTCTAGTTGTTTATAAACGACTTGTCCTAAACGACTGCAGGGCCTTGAGTTGTTTTGCAGTCGTTTTGTCCGGAACGACTGCTTTTCAGTCGTTTTGCAGTCGTTTCTTGAAGTTGTTTTTTCATCATTTTTTTGCAGAATAAAGATGGCAACAACAATGACTCAACTGTTCCATAAAGAAGCCCGGGTGTAGGTGGAACATAGACTAGGTTAGAGAAAAATATCCCGTTGTCAAGAAGCTCATTGTGAGACCTCCCATTGCGAGTGGCTTCACCAATCTCGCTGTGCAAAACCAGAATGACTCCAAGTATAGACGCTGGATCCACCCAGTCTTCAAAAAATGACTAGTACAGAACTGTTTCCAACAGACACCGCAACAAAAGAATTAGCAACTAGGAAAAAGATGTAGCTCTATGAACTTCAGAGGAAAGCAAACTTGCATGAAACAAATTGGAACTCATTTAATGTGGAAACAAAGACGCAATCTACTCTCACAATTGCATGGAACCCGATCATGACGGATTTCCGGATCTAGGAGCACTTGATGCCTGTGGTAAGCATGTCGAACCAACACAAACTCCACTTCTGTCTTCTTGGAAACAAGTCTCCGGCCATCAACCTTGAACCTGAAGTCAACAATTTGGGCTTTGTAAGATCCCCGCATGGTGTCACCTCCATGCCGGCGAGCTTCTCGAGCCCAAGTTCCCCTTCTACCAAGATTTAACCTGACCCATGACAACCTCTCGTATCGTGTAGGAATCCACTCTCCCTGATCGTTGTGCGTATTGTGGAGCATCACAGCTGTAACCTCCAAGCGCGGTCTCCGATTCTCCATTCCTCACACACTGTCCAATATGAAAATCTAGCAGCAAGTAGGTACCAACAGCTGCCTCTGATTGCTAGAACGCTTTCCACTGAACAACACTTGAGTTCACTCGACAAGAATGTGTGACACCCTAAATTTGCACTAGCTTCTTTCATTTGGTCAAATTTGGTAGTAGGAGTCCAAATTCGTACCAAGTTTGAAATTCCCCCCCCACTGGATAAAACATCACATCAATGGTTGAAATCTAGGCGGCTCCACTACCGATTTACATTCTCAGGACTAGTCCGGATGCAGTACACCTTTTTGCAAATTCCTTTTTTTAATAACAAATCGCGACACGGGACAAATGGTACACCATTAGAATACAATATCGAACCCTTTGCTGCCATTGGTGGCAACAGACCTTCAATCTGATGTCATCGTCTTACATGCCACGCTGGTAACGTGCAAGGTGGCAATTTCAGGAATTTCCGAGACCAAAATTACAGAAAGGAAGTTGGGCATCTAGAGACCCAAATTTCTCTCTAATGATTTTATATCCTCATGTGTCATATGAAATGACATCAGGATTTAATAACACATTCTTTGAGCTCTAGAACTTGCTGAAATAACTATCATGAAGATTTAATGACATGAGCATATTTTGTATAAACTCTTATCTATGACAAGCCTTTATGCGTTATTAAATCCTCATGTTCTGTGAGTTTGGAAGCCAGTCACGTCTTCCAAAATGGCTAATGCTTCTTTGAAGAATTGCAAAAATATTGAGGTGCAATTTTCAAAATATATGTACTCTATTTTGGGCTTATTCTAGACTTGCGCTTTAAGGCACAACGCGATTTTGGAGGTACCTAGCTTAACCCCTAAAGCACTGAACATGCTTTTTTGAGAACATAGCATTTTTGGGCAACTCACTACAAGCGGAGTTTGTATTTTTTTTTCTTTGAAATTTTCACACAACATTTCCCCGAGGAGTAGCTTTAAGGCCCAATATTTTTCATAACTTCTGACTACATGGTTAAAAAGTTATTGTATGATATGTGATTTTCAATGCTCGGCGGACAGCTAAGAAATTCTTAAAAAATCACTTTTAAAAAAAATAAAAGTTTGAAATTGGTTCTTTAGATTTACATATACATGGAATGCTTTGAATCTTTTCATTTTGATTTGTGAGATGAAAATTATAAGGTGTTCTAGTTTGCGGGCAATTATAGATCATTAGAAGAGATTTGTACCTCCAAGAGCCCACGAGTTATCTTGTGTTCCCGCAGCGTTCCCACGCTGTAGAATGCATGAAAGCTGTTGGGCTGATGCAGTCGAGAGAGTTCCACGTCATTTTTGAAAAAAAAAAAAAAATGGCTTGAAATGATATTTGGGAGAGAATTTTTTTTTTTTCTTAAATTCTGGCAGCCCGTATAGGTTGTTTTCAGATCTGTCCAGATTGGGGAACGGGCCTGAAACAGCCCTCCAATGCCCTCAAATCTCTTTTAATGTTCCCTATTCTAAAATAAACTTTGAAGTCCTTTATTTAACTCAATTTTTAATATTTTTGAAAAAAAATAAATACATTGAATGTAGATAGGTTATTACAACATTATAACCATTGGAATTGGCATTAATCAATTCTATAATAAAATGGTTAACAATTTAGTGTTTTGGATCATTCTCTCTTCTTTCTACTTACTATTTTGTTCCTTTATGTTGTACAATTCCAAATGATCTGAAATTTTTCAAGCATGTAGCCAACTTGACTTCAAAAATAAACCCTAAGAGCAACCACCATTTTGGACATTTTTTCATACAAATGTGACCTTGTGAAGTGCAGCTGCCCGATTTTTTGCAAGGACCAAAAAAGGATTTTTCTCAATTCAAACACTAATATCTTGCAATCTACATGGTGAAAAATTCTGAAATTTTTTCCACATATTCTCAAACCAGTGCACTACAAGATCCTACCGTTACATGTGTCCAAAAATGTTTTTTTTTCTAAAGTTTGGTACTTGTATTAGAATGGCAGTTTTGGAACGTTTTTTGGTGAAAACATAGTCAAAAACCTTTAGGGGTTAACCTATGATTCAATTTTGCCCTTGTTGAAAGCATCTATGCATAAAATGTTGTAAAATCATGGCACTTGGATGCAGATACTGGCTTAGCGCAATAAAATAGTCTGCTCTAAAAGCAAGCAGGCTCTAAAAGTGACCATGATACAGAAGTACATTTTGCTTTCTTCAATGTACATTTCAAGAGGTGGTCAGTTTTAGTGACTAATTCCACAAAGGTCTAAAAAATATGAAATGGCTTGGGTTAAATGCAAATTCCATTTTTCTTCCTACAAAAATTTACTGAATACTGTTTCAAGGTTTAGCTTCCCCTAAAAGGCAAGCAGCTCTTAAATGGTCGGTTTAAGAGCAGACTATCTCAGACTTTGGCACTTGAAGTTAGAATGAAGTCAATGAACTCAAGAGCCAACGATGAACCTTTGTACTATCAACCCACTTTATGACAACATGGCGGCCAGACCTTCCTGTACATTTGTCACACTATCGTTTACTGTACTGTAGTACACTCGTCACAACTTCAAACTCTGACGTAATCAATGAAATTCCGTTTCATCTGTGTCAAAAAAAACAAAAAAACTCTGACGTAATCATCTTTGACTTGTGATACATGTGCTCATTGCTCAAGAAGTATCGCAGCTGAAGCAAAGATATTCAGTAGCCTTCATGCATCACATTCAGCCACTTGTCCACTTAGTTATTGATGAAGTATTGTTGGGTGATATAAAATATTCCACATCATCTACTATAGGTCAAGGTTTGTGTTCCTTGAGTTTGTGTTTCAATTGTTCATCAGTTCCTTTGCCATGGCGACGCATGGAGAGCTAGCCTGCATATTTGTTCTCACCACTTTGTATTGGAACTTGTATCATCTCCGTGCACAATCCCTGGAATCATTTGCTGAGGCAAAGGTACACCACTTCACAAGGTTTGCTTGGATGATGTTTGGTACATACCTTTCTTGCTCTTCAATATCACATTAACAGTTGCTGGAAGTAACCCTGTTGTTTTCCACAGAGGGCATCTTTGTTTTTAAGTGGTGTATTTCCATCAAATTTGTTCATTTGAGAAATTTTGCTCAGTTTTGTTTTGACCTCAAATGTGTTCAAATGGCCAAAAAAATGGAAGACTTCTGAGTGTCATACTGATGCAGTTTTAGTTGTTAACTGAAGCCTCGGATCTAATCCTGGACTAGTTTGTAGAGGTTTTGAAAATCCAAATTTTCAGATCCTTGGGCACTTGAATGATTGTCACATATTTGGCACTCTGAAACATGTGATACTGAACCAGTATGTTCAATTTCCCTCAGTTTTGTAGTATGCACATGACCAAATTTCACAAAACTCTAGTCAAAACCTACCTGTCGTAGTGATTTTAGACCTTGCAATTGCCACAGTTTGAGGAAAAGCATATCACTCAGTATCCTCGTCTGCTTAGGATATCACACAGTGCACTGAAGTGAGAAAATTGACTGCCCCAAGTTGAGTTAGAGAATGCATCATTTGGTCTGCTGCAGTGCACAAACTCAACTGCCAGATTAATATCTTCTGTCTGTCCATTTTGAGTTTTATTGATTCTGGACGTCGAACTCTTGTCATGAATACTAGCCCTCCCTCCCAAAGATTTTTTCATGTCTTATTTGAGAATCTCCGCTTACTGCGGAACACAATTCTTGCACTCTGGACACCCCTAGATTGTTTACTACATTTCAATCTAGCTTGGATCCAGAATAGTTGCATGCCAACTCTAGTCGGAACTATCGATTGAGAGCTGCCGATTTTGATGTAGTCCACAAACTTCAAGTCTTTCGTTTGATGTAGTGTCACGGGGGATTGCAGTGGCCAAACCATGGAGGTGGAATTGAGAACCGCCGAGAGGCCAGGCATGAGCACAAAATCAGCCCTCACACTCTTGCCAAGTTGCAGAAGAAGTGGAGTACCACCACATCTGGGGATGTCACCGCCACGCCTGCAATTGCAAATGGCATGGTCTACTTCCCAACCTGGACGGGTGACGTTTATGCAGTGAAACAAAAAGATGGGAAGCTCGTTTGGCGAAGGAACTTGACGGACTTGGTGGGAAGCAAATCAGCTATTTTGTCAAGGCACACGCCCGTGGTGGAGAACGAGTATTTGCTTGTAGGAACCTATCTTCCAGGCCTTCAACTGGCTCTCAACATCAACACTGGGGACTTAATTTGGTCCAAGCTTTTGGATTCCAACCCATATGCTTGCATCACCATGTCAGGCTCTGTCTACAAGGGGTAAATAACTCTATCTATCTTGCACTTAGTTTCTCCCTGGAACTTCAGAGACATTTCATCAATGATGAAGAGTCAATCCCAATTTACATGAATTTGGACAAGCTTTCACAATCACAACTACTTGTAAAAGCAAAATTGTGTAGCTTGGCCCTAACTTATAGGAATTGATCCACTCCAAAACCACCAATCTTTGATCATTTGAGAAAATTTATGTCTTCTAGGAGATTTGGAGTAGGAACGAAGCTAGGAGTGTAATTTGTTGTGGCCATTATTTCAAATTTCTCTATTACTTCACATGCAGAGAAGTTTCAAAATCATCTTGCCTTCATTGGCTACTGCACTCCAACTCTAAAATCATCTATTAAATTCTGTGAAATAATCAAGAACAAGTTGATTGGTTGCTAATTAAGAAAATATTCTATTAGCACCCATAGAAAATTGTATGTACAAAGAGCTAGTTTGGGTAGCCCCTTCCAGTCATCATAGTATTTTGAAGACAAGATTGAATCATCTATAACCTAATTTCCATTTCATTTGTGGCAGTGAATATTATATAGGGGTATCATCACTAGAGTCAAGTCTTCTAGAAGAACCATGTTGCTCATTTCAAGGGAGTATGCTAAAACTAGAGATCAAAACAGGGGAGATCAAGTGGAAGACAAACATGCTACCTGATAACAATGGAAAACTAGGATTATACTCAGGTGCAGCCATATGGGGAAGTAGTCCATCAATAGATACAAAAAGAAAAGCTGTATACATTGCCACTGGAAACCTCTACTCTTCTCCTCCCGATGTCATTGAATGTGAAGAAAGACAAAACAACAAAACACATCGTGATGTGCCTGATCCATGCATTAGTCTAGATGACCATTCTGAGTCCATTCTTGCTTTGGACCTAGATACAGGAACAATTGTATGGGCTCATCATTGGGAGGCTATGACACTTGGACAGCGGCATGTATTGTAAACGGGCCAACATCACCCAATTGCCCTCCTATAGTAGGACCAGACTATGATTTTGGAGAAGTGCCTATGATGCTCACTGTGAAAAGGCATACAATAGGTGCAGGCACAGAAGATGGTGAATGTATTGATATTGTTGCTGCCGGACAGAGAAGTGGGATTTTTTGGACACTTGACCGTAATGATGGAACACTTGTATGGGATGCAGTAAGTAATCTTTATCCTCTCTTCCGAATATATTAGTGTTTCATTTTTTACCTCTTTAATGACGACTTTGACTGATCAATTATGGTGTAAAAGTATATATATAACAAGATGGGATCCAAATTTATCTTAATAGAATTAGGGAAGAATCTTACTTGTAGTGGTAAAAAATTGGACAAAGATTAGGTCTCCATATGCCCTACTCAAAATTGCTAAAAACAATGAGGTTGAATGTTAACATATTAGTCTATTACAAGTTACAAATCCAAACTCCAATTAAGAATCATGAAGTGTTATTTTATTCAATCAAAGTTTTTAATTTTGCAAGATGAGTTTTAGAGGAGTTATTTGCAATGTCAAGAGGAAGAAGTCATAGATAGCTTCAATAGATCCTGCTCCATGTAGAATGGAGGGACTCCACACGTTATATAGAGCCTAAGTCACCAATCACAAAGAGGGATTTTAGATAAAAAAGGCTTCTTGAAAATATACAGGGAATGCATATTTACTTGAATGGACAAGGATTGAAGTAGTGTTCTACAATTAAACGCTATGGAATTTGAGCATCATCTTTTGAAAACATTGAATTTTCATCTATTTTGTTGTCATTCAACATTTGCATTGTTTTGTACTTGAAGGAAACTGGACCTGGAAGCGCTGCAGGAGGATCAATGTGGGGAGCAGCAACTGATGGTCAACGCTTCTTTACCAATGTGGGTAATTATTACAAGGAAAATTTTACATTGCTCCCATCCAATGAAGTTACTACAAGTGGGGGTTGGGTGTCTATAAATGCATCCTCAGGTCAGATTTTATGGTCTACAGCATCTCCAGATGGATCTATACCCTACGGACCTCTCAGTGTTGTAAATGGTTTGGTACTCACGACCTCTTTGGGATCACCAAATGGAACGGTGTATGCATTGGACACAAAATCAGGCAAGGTTTTATGGCATTACAACGTCATTGCTTCTATGACTGGAGGCGTGTCTATCAGCAATGGATGCATTTATTTTGGTGAAGGCATTGCCCCTACAATAGTTGGCACATTCACAAATTACACATTTGGTCGTGCAATTGATGCCATTTGTGTCACTTAAGCCCTTATACTTGCACAATCAAATTAGGAATTCCAAATGGAAAGGCTCACTCTTCCATTATAACATTAGGCCAAGGTGGCTTGTGACAATAGATGTATCAAGTTGAGAATCAAAAGAGAGGAGTTTTTAAAAATTTGTGGCCATAAATGGCAGAGTTGTGATTTTTGAGAAAAGGATATATTTTGTAAATTGTCCTTGATTTTTGAATGGAAGTTTGCCATGTGGCATGCTTTGTTTTCTTTATAAAGTATTTTTGGGTAGAACTCTTAGTGGTCAAATTCTTTTCAAGTGAAGTCCATATATATGCAATCATATAAAAATTCTCGGAATGCTTAGGTTTCAATAGCTATAGATTGCACTAGAGACAACTTGCAAGTGAAATTAAACCTCCCCAAGTTGTTTGATGCCATACCTGCTATGGACCACCATGCCTTGCATGTATGGGATGCCAAGATGTCTCTATTGCAAAGGTGTGTCAATTGCCCATCACAAAAATTGAATTGGTCTCTCCAAGCAAATAAGCAAAACATGAAGTTGCTCATTCAAAGAAGTGAAAATTGACTTGAGACTTCTAATACCATTAAAATAGGTACTTCCAAAACCACAATTTTTTGCTACTGTGCCTAGTTACTATTATTAGATTGGTCAAGTTTTCATATTTCTTGTTGGCAAGAAAAAGGAGGTTCTAATGCACCAAAGAACATGACATTTGGATACCGTATGCAAAAAGTTATGAATCGTCAAAATTTTTGGTAGTAGAAGGTCTAAAATTGTTTCTTCTAGTACATATTGATTTTGGAGACATACACCTTTGATGATGGCTTAACTGTGTGCAATTATGTGGGGTTTGCTCTTTGGTTTCAAGTTCAGAGAGTACTCTGTTGTTAATCTGGAAAGACCTCGGATTCTCCAAATGTACGTTCAAGATTTTGGAACTGCTGCACGAAGTCACATGCAAAGGATGAACTCTTTGCCGACGCAATTTCGGAGATGTTCGAAGGTCATTTTCGACTCCCTGGCCAGTTTGAAGGCCAATTGACAGCTATGGCATGCATTCAAAATGGACCAACATCACTCAATTGGCTTCCTATAGTAGGACTAGACTATGATTTTGGAGAAACTCCTATGATGCTCATTGTCAAAAGGCATACAATAGGTGCAAGCATGGAAGATGGTGAATGTGTTGACATAGTTGTTGCTAGATAGAAGAGTGGGATTGTTTGGGCACTCGATCATGACAACGAAACAATTGTGTGGGATGCAATAAGCAGTTTTTATCCTCTCTTCTAAATATATTAGTATTTCATGTTTTACCTCTTAATGACTACTTTGACTTATTGACCATGATGTAAAAACTCATGTAAAAATATATAACAAGATAGGATCAAAGTTTATCTTAATAGAATTAGTGGTGAATCTTACTAGTATTAAGGATGACACTACTATGTGAGCGGTGAGCAGAGAGCGGAGAGCAAAGAGTGGCCCAAAAGAAAAAAAATGTTATTTTTTTATTATTTTTAGATTTTATTATTGACAGATTCGAATATTCTAAAGAATATTCAAGGTTTTCCTTGAATTAGTAAAAATTTTATGACCTATTACCGTGGAATTAGAGGGCAAAAAAAATCAATGGGCATCTAAAATTTCTAAATTTCCAAACTTTTGATTTAGTTTAAGGCCCAAAAAACTCAAAATAATTAATTTTTGTGACCTATCACCATGGAATTTGATGGCCTAAAACACAATGAAGGTCTGAATTTGTAAACTTGTGATTTAATTGGAGACTTGGGAAACGCAAAATTGAACTTATGCGGAGGATGAAGTCGAGAAGGAATTAAAGAGATTGGTGTATTTGGAAGGTTTACAGATTAGCATGTAGAGTGAGAAAATGTGAGAAACACATGGCAACAATTATAGTAATCCAATGACTTGCGGTGAATAAAAATCATAAAATACGAAAAAAAATTTCTCAATGGAGTAGATAGCAAAAACCTGTGAGGTCAACAAATGACTACATTCATATGAAGATAAAGTAATCCTAGGCTGGCAATGAGTCTAGATGGTAGAATGTGTCAAGAGGCCCCCTTCAAGAATGAGTTTAACCTCATTGAAGCTAAAGGTTGGGGTATGAATGAACAAGTTCACTTCTGGATCTAAATTAGAGACCTTGACAAACAAAAAGTATAAATGCTTACAATGTAGAAACAAATGTTGTTTGCGGCCAAATTTGGTAATCATGTCTTTGAAGGCCGGGCAAGTGCAATCGGGGAGGGAGCTCACTGTAAGTTGGTAAATTGATTGTGTTGGAGCAGGTTTGGACTGCAAATTGATAACACACCCAAATCCAGGGCGAGGAATCATTGTTACCTTCAAGATGGTTCCTTGCATTGCATGAGCAGATGCGACCATCTGCATCTGCTTTGCTGATGGTACGTGGGTGGAGCGTCGCGTAGACTTAGATTGCCTTGAAATAGGGTAAAAGTCAGGATTCGGTGGAACATCCACACCGGAGAGGTCGAGGGGAGGAGCAGAGTTGTTGAATAGTCGTGTTGGAGTTATGCGCTCTTTCTGTGGCAATTGGAAGCCGGCATTCTCGAGCTTCAAGATCTCCGGGCGAGTGAGGTTAGTGCCAAGCTTCACAGGCCACACGGAAGGAATTGGAGGTCTTTCCTGGTCTGCAGAGAAATTGTCCACCCACTTGCAACGCGAGCCTTTCATACAACGCTCAATGTCGTCTGAGCAGAAGAAGAACTTCTTGGGTCTTGGTCTTGTGAATGAGTAATGGTTCCAAAATCCGGAGTAGGTTGGAGCAGGGGTGCTCTTGCCATTGGAGACGATTTTGGCAGTACATTTCTTCTTAGTGACAGCGTGCATAGTCCAACAAGACTTTCCAGAATTACAAGGAAGGCGAGCAATATGCCACAGCTTCTCGTCAACTTTAGATTCTTGAATGGCTGTGATGCGACGGACATCCAATCCAATAGGTGAAGGAGGCGCCACCTCTTGCACAAACAGGGAGGACTCCTCGACAATTGTAGGTAGAGGTGTAGGATGAGATCTTGTATTTCTCTGACTAACATGCGGGCGAGAGAAATTGACAGTGTCGGGGCGGTGAGAATCTTCATTGGCTCCAATAGGAGTGTCAGGTTTGCGCTTCTGTGATCCGAAGACCTCGCCGCCTTCGAGGTGTGGATTGCGTGTGCAGAATCTGTCACCGCCGGGCATGTCAAGGAGAACCTTTTGCAGCACCATCGGATCGCCAGTTCGCTGAGCCCGACGTTGAGCGCATCTAAGCTTGAGTTCTTCTTTGCTAGGGCCATCTCCGCCAACGCCACCTTTCAGAAATTGATGGTAAGCCACAACTTGGAGGAATGCTCGAACATAATCGTCTACAGTTGCCACATAGAGATCGCCACCCTTGTTGCCAGACGCTTGAAGCCATTTGTTGTGAATGGATTCGGCAAGGTTGCAATTAGGCATCTCTGCAAACTCCTCAGCCATCATGATTTTCTCCTGTACAAAATAAAGGTTGCATAAAAAACTGAGAAGGTTAGGAAAGAAGTAAAGAGTAAAACATCAAGTGATAACTGATAAGTCAACAAACATACCAGTTCCATGAAGCCACCCCATTGTCGATAGCGGAAGTGCCAAAAGGCCAACCAAAGCTGAAGATGCCTTAGTCCATCCTCAGAGGTGCAATTTGATGATGCCCACCATGCTTTGATAGCAAGGTATCTTGTGTTTGCCTCCAACATAGACAAGGCGTCGCGGTATTGGAGGCAAAGACGCTTGTGTTGGTCTTGCAAGTCGTGCTTGATATATAGCTTGGTGTGCTTCTCTAAGGATTGGGTCCAGTGGAAGTAGCACGTCCTCTCGCGCCCTTCGATGGGAACCTTGGGATTTCCGGAGCCGTAGACGATGCGCAAGGCATTCCAATTGGCTTGTGCACTATCCGCCATGAATCCTTTGAAGTATGGCTTTGGGATTCCGTGCCGAGCCATGACATGGTTGAGGTTATGCCAAAAAAGCACTTGAGCATCTTTGTCTTCAGATTGGAAGTCACAACAAGCAATGGTCATGATGCGTTGGTACGTCCCATCGTAGACATGGCAGGCCATGGTGGTCCATTTGGAGACGCGCTTGACATGATCAAACATGATCCACGCATGCTCAAGATCTCCACCTGGTTGCATGCGATGAACCAAATCGACTCCACTACCGGGTCCAACCTCGGACATCTCGAAGACGAAGACTTTATCCGCTTCATCACCTTGGCCTGGAAATTGATTCCGCTGAACGTAGGCCCAAGTGCTAACTCCCCTAAGTTTAGCAATGCCATCCATGACTCCTAATCTACGCATGTACTTGAAGGTCGTAACCTTATTGCGGAGGTGAGGAGAATTCAACTCCTTGCAGCGATCAAAGACGAGCTCTAGTTCTTCTAATGAAAGAAGTTGATGTGCATCATTATCATCGCAAAGGAGGAACTCACCTACAAGTTCTTTGCTGGCCTCAAGGACAATTTTGCTATGCGTGGCTTGAGGCATCCTCTCAACGTGCTCCTCAATAAGTCTATCGATGCGCTTGCGGCTATCTCTGCAATCACCAACCTTGACGGGGTGCCGATGGGTGCCGATATGAATGCAACCTCGCTGAGAAGAGTCTTTACTGTGGACGTAGAAGATCTTAGCATCGTAAAGTTCAAGGCACTTGGGTGGCTCCTTGCAAATCCTGCAGACAAGAGTGGAGTTGGTTGGCGGGGGACCACCAATGGCGAAGAGATCCTTGGTAAAGCCTTGGAAGTCGGTATCGTTCACCGTGGAGGTTCGATGAGTACGTTGAAGGTAGTCGCAGTTTTGATTCTGGCACTGAAGGTGGCCAACGCAAGTTGATGAGCGGAATACAAGACCAAGGTTGTTGCTAATGTTGGTGGTTTGATTCTTGGTCCAGACATGGCCATCATATCGCTTGTCTATGCCCTCCATGGATTTGGCTTTGGTATGAGAAGACGAGGCTCCAACCGGAGGAAGGACAAACATTTGAGTACCATCAAAACGTGGGGGAAGGTAATTGACTTCTTCAATTTTCAATCTATCGTAATCTAACTTCTTGAGGATGTTTTTACTACCGGGCATAGAACCTAGTCTACGTAGACATTGAACAATGCAATTAGAAGATTTGGATGAAGAGGGTACTTGAGGATTTGAAGGTTCAGGGCAAAAGAGAGACGGGGTGACAAATGTGGGAGTCTTGGACAAACAAATAGGATTCACAAGAGGAGTAGGGCGAGTGAGTGCATCTTCATCGGAGGAATCAGATAGATCAATGATTAGCTGCACACCAGGCTCACTCTTAGCTCTCACTAACGGAGGGGTGTTCAACGTGTAAGTAGACGATTGGAATGGAGTAAGGATTTCAGTCGTTACCTCCATTTGAGATTCAGTGAGCCCATAGACCCTGTACTTGCCAGCGCCCAACTCCCAGACCATTGATCCATTTTTGGCAAGCCTAGAATTCTCACGCATGGTTACAGAAAGCAAAGATGTAGCAGGATCAAAAATCTCACGTTCAACCCAAATGGTATTCACCTGAAAAGAGAATCTGATGCTAAGGTGAAGGGCGGAGACTGATGCAAATCCATCTTCACCTATAGGAATGAGAATGGAGACTCCAAGGCCATGCGCACGGAGCTCAGCCATCTCAGCCATTGCAGAAACAGTGGAAGATGAAGCCATTGACAAAGAGAAGGAAAAGCTAAGCGTAGACTACAGAGGGCAATGCCATCAATAATCACAAGAAAGCAAATAGATAGAAGGAGAGTTTGATGACCAACAATGAGAAAGAAATTAAAGGTTTGCAAAGAGAGGCAATACGGAAGAGCAACTCGGAGTTTAAGCATTTTGAATTATCTATGAATAATTGATCATTCACTATTGATAGATCCCATAATAATTATGATTCTGACAAAGAATTAGAAGGAATTAGAAATATTGTAGATGGCGCAGTCATTAATAAAGCCGTTGGCATCATCTAAAGCAGGTAGCTTTAATAGTTAGGTAGAATTGATGAACACCAATTTCTTGAATTAGAGCGGAGGCACCAAATACATCATGAACTTTCTGCAATGACAGACAATCTTGCCCTACAATTGGAATAGTTGCCATATTAATAGTGGAACAGAGTAATCAAGAGCTCGGTCAATCTAGAAGAAAATCTTGCAGATGCCAATTGTTTTTTGGAGGACACCGTTTAATAGCCTAGTTTATAATTGGTTTAATATCTTCTTAATGGTGATGTTATAATGTACAGCTATTAGACACCGGAAAACCCTAAACCGCATGCAGTAGCATTATGTAGACAAAAAAAGTTTAGTGAGGGATCATCTTTTGTGAGAGGCGTTTGATGTCGTGAGAGTGCAGGGGTGGTGTGCGGGCATTGTAGGGTTGGCAAGACGCACACATGAAGGAATCAGGCCACAATATAGTCTCTGCGATTGATCCAACGCGGAAGCGCAAGAAAAGAGGAGGCGGCACGACTTTTACCAACTCGAAGCAGAAGAGGCGAAACGAGTTGAAAAAGAAGGAGCTATTGAGCATAGAGGGACGAGGGTCACCTTCAGACTTACGCAAGCCAGTTCAGGAGGAAGTAGGTGGTGCTTGGAGAGCAAGGTGTATGATTCGGGTTCTTAACCTTGTGCCGATCCAGGAAGAAGTGAAGAGCAGAAGTTCACCCTCACCAGCAATGGCTAAGAGCGAGCAGCGTACCAATTCAAACCAGACTGATTCAAATGAAGAAAGAAGGGAGGACTTTGTCAACATGGTAAGTTGAACTCAATTGTTATATTAGCCAATGGCATTATTGGTTTTTTAAATTTTAGTGAATGCGCGGGTTTCCTTTGTTGCGTACGGGCTTCTATTCCTCATGCGCTTCACGATTGCAATTTGCAACTCCATGGGTGCTATCCGTGGCTTCGCGGTTGTAATGTAAGTCTTTGCACAGCTTTGCACTAGTCACGCATAGAGTTCATTAGGGTTACTAGAGCCGTGGAGGGCAAGGTGAAGAAACCCCGCGGTTCCGCCGGGTTACCTCCACCGGTCCTCCTTCTTCAATTTTATTTATAGAAGTGGAATTCTTATCCCTTTGATCTTATGCATGCATGAGTGGAGGTGAAGGCAGGGTGGTCTATCGTGACATCACGACATGTTGTGTTGTGACGGGCCCCCCGTCACAACACAATAGGATCAATTTCAGGTAAAAATAGGTTGTGATACCTACGGTACATAACTTATTTATCCCTTTGTCACGGTCTCTATCCTAAGTGGCCAAACTTATGACCTGTCAACCCCGTTTTCTTTTAGTTTTGGAAAAATTTTCCCCAACTGTCTCGACGTCTCCCCGGAGGGACTATGGGGCGAAGAAAAATTTACTAAATATAGTAAGTTTTTGGTAAAATTGCTAAAGAAAAATTGCTATTTGGGGCTGTTTTTGTAGACAGAGGATGAAAAGATGGATGAAGTGGACGGACAGGAAGGAGAGGAAGAGAATGAAGACGACGTAGAAGAAGGGAGACGAGTGGCAAAGAAGGGCATTTTTTATCAACGGAGAACAATGGCGAGCGATGGAGAGACGGATGGCGTTGCTGTGGAATCAAGCGGCAATGCTTTGTGCGCGGCTCTAGAGGTTAGTCCGAACTTCTTTGCTTTGAAAATTTGTGCTGTGCAGTTCGGGTTTAGCTTGCATGCGGGTGTTTTTTGAGGCGCCTTCCTTCATGCTGTAATTCTACAGAAGCGCAGTTTTGCAATGACTCACAGTTAGGGTTTTAGGAAAGGTTGCGGCACCACCTAGGGGAACCCCGCGGAACCGCGGGGTTCAACCAATTCAGCCGTGCATACTGTTGGCCGCACAATTTTCAGGCCGCGCGGTGCTTACAAGTGCCACTGTTGGCCGTGCTTACAATCGGCCGAGCAGTATTGGTTGCTAATAAACGCCGCATTACAGCTTTTCAGGGGCTACAGTGCAGAGTTTTTTGAATGCAAGCAATTTTTAAATTCTTTGCAGTTAGGATTTCATGTGTTCAATCATGTTCGTAGTTGGTTGAGGCATTAATTGGAGGAACCTCGCGGATCCGCGGGGTTGTCCAATTTGGCTACGCATAGTGACAACCAAGCTTACTTCCCACATATACCGCAAACAGAATTTAGGATTCCTTGCACTTAGGGTTTCATTTGTATGCACAATGGATTCGGGCACCATTTGGAGGAACACGGCGGAACCGCGGGGTTCCGGCAGGCCATGCCCTTTCTTCATTTGTTTTAATTTCTGAATTCTGATTACTCTTTCAAAAACCCTGCGTTTTCACAAGGTTCCTTTGGGCTGCCCTATCTTGCTTTTTTTTGTTCATTTTCAATAGTTTTGTGCTTATTTGTTCTATTGTAGATCAATTCTAAGTGGACTACAAAGAGTATTAGGAAATTCCAACTTTTTTTTGTAATTTTGCCTTTTTTCAAAGTTGCTGTTGCCATTTCAATGAAAATACTAGTTTTTCAATTCCATTTGAGACACTCTTAATGAACCCCGCGGTTCCGCCGGGTTCTCCACTAGTGTGTATCTTTGTTCTAATTCATGCCTCCTTTTGACAAGAGGCTGGAGTGATGGACCTTTCGCAACCCTTGGAGATTGTTTTGTCTTAAGCTGTCTTAGCTCAGGAGCCACCTATGCCAACATTTGTAGTAGTGACCAATGACATTGCTACTGGGGGACAAGAGGTAATTGGTTTGGAATTATACCCATTTAGTTTCTGCACTTGTATGCTCCTTGATTCAGTGATGGATCTCTATCCATCACATTGTTTACTATTAGTGCTCCTTAATGTACATCCAATTTTGAATAGCATGCTATTCTTTCTATATGCATTTGCATCTAGAATCATTGTACTCAAACTCCATTTATAAACATTGCGTATTTGATTATTTAATTGTTCTGGTATTTGATCTGCTCAATAATAAACCTTGTGTTGGTTTTAGTCTCCAACTCCGCTACTACGTTATGCCGAACCAGAGGAGAACGCTAATCCCGAGATAGAAGAGAATCAACTTCGAGCGCAGCAGAAGGCCGACTCAACTGCAGTTATTAATCGCCTTCGAATTCGGCCCACAAATAAGTCCCGCCTTTGCATTCCCCTTTGCCGAATGCATGCCTTGTCTCTTGTGCGTCCAATTAATGAGGTTGATGTTCAACGATTGGAGAATGAATTTGTCACTGGCTACCGTGATGGTGACCGCGTCCTTTACGTGTCGATATACAACAACAAGGACGAGGTTGTCGACGTCACCGAGGATATCGTCACTAGGTGGAGTCCACTCTGGAAGACTACTAGTGAGCGGTTCGACTCACTCATGGCGCAGGATGATGACCTTGCTCATATGGTTGGCAAGATGCTCTTTGTTTGGGAGGGCAACCATCGTCTCACAGCTTGGTACCGCCATATTAATAAGTTTCATCCTACAGAGGAGTCCTGGCATATTTCTCCGCACTGCATTGCCTTGGATGCGCGAAAGAACAGTGGTGTTCTCATGAACGCCATGAACGATGTTAACTGGTAAGTTCTGCCCCCTTTTTGGTTTCTTCATGATTTTGTCACCTTCAAATTTTGTTTGCTTTACGCGTGCCAATCTTTTGCATAGGTCAACTGAAAACGACCACGTCAAGTCTAGCGTGCCAGCAAAACTCCTTCGCATCCGCACTTTTGGTGTCTTGCCTTTGGAGGCATTTGCGGACTTGATTTCCAAGGACGATTATCAGGCATGTACTACCGCCAAGTCGAAGGTTTCCACATGGTATCCTCTCACGATGGACGTCTTCGTTTCCTTCCTCTACAAGGTAATCCTTCATCTATTTGCTTTTCTTATTGGTTGTCACTCTTGCAATTTGCATGGGCTAACATTTCTACTCACCAGAGGGAAATCTCGGCTGTTGCTGATGTTGCCGCTCTAGCTTACAAGGATGCAACACCAGTGAATCAGAGGACTGCTGTGGGTATTTGGAAGGCCATGACCTCAGCAGAAGAGAAGGCTAGAAAGTCTATTCGTAGAAAGAGCTTTGAGAAGTACGTTGCCGTAGCAAACTCGCATCACGAGCCAGCATTCTTTGACGAGGTTATCCTCTCCCTTTTCTCTTATTCAATTTTGTCGCATTCCACTTCAACATTCCTTTTCATATTTTTAACCATGGATCTTGTCTCTAGATTGATCGGCACTTCTCCACCAACACCGTCCCCGACATGACAATTGAAAAGCTCCATAAGATTGCCATAGCTAACGTCCAACTTCGCTTCAAGACGGCCTGGCTCCGGTGGTGGAATTCCTCCCCTACTGTTCGTGGCGGTAACAAGTTCCCCTCCATAGTGCCTCTTAAGCAGAAGGTTCTTGACATTTGGCTAAACAAAGCGTCTTTTTGGGCTCAGGTCCATTTTCTAACTACTCTCCCCTTCTTCAATTTGTTTTGTACCATTTTGACTTTGGAATTCTTACTTTCTACTTGTGGTAATGCAGCTAGAGCATGCTGTGGTAGAGGAATTTGCTTCCATGGAGTCAAGCTTTACTCGACCCATTCACTGGAATGTCTCCGTGGGTGTATTACGGCCTGCGGAGTTTGTTGACCGCTGGAGGATCTTTCTATTGGACACAGCCTTTGAGCAGTTCTTTGACGATAATGCAGATCCAAGATTCTTCAAAGCCTCTGACCTAAATGAGTTTGATGGTCGCCAGATTGTACAACGTGTGATTTACAGGTTTGCATCCATCTTGCACCTTCTCTTTGCTATTCGTATCCTCTTTCTACTTTTCACTTACTAATCTTTGCCTTATATTTCAGGTACATCTTCCAAGAGCTTGTTCCCAAGCAAGCTGTTTCTACATCGTTTCTACCACCTTACTTGGAAGACTGGGTGAATTTGGAGTCTACCCAATTCATGTATACGGAGACACAGGTTGCCAAGTACCTAGATCCCCACCTCAAGGCTTGTGGTTGGTATATTGATTGTTCTAGGGGTTTTATCCCCCTCTCTGAGGTAGCACTTCACTCTTCATTGATTGCTACAACTCCGGTGCTTGATCATCCTTCTGACTTGGAGCTTCTACCAACGGAGACGACGGAGAAAGGGAAGGAGAAGGCGACTAAGCCAGTAAACGTGTCCAAGGGCAGAAAAGGCAAGTTAGTTGGCACAGCCTCAGGTACCCAGCCTTCTCAACCCCGTAGGTCCCTTCGCTCTGCTTCCAAGGGTTCAGCACCTCCTTCTTCTGCTCCCGACACTACAGTCACTGAAAGTCCCTCCGTTGCTCCCTCCTCTGCTCCATCCTTCACCCCTTCCATTGCTCCTGCCGACCCAGCCCCCGCTCCTTCTCAAAGCGACATCACCATCCCCTCTGAGCCGCGAAAGCGAAAGGCAATTGCACCAGATACTTCAGCCACTTCCTCAGAGAAGCCCTCTACGCTCACCCTGATTGAGAATGTGGACATGGTGGATGTCATTGAACAGCTTATGAACAACGGGGTTCGCCATTCAGCCTACACTCGCATTCAAGAGTTCCTAACTAAGGTTTATATACAATTTCTCTTTCCATTGCATTCATTCTTATTTCTAAGATTTAATTTCTCTTATTTCTTCAAGTTTTCACAACGATTTCTCTGTGTAGGTTGGAGCAGGTCGTATTCGATCCAATGCCAAGGAAAAGGTTCACACGGGCATCGATCTTCTCTTTGCAGATGTGCCCGAGAACTTGCGTGTGCCACGGATCTCTACCTCCTTAGATGATGTTCCAACTTGGAACAGGCGGTCTACTTCATACTTTGAGGTTCTATTTGCCTTTGCAGATGCCAACCTCCATGACAACGGCATTCTTGTCTTCACTCATGCTACTGATCCTGATATATCAAGGGATATCCACAACTGGGCACACACTATGAACTTCTACGTGGCTAAAGATTGGTTTGGCATGAATGACCTGGACCTTCAGTCGCCCATGGTTCCTACCGGAGTAGTAAGTTTTTCTCCCTCTACTCTATCTCAAATTCAATTGAGTTTTGTGGATTTATGGATACTAATACATTTGAGTTCATTTTTTCAAACTCGCAAGTTCTTCATGAAAGTGTTAGTTCGGGTTAATTCTGTTCTTAAGATACGGAACACAGCTTTTGATAAGATGGGTTACAACCTCCAGAGGGATGGTTGGCTCAACAGTTTCACGGATGAGAAGAATCAGGCTATGAGGGAGGATGGCATGCCCTTGAGAGGTGCTCGTGAGAAACGTCACGAGTTTTATTCCATCCTTTTTTCTGCCCTCACCGACAAGGATGACATTGTGATGGATTGGCAATGTGGTCTAGGTTTGTTTTCAACCTCTTTGATTTTCAATCTTCCTCTTCCCACTACTTTATTTTTTTGTATTACAACTTCTCACAATTTGATTCTAAATGATTTAGGTGGTTCCATTATTGCGTGCCGTGCACTTCAGCGCCATATTGTGGCTCTTGAGGCGGATTTGGACATCTTCGACGCCATCCTCCTCTCCATGCGAGACCCTGACCCAGAGACTACTTCTCGTCAGGTTGCCCGACCGCGAGGGTCCGTTTTTGCTCCGCCTCCTCAGAAGATGACAAAGCGCAACTTTGATTTGCTCTGTGCGTAAGTTTGTTTTTTGCATTTTTCTTTGTTTGTTTGCAATTTCGTCTTCTCCGTTCTTTGTTTCTTTTTTCTACTTATTTATTTATTTTTCTTGACTGTTCAGAGTTCCAAGGGAGAGTCCGATTCATGTCCTCACTACGGACATGTTTGCAAGTCCTCCTAAGGCATTTGAGCTCCCTTCATATGCTAGTGGGATTGCGCATCAATTTGCGGAGGCACTATCACCACCCCCTCCTCGTGCACGCAGTTTTAATAAGCGTGTCTTGGATTACATAGATCTAGAGGCGAAGCAAGGCGAGGATAGTGGTAGTTCTAGCCGTTGATGGAGCTTTTTGGATTTCGTGACCTAAATTCCTATGCTTTATATTCATTTGGATTTTATATGAGTTGGGTTTTGGTTATATTTACATGTATCCTTGCAAGTCTCCTTGGATTTTTTCTTGGATTTTTGTTTGATTGTAAGCCTCTTTTGATGACGTCAGCCCTAATTGCATATTTACACTACCTAAAACCAATTTTACAAAGTCTTTCATTAGAAATTCAGTGTACCACGCCTTTAAGGTTTTATTTTCTACTAGATTTAATTAGATGTAAGAATTCCACAAAATTGGGGTGCATTTCCTAAAATCTTGAGAAATATTTTTCGAAGATCCACGGTATTGGGATATCTTTTAAAAAATATCGTGAAATGTTTTTTGAAATTCCACAAAATTGGGGTACCCTTTTAACAAATTTGGCTTAAAATAATTCTAGATTCCACGGTAATAGGCACTCTTTTTGTCAAAATTGATTACAAAAATTTGATTCTCTGCTTTCCAAACTCTGCTCTCTGCTCTCCGCTCTCCGCTCTCCGCTCACACTACTAAGTTTCCCCTAGTATTAAAAAATTGGACAAAGACTAGGTCTCCATATACCCTACTCAAAATTGCTAAAAACAACGCAGTTGAATTATAGCATCTTAGTCTATTAAGAGTTAAGAATCAAAACTTCAATTAAAAATCATTGAATGTTCTTTTATTCAATAATAGTGTATAATTTTAGAAGATTTATTTGCAATTTCAAGAGGAAAAAGTCATAGACCACTTCAACAGATCCTCCTCCATATAGAATGTAGGGACTCAATGCAAGTTATATAGAGACTAAGTCACCAATCACCAAGAGGGATTTTGAATAAAAAATACTTTTTGAAATATACAATGAATTCAAAGTAGACTTGCCTAAATGGACAAGGCATTAGATGAAATTTGAGGGCATGAAAGGGCCGTTTTAGGCCCGTTTCCAAATTTGGCCAGATCTTATAATCAATTGGTACAGGCTGTTAAAAAAAAAAAAAAAATTTAAATTAAAAAAAAAATTTACCCCATATATCATTTTAGGCAATTTTTTTTTTTTTTTTCCAAAAATGACGTGGCACCATTTCGACCACATCAGCCAGCTGCTTTCTTGCGTTCCTGCAATATGAAAACGCAGGATAACTCACGGGCTCTTGGAGGCCTCAAATCTCTTCTAATGATTGAACTAATATCCTCTATAAAATGCTATGGAACTTAAGCATCATATTTTGAAAACATTGAATTTTCACCTATTTTGTTGTCATTCAACCTTTGTATTGTTTTGTATATTAAAAAAATAGACCTGGAAGCCCTGCAAGAGGATCAATGTGGGGAGCAACAACTATAGTCAACTCATCTTCACCGACATGGATAATTATTTTAAGGAAAATTTCACATTGCTTCCATCCAATGAAGTCACTAGAAGTGGGGCTTAGGTGTCTGTGAATGCGTCTTCAAGTCAGATTTTATAGTCCACAACATTTCTAGATGGATCTATACTTGTTGGACCTCTCAATATTGCAAATGGTTTGGTACTCACGACCTCTCTGGAATCACCAAATGGAACAATGTATGCACTAGAGTCAAAATCAAATAAGATTTTATGGTATTATGATGTCATTGCTTCCATGACTAGAGGCGTGTCTACCAACAATGGGTGCAAGCCATCTATTTTGGTGAAGGCTTTAGACCTACACCAGTTGGCATACTCACAAATAACACACTTGGTCATGCTATTGATGCCTTATGTATCACTTCAACTCTAGTACTTGCACAATAATATTTAAATTTGTAGATGTCAAAGTCCACTCTTTCATTCTAACATTATGCCAAGGTAGCTTGTGACAATAGATGTATCAAGTTGAAAATCAAAGGAGAAGAACTTTTAAAATTTGTGGCTATAAATAGTAAAGTTGCAATTTGCAATTTGGAAGTTGCAATTTGGAAGTTGCAATTTGGAAAAGAGGTGTAAAACCTTCTTGATTTTTGAATGGAATTTTGCCATGTAGCATGCTTTGTTTGTTTTCTTTATGAAGTATTTTTGGGTAGAGCTCTTAGTGGTTAAAATCTTTTCAAATGAAGTTCATAAACTTGCGATAACATGAAGATTCTCGGAATGTCTCGGTTTCAATAGTTGTAGACCAAATAACCAACATCACACAACTTGCAGGGAAAATGAGAAAACCATATTTGTTTGATGCCATACCTAGTGTACATGAGACGTAAAGATGTCTCAATTGCCCATCACAAGAATTGAATGGGTCTTCCCAAGCAAATAAGCAAGGACATGAAGATGCTCATTTGGAGAAGTAAAAATTGGCTGAAGACTTCTAATACCATTGAAGTAGGTCCTCCAAAATTGCTACATTTTGCAACTGTGCCTAGTTATTGTTATTAGAATGGTCAAATCTTGATATTTCTTGTTGGCAAGCAAAAGGTGATTCCAATGCACCAAACAACAAGACATTTGGATACCGTATGCACAAAAGGTCAAAAAAAATTTGGTGGAGGTTCTAAAATTGTTTCCTCAACAGAAATACATATTGATTTTGGAGATGTAAAGATGGTGGTCTTAGAGAGGGTCCCATTTTGGGTGTATCCACCTTATACCAATGGTGAATAAGGGCATGGGAAACCCTCACTAAATTAGGCACATGGCACAAGAGGGCCCATGCACATCCCACAAGAGGGCCCATGCACATTACACGGTGAACCCTTATTGTTCACTCATGCATTAGGAAAAAAATGAACCCTGGAAGGGGCTACTTCGTAGTGTAAGCTTCCCCTCCAGGGAACTCAAGGGAACTCAATAGTGATTTACAATTAAAAAAAAATTTAAAAAAAATTTAAAAATAAAAAAATTTAAAATATTAATAAAATATTAATAAAAAATAAAAAATAATAATAAAAAATAATAAAAATAATAAAATAATAGAAATTGTAATGATTGCAATCTGACATGGCATGTGTAGTGCCATGTCAGATCTGAAAATTTTGTAATTTTGAATTTATTTTAATAAAAAAAAATATTTATGTTTTTTTAAGCAGTTCAGCTGCACTGTTCCCTGCTGTTCCGCGCTGTTCTGCGCTTGCAGTTCGCTGTCGCAAAAAAAAATTATTATTTATTTATTTATTTATTTATTTTTTTTCGGCTTGCGTTCCCTGCGTTCTCAGGTCTCACGGCCTCTTCCAGGGTTCAACTTTTTCCTAATGACTTTCAAGCTTCCAGGCCCTTCTCCAGAACCTACTGACCGCCGGATGAAAGACATTAACCAGAAGGTCCGCGACACGGACCGAAGGTCGGCGAAGGTTCTAGAGCCATCGTCTCCCTTCTTCTCTCTTCTAGAAACCATGGACATGGTGTCATATAAAGAACTCCATGGCCTCCAGTCTCCCCGAATTGCAACCAATACTTCAGATCTCAGCTGTGAAAGCTTTCCCACCTGCTGTCTTTCAAAACTCTTTGCTACAAAATTCTTGCTATAGATCGCTCAGTCTTGCGTAGTATTAATTCAGCATTGTCAGCTCGGTTGTCTGGTGGAGACTTAGAGCTTGCTCTGTTCCTTGGTGTGCATTCAATCAGCTCTCGTCGTTGAGAATGGCACTCACACCGTTCTTCGGGCGCCGCAACAACGTCTGGGACGCCCCTGACCCGTTCGATATGGTGGTGTCCGTGTTCGACAACACCCCGGCCAGCTCGTTCTCTCGCGATGCGCGCGCGGTGGCGAGCACCAACGTGGATTGGAAGGAGACCCCCACGGAGCACGTGTTCAAGGCCGATCTGCCAGGACTGAGGAAAGAGGAAGTGCAAGTGCAGGTGGAGGACGACAGGACGTTGAGCATCAGTGGGCAGCGCAAGAAGGAGGAGGTGCAGAAGACGGATACCTGGCACCGCGTGGAACGGAGCGGCGGGCAATTCATGCGCAAGTTCAGGCTCCCGGAGAACGCGAAGCTGGATCACATCACGGCGAAGGTGGAGAACGGAGTCCTCACGGTGGTGGTTCCGAAAGAGGAGAAGAAGAAACCGAAGACTCGCAGTATTGAGGTCGGAGGCCATGACAGCCATTCAGCTGCCCAGCAGGTGGCCGTGGAGGACAAGCCCGCGGAGAAAACTGCAGCATAATCGTCGTGCGCAGTTGAATTGTAGAGTTATGGAGCCAGGCCTGTTGTACGGATTAGAGTGCTTTTCGAGCTTGTAGTTGGTAACCTGAGCTGAAGTTTCTGGCTCGATGGAAACTCATGGCGTAGCAAATTTGGATCAAGATTCTCCAGAAGGCACTATACGTTACGAGCACCAGTTATAGCACCCGTGTGTAGAGAATAGTGATCGAACAGGAGTTCGTTTTGCGTGTACATATCAGTATTTTGAGTACCTGAATAAAAAACAGCAGATTCTCTAACTGTGTGCAATTGCGTGAGGTTTCAGTTTGCTGCTTGGTTTCAAGTTCAGAGAGTACTCTGCCGTTAATCTGGAAAGACTCGGATTCTCCAAATGTACGTCCAGGATTTCGGAACTGCTGCACTAAGTGACATGCAAAGGATGGACCCTTTGCCGACGTAATTTAGAAGGGTGATCGGAGGACATTTTCGACTCCCTGGTCAGTTCGAAGCCCAATTGGCAGCTGTGGATTGGTCATCAAGATTTTTCAATATATCGCAGGATTCGACAATCCAAGATATCAAGCCAATGTCATTATCTCCGGTTGTTGTGAAACGGCTGCAAAAGCCGTTACAAAACCAACCACATTGACAGATGAACACATATGGTAAGTTACCAACCGATTTTGTCACTTGCCTTCAATTGATCTCCATGAATTCAATGATATCGCTAGCGACTGATCCGCAACAATCGTCGCCGTGATGAAAGCCGTAGTTTAGAGCCAGTTTAGCAGTAGTCTGTCAATTCCAACGGTCAATCATGGGCTTCCGAATAGGGTTATTCATCTCTCCAAAGAGTCGCAACGAACAATCCTGCCTTTGAAGAAATCTCTGACGAGGTTCTAAAATTGATGGAAAAATGAAGGGGACGACATTGACCTTCATTTGGTTCCTTGCAATCCAGATCGTAGGAATTGACGGGGATGCCAATCAGGGTCCATTCTGCGCAAAGGCGATCGCAAATTACAACACCAGCGGTACATGTCCCGAGGTTTCCACTTTCGACATCATCGACACAGCAGCGTACGCGGGCGTGTGGTACGAGCTCGGAAGCACCGCCCAGTTCAAGCTCTTGTCGGAGGCCGGATTAGACTGCCTGAAAGCCAATTACACACTACAAGTTTCCAACGCCACGACCTCGCTCGCCGTCGTGAACAGCGGGAGACGCTCCCTCGGATCCGTGGCCACATTGGGCGTCACCAGCATCAGCACGGGTGCCAAGGATGTGTGCATGAGCGCTCGCGAAGTGTGCGCGTACCTCGGGCCTCCGAGTGGAATGATGCAGTCCGTCAGCGAGCTTCGGAGAATCGCCTCCATTGTGCGCAAGGAGCTTCCCGATCAGGCGGCGATTCTCGACGACGTTGCGCAAAAGATTGAGGGCTATGGAAGCAGCATCTCCAAGGAGTTCACTATGGTGGCTGAGCATGTCCAGACCATTCAGAAACTGGATGGATACCTCAGCGCAGGGAACAACAGCACGACGGTCAACGTTGAGCAGATCAAACTGGAAATCATTGAAATCTGCAAGCATGCTGACACGCTTGCGATGTTCGTCGATGAGATGGCCACTGCGAGGATTCTTCTTGGTCAAGTGCGTGACACACGCATCTCTCGTCTCCTCTCCTGTCTCCTCTCTCGTCTCAAATCGTAAATGCTGATGAATTTCTAACTTGCCTTACCTCTGTTTGACATGTTTGAGAAACCCTACTGTGTAGGTCTCATATAATCATTCTTCAGAAGATTGGGTTTTCAAGTATCAAGTTGAAGAAACATAATTAATGTCCGTGAGTCTCACATTACACTGTAACAGCATCTGGTATCGCCAAATTGTAATAGACATGTTTTAGGGGTGAATGGACAAAAAGGGGATCTAAAGCACCGTTCAGACTGAAAATGCTGATGTTCACGAATGAGAATATATAGCTGGTGCAGTGATGGTGGTATTACATGAATTGTTATGTTGACTTTTAGGTGTTCTCTACGTTTTGTGACGACTTTGGTCATGCAATTGACATTCAAAATCAGATCCAGAGTGATTTTGAAGTATGTCTTTCACTTAATGAACTGCTTTGCTCAAATGGCTGTCTTTTTCAGTTTCGTTTGCTAAATCACAGTGAAGCTAGGTTGTCAAAATCGATGTCTATAGCCTACAAAATTTGACTATGAATGATCACGCAATTTGCATCGAAATTAGCCGAATTCAATTCCCAACACCCTCTCTTCAATTTGACCTCTGATCTGCCTAGATTGTCGCATTTAGGTGAGGTTTCCTAAATTAGGGTTCTTGTTCTGAAGCTCCTGGTGATATTGCAATTTGAGCAGGCGGTGGTGAAGCTCCTCATAGCCGGGGAATTCGTTAGTACAGTGGACGTAACGGAAGCATCAGCCCTAATCGGAGCCGCAGAACAAAACATACTGGTGCGAGCAGATCGAATAAAAGCGAGTCTCCGGGCCATGAGCACTGCTGCACAGGTTTTGGTCGCTGATACAAGCGTGCCGTACCGGAACATTTCGTGGAGTGTGCCTGGAGTGGCCACTCAGAACGTCACCAACAAAGGGAGATTAGAGGTTGGCTAGATTTTCACCCCAAAAATCTGGAAAATTGATCATGACAATTTTTTTTTTCGTTGGGCGTGCAATCATTCCACTTTTCACCGTAGCTACACTATTGACAATTAGTTCACGAATAATCTGAGAATCAGTATTATCAACAGTCATGTAGTGCCGAGACTCTGCGACGTCAGAAATGAACAAATGCAGAATCAAGTCGCATGTGTTCTAAGACTCCAACAATTGCGAACTAGTGTGCTCTAAATTGTATTTGTATTCGTGAAGTACAGAGTAAATGAGAGTGTGCGATGGCCAAATTTGATTTTATGGCCACATTTGGACACTCTCATTTACTTTGTACCTAACGAATGCACCGGAGCATGCTAGTTCGCAATTGTTGAGCTCTCTTTTCTTCATTAAGTGCCTATATTAGATTGAGTAATCCATGTGGTGTGCTATGATTTGTGGTCGGCTTATGTCGCAACTTATCTTGTCACTCCATGACTTGATTTGACATGGACCCACTGCAAACAATACTCAATCTAAATCTAGATGGACAAGAAGTAAGACAATTTTTTCAAGTCACTTCTAATGCACAGATCCTAGTAAGCCAAACCTTCAAATCGAATTATAGTTATATTTCATGAGCTAGGAAATTTGCCTTTCAAATTTGAACTCAACATCTCAACAGAATTGCACCAAAGAAAGCAAATTTGAGAGGATCACTGAGCTTTAGATATCCTTGGTACTCTCATTCTTCAAGAAATTGCGGATGATCCCTGGGCATGAGGAGCTGATGTCGAGAGTTTAGGGTTCATGACATGGTCTGATTGCTATTTTTTGTGTCTGTGACGATGTGCAGTTCTCCATCTTGGGAGTGACGGCGCCATATAACATCATAGCTGTGGAAGGGTTACCGAGCAAAGGCTACGAAGCAGCGCTCGTGTACTCGTGCACAGAGAATCATGTGCTGGAAACCATCCAGCAAGCGTTCTTCGTGTTGTCACGGCGACCTACTCTTTTGCCCGCCACACTGGACCGCTTCTTGGACGTGGCAGCATCCTTGGGGACAGACCTTGACTGTGAGAATCCCTTTCTTACATCCGGTTGCAATTGTGCACCCTTTGTTGAGTCTTGTTCTCATTGGATGCCATAGCCACTAGTAGAGGACAACAACCGTTTGAATGTATCGGTATTCGTTTTATCTCCCGGGCAAGGTGTTTGCAATTTGCCATCTTCCGTATCACTATAGTCTTGCTGAAGGAGAGGAAGCTTTGCATTGACAGAAGCTACCCTGAGGAAGTTGTGGTGCAGATGCTTGTAGACTACTGATAACAACCTGGTTTGCAAGTTTGCGGATGCTCTAAGAGAGTTGTCAAAAATAGGAACAAAAGAGTGTTGCACGGGCATGTAATGTTTGGCATATTTGTACGGAAATGGTCTTAACCCCTAACTGCCAAGGCCTTTCTTGAGCTTCTTGAATTTTGCTCTAGAATTGAACCATTTGAAAGCCAACATTTTGGTGATTTTTTGAATTTTTTTGAATTGTAACCATACAAATTCAAACCAGACATGAGTTAGAGATTACATGGGAAAAGAAAACACAACAACATCACTTATGGATTGAAAGATTACAATGTTTGATGATAAGGGTGTTAATATATGAGTGATTTGAAGTCTTTCAATCTTCTTCACATGTCAAAGCTAAAATTGATGTCACCAAAAAATGTAAGGTTAAAAGACATAATATGCATAACCTGAATCAATTAATGACTTCTCAAAAACTACTCTAAAATTTTTTTACATGAATTTCTAATGTGATTTTTTCTCCAAGATCTAATATATATTATCATTTCCAAAAGCATTCAATACTAAAAATCAAGATTTGAAATTGATACCCTTGTACAAAATCTTGAATAGAAAAATCAAAATCATCAGCATTTTCAAAATTAGATTTTTGATGCTAAACTAGACTTGAAAAATAATTGTCTAAAAAAAATAACTTGGTAAGGTATTATTCAACTTCGAAATTTTGTTAACACCATAATTTGACCCCTCCTGCATTTAGGGTTTAACTTCTAAATATGAGAATATTAATATTTTACATGTTTGATGTATCATGTAAAAGATGATTATACAACAATGGAGGTTCAATGTATATACACTAAGTTAAGCTAATAGAGATCTACCTAACCAATAGAATGTACAGTCAAGGATAACAATTCAAGATGGATGAAGGGATGGATAATATTTCATCCTAGATTTTAATATGTGTATACCAATATTAAATGCTCTAAACTCTATTAGGATGATGAATGTTTAGAAAAATGACACTTTAATCAATTAATATTCATTGAAGAAGTTTCAAAGAAGATGACGTAAATTATCACTCAATGGAAAGACATGAGAATGCTCTACATGAATCAATTGATGATATAGATATTTTGAAGGAGTTACTATTGTAATGATGATTTGTCAATTTATTTGACTACTTTTAATTCAAATACTGGAAATGAAATTTTTTGTTAGAAATGAAATGTGAAGAATTATATTACTTGATAATATTTTCAAAGTCTTCTTTCAAGTGTATATGTATATCTTTGATGTTCATTGATGTTCATTGATGTTGTGAAAGTATGCGTATTTTAGTTTTAGATTTTAGATACTTCTCACTTATAAGGCATGTTCCAAAATACAATTACGTGTACTAAAACATGATCAAACCTAAGACAACCATACAAATGAACATGAATAATGTCAATTTCATTTTAAAAATAGTTTTGGTAGTGCTTGCTTCTCTTGGTCCATATTGCCTGTATTGTCTAACACTTGAAGTTTTCCTTCACCACCAATCACGCTTGTATCAAGCAATTACTTTCTTTGTACATGTCTTGGAACAAACCACTTTATATCTCTTTCATGGCATTTTTTCAAGTTAAAAGTATACATGCTTTAGACATAGACTACCAGTTTTTGGTAACTACAGAGATAAAGACATTGATTATAAGGCTTTAATTTGTCTTTGGCATGACATTCTCAAGTTAACCGTTCAGTATTATGTTTTTTGAAAATATATTGAAAAGATAGTCTTAGGTTTTGGTTGTGAGATTAGATTAACTAACATTTCAAAAATTTGCATAACCAACATAAGAGAAACTAATAACTTGAGGAATTGATTGCTACAAAAGCTAATTCAATTACTATGCTTCGTACTAATAGCAGTGACTTGCACAAATTTAGGAAATATGAAAAGTAGTGAGGTGCATTAATATGTTTTTTTTAGTATTTAGATAAAATTCAATACATTATGGTTCATGCTATTTTCAAGCTAATTCAACTATTGTTATTTTCATCCAACTTACATCCACCTTTCATCCATTTAATTACTTTTCATTCTTTTCATCTCCTTTCATTCAAAGGTTAACACTAATTAGATGACATTAATCAAAAATTATCAAATAAGTGCTATGCAGTTTTGCACTACTCCTATTCATACTCTAATTGGTTTAACTTGTATGATTCAAAGAACTCAAATTAAACTTTGTGAGGGGCAATCTAATTTTGAAGTTGACGGCTAATTTACACCAAGGCTAATCTAAGACACAAACTTTGAAGCTGATAGCTAATTTATACCAAGGCTAGACAAAATATTACAAAGCTGAAGGCTATAATTAGTAAAAGGAATCCCACTCTTTAGATGTGACCATGGAAAGTGGGATCGTGGGAGCCTAAGGAAAAAAATAATAAAGACACTTTGCATGGTCTTGGTGTAATACAAAAGAGACTATAGCCAGTGTATATCTATTTATTGCTAGATTTGACACTATGAACTGCAAGACCAATTAAATAAACAAAATCTATGGTTGTGAGATTTTAGCCCATCATAGTCTTCTAAAAATCCATTAGGCTTACTGCAAAGAAGGTAGTAGGTAAGAAAAAAAACTCCTTGAAACCGGCATAACATTATCTACACAAATAGTGAAAATAATTAGGTTGCCTTACTTCAAGAAATTCACTTGAACAAGCCATCAAAGTCAACAAATATTTCTACAAATATTTATGTTTGTGTACATGAAGGTTCATGAGTCACAACAATACTTAATTCTAAAGTAGTGCATTCTTGTAGGAAACAGTAGATATTTATATAATGTAGAATGTGGAGAAATTAATGAGGGGCAACCTGATTCCATGTAGTATTCCAAGTGGATTTTCTCATTCATGAGGAATGGCATGGGACCTTGACCAAGTGTAAATCCAACTTAAACCACTACACTAATGATGGTATTTAGTGTTACCCACGCTACTTGCTTTCAAAATGCCATAAATTATTACTCTTGATGAGTATTTTTACCAACAACATTCATTGAGAACCGCAACTTTGGAACATATCAATACCTATTCTTTTGGTAAAAATATTCTTGAAGAATTATAACTTATAACATCATTTTAAAAACAATTAGTATAGGTAACACTATTTACCATCATTAATGTACCTACTTCTTGATCAATCACTACGAACTAGATAACCTTCAAGCTGCCGGGAGGCGGCGAGGGTTACAGGACGTAACCAACTATGTCCCCAGATGAAAACTCATGTAACTATTGCCTTCGTGGATGAATATCGTGTGATTATGAACAAACTATCCTGCTCGTGGATGAGACTCGGTCAAGCAGAGAGATGCACACAATCAGAGATGGTTACGATGAGGATCCAAGAGGTCCCTTGGTCCGACCCTGGTGTAAAATGGCTTTAAGTTTGTTCCATCTAAACTTTTCCCCACTTAACCGAAATCAGGTCTGCCAGTCGATGATGTCCCACTTCTATGGCCCTGCTCTCCATTTGCAAATGTTGCATAGCTTCTTCGAAATTCAGCCACTGCTCGCTACACAATTCAGGTCATTGCCAGGAAGAATTGAGATCTCACATGCTTTCGGTAATGCGGGTCTGGATGGACTTCTGGTGGTGGTTTGAAATTGGAAATCTTCTTTCCATTTTCCTCAAAAAAAATTTAAAAAAACTGCGGGATGAATTTGCCTCACTCCATCCGTCGTTGGAGCATTTTGGGGGGATGGCCCACTTTAGATATTGCCAGCGATTGGATTTGAATGCTGTAAAATTTGTTCCAATGTGTGTGTTTCCAGGTGGGTTTCCAGGTGGATCAATTCATCATTTCACCCCTGCCAACGCCTTCGTAGAATTTGAACCATGCTGGTATACTGTAGCTTTGTCAGCATTTCCTGGAAAGCGACGACAACAAGTGTTGCGTGCCGGTAACATTCCGATCTAACACGATTGCACGCATTCCCTTGTAAATCAAGCTTTTTTCAAATCCACCTCCACGAACTTCAGTTATTAGATCCGTTAGGGAGTGCACTCCCGTGCGTGTGAATGCTCAGAATCTGTGTCTGTTCCATCCGCTGCTAGTACGTCGAGCTGAGATTCGTCGAAGCCAGTGCAAATTTCGGTGGTAGCGCGCTCGTTGTACAGTACAGTACGTGTTGAGCTTGCCGGGGGCTCTCCCGACGTCGCAATTGAATCCCAATGCTTCCCTTCTTCATTCTGTCGCTTCTTCTGTTCCTGCTCTTGACGGTGGTGGTCATCCCCGCCCTGACGCAGCAGAGGCAGGTGGTGGTGGAGGAGGTGGTGCGCGCGCGACAGGCGGCGTCGGGGGGGGCGTCTCTCTGGGCTGCGCTGGTGGCCCTGCTGCTGCTGCTCGCCTGCTTCCCGGGAGGTCCGTTGGCGCCCGTCATGAACACGGCCCGCTGATCTCTGAAGCTTGTGTTTCCGGTACTAAGTCCAACTCCCCTGGAACTTCACAAATTCAAGTGTTCGTAGGCTGGCTGAAAGCCCATTTGTAGCCCATTTGAATGAGATGGATCCTGACGAAGCCTTCAATGGGATCTCCTCGTCTAGCTCATGTTCGTAGGGGTCTTTCGTATGGAGGAGTTTCATTGAGATTTTTAGTCTCTGGTTCCCGGATTGCGATTCTTGGTTTACAGAGAAAATTTGTGCTACTGGTGTTCTTTGTTTGCCTCTTTTTCCTGATTCTAGTGGATATTGTCTGGGAAACTTCTGATATTTTCGTAAGGGAAAGAAGGATAATCTTCCTGTAGACATGAGGTGTGTTTGATCGGGAACCAGTTGTCCCGACGGAAGTTTTTTTTATCTCGTGAATCAGTGTTTTAAATCCTTCGGCAAGTGTTCATTTCAGTTTATTAGTTTGTTTGCGTGTCTGCAGATTGATAGCAGGAAGGTCCATTCAGTTTTGGCGAAATTCTGGCCTCGCTACTTCTCTCTCTTCACCATGACCTCTTTAACCCCTTATTAGCCTTCTTATTGATCATCAAGATGCCTCTTGGTATAATCTTCTATGCCTAAGCAAGAATTCTTGGTTTTGACAATGGCTTATTTGATTGTGAAAATTGTAATTCAATTGGGGCCAAATTTTATATCCCAAGAATCGGTGGAGAAGATTGCAAGTACGGGTCGAAAATAAACCGAATTGGACAAACGAAAGTCTCTTTATGACCTACTCAATACTGATAAAATTCAGGGGGTGCTTTTCGGGGTTTCATGTTACTGCTTTTCAGGGGTTCTTGATACTGCTTGGGGTCTCAAATCAGTGACCAACATTGTTTGAATGTGTGATAAGTGTGCTAAGTCACGATAGTCTGACAAGTATGCAGGTTTAGGGTCGTATACATTATGGTCATTTTAGAGAAGGTCAAATTAAAGAGGTCTGAGTGTGTTTTGCAAATTATGCATTTCTTTTGGTCAACTGTTCCATGAAGATTTGCTCTGCAAGTTCCTCGAAGATGGTTAGGGAGGAGAAAACATGCTGCCTTGTTAGCCATAGAAGACCCGGCAAAGGTTGACTCCAAGTCTTTGTTGTGAGGAGCGCTAGAACCGTGTAGATAAAGTACTTAGCACATTTAATCGCTTATAGAAATGTCGTGAGTCTTGTAAACGACAACAGTTTCTTGGTTGTTTCCTGATTATATTGCTGAAAAATCTCCGTAATTTGAATACGTTTATGGGCTTGGCAGGTTGTTATGAGAATACCCGTTGGAGGTTGAGGAGGATTTTTGACCATGAGTTCACGTGAAAGAAGCAAGAGTGTTTCAACGGCGAATTGGAGAGAAAAAATTGAATTATGCAGACTGAATACCAATTCCAAGGTTACAGTACATCCTCTAAGCAGCTAAGGTAGTTATACAACCCTTGAAAATCTGAATTTCTTGTCTTATCATGACACATAAATAGTACCAATCCCAAGTTTGGGGGAAACTGTGTCACTTTCTCATTAGTTGTTCAGAAGAAGGATATATACTCATAACCTTGTAAGCAAAGTGAGTCCTTTGATCAACCAAAAAGTTTTTAAAAAGTTCAAATTTGAACGTCCAAGATTCAAGGAAACCACTTGGCATAATGTCTGACAACCTTGTTGAGCCTCCCGACTCTCATACTCTAGACCACAATAATGGAGAAACCGTCAATACTCCTATTTCCTACATGAAGTTTCACCACTGATTTCAAAGCAGGCATGTTGCTGAGTCTACCTGAATAAATGTAAGAGATTGTACCCACTTCTGTCATCTGCTACATCCAACCTTCTCAAATTTCACTCCCTTGAGCGGACAAATGAGCTTCAAAAGCATGCGAGATTCTCAAGATATAGTTGGAGTATGAAGTAATTACAGAGTGTGCAATTAATGAGTGCACACCTGATACTTACAAGTGGAAAATGGCCCTTTGTTTGTTTTGAACAGGACCAGCCAAATACGCACCAAGAATTCTTCTCTTACTGCCTAGCTTCAATCAGCCAGTGCCCAGGCTGAAGAGAGATAAACATGACGTTTGAGAATCCAGTGTGACCCAAAAGAGACGTCCACTGCTCCTCCGTCCGATCAACCCCTCCGGCGTGAACCAGGAGCGCTAAATCCATCAACGGTGGCACTCCTGTGTATGGACTCTCACCTTCGAACTCAGATGGCACAACAGGATCGTAGATCAACAGCTTCCCTTCAGATGGAAGCGATTTCTTGCAATTTTGTAAAACTTTGATCGCGACTTCATCGTTGAAGAGGTGCATCACATTCTGCACACACCAGGTCCAATCAGGCTGAGTGCCTGTTCTATTAGAGCACCACACTATGTACGTGGAATTTCATAAGACATTTCAAAATTCTCAGGACGAGGATTGTGTAAACAAAATTGTTAGCCGATGTAGGTGGGTGTCTTTGGTGAACAATGAAACTTCCAAAATTGAAGCTTGCTGCTCCAATTTTTTTTCCAGAATTGCAAAGTATTCTAGTCATTTATTGAGGGCAACCTTTAAAATTGTTTCATACTTTTTGCACTAGGTGATACAATTTTAGAGGAGGAAAGTTACTTGTTTGTACTATTGGCTGTAAAATTTCCTGCAAATTTTTATTAAACTAAGAGAATCTGAAACAACTCACTGAACCTCATCTCCACGTGTATTTCTGATTGTACTTCACGGTTTCTATGCTAGAACTATTACTTAAATAGGCATATGAGGCTCTTACCTACCAAAATCTTAGGAAGACATGGAAATGAAAGGACCCTTAACAGTTAGGAGTTATAACCAGGTCTGTTCATAGTGTTCTGCAATTTACATATACAAAACATGTCCAAATTGGAATTACGGTTTCAGTTGTGTCCAAACCTTCAAGAGCATGGTATCACCACACGGTATATCACTGTCGAGTAGATCGCCAGCAACATGCTCCACTCCTGTCCTCAAAAATTATAAATGTCAATCGTGCAGGTCTCTCCTCTGCGGCTTACTGCCAACTACAGCGAACTACAGTACTGTACTGTAGAAGATATCAATCGCCAGTTCGGTACATCCGGAAGGAACATAACATTCTTGAACAAAGTAAAATTCGTTCTCTAGAGGAATACTATTGCACAGAGACACCCTATTTTGACCAGAAAAATACGAAGTATCTTTTTGGCTCCTATAAATTCTCCATCCTCTCCTAGATCGTTGATTCATCCACCATCCTCTCCACTATTTTCTCAATTATTCCAATAGCTCCACATGAACGTAAGTCTACATAGGTCTTCGAACTGGTTTCAAATATTGCAGGAGTTGTTCCACTTACCGGGAATACTTGGTGCAGCTGCGACTGCATGAGGCAAGTCGAAGTTGATTCCACGAATGTGAGGATGTGCAGCAACGATGGCTGCCACTGTCGTCCCTTGGAACCCACCCACGTCCACCAGCGTTTCCACCTCTTTCCACCTTCCGTAACACTTCAATGCTTCGATTTTCTGCGCTCCCAGCACTTTATCCGCCAGACTCCAAAGCTCCCCATACTCGGGGTCCACATCTGAGTACTCCCAAGAACTCTGTCCCCACACGGCAAAACAGAGAGTCATGAAGGCACTTCTAAATAAATGGAACACTTCTTCAATTACTTCTGATTTTTGGACTGTGAAAGTGGTGTGTAATAAATCTGAGAGGAGAGGAGCACAAATAATGAGGGGGCCTGGAATGACAACAAAACCTAAAAAGCTTAATTTTGTCTCTGCAGGAATAAATGTTTGACATCATGAAATAGAAGTCTCATCGAGTGCCAGAGACGCATTCAGTGTCCACATCAGGAAGAAGAGCTAAGTAAAAGCTAACCCTAATTAGGGTTTCACGGACAGATTGCAAGCATACCTTCCCATAACAAGCTTCCCACGTATTTCTACCGTGCAATACCGTCTCGCACAAATGTTGCCACGGCGTCTGCGAGTTTCGGTAATTCACGTACATGACCATGGGCGCCAAGGAGCGGGGATTATTCTCTCGCACCAGCATTCGCGACGCAGGGTTTAAGCCATATCGAGTACCACCTTGCTCGTTCTCGACCTCAAACACGCCCAAGTGCACCAATGCTCTCATGATCCGGTGGAGCGCCTGCTCATCCACGGCGTGACTCGGAAGTTCCTTAGCGATCTCGTGCACAGACAGACGGGGTTTCGTAGGTTCGGCTCGTGCCAGAATATCGGGAATGTGGAGCTCCACGACGGCTTTCAGGGTCATCGCGGCGGCGTGGCCAAACAGCAGAGGGGTGAGCACACTCATGCCCGATGGCGATGGCGATGGGGGTGCATCTTCGAGTCTCGTTGTAGCTGCGGCCTCCGACATTGGAAAACAGGGTCACGAAACAGGAGATTCAACTGGGAATGAATGTGGAATTCGTGTACAATTGAGGTTTAGGGTTCTAGAATTCTGCAATTGAGAACAGCAATGGTGTTTGATCATAACAAACGCATTTGTATTCATGTTAATACTTGAATCGCAAGTCATTGTCTCCGATTCTCTTGTGTGCAAAATGTCGACACGATGACGCCACGATGAAGCCATTGCTCTGCGGAGTTTCTTCGTCATTTCGAGTACTTCGGGTTTCGGGCGCATGTGGGCTAGGCTCTAGCTATATATTGACTAAACAGTGCGCGACTAAATAGTGGGCTACAAGCTACAAGATTAGCCAATATTGCTATAAAATACGCAGCTTACATTCCCCTTCACGCATGAAAATAACCAAACCCTTCCCACAAATGCCCCCCTACTTTAATTAATCCTGGCATCAACATTTCATCCACACTCTCCTTCAAACAGTTTCCTCATTCGGAAATAGTTACTGCTTCTTAATGCTAGTGTGGAACAGAGTCTCCCCTCTATCGAGGGAATGTAGTCCTAGAATCACCCATGGAGGGGCGACTTGCAGTCTTGTAATTGGTGCACAACATTCCCATGCGTAAGACTTGAACCATCTCATTTTGTGCATTCGTCCCAAACTTGGAATCTAGGATCTCACACAACCTTTTGGTGGCCGCACTCGGTTATGAACCCATTGTACCAAGTTCGCTACATCAACGCCCTCCAATGGGTCCGCAGCACGTTTTCCAGTCACCAACTCCAACAGCACAGCACCAAAGCTGAAGAGATCAATTTTCTCCGTCACTCGGGTCCCAAACGAGTACTTTGCACCCACCAGATATCCCAACCAGTCACACCATGAGATTGCTGGAGAAATCACCCATTGCAATTTACTACGATAAAGCATGCATGATGGATCAACATCATTCACATCTCCGAGGAATCCACTACCCACGGCAGGCATGCAGAGTCATGGATGGACGAGTCATTCAAGCTCTTCTTCACCTGGAGGAATGTAGCCCGACGAGAAGAATGTCACTGAAGACACGTCATGCGATGCTGCCGGATCCACCATCCTTTGCAACCCCAAAATAAGCTAACCAGGTGCGCTTCATACTCCAAGTCCACCAAAATGTCATTGGACTTGACGTCCGGATGAAGGATTTGTGGGGAGCAATCGTGGTGCAAATAATCCAATCCCTTCCCGTACAGAAAATGCAACAAAATCCGATGGTTCATATTCTCCACCCACATGCACGAGCGGGACGCCCAAGCAAATGTTCCTGTCAAGTGGAAAAGGAAAATGGAACACTTGGTCAAATTTCGCGTTTGGGAACAGGAGGGATGGCCCGCAGTGAAACCGCGGCAAGATTTGCAAGGCGCCTCAAGTTCCAATTGAAGCCATTATCAGAAGTCGTATACTTTCGCCAAGCCTTTTGGACTGCAACAGAGAGGGTGGAAGAGGACCCGTCCCCTGATTCTGAAAAGGCCACAGAATTATGAAGTTAGGCATGCTTCCAAACATGTCTGGAATGTGACCGCTAAGCATAATATTGCGCACAGATAGGAATTCCAGATTGCGTCACTCTCACGAGAGAGAATTACGGCCCATGTTGTCGCACCTCTCAAGACGGAGAGTCCTCAACTTCGTCAACTTCAATATGCCTGTCGGAAACAGAGAACGTGGGAAATTCATGCGCCGTGCAGGCGAAGATCCTTCACGCCCTCCCATAAGCTTACATTTGGCCAAGCCACTGTCCAGGATGTCCAAGTCTGAGCCTAACCGCAGAACTTTCAGGTTTGGAATGTTGAAGAAACTCAACGGCAGTGTACCATTCCAGTTGCTATGTGAAAGAGTCAATTCCTAAAGCTTCGTCAACGAAAGAATGGACTCTGACATCGGGCCTTCGAGGTGGTTCCAGCCAAGCGCAACACTCGCAGCTCCTGGAGCTCGTCAAATCTGGTCTCCACTGTGCCATTGAAGTATTTGTCAAATCTGGTCAAATCTGGTCTCCACTGTGCATTTGTTAGGTTCAGCCAGTTTAGGAAGGTTTTCTGATAATTTCCCACCGATGTAGGTCCAACTCAAGTTGAGGTACACGAGCTTTGAGCAATTCACAATGTCTTCAGGGAAATTACCGTTCAAACTCGTGTTTCCCACATTCAAGGTTGTGTTGACTAACTTTGCAGCATGCCAACTCACTCTACGTCAATTAACCTGAACTCACCAATGTCCCAAGTTACGAAGCCGCCTATTCCGTCTACCACATCGAAATCAAAGACACACAATCCGGCCAAACAAGTCCACGACACTAATAATGCCCAACAAGGTTGCAAAATGGCAGAGGGGAGCAGTCTAACATGGTTAAAGAACCCCAGGTGCATTTCACTCCATTCCAGAAACAAGGAGTGTTATCCGAGACATTCTAGTTGCTCATGCTGTCATCTACATCCACCAAAATATCTTGCTTCCACTTGAACAGCAGCTGGCCTTCTTCGTTGAGACACAGCACACATCCAGACAACACACTTGTGCATGCCATGGGACCACAAAGGAGAAACTTTGCATAGCTATGTGACATCAAAATTCCTCCTCCCTATCTCTCCGAATGGCTCCCCCTTGTGACCAGCCTCAACCGCCCGATGTGCCCAGTACTGAAAGTGGTCTTCAAATATGCTTAAAGAAACCCGATTTAAATAAGAACGAAACCTTCAGTTAAATTGACACAAAATCAGGCCTCACCCAAGAGGTCCCCTTCACCACCTGCATGCCATATCGATCGATCAAAATTGACTCCCATGATATCAGGGCTTCCGGGATTTACTGCACGGAACTCACAAATTGACCCGGTGGCAGAAAACTGCGAAGGAAAAGGCCAAGAGAGTCTTACCCATCTGTAGTCTCCATTCCCCTGTTGTTGGAACTGCTGTTCTCTGCTCGTGTCAGTCGTGTATGCGCAACAAGCTAGAACTCCAAACCCACTCATACTGGAAACCCAAAATCCGCACGGAGAACCTGAGAAACACATCGACACGATAAGCTGCTCTGCCCCAGCGCCACTGCTGGTTCCGTGCCTGGTCTTTAGCGTAGCTTACTAGTTACCCGAGCAAAGAGGGATCAACGAATCATGAAGGAGTGTGCTGCAACGGGAGCATTCTTCACATCAGAAGACTTCAGCATTGATCAGTTCTTATGCAGCGTGTGAGAGAGTTGTTCTAAAAGAAAAAAATTGGCTAGAGCCATACAGGGGGAATGGTGGCCTTCATGATGTTGATTCGCTCACCACGTTGCATTTCCAGCTCCGGAACATGCTGCCACACTCAAGAATGTGCTCTAACAATAGCTGGAAATTAAGTGCCTGAAACGAAGACCAAACCAGAATCGCAACAAGGCGACACAGGAAACTAGTCGGAGAGTCTGGATTTTTTGGAGCACATGATTGAGAGTCATGATTTTTTCCCAGTTACACATCATCATGATATTCAGGAGTAATGTTTTTCGAATAATTCTGAGGTATTGAGAAAAAGAATGAGGATGTGAAGGGATGGCCTAGAGCGTCTTCTCCATTCTCAAAAACTTCGTCAATAATCGCACAACTCATTTCTCAATCAGATTGTACCAACGCATTAAGCAGACAGAATCATGTAAGGTCTTTGTTGTTCACGACCTCTTAATGAGGTTAACATATTGGAATTTCTACAGATGTAGTTGCAAAATCCACGTGGCGACCTTAGGGTTCTCCAGACTCCGCACTGATCTGTACAGTCATTTCGCAACTTACTGTCCCAATGCACAATGTGGTCCTTCGATACGAAAAACTTCCCGTTCTTTGAAGAGTGCACTAACCTCTGGTTCAGTAATCGACTAAATCCGTGAGCCAGTTTCATTACCTGGTTACGAACGCATTAAATAAAAATTGAATACCAAAAACAGAGATACGTATCGTCATTGGCTTTATTTCCAGGAAGGAAATACAGTGCAGTGCAAACACGGGTGGGCAACAAATCACTTAGTAATCCTGCTACCCGGGAGTTGACGAAGCTCCTCACCATCGTCCAGGCCTGTAAAAGTGGGAATGGTATGTCATAACCTCGTAAGTCCTAATTACTACTCCTAACCTCTTGTAAAAATGGTTCAGTACCCTAACGACGTTCTTGTACACAGATATTGTAGATAAGCAGGGGCAGTTCAGGAGTGAGGAAAAACCAGTGACCAAAACTGCCCGAGGTATACAAAAAAGGACGCGTTCTTCACCCTTGCACTTGCCCCTAAATATCTATAAGTGCCGAAGCTTGCTTATAAGATGCGATCAGACTGGGAGGTAAGCCTCTTGAAGAAATTCAGAGGCACCGCAGGGAGCGGGTCTCGGAATCGCGGGTGTCTCAATATGTAAACTCCAAGCAGCACGGCTATCACTTGAAATGGGGTAACATACAACACAATCGCAGCCACGAGGCAGAATGTTATGAATATTGTCGTTGCCCTGCATTCCCACGCAGAGCCCGAGACAAAATAAGTGAACTGTTTTTAAAATTTAACCACAACAGTCAATTACCGAAAAAAAATTAAAAATATCGTTACCTGGGGTCACGCCAACTGAGAAGAGACTGAAGCTTTTCTCCCATACTGGCAAGATCACCAAGCGCATTTTGGATTCGTCCAGCCACACCTCGCAATCGCTCATATCTAAACTTCAGGATCTATTACCATCCGAAAAAACACATCCATCAATAACTGAGAAACTAAATCTAATAAAAGCACGATAAAACTACAAGAAGGAACTTGGATAGATGAAGGTGTCCTCACCTCCTGAGCTCTATTAGCAGGGACAACGTTAAACTCTTCCTCCAGTTCATCCAAATGACCAATATACTCCCCTTGCGAGAGCTTGGCATCCATAAAAGGAGGGACTCGCGACCGAAACCGATAATTCCATGCCCCAATCAGGAACATGTACAAGAACACGGTGGGAAGCAGAAGTTCAGGATACCAAACAAGGATCAAAAATAAGATGTGGACGAGAACGGTAGTCACTGGGCTTTTCCAATTACAGATGTCCGTAAACCAGTTCATGACGGCCAGCACACCACTCAGCACACCCTGCAGAGGAAAATACACAATACTTAAGTCAGTGTCCATTCTAAAAAACCGTCCAATCATCTGAAGTAACCCTAGAACTACACCAAATTTTACAAAATTAGTCGTGGCTACTGTGGTTACTGTGTACGAGTCTACAGTGGCTTGCAAAACCTGCAAACTACAAATATTTCTTTAAAGTACCGATGTAAGGAATGAATCATCTTCCGTAACGAGCATTCCCTCCAAAAATAAGAAAATTCATGCCGTATAAGCTGCTTAAAATCCACCAACACATATGTTTTCATAGCAGTTGTGATGAAAATTAATCACGAACTCTTACTTGCGAAAATTACACCTTCCAAACAAAAGGCTGATTTTATAAGTAATAAGGATTGGGTTTGATCCAAAGTACCATGATTCGATAGTAGTTAGCTTTGCTCCTCCTCATGCTCCACCGCTCAGCCTCGGTATCTAGCATGAACTGCACTGTCTCTTGCCTCAAAGGAGGCTCCGACCGCATGAGCCTGAGCGCCACAATGTTCATCGCCGCCACTCTAAGAGGTTCCTGCTGCCGGGGGTCGATAGGGTAGAAGAAGTGCATCCTCGGCAACTGGGGCTGAAGATACGCATGCATCACGTTGATAGCCGCAGCGGAGGAAAACCTCACCGCCAGCTCCAGCTCTCCCATTTTCTTCACTCCCTGGGGGGTTACGACAAGCAGCGGGTACGCGTTGGTGTAAACTCGATCACTCTCCAACGTGGAGAGCCTGATTCTCACTTTCCCAATCGGTAGATCCTTCAGTACTTGGTTTGGGGCCGCAATTGTATGCCTGCAATGTGGATTCAAGGCATATCCCACAAATTCTGAATAGCCAGCTCTTGGATCCCAAAACTAGTTGGTGAGCATCTCATATAACCAGCTCTTATTATCAAAAACTAGTCGATAACTGTCTCTTAGAAGCATCTCCCAGAACCCAAAAACTAGTCGGAGACCATCTCCTATGACCATCCCCTATAAAAGAAAACTACTGGGAAGGGTCAGCACTAGCGGATCACTATCGATTCCCTATAGGAGATCTTTACACATTTGCATGCAGGTCTCTGTAATCCCCACAAACGTTAACAATTGCCACCATCGGGACTTTCCCTTTAAGCACGTGATATCATTTCAACACACGTGCTACTTCGATGATCGATGGAGCGAGACGTTCACAAGGAATCATATGTTCCGCCTCTGTGCAGATTACTTAGAATCCAAATAAATCCATAGACTAATATGATACCAGGACTCTGCACAAGGAGTAAAGAACCTACGATTGAAAAAGGAAATATGAGAATAAGAGAGAGACGTACCGGTTGTCGAAGACCCCGACTGTAATTACTGTACAAGGGTCGTAGACTTCCCAGGTATACTGCTCATTCCACCGAGGATTAAAACTTTCAAAAATAGTGCGAGTGCGAACCCACTTGGTTCCATACTTGGCCACACAGTAAGCATCCGTGCTTCCGCGGTTGTCTTTCGTTGTCTTCATGGGCAGCAGGTTGTTAGCACCGTGAATTCCTACCTCCAAAACGCCCAGAGATGGCCTCCACAGCTGCCTGGCAGTGGGCCGAGTGTCGCTGATGTAGTTTGAGGATTCATCCATGACGTGGTACCCTCCGTCAAAACAAAGCCGGAGATGGATGCGTCCTAGAAATGGTCCTCCTCTTCCACCGTCTCTTTCTAGCACATACCACCTAATATAATAAAACATTAGTAACAGAACATTCCTTAAAACACATAAAACACACCATATCAATACTGCAGTCCGAAATGTACCTGGAGGGGACTGGTCGTCCATCTATGCGGCGTTCAATGCTCATGAGTGGTATTCGTACTTGACCAAGAAGCTCGCTCTGCACATAAATCCGTGTCAGCTTTATCAAAATAAAATTAAAAAATTAAAAATTAGAGAGAATTTCACTTACGAAACGGGATAAGTAAAGTTCCAGCGTTTTACCTTGCCAGGGCCTACCATGTCTTCAACATAGAGCATCATCATCTCATCAAAAGGCTCAGCAGCAACAAACATCAAGTCTTCGTTCCAAAATGGGCTGCCGCCTCTTGTTAACGAGCGTGATGTTCGGAGTCTTTGATACGGTCCCACAAGTACAGTGACAAACTGCAGCACCAGACTACTTTCTCAGGGTTATCTTTGAAATGTGAAATCTAATTCAACTGCTGAAAATCTATCGAATAAAAAACTATGGAAGAGATTCGGAGCTCAAGGATATTACTACACGAGAGAGAATTGAATGCAACATGAAGCGCTTATCGTACCGGTTCCGCCATTACTCTATCACTTCCTATCAAATCTTGGGCTTCGATAACATTGACTCGCAGATACCACAGTTTGGGTGAAAGGTAGACTTTTGATCTGAACTGGGCTTGTCCACCAGCGTCAGAATGCCATGCATCAGGAAAGGCTTCGTCGGCCTGTGAACCCCACCAGATCGCGACCATCAAATCTCCTGCCAGAGCCAACAAGACTTCGAAATTCAGAAATGTGCAAGCACCTTGTAGCGAAGAAGCATAAAAATTGAAAAGACACTGAACACAAGAAAAAACTGGGTCAAAGGCTGGGAGTTAGTACAGGTACTGAATAATCAAAATATTGCAAGTTGTCTAGAGAGATTTGTGCTCAATCCAACCAAATTGTTCTCAATATGACAATTACCTCGAACTCTCCCCTTCCCAGTCTTCGATTCCAGCTTATACCATTGGGGAGCCAGGGGACTTTCGGGAGGTTTTCGAGCGGGCACCTCGTGCAGATCAACCATAAAACCTCCTAGAAAATCATCTTTACTGATTTTGTCCTGCGAAAAGCGAGATCAAACATATCAGAGTAGGAATATCGGATATTTTCTTTAAGACCAACAGATACAAATATTACGAAGGTACTTAATACAGGCACAGAAGATCACAGTTAAACGAGAACAAGGTGAATAAAGAATCTCTTACCGCATCCCAGACTGACAATTCACATGCTCCACCTTGAATTTTGTCCCGGCCAATGGCAAAAACTTGGTTCCACTCCGGATCAAGGGAAAATCTGATGATCTTGGTCTCCGCCTTAACTGGACCTACTGATACTCGAACATACTGATCCCCCCAAAGTTAGTTTACAACACACTCTACACTAAAAGGTCGACTATCAAGAGTTTCGAAAACAAAGGGAAAATTACACAGGTCTGCAGTACTAAATTACATGTGATTACGGCCTTTAAAAGTTTAGCGTATTTACAAGATCAGATAGCCATTGGTTATGTAGACTTACAGGATCGCTCAATCCATTGTTGTCTTTTCCCATAAGATTGCGAGCCCTCACTACTCGGACAAAAAGGTACGACATCTCCTCCACGAGATCATAGTGCTGCTTGTAGTCCACTGCTTTACCCAAATCAGGATTCGTTTCCTTCACCGTGAAATCAGCTGGTGGAACCGTTATCATATTCGCCCTAGGTCCTTCTGGCACTCTGTCAGCTTTCACTTCTTTTTTGGTTTTCCCTCCTCCACCTCCACCAATAACTTCAACGATGGGATGACCTCCTCCTATTACCTCTCGAAACTCCTTGTCGCCCTTGCCTTTGTGACCTTGGTCTCCCTGCCACCAAATCTTCAACCTGATACGGAGGAGAAACAACACGTAGCCTTAGCACAACACACTAAAACACTTGTTTCTAACTCCAATTTCTGACGGGATGCAAGTAATGAAAAACCTCCGTTCACCATAAGCAAGGGAGAGGTTCCATTGAACATACAGGTGAACTTTCAGCCTTTGGCTACAACAATCAAGAAACTGGTGTCATCTAAAGTTTTGCATATTTGTTCTATGATAAGCAAATATTCAACAGCCAAACTCCAATTGAGTAACCTCTACAGCTTCAAGACAAATCCAAGTTCCCCTGGATGGTTACTGGAGCATCTCATATTCTATATGGGTAGACGAGCCTCTAAGATGATGTTAAGTAGGACGCACCCCAAGTCTCCTTTGATTTGAGAAAAGAGACCTCGCTTCTGCAAGGGATACCAACGCACAGCCTCCGGTTTGACAGGCACGGTGTTCATTGGAACCAACACTCTACCCAGGAAAGTGCTCCTTCGTCCAGTCCCACTGTTTCTCTCGTTCTGGACGTTGATTTCCACGTCCCCTTGCATTCCCATCTCAGGCATAGAGAATTCAAACTGCACGAAGGACGCAGTCACAGATCAATCACAACAACTAAGAATCTACTCACTTCCAACACAGCCGACCATACAAATTGTCCTCCCGGAGGTAACCATGAGGTGAAAGTCGACGGGGTTCACTAAACCCTGAACACTGTAGCATCAACTTGTTCGGTACAACTCAAGCGCACCCTCGACAGATACACGAGTTCAGTGTAATTGGGAACACACCTTCTCGTTCCATGTAGGATTAAGGTCGACCGACTTCACCCGAGTCCTCTTCCGCTGGCCATCGTAATCCAGCTGCAAACAAGTTTCTTCAAAATCAGAACGAAATTTCGCACGAAGATCAAGCGGTGACATTTGGAGAACGCCAATTCAGCACAACAGACCGTGTTGTGTCCTTCGTACCGCAAAGCTTTAGCTTCAACCTAAATTGTACGACTTCTAGAAATCCAGTTACGAAAGATGGAATCACACGCACCACGCAGTACGCATTTGCGGAGCCTTGTCCGTCCTTGGGCATCAACCCTTTAGCCCCCACGATTTCCACGAAGAGCCTCCGCCCGCCCGCCATGGCCACGACCGGTCCACCACAGACCTCAAACTTCGCTAAATTACTCACCTAAAAATCGCCACTCTCACCTCCTAACTCACTACAACCAAAACCATCGCGTAATCCGCATCACCAGGAGAATCACAATCAAAACCAAAACTACAATGTCTTGCTCTTCAAGCAGAAGGGAATTAACAACCCCAGCCTCCTTTACCCTCTTGGTCGGTCCTACGCAACCCCCTAGTGTCGGTTACTCCAGCCCCGCAGACACAGTCCCCTGTCCAGAACCAAATGGAAGCTTAAATTCACCCCCGAGTCACACCTTGGGAGCATCCAAAGCTACAACGATCCGATCTGCCATCTCTACACCCAAGCACAGTCAACCTACAACACGAATTCCTTCGTTACTAGGGTAAGTATCCAATGGGTGCCAACTGCACCCACACACAAGCAATACTCAAGAGGCACAGCAACACACCCAGTGTCCCAGAAACAGAGATTCACTAGCCAAAAGCCGCGTACGGAGAAACCTGCGCATTCCAAAATCTACACAGACAACACAGTGATGAGAATAATACTAACTTTATACACGTACCTGAAAAGCCGGCCGGGTTTCAGGTCTCGACAATCGCGGGCCAACTGATGAATCTGGGTCAGGTTCTACGAAATTTGTGTTTAACTGTATATCAGTATATCAGTATATGTTTGGAATCGTATTCTAGACATATTTTGGACCCTATTATTATTATTACGGTCCTTGCTCATTATTCTCCAGTCCACTTGGGATGCGTTAATATAATGGAATTGTGTGCGTCAGAAACGAATCGGCGGCATGGATCCATTGAAGCGTGGGGTAGGGTCCAGGGTCTGTCTGACTGGGCTCTTAGTACGATCGATAGTAAAGCATTATTATTGCTGCAGAGCCGCCGTCACTCCGGTTTCAATTCGGAGATCTTTAATGTTATCGATCACAACGTCGATCAGATAGGTACGTGAATTTCAGTGTGTGTGATGTGTTAAGTAAATTTTAAAGTTAATGTTGTGTTTTGGAGTTAATGGAAAGATTGAATTCGTTGGAAAGAAAGGAGTACTACTGTCGTAATTAGTGTTTTCCTTAGGGCTGATTTGAATGGGTGCATTGGGGAGTTTGAGAGCAGGGAGTTAAGTTTGGGAAATTGGACTGTTGGATGGGACTTTGCAGGGTTTTGAATTCCAGGGGGGAGGAGTTATGTGGTCTGATTGCAAATCAATAGCGATTCAAATGGGTTGCGTCATGGGTTTAGCCGTTGTCGTTTTACATAAGTTGAGTTAACTTAGTAGGGGAGTGATTATAGTGGAGCTTTTGAATATTAATAACTGGTTTATTGCTGGTAAATATTGGGGAGCCTACAGGTGCCGGCAGCATTGTGAGTTTTGTTTATTAATTTTCTTGCTGTTGCCTTACTTGTAACCATGGCGTTGGAGTGACGATGAAGTTATTTCGTCCTTGCATCCATGAATACGAAAATTGTAGATCGAAGAAGCATAATTATACGTAAGTTACATCCATCCTTCTTTTTTTTTCCTTCTTTTTTTCTTTTTTTTTTTCTTCTTTTTTTCTTTTTTTTTTTCCAAGAGAAGGTGACCATTGCATTAAAAAACGCAGGAAAAGTCCATCCATCCTACTTATTTGGAGGGTAATTTACAGACGTTCTGAATTGCAACCTAGAATTTATATATGGGGGGAGATGTGCATTAAAAAAATTAAATTAAATTAAATTTTTTTTAAAAGAGAGAGAAAAAGAGGAGAGTACAACTAAGGTGGGAGCACCCACTTTCCTATGCGTTTAAGCCATGCTGAGCAAACCACAAAGCTTGTGCAGAAAACAAACAGCTAGAATGGTAGGCAAATGAGAGAGTGAGAGAATCCAAAAATAAAATTCTTGAATTTCAAAAATTGCTTTCAAGGAAGCTTATTCAATGTAGAAAGATGAGAAGCACCCATTGATCATTCTCAGAGGGGCCCATTTTTTAGCAGAATTTGCTCCCCCTACACTAAGCCATGATTGCCACGTAACCACCTAATTGCTGCAACTTAGATGCTTGATGAGCGGATTGGGGGGGGGCTAGAGAAGGGAACGGGTTCTAAGATGTGTACAAAAATGGATACTCTCATCTTAGTCCAAATCACACGGACAATTCAACCTACGGAAGAGGCTAAGAGATAGATGCCACCTAAGCGGATGGTGGAGACTACCTGAGCAAAAAAACTTGTTTTTGTACCAAGTGTTGAGAAACTCCTAACTAATGGGGATTTTTTACCTATCTTCTTTGCACCACTGAAAGAAAGAAAGAATGTGATTCCTATGGGTCATGTCCACAAGAATAGTGATTGCAACCTAGCATTGTATACTATGTCATACACAATCCCAAAATGTTCACTTTGACATATACTGGAATTGTAAAATTGCACCCTATACTTTAGGGTTGGTTGGTTTTGAAATTCTTGACATCTCCTTGTTGAATTGTTGTTATCTAATTTTAAATATGAATAGAAATTTTCAAATTTGTTCACTTGTGGTTATAATAAGTGTTTATATTTTGGAAGGAGAAAATTTTAGAAAGGAACCATCTTTGCAATGAATGTTAGAATGTGGCATGGGGCTAAAATGTTTATAAACTATGGCTACAATTTAATTAAGAATAGTTCCTTGGCAAAAGAACTACTTTTAAAATCTATAAGCTTGATATTTTGTCCTTATGTAGAAATTAAATAGTTATGGTTTCTTTTAAGATAACTAGAATCAGTTTTAAGCCTCCCCCTTATTTAATCAGTTAGAATTCTCTTGAGGCAATATCAATATGATCTTGAACCAACCTTGTAGAATATCTTCAACACTATATGTGCGGTGCCACATGGTTGTAAAGTTTTCAATGAATAGCACAATCTTTGGTGAATATTAAGTTTGGATCTGTTTAAAGGCACTTCCAATATATTGCCTATAGAACATTCCAATTTTTGTCCAATTCTTTGACTTTAAAAATATTAAATTTTTTATGATTTTTCAATTTATGATTTTTATTTGTTTATATATGAAAAATAAACCCTATCATTTCTTATTTCTTATTATTTTGACTCTATCAATTTAAGTGAATGACCTAGATCTTTTTGCCTTTACTACACCAAAATTTCATGTCATTTATAAGTTAACCTTTATAGGACCACTGTCCCTTGAGGGACAAATTAGATTTTGGGCAAGTACCAACATTTTCAAATTTTGTCATGATTTTGAAACTTTTTATGAAGATAGAAAAATCGATTAGCTTTGTGGAAATATATTTTTTGCAATTGGTGCACAAGAATAAAAGTTAAGCCCAAATAAGCTGAAAATAAAAGAGACTGGACAAAAAAAAATTCGAATTTGGATTTAAAATTTAAATTTAAAATTTCTCATAGATTATATTTTTGTCTACATGAAAAGATTTTATTCATTTCATTTGGATTTGTTATGTGAAAGTTATAGATAATCTTGTTTTGGGGGCAATTAAGGCATCTAAAAAAAATAACTTGTAGGATTCATTTTTGAATGGAATTTTGTCAATTTAAAAAAAGAAGTTCTAGATGGCTAATTTTCTTGCTAGAAAAACTAATTGTATAAAAAGTCAAGTGTTGAAAAATATACAATGGAACTCAATGCCAATATATATTTACTGAACAATAGATGGAGAGGTCTTTTATATAATAAAATCTATTGTCCATCATAAATCTTCAAAGGCTATGGGACAGTTTGAAGATGAGAGCTTAACCACTCATTGTCAAAAACGCAGAAATTGTATTTAATATAGAATTTTAGACCCCATTTTGGCATAGTAGAATAACTTTTTCCAAAAAACTTTTAACTAAAAGAAAGGTGGTAAATCAAGCTAACTTTACTATCTTAAAAAACTATTTGTGATTTTGAGCCTCCAAAAAAAAGTTATGGACAAAATTCAGAGAAGATGTTTGATAATGTCATAGAAAATGTCCCTCCCAACCATAATGTGAATTTTGAGTATAACTTTTGATTGGAGGTTTGAAATCTCCAAATAAATTTTTGGAGATGAAATCTAGATTTATTTTCCAACTTTTCTTAGTTCAAAGTTTTTTGGAAAATGTCATTTTTATTATTTTTTGAACAGATGGGGAGAACCCACTGTTTTGAAAAAAAAAAACAATACAAAATAGCTAAGCCGTGAGGCTGGACAATTGAAGAGATAATGAGCAAAAAGGACCAAATAAAAACAAAAAATCAGAGATGCCTATGAAAACCTACAGTTAGGAGGGCCACAGCCTTGCCACCTGACAATGCCACCTTTTCTCAAAGCTAGTAACTTAGAACGGACCCAAATATTATTGAATTTGAGCCACATAGAAGCCGCTTGGTGGGGTTTGAGTCTAGCGGTAGTTTGGTTTCTAAGAAATGCCGCATGCATGAATCAAGAAATGCATCCCATAGCATTTGCTGCAAGAGCCCCCGCGGCCACAATGTGTTTGAGAATACCTTCTGATTCCATGCAATCTAGATTAACCAAAGTAATGACCCTCTTAATAGTGACCAAATGATTCTAAAGTCATGGAAGCGTCGGGGCAGAGTCAAACCAAAAACACAGAGCGTATGGTCAAAATGCACACAAGGGCCAATTACTGGTTGGTCTTTCAGTAACTGCTGTAGGATTGATTGGGCATAGTCCCAAACCTTGTGTGCTTTGGAGCAAATGAATGATAAAATCTATGACTGGGTGTTTCATCTGCCCCGGTTGAACAACAATTGCAATATATAACCAGATTTGGGTTGATTTTGGCCCTCCATAAGTGAACAGCTACTGCATTGTGCTAGACAAACCTCATAAAAGTGAAAAAATGTTATTTTACTATGCTAAAATGAGGTCTAAAGTTCTACATCAAACATAATTCTTCCTTTTGACTAAATTAAGTATAAGCGGTTGAGATTCTGCTAATCCTAATTTACATATCTCCACATGGGTTGCTTTACTTCCTACCACCCCACGTCTATAAAGAGATTGTATATACATCTTCTCTAGCTCATAACAAAAGTGACTTTTAAATCAATGTGAGGTGGTTGTCAAATATTTAAATTTTTAATGATATAATGAATTTTTAAGAAATGATATTTTAAAGAGACAAAGTCCATTTTGAACTTTAATTCATTGTTCGGCAAAAGTGTGCCCAAGGTGACCTTTGGATACGGTACTAGTTAGGTGTAAGATCCTACGATTAGATGTAAAAAAAACAATTTTCAATTTTTTTACTCTTGCAATAAAAATGTCAGTTTTGAATGTTTTTTTGGCAAAAACAGGCCTTGGTCCTTTGGGGGTTAAGTACCTTGAATGATAAATTAATTTGAATGACTTTTTTATGCAATTTGTAAGATACATACTCCTATTCTTGTTCATGTATCCACTAATGCATTGTAGAATTTGCTTAACCCCTAAAAGCCCATTGTCCCTTTGGGAACAAATGGAATTTTGGGCAGGTAACTACGGGCTGCATTTTTGTCTTGATTTTTTGAAACTTTTTTTGAAACTAGAAAAAATTGCTAAGCTTTGTGGGAATAAAACTTTTTCTTATATCGGTGCCTGGGAACAAAGGTTATGCCCAAATAAGCTCAAAATAGGGGAAAGGGGGCAACAAAAAAAATTGCAAAAATTTTAATTAAATTTTTTTCTCATAGATTATATTTTTGTCTATCTAGAAAGCTTTGATTCATTTCATTTGGATTTTTTATGAGAAAGTTATGGACAATCTTGTTTTTTGGACACTAAGAGCATCTTCCTGAAAAAAATAACTTTTAGGATTCAATTCTGAATGCAATTTTTACAATTTTCCAAAAAAATAACTTTCTAAAATAATCTCACAATTGGGATTAGTGCTATTTAAATCCATCTAAAAGATATTAATATTTTAGATTTTCCTTCTATCTCATACCTACTTCTACTTAACAAATTTTTAATAATGAAAGTTAAGTTTTTCTGAATTTTTTTTTTGCTAGATTCTCAACTCAATTCTCCACTATAAACATTTAAAGCTCAAAATTGTATAGTGCAGTAATTTAAAGTCAAAAATGTTCAAAGTCAAAAAATTCAATCCCACGATGTCCTGAAAATTTTATTTTTTTCACTTTAAACGCAGATATCTTGCAATTTGTGCGGTCAGAATATTTTGGAATTTTTTCCATGCATTCTCATACTAGTTAGGTGTAAGATCCTATGGTTAGATGTGCAAAAAAAAAAAAAAATTATCAAATATCTTCACTCTTTGCTGTAGAAATGGCAGTTTTGAGTGTTTTTTTGCAGAAAAATGCCTTGGGCCTTTAGGGATTAAAGTGCCTCCAAAAGTACCTTGAACCCATCTACTTGTTTAATTGTGGTTGGTGGATGTTGATTCTTTTAGATTTTTGTGTCAAATCAAGTAGGCTTTACTAGAGTAAAATTTGGGGTGCCTTCAGAAGTTCTACTTTGAAAATTCACAAAATAGATGCGTTATCCAAAAAAATTATTTTTTTTTTGGAAAATTCTTAGTTGCCAATACTAAAAAAGAAATTCAAACAAAGGGAGCCTCAACTATGTTGAATTGCTCAAATGAATGGAAATGGGTGTACCCACCTTAGGCCAACGTCTTTCTTGGTGAGTTTGGAAAAGTTGGGTTAATCCCTAATGATCCAAGCAACCATTTTCTGGTTGTTGCCCTTCTTTTTTTGAATTGCTTGTTTTCAATTTTGAGTTTTTTAGAAAATCAAAACTACTTCTAAAAAATAGATTACGTTTTTTATTTGAATGATAATAGTTTCATCAAATTCCAAGTTAAACTCCACCTTAAGGAATTTAACAAAGTTAAGTGGTGCAATGTTGTTTACTACTGAATTTTTGGGGTTTGTGCTGGGCATGGTCTAAAAAGTTAGCCTACCAATGTGATTCTTGACCACCTCAATAAGGACAAATCCCAGGAGTTCAAGGAAAAGACAAATGTCCCATTCTTTTTTTACAAACACTATTCTCATTTTAGTGACCACCATGCACTTCAAGCTTCACCATGAATTGAAAAATGTCTGGAATGTTGTGAAATTTTACATATACGAGATGAATCCTCTTATCTTTCATTTAGTACGAAAATGGCATCATTTCAAAATATTTTCACAAACATAAGCTCCTCCAAAGTGCGTTGCCTTGTATTTCCACCAACCCAAATAAAACTTCAACCTTAAAAATCTTCTAAGCCGTGCAGTCAAATAATCCAATATTGTTAAAAGTGCTCACTCTCAATGTGAACTTTTTTTTTTCCAAAGAGAAGGTGACCATTGCATAAAAAAAACACAGGAAAACAAGGAACAAAATCAAGTTGGCTTCCTCGTAAGAGGTAACCTGGGAGGAAAGTTAAGAGCTAACTGCCATCTGGGTGTATGAAAACTACCAGAGCAAAAAAAACCGTTCTTGCACCAAGGATCTTGGAATTCCTGACTAATGAGCAGCTTGTGCTCCTCACTGCATTTGTGGTAGTAAGAGAGGGTATTGTTACGTTGAGCCATGCCAACCGTGATAGTGTCCCTCCAAGCTTGTCTCTCAATGTGAACTTTGAGATCCTACGGTTTCATTCTATCCAATGTCAAGAAAAAATGAGAAAAAAAAAATTGCTCAAGTTCTTGACACTTTTGACCCATATAGAAAGTACCCCGCTTTGAGTCATTCGGAGTTAACAGGAAATTAAAACTTTAAAAAATGGCTAAATGACTTGAAGTTACTGTTCCTAATTGAGGAAAGATGTACCAAAGTAAGTTAAACAGCTTCAGGGCAAGTGAGTTGGGACTTGGGACATGATTGAGTACATGACTCGGAAATGACTTGAGTGAGTTGTACTGGAATTAAGTCTTTACTTATGGGAGTACTTAGGACAGCTTTATTAGGGGCTAGTAAACAACAAGACAGTGAGGGTTAGTGAATTTAAAAAAAATAAAATGTTGGTAAGTATTTGAAATTTTCTTAAACTCCAGAAATCTGAAAGACAGAAGGATCCGCGAGATCCGGATTGATTGTGTTTTTTTGTGTTTTTTAATGCAATGGTCACCATCTTTTTGAGAAACAAAAGAGATAGAAGGAACTGCTTAGATTTTGATATTTGTTGAATCTAATTTTTATGAGTGAGCTTTGGCTCTCCATAACATTCAGTAGCCTTCAAGGAAGTTGTCTTTCCCTCCCTGGAGACCACATCCACAAAACTCATCAATGGGGGCTAACATGAGCTATCCATGTGTTAACACGTGTTCTTTCGTTAAATATGGTGTGGAATATTCCACACCATTTTGTCAGGGGGAAAGCAAACCTTCCCTCTACTATTGTATGTTATGTCTTAGGGTGGGCAATGCATTTATTCTCCATTTTTGGACTATGTGCCCTTCTTGTGCAAAAAAGTTAAATTGAATCCTATTTTTGTAATAAAAAAAACTAAACGTTGTCTGGAGATGTTCCAACTCACTTCTTTACCTATTGTATCTTTAGAAGAAATAGTTCATAAAGATAGTTTCTAAGTTAAAGTTGAATGTGCACTTAATCTTGAGAACACGAACTCTAAAGACTAGGGAACAATTTTTGGTAACATATTGTTTTTAGCCATCTAAGTACAAGTGAAATTTTCATTTATTTCTATTTGATATTTTGGCTTAATATGAAATTGAGAAGTAGATTTTAGTTACAACAATCTTTGTAAAACTCCACTATATGGTTGAAACTCCACTATATGAACTTGTGGTTATTCATCTATATAGTTAAAAGTTTGTTAGATGATGAGTAGTTTCATTCTTAACAAGGGCAATAAGGCAAGTCATCTAATCTTATTTTATATTAAAATAGGTGGACTTCATGAAATTCTCACAAAATTGAAGTTTTCAATGATATTTTGGAAAAAATGAAAACATAGTGTAGTCCGATTTTATATTTTGTTTTTAGCCAATTGGTAGTTTTTTATGTTAACTTGTGAAAAATAGCAATTGGATGTATAGTTTAAGAGCTTACTAGCAATAGTTACCAATTGGAATCGGAATTCAGTTGATTTGAGATGCTAAGGAGTGGAAATCAATTGGTAGTTAAGTTGGTTTAGGGTTTAGGGTTTATAATCATACTTATCATAAATCAATCGGAGAAGAAAAATAATCAAAATCAATTGTTTTACAATAAGTATGATTATAAATAAATTCAACTGGTGATCATTTAAAGTGGATTAATAGAATCAAGGAGAGAAATTAATTGAAAAATATAATTTACATTAATGTCATCAAATATAAAACAAGGAAATGAGATTCATAAATGAGATAACAATAATTCAAGAATAAAATGCAAGACTAAAAAGGAAAATATTATAGAAGAAGACAAAGCTAATGAATCAATTGGAGAAAAAAATTGAAAGAGACATACAATTGGATTAACGGTTGAAGACCAACAGCAAATGAATTTTGTTCATTAGGGGAGATTTGAGGCCTCTAGAAGACTGCGAATTCCCTTGCGTTCCCAGACTGCGGAAACGCAGTGGAAGTAGCTGGCTGACGTGGTCGACACCGTGCCACGTCATTTTCGAAAGAAAAAAAAATTTGCTCAAAATGATATATGAGAATTTTTTCTTTTTTTAAAAAATAAAAAATAAAAAAAATCTGACAGCTCGTACCAGCTGTTCACAGAATCGGGATAGCATTGGGAATGAGCTTGAAACGGTCTTTTAGAGGCCTCAAGTGTCCTCTAATGATAAGTGTTTCTAAGCCATGGTGATTGATATAATAAGAAAGAATTCTATACCTCAAAATCATGCAATTGGTGAACCTTAGGTTAATAAAAAATCCGGTTTAAACAGATTTACCTCCTAGAGTTCGAATTCAACTTTGGGTTTGTTTTTTTAGAAAATAAATTAAAAAACCGTTTACACGTAGGGTGTGGATTACTTATTAAAACTTAAATACCATTTCAATTGATGATTTTTAATTCTATAATTAACCCCTAAAGGCCCATTGTTCCTTCGGGGGACAAATGGGATTTTGGGCAAGTACCTAAGGGCTGAAATTTTGTCACAATTTTTTGAAACTTTTTTTGGAGATAGGAAAACTAATTAGCTTTATGGAAATTTTATTTATTTTAGTGCTCGGGAATAAAAGTTATGCCTAATAAGCTCAAAACATGGGAGAGGAGGCAACAACAAAAATTTCAAAAATATAATTTTGATTTTTTTTCCTCATAGGTTATATTTTTGTGTACTTGGAAAGATTTGAATCATTCCATTTGGATTTGTTATGAGAAAGTTATGGACAATCTTGTTTTGGAGGCAATAAGAGCATCTTCATAAAAAAATAACTTGTAGGATCCATTTTTGAATGCAAATTTTACAATTTAAATAAAAGAAATTCCACATGGTTTAGTTTGCTTGCTCAAAAAATCTCACTATTGGGATTAGTGCATTTTAATTCTATTTTAGAGATATTAATAATTTAAATTTTCCTTCTATCTCATACGTACTTCTATTTATCAAATTTTTGAAGTATGAAAATTAAGTTTTTTTGAAGTTTTTTTTCTTCTTTTAGACTCTCAACTCAATTCTCTACTATAAAGGTTTAAAGCTCAAAACTCTATAGTGCAAAAAATTAAAGTTAAAAAGTTCAAAGTCAAATAATCTAATCCCGCAATGTGTTGAAAAACTGAGTTTTTCCACTTTAAACGCAAATATCTTACAATCTGTGCAGTCAAAAATTTTGAATTTTTTTCCACACATCTTCACACTAGTTAGGTGTAAAATCTTACAATTAGATGTGTAAGAAAATAATTTTCAAACTCTTTTACTCTTTGCTAAAGAAATGGCAATTTTGAATGTTTTTTGGTAGAAAAAAGGCCTTGGGCCTTAAGAGTTTAATACTAGCAATTTTGTATTTTTGTCATGTTGCACCTTCAACTTAATAATTATTTTAAGAATTAAAATGAAGTTTTTTTGTTTGCAATTTTACAAAAGGGCTCCTCAACCAATTATACTCAGCTGAAGGTTTAAATTTACAATTGAGATTGTTATGGTTTGACATTAACAAGCAATGCTACAAATATTCAACAATTTTTTGAGGAAGTACAAATATTAATTCAACAGTTTGGGTATGTGTGAAAACTACAAATATATAATCTATAATTAGTTTTGGAAACAAATGTCTCCATGCTCTTGAGCCTTGAAGTCCTAAGACCATTTTTTGTCAAAATCATGATTTCCAATGCAAGAGAGCAAATTTTTGTATATTGATTTTTTTTCATTTCCAGCTACACAATCTTTTGTGAGAATTGTAGAAAAATGTGTAGAAAAAGTATAGAAATTTTGAGTAGTTACATTGCAAGATATTTGGACTTACATTAGCTAAACCAATTTCTACTACAACTAAGGTCAACTAAAACTATTCATAGATGAAGGGATATCAAACCATATAATCTATGTAAGTCTATACTTTAGAGGGTTGTACTATACATGTATGTGAGATACACTTTCAATACACAAAACAATTTTATAAATGTATTGAAATGTTGTGTTGATGTTGATGTGTTAAAGTTGTATTGTGTTAAAAATAGATGTGTTCAATCAAATGTGACCCTATGTTTTTATGCACTACAAGGAAACCGGTATTTCATGATTGCAAAAATATGACTGGAGATGACTGGCAACTACTCGCAGTCATATTCTTGGAGGCCAATACCTTGGTGAAAAACATGACTACAAAATATAATTGCGAGTCATTTTTGGCCTTATACCTTACGGGCATATACTATACGCTCGTTGGGAATGCCAAAGTACTTCGTAGGGAACGACAGGGAACATGTTTGGAGAACATCAAGTCATATTACAAGTCATATTTTTGTTGAAGTCATATTTTGCAGTCATATTTCCATGGTAGTGATACTTTTTTCTTTTAGGGCAGCTCAAGGGAAATATAAGCGAGCAATCGTATTTTTGCCTCAATCATATTTTGTAGTCATTTTTCCATGGTAGTGACATTTTTTTTTTTTTGAGGCAGCCAAGGGAAATTTGAATGGGCAATCATATTTTTGCCTTAGTCATATTTTGTAGTTACATTTTTTTGTTAGTAAATTTTTTTCTTTTTCAGCAACCCAAAGAAAAGGTGGGTAATCTAAGATGGCTTTCTTGTATTTTTTCAAGTATAAACGTGACTTTATTTTGTGGATTGTCTATTGAAATTTTTTTTTTTTTTTTGAATGTTGTGTTAATTATAGAACTAGCGTCTAATAATTTTGGGTGGCACATGTTTATATTTTAATTATTTAGTTTAAAATTTTCAAACAACCTAAAGAAAAGTTGGGCGGGATCCATGTTTGGTGAGTGTCCAATCATATCTTTGCCTCAGTCATAGTCACATTTTGTAACCATATTTTTGGGTAGCCATTTTTCTTTCTTTTTGGGTAGCCTAAGGAAAAAGTGAATAATTAAAAATGTCCCTCTTGTAATTTGGCCATAGGAGTCATTCTTTTGAGTGTAGGTGTGATTTTATTTCATGTCTATTAAAAAACATTATTTTTTTGTATGTTGTGTCAACTATTGAACTAGCGTCAAATAATTTGGAAAGGCATATGTTTATATTTTAATTAAAATATTCAAAAATTTTATAGGACTTAGAAGGAAAGTAGAGAGAAATAAAGCAATTAATAATAGGAGATAAATATATATTTTTTAGAATTTAGGGAGGAAATTAGAGAAGAATTAAAGCTTATAAACAAATTGCAACACCAAGGCAAGACCAATCCTAAGAACCCAAGTTGGAAACTGGACTTGCCTTAGCCCATTATTGGAACTTGCCTTGAGGTTGATTGATTGTAATGGATAAGACAAATTGAAGCTAATGAGATTAATTGATACAAAGTGAAATCTAATGGATTTAAACTAGTGATGCAGATTGAAGGTTGTGGAGTTTAGAAAAAACACTTGAAGCTTGGGAAAACTCTAATCTAAGGTGGAGAAAAAAGAGTGAGAAAAATCCATACCTGAGTGGCCATGGAGCAAGAGTAAGTGAGGAGTGCAATTTGTATTGAGAGACTAAGAGTTTGAAGTATATTTACAGGTTCCAAGTTGCCACTTGGCATATTTAGAAGACTAATTTGCCCCCCTTATAGAAGTTTGACTATGTATCAATCAAAAAATTTGTTGATTATAATATGCATAGTTGATCAAATGGAGTTTTAAAGTCTTAAGTATATACTTAGTTAGCACTTATGAGATATGTGTCATTCAATTTGTAGAATAATCAGAAATTAATTAGTAGTGATAGAATTCAAAGATTGCAATTCTAAAATATCCCAAAAAATAAAGATAAAAAATTTATATATAGAAAATAATTTAAAAAAGCCAAGAAAGGGAAGTAGAAAGAAATAGGTTGAAAGAAAAAATAAGATCATAGATAGATTTATACAACTAGTTATAAAAGTTGTCATTTAAGTTGTATATACAAAGACACAAAAAATACAACAAAAATGGATCAATGCAAGCCTCATGATACAATTACAATTACAATATGAATATTGGAGATTAAGAATGTGGATTCTAAGGCATGTCCTTAAATTTGGCACTTTGTTACTTATCTTCTCTTAGAAATCATAGTTATATTAGAAATTAAAAGGTTTAAGTCACACTTCTAAGAATTTATTAAAATCCAATTCTAAATTCAAGATTATTTAGGAAATTTTAGAGGTTTTCAATAACATATCACAATTTTAAAAATAGATAAAAATTAAGGAAGATAAAATACAATGAAATTAGATAGTCAAGAATGTTAGTTTTAAAGAAAAAAATATAAAAATTCATCTAATTCAAATTAGAAAGGATACTTAAAATTTAGGTGACATTTAGAATCCAATCTTGAAAGTAAAAATTAATCTACACTTATAGGCTAGGTGCAAACGTGGATAAAGTCTTGAAAGATGAATCTAGAGATAAAATTTCATCCATCTATAGTTTTTGCTAAAAATATCCCATTATAAAGATTTTTATTATTTTAGAATAGGCATGCAATGCTCTACAACTAAAGTTGATAAAAAATTTGAATTTCTCAATTTAAATTAGGAAGTCTAGAGTTTTGACCATGATTGGCTGAAACCATCTAAAACCACTCCAAACCTCTAATTTTTATAGTTTGTATCAATTTCAGTTAAGATGTGATCCACTTATACTTTATCATTAGAAAATTCTTGTTCATTGCTTAGATTCTTAGAATGTCAATTGAACACTACTTAAATATCCAACTTTGAATTTGAAGCTCAACAACAAAAAATATGGTTGTGCATGCTTTATCTTAAGGATATAGATAAAATACTCACATGTATATATGTATATATGCATATGTTATATATTGAAGTTTATTTCTTTCTTAAAAATATTCTCAGCAATGTTATACAAGCCACATTTTTAGAGTCTCTACAGACCCTATAAAAGTCACAAAAGTATTTAAATGAAGATTGAGGCTTACCATTGGCACACGCGCGCTTGTATTGCAATTGAAAGATGGTTGTTTGGATGTTTTCTAAGGATATAAATTATAAAAGCATAATCCCTTTTTTGCTTCAAAGATACTTTTAAATACTGCCTCTATCAAATATTTCTGCTCCCGTACACTTTAAGCATAGACGTAGATTCTTTGACAGATGCATGGCATCTACTTAGATTTTTTTTTGCCATAACTATAGGTGCTTAAGGCTTTGCAACTTTTCTTTATGCATTTTGTGGAGTTTTAGTCTTGGGTACCCAATTCCCATAGTCCCATACTATATGGCCTTGATTATAATCATTTATAATGCATTTTAGTCTAATTTCAAGGAATATAATTTGTTTTATTGTAGAAAATTCTTGTAGTATTTTCAAAAAAGAATCCAAAAATATAATTATATACATGAAATGAATGTTTTTTGAGGACAATAATAGCATTATAAACCAAATTATAGGAATTATTTCAATATATGTATTATGAGATAAATATCCAACTTTTTATGCTTTTTAATAAAAAAATAAATTTAATTGGAGGGAACTTCTTGTATGGAATTTTAAAAACGATGTACAGGTGTTCCAATTTTTCATATATATTGTGCCTTTTTTCTAATATGTATGCAATCCAACATTTCCTATGTTTATTTATTTATTTAAATTTGGTCTTCACCTAAATTTTTGGTCTTTTTAAATTTGATACAATTTTTACAAAAGTTGTCCTCGAAGCCATTTTAATGTTGATGCCCCATGTATATAATACATGAGTTACATACCCAAGATTTTAGTGTAATATATGTATTCACTTTGGATTAAATTTGGTTGTTAAAAAAATTTATTTGCTTGGTATAGTCATATTTGGTCAATTTTATGACTAAAGCAAACCATGTACATGACTAGGACAAGTCACATGACTAGGACAAGTCACATGACTAGAGCAAGTCATGTATATGACTAGGACAAGTCACATGACTAGAGCAAATCATGTGTATGACTAGGGCAAGTCATATAACTAGGGTTTTAATCCCTAAAGGACCAAGGTGATTTTCCTATCAAAATCCACTCAAAATTGTCATTTCTATTGCAAAGAGAAAAGAACTTTAAAAGTTCTTTTTTTGCATATCCAACCACAAGATCTTATACTTGACTGGTATATGAATATGTGGAAGAAATTTCAGAAACTTTGACCATGTAGATTGCAAGATATATGCATTTAAAGTGAAGAAAACAAGCTTTTTTGCACCTTGTTTGACTACATTTTTTGGCTTTGAATCTTTTTAGTTCAAATTTTTTGCACTATTGATTTTGATTTTCTACTTATTTATGTTAAATAATTCAATTGCAAATCTACAAAAAAAAATTAGAAAAAAAAGCACTTAAGTTTTACTCATTAAGAAATTGTTAAATAGAGGTGGGTTCAAGATTGAAGAAAAAATTGAATTGTTAATAGCTTTTAGATGGAATTGAATCCCAATAATCCCAATGGTGAGATTGTTTTAGCAAGAAAATCTGACCCTACCTAACAATTTTTGTTGAATATTCTAAAATTTGCATTCAAAAATGAAATCTACAAGTTATTTTTTCAAGAAGATGCTTAGATTGCCCAAAAAAATAAGATTTTCCATAATTTCTCATTATTAGTCCAAATTGAATGAAACAAAGCTTCACATGTAGACAAAAATATAATCTTTGAGAAAAAAATTAAAAAAAAAAAATTATTTTGACTTTCTACGATTTTTTTTGTGTTGCCCACCAAACTTAATTTTTCCTTATTGCGCCATAACTTTTGCTCTCGGGCATCAATTAAAATAGATATTATATATTCACAAAGCTCTTGCATATACACAACCTCAAAAAATCCCAAAAATTATCACTAAAAATTGAGACAGTAGGAACCTGCCCGGACCCAAATTGTTCCTCGAGGGGACAAACAATCCTTTAGGGGTTAAAACCCTAGCCACCACTTCCATGTAGCCGCCACTGCTTTAGGGTTTTAAAACCCTAGCCGCCATTTTTTTGGAGCCACCCCTTCAAAGTGCAACATTTGGCTATTTGTGTTTCTTCTTCTTTGTTTCTTGTTGCCTCTCAGGTTTTGCTTGTTGTTGCCTCTTAGGTTTGCTTCTTGTTGCCTCTTAGGTTTGCTTCTTGTTAATACCTTTTAGATCTTGTTTCTTTTACTTCTAAATTCTTGCTTAGTTCTTGTTGCTTCTTAGTTCTTGGCTCTTGTTGCTTCTTAGTTCTTGCTTCTTGCTTTGAATTTTCTCTTGTTGGCTCTTAGTTCTTGCTCTTTGGTTTTAGTTTCCTCTTGTTACCTCTTAGCTTTTACATTTTGCTTCTTGTTTCCTCTTGTTGCTTTTTTAGTTCTTGCTTCTAATTTCTTGTTGTTGCATCTTAATTCATGCTTCTTGTTACTTCTAGTTGCATCTTAGTTCTTGCTTTTTCTTCTTATTTGTTGCTTTTTTTGCATCTTAATTTGTGTTCTTGTTGCATCTTAGTTCTTTCTTCTTTTTGTTTTTTTGTTGTATCTTGTTCCATCTTACCTCTTGCTTGTTATTACCTCTAAGTACCTCTATTACCATTGTTATTCTTTCTTCTTGTTTCTTTGTGATTTTCTAAGGATATAGTGGTTATGACTTTTGCTTATCTTAAACTTATACAACATATTTGTATTGCTTTAAATCTTTAAAGGTTGAGCTATATTGTTCATTTCACTAAAAATTAACCTCCTTGATTGTTTATGTAGGTACCAAGCTGGAATGAAGTTACTAGAGGCTACTTGCGACACCAAAGAGGCAACATCTTATCATTTTTGTAAGAAAAATAGGTCTTATAAATGTGTGGAAATATGCATTTATAGAGTGTCATTGTAAAGTGTTTTGTATTAGTGACTAATAAATGTGATTGAGAAGAGTCACATTCTTTCTTGCATTTTTTTCTTCTGGTATGACTGTTTCTATGCATCCCAAAAATCATATGTACTCATTTTTAATTGGATGGAGTCTTTTATTTAGTTGCTAAATCATATTCATGTATGAATGCAATGTGTCAAGTTCATTTAAAATGTATAGAAAATATGAGTGTAGTTTATGATGGAAACTATCATAAACCTTAGTTACCTCAATTACAAGCCGTGCACACAAATCTAAGAATTGTGACTCTCGCTTATCCGGAATATTACTTGCTTCAATTATATTTCACAAAATATCTTGGTGAAAATATGATTGATGATAGTCACATGATGCTCACAATCATGCCAAAAATGTGACTCAATACTTTTAAAAATATGACTACATTCAACCATGAAATTATTAATAACATTCCATATGAAGTGCCACATCATCCAAAAATATAACTAATTGGAGTCATATTTCAAATCAACAAAAAATATGATTGATGAGGGTCAAATTCCACATCATCCAATGATATGGCTCACGAGAGTCATTTTTTAGCAAAAAATATGGTTCACAATAATTATCTTTCATAGCAGCAAAAAATATGACTCACAAGAGTCATATGCCAAGTTAGCCAAAATATGACTCACTATAGTCATGTTCCTTGTCAGAAAAAAATATGACTGCATGTAGTCATATGCCATGTAGGATTTTTTTTTATTTGTTTGGGCACCCCAAGAAAAAGTCAAGTGTATCAAGGATGGTCAACACATATGCCATGTTGGCAAAATATAGCTAACTTTGGTTAATTATATCCTCCAGCCTATATGACTGCAAATATAACTCATGTCTGAAGCGACTTGTCAGTAATGACTGGATCTAGTCATAGCGCAAATCATCTACAGTGAATTCTGCGTGAGTCATATTTAGAGATATTAAGACTTATTATAGTCATATTTTCCAGTCATAAAACATCATTTTTGTTGTAGTGATGATTAGTTAGTCTTATTAAAACATTCTTACCATTGACAATAAAATAAAATAAAATAATTAAATGTACAAGTAAATTTTACATGAAATAATTCTCCAATTCTCAAAGATAAAGGAACATAAACTTTGTTTCCATACACAAAACCAATATATAAATAAATTTGCACCTGAAAATAACTCTTCAACTCTTAAAGGCTTAAAATACTTATATTAATTTAATTTCATGACTATAATGCAATTGTAGGTGAAGAAACACATATATTATACAAAGCAATAGTTGTGGTTGAACTTATGTGCCTTCATTCTATGGCTCTAATTCCTACAGGACTAAGGCCTTTTTTTTGCCACATACACTCAAAACTGTCATTTCTATAGCAAATAGTAAAAGATTTTGAAAATTGTTTTTTTGCACATCTAACCATAGGATCTTACACTTAACTAGTATAAAAATGTGTAGAAAAAATTTCAGAATTTTTCACCGCATAGATTGCAAGATATCTTTGTTTAAAGTAAAAAGAAAACAAGTTTTTATGCACATTGCAGAATTTGATTATTTGACTTTGAACTTTTCTTACTTTAATTTTTTGCATTACATAGTTTTGAGCTTTAAATCTTTCTAGTGGAGAATTGAATTGAGAATCTGGGGAAAGAAAAAAAATTCAAAAAACTTAATTATAGTACTTTAAAAAATTGTTAAGTAGAAGTAGGTATGAGACAAAAGGAAACTCTAAATTGTTAATATCTATAAGATGGAACTATAATGCACTAGTTAATTCCATTGATGAGATTGTTCTAGCAAGCAAACTAAACTATGTAGACCTTTTTTTGATTGAAATGAAAAATTGTAAAAATTGCATTTAGAAATGAATCACTGTAGGTTATTTTTTCAAGAAGATGCTCTAATTGCTCAAAAACAAGATTGTCCGCAACTTCTCATTAAAAATCCAAATGGAATAAATCAAAGCTTTCCATATAGACAAAAATTTAATCTATGAGAAAAAAATAAACTAAAATTAAAATTCTTGAATTTTTTTTGTTGTATATTCTTCTCCTTCTCTTGTGTTTTGAGATTTTTGAGGCATCACTTTTGTTCTTGGGCACCAATTGAAAAAAATTATATTCCCTTGAATCTAATCAATTTTTTTTATCTTCGAAAAAATATTCAAAAATTCAAGACAAAAATTTAGCTTGTAAGTACGTGCCCAAAATTTCCATTTACCCCCTGAATGTCCCGAAGGGACAATAGTCCTTTAGGGATTAATTATGTGACTACATGATTCTATCAATTCTATACACCTTTCATTTTATGTATTTAGTCATTTGGCCTCAAAATCAAATCATGGCCTCATTTCATTGCTTTATTTGTTGTGCCTTCATTTTATGGCTTTCATTATGTAGCCTCAAAGTTATATATCCAAGTCGTATCTACTTGTCTCTTTACATCCAATGTACCCTATATTTGTCAATATACAATATATATCACCAAATATCAGCTAAACAAATTCCAAGGGTGCTAGCAGACAAGCTTGTAAGCGTGAGCCCATGAGCTCGAGAGCATGTAAGCCTGGATTTTATTTTGAGAAAATGAGATGAGGGCCCTATAATTGTGGATGTAGGCAATTTGGAAGTTCCAAAAATTTGAGGTCATTTTTCCAAAATTTGAGGTCATTTTTCCAAAATTTAAATCACTTGCAAACCTTTAAAAAAAATCTTCTTTGTAACAACCAATTATACTCAATTTTGATAGAAATCACACCAGGGAAAAATGAGAAGAGAAATAAATCATGCCCATGATATAGCCATAAAATCTAGAAATCCAATCATAATAAAAATCAACACATGATAGTTTGACTCATCACATATGTCTTGGAAACACAAATGAAACATTGAAATCATGCCTTGAAAACACAATTGTGTTATCTAATGAGTTTTTAAGGCATGATATTAATGTTTTCAAGACATGACCAAGGCACCGTGGTCATGGCATTCGGATCTTGTGAAGCCACAACTGCTAGCGGTGGTTTGATCATCACCAAAGCTGGAATGGGTTTCCTTATGGAAAGGAGGAGGGCGTTGAAAATCTCCTTGTCCTCTTCCAAGGCCACAATGTGGTGCCCCGTGCCGTGACATACCGTGATCAAGGCACATGGAATAAATCAAATCCAATTTATTAGTTAAATGATTTATTCTGTGAATTAAAATTAAAATACACAATAAATGATTTGAAAACTTACCTGTAGATGCTGTGCAATTTAGAATCAATTTTTTTTAGTGGTTGTTGCTCCTATTAGGAGCTGGAAAAACCTAGGGTTCTTTTTGCAAGGTTCCTTCAATAGTATTTCCTCATTCATCAACATGGTCTCTTCAATGGTGTAGTTTATCAACATGTCATCATGTTCAATGTTTAGGCCTACATTCTTCATTGTTGATCATGTGCGTTTAAAAGAGAAGTTCAATTTTTTCTTTCTTTGCCAAGGTCCTTGATCTTCAAGCTAGTTTTGAACTTTTGAGTCTTCAAGCATCAAAATAAAATATACATTAGAAATAAATAAAACAATATGCAGGCCAAATGCTACTAAAATCATGAAGAATTTAGGAAATTATACCATGGCAGTAACATCCAAGGTTGAGATCAAGTGCACACAATTTATACCCCACCATTTTTTTTCACCATGGGGTATGTCTCACATAGTTCCGCAACAACGCCCTTTGAGTCAGTGTAGATCAAGTAAAACACTACTATGCAACTATAGTTGTGCAAATGCTTTTTTGCAAGAAATGCCATTTGAATAGCCTCATACTCCTTGTATGTGTTCCTCGCAAGCACTGCAGTTGCCGGGAAAGCCACCCCCGAGACAAGCAAATGCTCCTAGTAGTAAAAAAAAATGACGTCTACTACTGGCTAAAGGATTACTTTGCTATCATATATGCAAGCCTTCCCTGCCAACAACTACCAGCAAACAATTCTCCAAACAATCAATGATTAACATTAAAAACATTAAGGTCATTCCATAATATAATGAAGTTGCAAATTCATATTTTATCTTCTTTAGGAACTCCATCACCTTGGTATACAAGGTTAGCGTCTCCATCTCCATGTTTTCTATGAGGTCCACAATAGAGATGTTGAGGATCAACTCCTCTAAATAAACCTCATCATCTTCATTGATGACTATCACTTGTATACCATAAATAATCCATTAGAGAAAAAATTAGGCCTCTAGAGGGCTTTTGCGCAGCCCTCAGAGGAACTCAAAGTTTACATTTTATTTTGTTTAAAGAATTATTTTTTCCCTATTGCCACTCACCTTACATTAGGATGTTGGATGATTGTCAGTGGCTCAAAAATCAAGTACAAGGTGCTCAATAATCATGATTAAGGTACTCTAATGCACCTTAATCCTAATTGTTAAATGCCTTGTACTCAAATGCACCTTGCACTCTCATCGAGTTGTTGAAAACAAGCGAATTTCCCAAATTATCCAATTACCATCTACTATCAATAATTTTTTTTGATGGCAATGTAAAAGATCCACTTTATTGACATTTGGTGAAAAAGAAGGTGAAGAGTTTGTTTTGTAATGAAATTAATTGTCCATCATGAATTTTCAAAGAGTATGGGATAATTGAAGTTGAGAGATTGGCCACTCATTGCCAAAACGTAGGCATTCACGCATAGTAGAATAATTTTCTTGGAAAACTTTGAACAAAAAGAAATTGGGAAATAAAGTTGAATTTCATCCCAAAAAATCTGTGTAAGATTTCAATCCTCCAATAATCAAAGGTTATAGATAAATTTCAAAAAAGGTGTTTGTAAATGTAAAAAAAATGTCCCTTCCAACCTCTGTTTGAAATTATCTATAACCTCTGGTTATTGGAGGCTTGAAATCTCAAACATATTTTTTAATGAAACTTAATTCTATTTTCCAACCTTTTTTTGGTTCAAAGTTTTTCCAAAAAAATCATTTTACTATGCATAAATGAGGTCTGAAATTCCAAATTTGAACACAAATCTTACATTTGACTTAATTATGAGCAATTGAACTCTTAATATTTCTAATTTCTGTATTCCCCATGAATTGTTTCACCTACTACTACTCTATTTGTATAAAGCAATTCTTTTTCATCTTCAAATACATCAAATTAAATAAGTGGCTTATTTTGACTTAGTTTGTTTAATTTGTCAATTACACACCTTATTCTCTACTACACTATACCTTGTTGCCTTGATGTATCTTGATTATTATATTCTGACATCCTTTGTAAAAACTAGACCTAGTGAACTTCAAATTTGTACCAGTGTTTGGGAAGTCTTTTTAGTTTTACTAGCTACTTTCCTCCAATTCCCATATTGAACCGATTTTTCAAGTGCTGAGTCTGATTATTTTCTCTATTTTTGATTCAAAATATAGATTTCTTAGACATTTTCACTAGTTTATGCCGATATTATTAAAAATATTGTAATCGGTTTTTCCCCAAATCCACCGGCTAACTTTGAACTAGTTGTTGATTCTTTTGGAGCCTGATTTGTACATTTCTATGGGGCCAATGGTGGCATGGAAAACCTTAACCATGTCTTGCAAAGTGGCCTTCATGAGCCTAATTTTTTTTTCTCTAATGCACACTTTCTGTTAGCTCCCAAAATAATGCCTTCCTCTTCACTCTACTCTAAGATCTAACTTGCATTGGAGAACATTGGTCCACCAAAGAAGATTGTGGAACTTGGCCATTGCCTTTGACATTCTTCTTGCCTTTGCCCTTCCCCTCCTTCTTCACCAATTTTGTTAATTGATCTGCTTCTTTTTTCACCTTCACAGTCAAAATATTTTACTCTTTGGCCTCCTTCCTCTTGATAGCATCAGCCCTTTTAGCAATGGCCCATTAGATAAAATTCATGCTCCACAGCCCACCCAAGGACCCTGAAATTTGGTTTAACGGGACTGAAAATTGCTTTTCCCCCCTATTTCCACGCAACAGATTCTGCAGTGATAGTGGCGCAGGAAATCAATTTTGCAAATAAAAAAAACTAAAAAAGATTAGAAAAAAATTATGGAAGCTGACTATTTTGGCAAGTAGTTAGCCAAGCTGATTGCTTAGCTGGGGCCATTTCAAAATTGACAGGCCAAGCTTGAAATAACTTGGCCATGTCAATCTAGAGCAGCCCTCCAGATGGCTGCTTTTTTCTCTAATGCTTCCTCTTTGTTGCATTATTAAGGTGTGCAAATTTGTCCACTACTAAGTCAATAGCACCAAATTAAGGACTTTTAGAACTTTACCTCCAACGGTGTCATAATGTGGGCCGTCTACTAGTTGAATGAGGCATCTTTGTTTGCTAGAAGTATGTGTTAGTATTGAGCCTTGCTTGTATTAGAAGCTTGTTGTTAGTTCTCTTATTCATGTTAGCCACCGGTTGATAACCGGTTGGTTAGTGTTTGATACCTAGGTTGGTGGGGTTAGAGTTAGGGCTAGCCGGCGGCTAGTCGCCTTTGAGGTTTGGGTGTCTATTTGAAGCAAGGGCAGATTTTTTGTCTTCTCTCTTTTCTTTTGTGTGTTGGAGGGTGTGGGAGGCACTTTGGGTGCTAGTTATTGTGGTTTTGATATTGAAAGGAGTATTGATTTGAGGGAGTTTTGTATTGCATTCTGGAAAAATGTTGGATGAATATAAGATTTTGGATTTGAATTTTTGGATACTTGATCTACTATAATGCCAAATTTTTGGATCTAGATCTATTATGGAGAAAAAAGTATGAAGTTTTGAAGTGGAGGTATTTGGATTCAAAGGTCGCCAAGGAAGGCATTTTGAGGAGCTTTTTTCTTAATGAGATCTTGTGCAGTGAAAATGAAACTTTGAGGGAATCTTTCCTATCTTATCTTCTATCTTCAAAATTTTAGCTTCAATGGACTTAGGATTTAGGAGTTTTTGCACCAATATACAACCAGGTTGAAGAGGCAGTGAAGGGTTAAGAAGTCTATAGTAGAAAATTGTCCATGAAAGTCGGAAAATATCTTGTAATATGAAGAAATTTGGTGTGTGTGTATTTAGATAGCTGATCTTCAATGTGGCAAAGTTTCAAGTTGTTTGGAGCTACTTTGCAAAAGTTATGCTAAATCAAAGCTTGGCATGGCAATTTTTAGGGTGTTGTGGAAATTGTAGAATAGTGATTGGAAAAATAGGGAGTTTGAGGATAGGTTTAATATGATTTAGGTGTTTATAGGCATCTAAGCTTATATACAAAGCATTTTCATAGCAAGAACCTTGTGCAAATCTAAACCTAATAGCAAATTTTTTGTGACAATGGATAAGTGAAGGTGATATGACAGTTATTCAAGTACCACCCTCTGCGACTAAGGTGGGTTGTCATAAAAGTCAGGAGTTGGCTGTGAGTATAGATGTAGTTGGCCAAACCATGGTCCAAACAAGCAAATAAAAATGGTAGAAGATCTTGTTGAGTGATTGTATCCTGTGCAAGAAACGCATGCTTGAAGATTTATTGTACAAGAAAAAAAAGTCAATAGAGACAAAATGTAAACAAAAAAACCAAAGAAAATTGATTCATATATTAAAAATTTTAAGAAAAAAAGGCAACAAATTTAATTGATAACTAATAGACTTCAATGGTGAATAAACTCATCACCATTCTCAAAAAACCACCACTAGACCTTGGCCACTAAAAAAACAAATGGTAAGACATTAGGACCAAAACGAGGGATACCTTGAAATACCTTTGATTTTCGTCCCTCACATCATTTATAGAATCTTTTTACTAGATCCACCAATCTAACAATGAATCATTGATCAAAATTTCAAGGCATCTTCATTGATATAGAAAATTCAATCATGAATTCAATTGTGCAAAGGATTATGAACAAATTGGATGAGAACTTTTTGAACCGCTTGTATTGGTCCCTCAAAATTCAAAAAGGAGTCACCTTTCTTGAAGTAATTTGTTTCTTTCAGAGTAGGCCCAAATCCCTAATCCCAAATCTTTTGTCCTCCATTGTGAAGAAGAATAATGACCTATTTGGAAATTATCCTTTTTGTATAATAAGTTTATTCTAAAGGAGACGGTCAAATAGAAAATCTATACTAATAGGTTCTAGATCTAAATCTAAATCTAAATATCTTGACTTAAATTCATTAATCCAATATGGGATTCCATAGCCAAAAACATTACTACAACAACACTGCAAACTTTGACTGAGACTAATATTATCCATCTTTTAAGATTCAAGCTCAAATTCCAATATAGCTCACACTTGCACAACTTTATGCATTAACTCAAACTATAAATTAAATTTCAATTTGCACTTAATGACACTCCACCCTTATGCACATCTCAAATCAACATAAACACATACACAACCAATTTGGCTTGAAATGAAATTATATTAATCAAATTAGTGAGCATATCAACATTACAAGTTTCTCAATTAAAATCTCCATTGACTCATCAACTTCCAATTTCTTCCTCAATTTAGACACTTAATCAATTCCTCATCCAACTAGCTTTCTCTTCCACAATACTTATCATATTTCATAACCAATTAGCGCTCAAAAACTTCTCTATCACACACCATAGCATTCAAACTTCCTTAAATTTTCCATCACAAGCTCCAAAACTCCATAACACTCACTCACTTTTTACACAAACAAAAGAAATGCATAACTGACTTAAGGCTGGATCTCGCACTGGCATTTTCAACAATGGGTGGTTTTCAAATCAAGAAGATCAACCTAATAGTTTATTAAGTTTCAGTGAAAGATCAAATCATGCCATTTTTAGAAACATAAAATTCATTCAAATCCAATATTCCTAAAAGAAGTTATGACTTAATAAGTTCAGCCTAAAGTTTTAATATATGGCAGTTTAAACTTCATCCATCTTTTTCTACCAACTCCTCAATTTGATTTGATTTAGAGTTTTTGCTACAATCTCAAACTAAAAAGTAATATCTAAATACAAATTTTGGACTTGGATGGACATAATCTCCTGAAGTTCATCCATTCTTCATTCTAAACTTCATCCTTCATTATCTTATAGGTTTTTTAAGTATTTTTTTTCAAGATTCGCATTAGTTTTAGATCCTAATAATTTTTATCGAAGATATTTTAAATCTGATTTTCTTCTTTAATCATGAATGTCTACCTTTTTCTAAAGACACTTGAATTATTTCTTCCAATTACTATTTTTCAACTTCTAGAACTTGTTCCCTAAAGATTTTGATTTAACTATCCAAAATGCTACGCGACTTAGAGATTGGACTTTCTTTGTGAAAATTGGAGATGGATGAAGTTTGACTGCTTATCGTTTTTTCAATTGAAACTTCATTTGCTAATTATGTTCAATTTAAAATTCAAAATCAATTTATATTTTCACTTTTCACTTTTGGATTCTTTATAGTTTCTAAGTTTTCATTCTTGTTCCTTTGGAATGAAATTGACAAATTTTCATTCAACCTAACTCCTAAGCTTGATTCATTTGTATTTTTTTCATTTTCATTCTATTTTTGAAGTGTTTTGAAATCCAAAGCTAACTCCTACTTCATCCTAAGTTTCTATTCTTCCAGCTTCTTCTTTCCTTTATTTCCCTACTCCTTCTTTTTCTTCTAATATTATTCTATTTTATTATTGATATTCTAATAGTCGACTTTGTAATGAAATAGAATACTTGTTCCAAACTCGAAAAAATATTTGACAATTGCAAGCTTCTAGTCTCCCTATCCAAGTCAATTATTTTTATAATCTACTTCCTTGTAGCTCACTTGAATTTCCATGAATATCTTTTTAATCTCCTTCTATCTATGGCTAAGCTTCCCTCTAAATCACTTCCTTCCTTCCCTTGCTAAATCCCACAATTTGCAACTTCACCATCCACCTTCTTTCTCTCCCTCCTAGGTTGAACTTCTATACAAGTTGTATTTGTTGAATGCTTATATTCTCTTAATTCATGAATCAACCATCCAAGCTTCCTTCCTTCTAATTTCTAATTGTTGCTCTATTATAGTTGTACCGTGTTTAGTGGGACATTTTTATACTAGAACTAAACTGACTACATTCCCTTCTCACTTAATTAGTAAATCCCCTAAATTAGAAGTTAAGGTACTAAAATTTGGTCCTTGAAGTTTCCAAATTTTGGCTCTAGAGGTCCAAAATGATCCATAGAGTATCCAAAATTCAACTGTGGAGGTCTATGGCCTAGCTACCAAGTTAGGCTCTTGAGGCTGGGGCCACCGGGGTTGGCTAACGAGGCTAGCCGTTATTGAATTTTTGTACTAGGGTGGCCGCTACTGAATTTTTTATAATTGAAGTGCTGGCTACTAAATTTGACAATTGGGAGCTTGATATTGAATTTTTGGGCACCATATTTGATAATTAGAGCATGTAGGTTTAATTGGGACTAAAATTCAAACTCTACTTAGATATTTCACTACAAGAGATATGGGTGTTTTAAGTGTGATTTTAAGTGAGAAAATGCCTATTGAAAGGTCATGTACTTTAAGTAAATTTTGCTTAAAAGCATGTGTCTAGGACTTCCCTTATTGTACTTTGCTAAACGGTCAAGAGACGTTTTGTAAGCAAAAAAGTGCTTGACCGATGAACATAGAAGTTCAATAGTGCTATGCAAATGGAGTCCTCTCTCTTTATGACACGTGATACAAGCTGAATGGTGTCTTTCTCACCATTTCCTGACACTTGGCTAATATTCATGTGATGTTTATCTCTTTCCAATTCACCTCAGTAGGTATATTCTCCAATTGAATTTCAGAATAAAAGCATCGCACAATCCACGTGTAGGCATATAGAAACCATTCATTAACAAATACCATTTTTTATTTCCTGTTCAATTACAGAAATCTTGATTTATTGTCACTGCTTATTTTATGTACATGGTATACGGTTTTTTTCTACCTTAGTACGAGTACTTATGTAGCACTCATAAACAGCTAATATGCTTCTACGAAAGCTAGAAAAACACTCTCTATACATATGTACTTAGCTAATTCCTATACTAACACTGTGGTTCTTCCCTTACAGACAGGCCATCCCCCAACATATGCTCTTCAGAAAGATGAAGGCAAGCAGCATTGACGAAATAGACAACTGAATAGAAAGGTAGCAGGGTCAAAATAACAAACACTTCCCCGCAAAATACTCACAACACGTACTCAATAACTGTTTGTATCATGCCGTAGCTTCATGCCACGCCTTCACTTTTTGCTTCTTATGACTTAGATAGTCAATGATTTCTGCAAACATTAACTCCATATTCCAAATTAGCTTTCATACAATGCCTGGAAACGTCCTAGAGTTTAGTCATGAGAGAGAGATGAGGAGTCTCAAACTGCCAAATAAATTCAAAGAAGGGCTTGATCAAGGTGCTCATAACCTTTTACTTGACATAAACTTGGAAATGAGAGTTTCTTGGTTTGCTTTCAGTTTAAATAACTTGGAGGTGCGCTCATGAAGGTCTTTAAGGTTTTAATATATCTCAAAAGTCTCTTGCTTGCACTTGCTCAGTTGTTCATGGTGCAAATCCTCACTACATTACAATCGTAAAATTATTATCTTATTCAATAATTCCAACCTCCAAAATATCATCTTCTATTGTATTCCGACACCTCATGTAATGAATTAGAAGTCAGAGGTCGTCCTCGTGCTCATCAGGGTGATTGCAAGAAAGATCGATATTGAAACATTGTCACAAACGCAGTGTTGAAGCTTCCTTTTGTAATAACTTTTGAAGCATGACTCACATGAACTTGGATTTTTAGTGGAGATTCTTCTTATGAGTCTAATCATATCTCATATTTTTCAAAAAAATTCAAAAATCATTTTAAATTTAAAAGTCATTTAAACTAATGTGTCACATTTTGAGTTTTAGGGGGTTTTACTATGTAAGGAGTCCCCAAATTTAATGATTTGGAGCTGAAATTTCTATGCTCTATTCCCATATTAGGAAGCCATGATTCTACCAAGGGACATTAAAAAATATTTTATTTTATATCCTCTACGTCTATGCAAGGAAGGCTCCTTTACGCATGCAATTCTGAACATTGAAGATGGTTTTAGGATCATTTTTTTGGTGAAATCTCTTTACCATGAAGTCTTTTCAATTTTCATTTTTTATTTTTTCTTAAAATTTTTTTCCTATTTTTTACAAATTAAAATGTCAAAGTATATATTTTCTTGCGTTTCTCCACTTTTCTAGTTCTCCTACTTAGAAATTTTTTTTGCTTTTCCTTCATAGGGTACCTTCTTCTTATAGGTGTATACATTTCTCATATTTTTTTTAAAATGTTTTTCAATTTTTATAGTATTCCTGAAAAAATGGTTGAAAACGGCCAAAGTGGAACAAAAACGGAAGGTCATTTTTGCAATGACCTATCACTAGAATTACAACAAGGCATGAACTCAAGCTTTCAAAAGCATTTGTACATTCCCTGTGGTCATTATTCTCCCACAATAAGACCCCATTTCTTCCGCAACGTCTTGCCAAAATTCCAATAAACCACAAAAGAACATACGATAGAGTCAAAATGCTGAGTAATTAACCAAACCTTTTTTGACAAATTGATCTTTGGCTTCCAAGCTCTTCAAAAGGCCCAATAACTCCTTGACATTCTCTACAACAAGACAGAGAAAAACCTTTAACCATACAAATTGATTCCTTAACCATCCGAGAGTTGTTTAGATGTTGGAATGGTTAATCATTTGTAACTAGGTTAGTGACTTACATTGTACAAGACAACAATTAGGTTAAAATTCCTATCTACAAATCCAGGTAGAGTCATGGACTAAGAAGTAGCTTGCAATGCCCAAACAAATAAAAATAAGCAATCGAATACTTGCTCAAGATTTCTTACAGTCGAAAAATTTGCAAAGAAAACACACCTTGTAAGTGATCTCTCTAATTATATAAGTCAATGAAGTTTGCTTGAAGAAGGAATTCAAGAGCATACCTCTTTGTTGAGATACTGCAAATGGTCCTGCTGATAGTGAAGAAGAGCAGCCTGTTACTTAGCTAAACGTCCTCCATCAACATATCTACAAGACATGGTCACATTCTCGTCAGATTCAAATCCCTGTAATATTCGATATGTGGTCAAAAATTGAAAGTCAATCATGGTTTACATCTCACAGCACTAAAAGACAGCTGAAACAAAAAAAAGCATAAAAAAACCCTGAAAATCAAACATGAAATGATTTGTCTAATGAAAACCTCTCTCCATTATGAGTACCAACATTATATGAAAATAATTTAGGAGAAAAAATAACAATGATACCCGATACCTTTAAGCCCAGATGAAGGTCGTAGAGCAGAGCAAAGTAAATATACATTGCATCAGGATGACAATATGATTTGTTGTGTCCATTAACCTTACCTACACCAATTACAAAAACAAAATGTAATTTCAGTTGTAATTGCCGTCTTCTAGGTACATGAGCAACCTCGAGGCATCCTAAAAAGATTTATCATCTTGAAGGCAATTTGTGCTAAGCAAAGTGTCACGATGATAGTCTTGTGAGCAATTACAAAGTTTTAAGTCATTCTCTATTTAAAAGAAACCAACCTCTTGGATTCATCGACTTACATATGAATGCGCAAATTAGAATTCTAGTCCGTGCTAGTTGCAACAATATAACGACCCTATAAAACAATCGGCAACAATTGGTTAAGTACAATCGGCTACAACTGGTTAAGTGTGGAAGATGGTAGGATATCCTTAGCAAGTCACAACACTACAAAGGACTGCAACCTAATGCAATAAACAAAATAGCATAGTAGTGATATGTGTCTCTATTCAAGAGGAAAATGCCAAGCAACTGGATCACTGATGCTACAAAAGCAAAGACAAATGTGGGATGCCTAAGTGGTATTGAAACGTGTCCATTGTCACTACTAACAAGAGTGCTGATGTTCCTGACAAGAGATCATATGCATTCGACCAAGTTATCAATATGATCTACTAATCTTGTTTTAAATCAGCATAGTAGGTTGGAGTTTATATTGATGCAATATGCCTACTCAAAAGACAAAGAATGTTTGATTGACACAAAAGATGTAAACAACAGATTTTTGAAATACCAACAGCACTCCTCTTTTGAAGAGCTATTGGTGCATTTGGTATATCTAGAAACAAATCATTCAAGATCTCAATCTATAATTAGGGTAGCAGTACCACCACATTAATCATACAAGCAACTCAAGACTACCAAACGGACATCAACAGCCAAACCAAACAACCAAAACGATCTACCCTAAGGAAATTCAAACCTACAGTATTCCCTCAAAACAAGAACAATTTTAAGCTACCAAGTACTCTTGCAACAACTTAGTTTATAAATCAAGAATCTTTTGATCGGACTCAAGAAAAAACCCTAATTCCATTCTCACTATATACATTGAGTTCAAGACTATCAGTTCATTCTTTCGTACCCCAAACCTAATGATGCTTCAAGATGGTTGAAAAACAGTGTCAATATAAAGTAAAAAAGCGTGCGACTTACAGAGACGGAAAACAAAGTGGCATGACGATCTCAAACTCTTGCAGCGTGCACAAGCTGCTGAAAACCAGAGTTGCCATGATTATAAACCAAGCTCCCTCATTACCTTCTTTCCAGTTGCCAATCGTTGTCCATCCAATTCACTCCAGCCTTAGCAGCTTGATTCCTAACCCGCAATTGTTCTACCTTGATGCAATTCAAAATTCGCTGAATAGTTTGTTCCACATACCTTATAGATCCCTGCAAATTTCTTCTACTAAATACTGCCGTTAAAGTGCTCGTCTGCTTTGCTTGAGTGCTGCACAAGCAAAATAAATTTTACAAACTTTTTGCTCAAATTCACATTAAAATTCTCATTTTCAAGCATGTATTAAAAAATTTCCTCAAATTTTTCAGAACTTGACACATTGGAAATGAATACCTTGTTTAAAAGTTGAAGCTCTACAAACATATATCATTTCCAAACTTTCACAACACCAAAACAATGCAGAATTACAACAATTGAATAGGTGCTAACTAGAAAGGACCTTAATCAGCCTCTAAGGTGGAGCTTAACTTCATGATTGATAAAACGGGAAATATAAAATTATAAAATGAAACAAATTCTTAAGCTGAGGTCCATTGTAAACATTTCCTCGGACTTGCAGAGCACAAAGAAATCCTTGCATGCCTAAGTTTTCCAAAACTAAACCCCAATGCTCTTACTCAATCCTATCCTTCAAATAGTAACCAATCTCTGAGACATAATGAAAATAATAGTTGCTTACAAATTAAAGCACAACAAACACATATCATTTCCCTGCGCTTTCACAACACCCTGACAAAGTATCACCAACTTCAAACAAACAGGAAATAAACCCCCTAGATTTGGTAAGTTCTAGGGTGGTGCAATCTCTGAAAGAATCACAATGAAAAAGTTCACCAGTGTCGGCATGAGTATGAGACTTGGAGGCAAAGAAGCACTTGGTCGCAGCCGCAGCCTGCGTGGTCAAAAGAGAGGCTAAAAGTGTGGGTCGGCTTAAGGGTAAGCTCAACAAAGAACCAAATTGCTGCCAGAGAGGATTCAAAGCTCTGTCGCGACCAAAATGGCAATGTATACTGTGGTTCCTTTAAGGCCTTGACCGTCAGCACTATGATATTGAATACCGCAGGTATACTCATTTCTATTTTTCAGAGTGATCTAGGAATACTAACGGGTTTTTAGCAATTTCTTACTAATGTCTCCTACTGAAAATACCTACATCTCTTGTAGTGTTTGGAAACTAACAAGGACTACGGGTGTGGATATTTACAAATTAATTAAGTTTTGGGCTTAGAGACCAATAGATTAGAAGTAAACTTAGAGCGCATTTGAGATGTTTTGAGAGTTTTTAGTGAATTTCCTTTAATACCTATAATCGTGTTTTTAGCTCTAAAACAAAATCTAAACACTTGGAGTACCATTAGAAGATATTTGAGGCCTCCAAGAGCCCCCGAGTTATCATGCGTTCCCGCAGCGTTCCCACGTTGTGGAACTCAAGAAAGCTACTGGGCTGATGTGGTTGAAAGAGTGCCATGTCATTTTCGAAAAAAATAAAAAAAATAAAAATTGGCCTGAAATTATATTTGGGAGAGAATTTTTTTTCTTTTTTTCTTTTTTAGATTTGAATCCCTAGCAATATTACTAGGCTTTTCAAAAATTCTAACGCTATTTTCCAAAATAACTTAATACATTCATACTTCAAGTAAGTATAGTTTGGTATTTTTATTCGATGATTTAGTTTTTTTCATAAAAAGGATTACCTTTTTTGAAATTAGCTATGAGTATACCTTGCACATTAGTAAGCCAACTGTCTCAATTATGTTACAATTGCTAAGACCTTCTAAGCAGCCGATACACCTACTAAGCTTGCGGTTTAAAAGCTCCAGTTGGTTATTCCTAGCAAGATACATAATTAAAAAATTCTAATCTGGCAGTGATTCCGGACTTAGTACCTTAATTAAGCACAATAATAGATATCTCTTGGTGGCTAACCAATGACATGTGACTACTGGTCACTGCCGTATAGCCCATGTACAAGTGGGCCCTTCACAAGCTTGTCTTGTTTGCTTTTTACGAACACTCAAGTTTGGGTGGATGTGTGAGATCAGAATAGTGTTGCTTTAGTGAGGAATCTAGAGTTTGTGCTTGCCAATATGGTGCTTGATTCTCAAAATAGCGGCCAACATGTGGTGTATGAATTTGTTTAAAATTTCATTTTTACGACTCATTTTGTGTTTTGAGCATGTTTGTATTTCTCTCCGTTGTAGAACAATGACAAGTTTGTGGTATCCTGAAGACACCTTGTGTACGTTGTGTGGCATTCTAATAGATTGCTGTGTGACATGCGCACTGGTGAGGGTTACCACCCTCGGAGGAATTTTCCAAAAACTTCAAATCACTGTTTTGATGGATGAAGAACCTGGTTATCTATAAATTGTTGTGCTGGGGCATTTCCCAATCTCTTTTCAGGATTAGTTTTTGCCTTGAGGTTAGCGGTAGATGTTTGGCAATTACAATTGCATCTTACAAGAGACCACTTGAGTTTCATAAGAAAATGGCAAATGAGTATATCGTTGATACTTCTGGAAACACAGCTAGTTTTGGTTGCTCATAATATTGGCCTTATCTTCTCAATTGGTATTGTTCAGATTTTTTACTTGCTTGTTTGGAGTGAGCTCCACTTCATATTTGTGACTTGCTTGTTCGAAATGAACTCCTGGTTGAGATATTGTTCCTCACTGTGATGGCCTGCATTCGAATTGATGAGGCTACACTATAAGAAACTGGCCTTTTTTATGATGTCTAAAAATATGTCGTCTGACATCCGGAAAAACATGTCTAAGAGTCAACATAGATGTCACCTAAAATAGCGTCACAAAAAACAAGTAAAAAACGTCTGCTGTTTTCAAAAACATATCCAATTTGGCCTTGTTTTTTTTTTGACATCACACATGACATGCTTTTTCAAGGTCCCCAAAGTGTGCCATTTGGCGGACAACTCAGCTCCACATAAGCGCCATGTAGGCGGGCAATGCTACATAGGAAAAATTTTCATCCAATTTGTTGCTAGCATGGACCAAGGGAAAAGTGACATGGATCCGCCAATATCTGACGTGGCATGCCTTGTCAACATACTTTTATGTTGTTTAAAAAATTTTAATGCTGTTTTTTTAAATGTCAATTTAGACATCTACTTAGACATTTTTTTTGAGACATCAATTGCTGCATATTGTACCCAAAGGACAAGGTTAGTAGAAAAAAATTATTTAAAAAAATAAAATATAAAAAAAAAATCAAAATGACAAGAATTCAACAAGAATTAAATAAAACTTACCATCTACCATCAAGATAATTTTTGATGGCAAAATGAAGGAATTCATTCATTAAAAGTTAGTGAAAATGAAGGATTAAGAGGTCCTATTTATTTTCATTGTCCGTCCATGGTGAGACAAAAGATATGGGAGAACTAAAATATAGGAACTTAACCATTGTAAGTTTTGACATTGTTTTAGACGTCTACACGTTGTTTCAGACATGTAGATGTTCTTTTAGACATCTAGAGCACGTTATTTCAGACATTTTACATTGAATACAACTCTTGCTTTACATATCCCACATGGATTGTTTCACTTCCTACCACCCCATAGTATAAAGACCATTTCTTTTCATCCATAGTGCACATCTATCCATTATCCTTTTTTTGCAAAGTATGCCATGTGGCTGCCCTTCCCCCTAAATTTTTGAATATGGTCAACATTTTATCATTGCCTGTAGTAATTTTTACTAATTTATCCATAGACAAAATAGAACTATTTGCTGACTTGGCAGTCTATGTTTTTTTGGATATCCCAAATAACATCAGCATAATTTCAATCATGTCAAATACAACATTAGCATCAATGATAACATCAACTTAGATTTATAGTAAAAAGCCAATGTTCTTTGCAACGTCCACAAAAATCTACCTTGTTGAGTCAAATGTCCTTTGAAATCTTCATGTTTATCGGACATCGCTCGTTAGAGGTAAAACACTGCCAAAAACATGGTTTTCTTATAGTGCTAAATAAGAGAATTTTTCAGATTAAAAACTTCGTCAATAGGCTAAAATCATTAGCTTTGGATAAATGGTTTGATCAGTTTGTTCAGCCTTGTTTTTGGTCTTGTTAAACAAATTACTCCATCATATTACATTCATTAGATAAAAGGCTAGCTATTAGCTAGTTAGTGTACATTCTTACTGTATATCAATACAGACTCTAGTATTATGCTATATACTCTGAAAAAATGACTATTCTTGAATAATTTTTGAGTTTGATCATTAGTTCCTAAACTAAGTAAAAATTTTGATAGGGAGAAAGAATCTACTCTGATACTATCTAGGAAGTTTCAAAAAAATACTTTTTTTTTCTTGAAAAAAAAAATTTTGACAGCTCGTACCAGTTGTTTTCAGATCTGGCCAGATTGGGGAACGGGCCTAAAATGGCCCTCCAATACCCTCAAATCTCTTCTAATGAAGGAGGTTCAAAATTTTACTGGGGTTTTGGTTCTAGGACAAAACCTAAACACTTTAGACACAAGGGGGTTCAAAGCTTCAATGTATTTTGGATTCCAACACAAATTTAAACAATTTGAATACAAAGGGGGTTTCAATCTCCGCCGTCTATCCCCCCCCCCCCCCCCCCCCCCCCCCCCCTGCCCCCCCAAAGAAAACAAGTATAAGCTTTGGACAAGGTCTAAGTAGTATAAACACGTTAGTACACCTAAGTGAGTACAACACATTAGTATAATTCATCAAGGATTTCACACTTTAGAAGCATGCAACTCAAAAATAAACACTAGAGGGCCTCCTAAGTAAGATTGCTAAGCTATAAAAGGGCCTAACTCTAGAATTAGTACAAATGAACAAAACACCTTTAAATCAACAAGTTAATGAAAAAACAATCAAGAACAAGCACATACACAAACAAGATTGAAGGAACCCCAATGTTCTTCAAATATTACTTGGGAAACAACAATAATGAAATACAAAAGCTCTCCAAAACAACCGTTTGAGGAATTGGCTTAAAAATGGTCACAATCTACTAAAATTGACCAAAAAGAGTCAAAATAGCAACAAAAGGTGTTTTGAGAGGTAAGCAAGCGCCCTTAAATGTTTTTCCAAGGACACCCACCTCTTTTCATTTTTTTAGTTATAATCTTATCAATTAAGATTTTCATTCAAATATTTTGATTTTCTACTTTCTATACTGGTCCAAACTTCTAACTTTTGGAGAAAAACTTTGTGGGCACTTTATCCTCACCATTTGCGTAACATGAATACAATCATATTTTAGTATTTTGTTCTAATTAATTTTCTAATGGACGCCTAATGTATTGTCCAAATATGCCTTTCAAGCAATAGATCTTCGTTATTTGTCTTCCTACATCTAGTTTATCTAAATGCAATTGTGTAGGCATTTAATTATCTACCCTTGGTAATTAGACGTACTCAACCAGGTTCTATATTGGTAAATTCTATACTAAATGGGTGCCTAGACATCGGTTTATTGTGCCTTCCAAACAATAGATGTTAGTTCTAAGCGCTTAAATGTTCCCAAATTTGTAAAAGAGCCAACAAACTTGACCTAATTGCAAGAAATTGCTTAAACCACCTAACTAGCTAAGCCATTGCAATTTTCTAATAAAAGTGGTGATAGTCACTTTCATGTTTTAGAGGATTTTATGCTAAGTTTAAAAACATAAAATTCATCAAATTTTAATATTCTTGGCAAAAGTTATAGTCGGATGAAGTTTGACTGCTAATTGGTATTTCAAATTTCATCTACAGTTTTCTTCATGTTTCTAATTCCAATTTTATTCAAGGCTTTTGATATAGGTCTAGGTTAAAGTTAACTTCCTAAAATCCGAGTTTGGCTTTGGATGGATGGAGTCTACCTAATTTCATTCATTTCTTAGTCAAAAATTCAGGCTTCATTAACTTTTAGGATTTTGAGTATTTTCTTAAATTCTAACTAATTTTGGACTTTTCTAAATTCCTTCTATTCCATTGAAAATTTAAGTTCTTATTGTTGTGAACAAGTTGCACACATGATTCATGAGCCGCAAATGAATTGTAATGCAATTGCGAAGAAGTTGCACACATGATCAACATGAGTCACAAACAAGTTGCACACATAATCAACATGTCACAAAGAAGCTAGGACCCATAAAGTAATCACAAAAGTTGCAGAGAAGTCATAACCTAATTGTAGATCAATTAGTAAGAAGTGACAAACATATTGTAAATGAGTCGCAAAGTATTACAGCTACATTACTCCCAAAGTTGCACAGACACCTAAAGCAATTGTAAAGTAGTTGAAGGCAAGTTGAAGTGCGATAAAGTCACAAACAAGTTGCAACTTAGTCACCAACTTCAAGTAATAGTAAATACCACGTAAGCAACCACGTCATAAAGTGCATCAATGAAGTTCCAAGTAAGCTGCTGAATGAGAAACAATTGAGCTCACCAATTGTAAATGTCTGATGCAATCCAAAAATCAGTTGCTCTTTGTAGTAACAAAACCCCTCATTTTCTTCCAGTTTTATTGGTAGACTAGATGGAAGTATTGTTCACCATTTTGATGTCCACATTTTCATTGTGGTGCGTCTTTCCTCAAGTTTGGAACCTTATGAAGGTGCATCATAGTTTAAGACACATTCCTATAGTAGTCTTAGAGAAGATCCTATGATTGGATTCAAAAAAACATTTTCTCAATCATTTAATCTCTTTGCATTAGAAATGACAATTTTGGAGTGTTTTTGTGAAATATTAGTCAAGAAACTTTAGGGATTATTTGATCTTGTCAAGATTCCCTTTATTTTTGTATGATAGTAAGTGAAGTCATAGTAATACAATGCAAAATCCAAGCTTGTCCTTTCTCCAAGCTTATGACTCTAGTATGACAAGATTTGCCTTTTTTTAATAGAAATTTCTTTCAATTTGCGTTTGAAAAATAAACAATTATCTAATTTAAAATATTTTCCAATCATAGTTTAAAATGTGTTGACATTACCACTACAAGAAGAAGGGGTTCTTTAATCAAGATATTTAGTCAAAAAATACAAAAGTGAAGGATTTGTGCTTTAAGTACTCTGTCTTCCATATCTTGTGTCTAGGACATGCAATAAAACACCCTGGTCAAGTGCTTTCAGCTGACTTTCAAGCACTGCTGTGATGACTTATAAAGTCGAAATTGTGTAATATGAATCAATTCACTTCCCTGTCATTTTTTTTTGCATTAGTTACATTTACGTTTTGCTCCACACGTGGGTATCCTGGAAACAAATATGTGTTTCCCCATGATTCGTCCTCAATAGTAATCCTGAGTTTGGAATTCAAAAGTGGTTTGACCAGAATCAATGTCTGTAGCAATGCTCACAAGTGTTTCTCATGCAATTTATGTTTTATTTTAAACATGTTTTCTCTGTACATGCTCTGCCTTTTGACAGGGCTTCATGGAACATGTGTGAACTCTTCCGACGACCTGGCTATCTCATGGGCCAAAAGTGGAAGGATCCTATTCCAAACAAACACACGCTAATGCTACTGACACGGCCTAAGAACAATCACAATAACAACTACTCCACACTACAGACGTACGCCCACATTTTTTGATGTACGACCTCCACATTGTTCTCTTCGGCTCCAACCCTTTTGAATTTATGCTTGCCTATCTATGCATTCCTCAGAAAAGTTACGCAGTGCAACAACAAGCATGTCCGTCATTCCACCTCCTTCAAATGTGGAGAATACTATGCATGAGGTCATCTGGCCACACAATGGTGCTCCCCGTAGCTTCCTTGACTGTCTGCTGCTTCAATTGGCCAAACCATCCGGCTGGAATGGGACATGCTTCATTGGCAACATTGCTCTTGATTGAGGTTATTTTCACGCAACGCCATCCTTTTGGGATGATTTTCCTTGCATGCTTCGTACCTGACAACGCCATCACGATCCCTTTTGCTATCTCTTTCTTCTTCCCTGCAATGAATGCGTACAGCCGGATGACATCCTCGCAGTCCATCTGATTTCATCAAGTGCACACCAAATTCAATTTCCTCAGTAATTATTCAAAACCTCATACTCCATGTTCAAATAACGTTCAATTCTACACTGTCTTACGTGACATAGAAGACAACAACTGGAAGAATATCATTCACTTGCATATACTCCAAACACACGTAATTCAAAATAAAAAAACATTGAATTTCCTTATACCTCCTTCAGATTCCATTTCTAACAGCATCACACTCACATGCAACACAACAATGACTTTCACATTTACATGAGCAACATATGAACAAATCAATAAATGTCCATGAAACCGCTCCAGACCTCCTATTCAATGTCATACATACAACCATCCCTCATTTAGAACTCCCTGCGATTCACTACATCTTTACTGTGTGTGAGCAGTACGTACCCTTTACCCCACTTCCACATCGTCTCCGGTACCATAGACGACGTCACATTCATGAACATGAGTTTCTTTAATACGTAAACCTCCATTTCCATAAACAACTTACCTCAATGTTGGCAACGTTGTTTAGATTAATTTCTTGCAACCCTTCCAAAACAACGCTTTGTTGGACTCTTCTGTTCCGGCCTCCATCTTCACTACAACTCCATGGTTTTTTTTTGTAGACTCCACCGCATCACAGTTCAGCAATCCATTGTCTTCATCTACTTCAACGGGATCTCGGTTCTCTTTAACCTCGTCAGAACCTGTCACCAGGAAAAATTCCAGGACCACCTTTAGGACACGATTTCTTCATTATCATGGGATTCAGCATGCGAGCAAGTCAAACACCTACGGGCTTCTCATTTACAACTACTGTAGTCTCCTTACAAACATTGTGCATTCAAGAGAGCATTTTGTTGCATCTTCAAGACCCATTGTCGCTAATTAGGCATAAACAACATTATAGAATAAGTCCTCCCATTCAAGTCCTGTACATTTTCATTAATTCCAATCTCACGGTACCAAGACTTATACTTGTCATAGTCATGGACACAAAATACAACTCGTATACATCCGGTCATTACAAGTGTTAGAACATTGTCCACTCTTGTCATGTCATGGCAATAATTACACATACTCTACATTCCTCTCTATAACATGCCATACCCCCCTCCTCACTACCACCAATAACACACTCAACGTGCGATACCTACCTCAATCACAATTCCATATATATGGCAGCTTCTTCCTCAATTTCTTAAATTACAAAAATATTGTCCTGCAATTTCTTCACATACTGTGTTCTTTAAATTCTCATCATCCTCAATATCCTCTGTCCCGAACAGCACTCTCAAAACTCATTCCCCTCTTCATTCAAAAACAAATACACCAAATCATTGGAATTTTGACTAAGAACACCAAAAACACGCTTACCTTTTCCAATCGTCTTGACATGTTCCTTCTTCCCTGCACTCTTGTCCAACCCTCTGCCGGAATCTTTTTCCAATCAAATACCTACTTGCACAAAACTCAACCCCATGTCCCACATACAGTTGTTACTTCAATTACATTAGTAAACATTTTAAAACATTTCTTCTCATCCCCAAGCATGAATTGATTAAAAATTACCAACATTGGACCTCTTTCAATTTATGGCCCTAGCTTTGAACCACTCAAACCCCTCAAAGCATAAAGCTACTACCACATAAAATGATTAACGATAGACAAATTCCTGGTTTGCTTCAGGATCTATCTCAACATGAACAGTATACAAATTGAAGCTTCTATGCCCACGTCCCATACATTACCTCTCTAGCTTCCTGCAGTCTCGCCAATTCACCCTGGAGATTTTGAATCCGGGAATCCACATCCTCCTCCCCCAATTCGTCCGGCACAATTTTGCCTGTACTGACAGGGCTCCTGCTTCCTATGTCCTCATCAGCAGCCTGTCGTAAAATTCACCCATTCAAAGAAGCTTTGTTAATTCTTCATTGAACATCACAAAAAAATTTATTTGCCTTTGAACATTAAATTCAAAAACAATGAAATGCTCGTAGCAAAGGTTCTCCTAGAGCCGAATCTAAGGTCCTGTCCACCTATCATTTCTTGAACATGACACTCTACATTGTTCAAACATTCTATGTCGCCCTTTTTTTCCCAAAATACAAACAACACATGTTCATCACTTCAGAGAACTAATTGCACTATTTCTATTGTCCATCAATGTACAAAATGTTGTCATGCATTTCACAATCTCACATGCAGTACCATAGTTTCACTTCTAATCCTAGCATGAAGAAGAATAACCACTATTGCACTATAAAACAATGAAATCAATGTACATAGATAAACACACCTGTACTTCCGTTATTTACACAAATTAAACTCCAATACTTCCAAGATCAAGGACTGTCTTGTAGAAGCAAAGGAAACTCGTTGTTCATCGCTTCATCAACTACCATTTTTGCTTTCCCTATTGATGTTCCTGATGTCGTTCCAGAAACCCTGCTCCTCTTCCTGGACAATTTTGCAACTTCCTTCATCTTACGCCAGTGAGAAGGACTCACAGCGTCTGGCTTCTCTCCATTCACACTCTCCTTGAATCTGTACTTCAACTGCATTTTTCGATTCCTCATGAATTTTGTGGCAGACTTTTCAAACATTTCTCTTGACAGATGCATGAAACCCACAAATTCCCACTCCTTCTCCAGTGCTTCCCATATATTGTCAACAACGTTGTCATGTTGCAAATGCAGACATTATGTAGATTATGTATATATATATATATATATAATTTAGATAGATTTTAATATTTGTTGCATTATAAAGAAGTTGACATCATTTGAGGTGGCTTCATCTCATTCGATATTCTTCTTTGTGTTTTATTTAGATTATACTATGTCGAATTAGAGAGTTTTTTTTCTAAGTCTCAAGAAATTGGGGTTCTATTTTTTTTTTACCTCTACTAGATATATAAAGATTTTAGTCCTTTATTCTATAGATAGAGTGGATAGAGTGAAGTTAGAGATAAGATAAGATGGAGATTGAGTGGAAAAATAAAAGATAAAGAGATAGAGTGAAGTTAGAGTGAAATTAAGGTGGGAAAAAGGTGATTTTTTTTCATCTTCTCTCTCGTTGTGAGTTTAGGGGGGGATCCAAATGTTTGGAGGTTGTTGTTGTGTTATGTTTTGAGAAGGGTGTTTTTCAATGAAAATTGGAGGAGTTGTGTATTATGATGTTGTGATTGGAAGAGGTCTTTTCTTGCTTGAATTGAAGTTGTGAGTGGAGATTTGTGCTAGTTTGAGTGGAGGAAGGTCTGCTGCCTCCCAACTGAAGGGGCTGAGACTTTGACCAACCATAGAAGACGGACAGATTTTTATTTTGCAATGAAATTTTGAAAAGTTGTAGAGAATTCTGTTATCTTTTCAAATAGCTATCATTTGTTATATTTGGAGCATTTATGAGTGAGTTGTGAGTGTTGAAGTGAAGGAGGGTCTGCTGCCCTCACTTTTAGAGGCCGAAACTTTGGGCAATCATAGATATTGGAGAGAGTATTTGAATGAATTGAAATTTCGTGAAAGTATAGAAAATTGTATTAGCTTTACAAAGAGCTATTACTCATTCTATTTGGAGTTGTAGAGCATTGGTGGCGTTCATTCAAAGTTTAGCTTTGAAATTGAAGTTAGAGTGAAGATTTGAAGTTGGAGCTGGAGGAGAATTTGTGTGTTGTGGCTTGTGGCTTGTCTTTTATTGTAAACTTTTGTTGTTGCGGGCAGCTTGGGTTAAACCAATGCTTAGCCTCGTTTTGTGTTTGTGGAGACGGTGGGATTTAATCACCCACATGGTCGAATCTGTTTGTTCTCACGGTGAAAGCTAAAGCCTAATTAGAGCTGGTCACCGGGAGTTTGAAGTTTAGGAGCCCATCATCCGGACGGCATCTCGTGTTATGCCGTCTCGTTTTACCCGTCCGAGGCCCGTGGTTCTTATTACCTACCTGACCGAATCCTGACCCGTTTAGAGCCAACACAGGATAGGCCAACGGGGAGGAGTTTGAAGGCCAAAGAACGAAGAGAAGATTGAAGACTAGAAGACTTGAAGATTATTTGAAGTCAATGACTAACTAGTTCCAGTTGCAGCCAGATACTTTGCGTATTCCCAAAGCGCGCTCCTCTCAACATGACAACGTGCTTCGCATGATAGTTGATATTGTCCATCGCAGGGTCCAATCTCCCACACTATCCTCAAACAGCCGCTTGCCACTGGTGCTTGTGAATTCCCCTGGCCTTCCCTGTGTCGTCCACATAAATCACGTACGGCAACTTGTTCACTACTCTGCAATTACTTGCCAGCTCCTTTGATTTGTTCACTCGATACTTGTTTAGCCGCCGCGTTCTCCTTGATTTATCTTTAACAGTCTCATTTTTTGGAATAGGAAAATCCTCCTGCAAATCCAAGCCCTCCCCTGCCGAGGTCCTTGTGCTCTTCATGGACTGCTTCCGCGTCGCCAAAGACTTGTTGTATGTAGATTCCTTCCACGTTGTACGTGGAGGCGGACCCTATAAGGCAAGCAACAGACTGGCAATGACCGTTCTTGGAAGAGCTTCGCGCAAACCTCCTACAGGACCCATCATCGCCGCCGTCGATTGAACAACGGCTTGTACAATCATTTCTTGAAATTCTGCACCAAAAGGTGCAAGGATCTGTGGTGCGCCGAGTTCCATGAACCCTCCACTAGAGGTGCCGACGTCAGCTCTACTTCCCCACATATTCTTTAGAGTTTGAGGACAACCAGGCTTCAGCTTGTCATTTTCCAAGTTCACAGCTGCAGCGTACAAACTGTCCGACGAATACTCTGAAGAGAAGTCCTCTCCCGCACTGTCCGACTCCTCCATTACCTACGTTCATTTGGTTCCATGCAGATCTTGTCAAAATTCACAACAACATTGATTTTGTAAAATACAATATCACAATAACTACAGTGTACTCAGTAAATTTTGTAGACAGCCTTCTGCCAATTTTCATTGAAACAATCACTCATTTCAACTGAAAACATACATGTTTCTGGTCTTGCTTCGTTTTCGACATGCCGTCCATCTTCTTCACCTCCTTTGGTACTACTTCTTTCCCACGTAAAGATACACTGTCTGCCAACGCTGTCTCCGACGACTTCACTTCTGGAACCTCACACCCACTAATTTGCAACAATACTAACCTTGCACTCCGTCGAGGTTGATGTTCACGTTCCATCTTCTGCCTTGTACTTCCTCTACCTCTTTGTCTCACTATAGCTACGGCCCTGCGCTTCTGTGGCTCTCAATTACCAACTACAACTTCCTTCCCGAGTTACAAGCCAACTAAATTTAAGACTCTGACATGGTGGAATCTACTTCCACTAAGTCTCTATTAAATGCCAAAACATGCAAGTTGACCACTTGGACCAATGTTCTACTACTTCCAACTTTCAGCACTCATGCACCGTCTCAATAGTCAACGATGTTTGCTACAAGAAAAGGAAAAAAAAGTTGCTTCTACGTCGACGTGGTCTTCCTAATTTGGACTCCTCGCATTTATAGTGCACATGGGTCCAGAATGAAAAAACGGTTGATCTTCCCACTCATACAACTCAGACCCTGTACAGTAACTCAGTCTCTAGCTACGTTGGATTCCAAACAGCCTGCACTGCATCTTCACCAAAACTACAAATAATTTGTCACTTCCTTTCCACGCACAAACGAGTGGTGAAGACGTACCTCACCTTCAAGAAACTATCACAGAATCTCATTTCCTATTCCCATTCCATCATGAATTCGTGAACAACAATGGAAGACCGTAAAAAATCCTCCTTGTAAGCATAGTTTCAATTACCTCGTGCATTTGTGACTAGAGAAATCAGTTTTGCTTACCATGGCAGAGTCAAACCAAGAGACCGCATCGTCTCCTTGTTCCGCTTCACATTGGCTTTCTTCAGATCTTTGTACGAATTAGAATTCCACGCACTTGTCATTCCAATTGCACTAAAGAATTGTTGTCCCAAAAAAAAAAAAACTTTTGTGAATTTATGTTATTTGGGCTGTAACGTACATACTCAAGGAATTGAAAAAAACAAACTAAACGATGTCTTTGCATGCAATGTTACGTAATCCACTGAATTACCTCAAGTTCGATTGATATTCAAAGTAAACAATCACCGCAAGCGCTCCGAACAAAAAATCCATCCCTGCGCATCGACTGTTGCAGGTTTCTGTGTACAACGTCTCCAACGTTTCCGGCCTCCTGAAATTCCTCCATGCAGAAGGTGGGCCCCCTTGTTGAAACCTCTGACTCCATGACACCAGAACACTGTGCTCCAACAACATGGCCGCCAAAGTTCAAATGACATCATACTCACAACTAGGATTCAGGTCTAGGAATGCAATAAGGAGATTTAGGGTTTTGGATCCCATATACTTCATTCCTTCCTAAACCTAAACCTAAACCTAGAAGGTCTGGTTAGTGGTCACCTAATTTTTGCATAAACTGAGTTGCACTTCCCTTTCATAGGAATCGCTTTGACTGTCACGCTTTTAAGAGAAGGTGATGCTAAACATAGTTAGACAGTGCATGAAAACACGAGAGCAACATCTTAAGTACTTTGTTCTTTAGGGTTCCGGAGAAGTCCTCTCTTTTTGAAGACCAAGGAGCGCCAATGCCTGCACAAAACAACAAATAAGCCAGTTTTGTGGAATTGAAGAGATCATTCATTACTTCACTGCTATCTTCAATCGTTCAAACACCGAGGAACGCATTCAGTGCTTCAAGGTTGTCTCTTTTATTTTTGGAGTTGACGTTCCCATCCTAGTTTTTAGTAGCTGCCGTCCCGCCCCCTGTGTAACAAAATGGTGGTCAATATTTTCTTCAGAACTTCTTTGTAGGGAATCAGTCCTCCATTCTCACCAGCGCATAGTTCACTCCAGGGACACTCACATTCCAGTAATCCAATGAATCACTCAGTACGCCCTGCAGACACTAGATTCTCTCCTTTGGCTATGGCGCTAAATGCATTGGAGAGGTCTCGGGCAAATGAAAAACTACTAGACAGTTACAAATGCCCTTGCAGTCATTGTAAGGGCGGTGGACGGCTAATTCAATGACTCACCATTGAAATGCACTTAAATAGAAATGGAAGAGACCCTATTCTCACTCATTCAATGCCGGTGCGCTAATTTCTTACCGTATCACTTTTTTCTTTGGTATCGTAGCACAAGGAAGCACAAATCCTACCTTTAAGCGTTTTAATTGATAAAACACCTAGAATGACTTGTGTATTGTTCCCACAGGACTTTAATTGTAGTATCCTCAATATATCCGGAATAGGATTAGGAAACCCCAACCAAGACAACAGAAACCGAAACTGAAATCCGGAAACTGCGTCTTAAACACTCGTACTTCTAAAATATTCTCTCTTCCAACCCATACAATTTCATAACACTTCACTAGACATGGAGGAGTGTCATTATCTTGTACCTCTCCCTATCTAGATCAACAATTTAGTATCAATCGGGGTGGATGCGGAACCAGAAGGAGTGTCATAATCCTATTCCTCTTCCTCTTCCGGATTCGTACCCTGTAATACAAGTAACAAAAAATAGAAATTTAACCTTGTATATGGAGAAGTCCGCTCTTAGATTAAGGAAGGACGCATAAATCCTACCCTCTAGATGATTAAAGTGATTGAAGACTTCACTAAAAGGAAAACAACAAAAAAATAGAAAAGAATGGGACGCAAGTTCTTCCTCACAACTAACCCGGAAACTAATCCGCGCCAATAGGTCACTCAAAAAACCCCTATAGTCCCCACGCTACTACAATGACAGATCCATTCGGATGCAATCCAAAGAGTGGGATGTGGTATCTTGATAACTAAGAGATTCTTCCTACCTTCTAATTCCTCTCTTCCGAGTACAGCAAGACCTCTCAGATGTCAGCTAGCGTTTGTCCCTCCTCTCAAGGACTCACCTAACCTAAGAATGGCTATCTCAGTTAGAAGACTCCCAAGAAACATCAGCAAATGGAATTTCCCCCTAGTACACAAAGTTTACAGAACCAGTCCTCAATATTCTTGGACGCGGATCCAAACAAGATCCGGGGACTACTTCTCTTCTCAAGTTTCCACTACCAAGGAAGGGAGCCTCCAAGCAAGAGGATCTGTAAAATGTGGATCTCCAGATCCTAAAATCCTGGAAACTCACGTCCAGGTTCATGCAGCTCAAAAGCAGTTGTCAACTAGCATTCTAACTTCAAAAACTTTAACTTTCCTTCACTTAACTGAACTTAAATTATCTTTTACTTTATTTTCCTAAACTAAACTTTATTTAACTGAACTGAACTAAATTTTCTGTCTATTGTTCTAGGTCTATCCTAAGAACTTCACTTAACTATACTAGATCTATCCTTAAGAACTTCCAAACTAATTTCTACCTTGCTTAGGAGAAGGTTCCTCATGCTTGGAGGCTCCCTTCCTTGGCGGCTATTTCCTGCTGGCTGAAGGCTTAGTTGTCTTCCCCTTAGCTGAAGTCTTCCCCTTGAAGCTCGATGGAGAAATCGTGGCCTGGTCAAATTCTTCTTCCTCTTCCTCTTCCAAGTCGAGTTGGGACTTGGATTTGGATTCGGATTTGGATCCACTCTCCTCCTTTGCTGACTGACTGGGTGACTCATCCTCTCTTGAATGGTAACTCTCAGAAGATACCTCCCGATAGGTGTTCCGATATCCTCCCCGGTACATTTTAATATCCAGCTACAGTATTTGGAACAATCCCGGATCTCAATCCGGTTCCAGTTCTCAATAAGAACAAGAAACTTTAACTACTAGTCTTAACCTAATTATCTATTTACCATTACTCTATTAGCAAGGAATGTTAATTGTGGTCAGATGTTTAGTAAACCCTTGGATAAACCGAAAAAATTGTACCCTTATTAACTCCTTCCTCTAATTTCCTCACTAATAAGATTTATCCTACTTTCTAGGCTTCCACATTTGGTCTTATCAAATTTTTTTATATCTGGCAACAATGCTCACGGATTCACAGTCAAGGAAGTGTCCATACTACGTTCTCTTAGGAAACCTACTCTCTCGGATTTTCCATGAATGTGGTATTATAGTTTCTACATGAATGTCATATTTTCCTTGTCAATAACCTAAATGTGTATGTTTAATTCCAAACTATATCATGTTGCATTACTTCTCAATTATATTTAACTATACTACTATAGTTGCCACAATGCCTTACAGAATTTTAGGAAACAATTATCCTATAGCTACTTGAAATTTTCTCTAAACTTTGCTAAAATGGTCCTTCTCATTAATGGTGTAACAATAATATGATATTGACCAAATGTATCATGTAGTGTTCTCTTTAAAATATTCCATTGTGTCTCTGATTGTAACCTTCACCAATATAACCGACTACCTGCACAAACTTCCTACATGAGGGGAATTAGAGCCTGCAAGTTCTGTTAGTGATAGAGAGGAATCACTTATGACAGAGGGGAAGGAGTTTTGGAAGTGTGAACACAGGGGTGTTAGTTGGGAAAGTATGTGTTCAAGCCATAATTGATTTCCTAAATAACCATTCATGTGCCTTTTGTTCTCCTCCTACAACCTGAAGACTCTGATGTCAACAACTTCAACTTCAACACCATCGACGTGGAAGAAGACATTCATGTTCTAATTGATGAAACTATGGACGAGGAATTCAATTTCCAAAGAATGGCAAGCAATTGGTTCCAAGCAGTTGATGAACGTCAAGAGACTCCCTTGTTGGACCACGACATTGCAGAAGGAGTAGAAGATGATGAAACAGAAGGAACTGAGACTATTGCGGACTCAAACTTGCAGGAATGGTTGAAACAAAGTCAAGTACCCTTGTATGAAGGTTCAAGAATTTCCTCTCTCGCATACGTTCTAGTGTTGATGAACTTGGCACATCTACATAATGTAAGTAACTTGTTCATGGATGAGTTGCTTGTTTTCCTCAGAGTCGACATGCTTCCATCCACGAACGCTTTACCTAGAAGTCAAAACAAAGCAAGAGGATTCATAGATTGCTTGGGACTCTCTTTTAGTACAATTCATGCATGTAGGAATGGGTGTGTCCTTTTTTGGAAAGATAGAGAAGGGATGTCAAAATGTCCAAAATGTAAATGCAGCAGATATGTCGAAGGAAGTTCATCCATTCCAATTAAGGTTCTACACCATTTCCTTCTGATCCTAAGGCTACTTCAAATGTATCGCTCTTGTGACATTGCTTCCCTAATGAGGTGGAATGAGAAAAATAAGTCTACTGATGGAAAAGTGCGTTCGGTTTTGGATAGTCCGGCATGGAGCAAAGTGAGAACATAGACAGTTTGTTCTTCAAAGAGGCTAGGAATGTCAAACTCAAATTAGCCCTTGATGGCATGAATCCTTTTGCAGACAAATCAACAACGCATTCCACCTAGCTGCTTTTCCTTCTAAATTATAACCTACCGGGTTGGATGGTCACCAAATGTTTCTTCATCATGCTTTCTTCACTAATACCTAGGAAGGAGTCTGTTAAGTCCACTAATGTAGATGTTTATTTAGAGCCTCTTCTGGACGAGCTATTGTTTTTGTGGGACGGTGTGCCTGTAGTTGACATGTCAGAGAGTCCGCGTCAAAAGAAATTCACTTTAAAGGAAATATTACTTTGGACAATACACGACTATCCAGCATACGGCTTGATTTCCGGATGTGCAACAAAAGGGTACCAGGGATGCCCAATTTGTGGCCCTAATGTAGATTCACAGTTCTCTAAGGCTCTGAGGAAGAACATTTTCCAAGGCCATTGACATTATCTCCTAGAAGATCACCCTTTCAGGAGAATGCGTGAACCTTTTAATGAGAACCAGGAGCACCATGGAAGACCACCTCGCGTGACAGATATTCAACACAAGATGCGTGGTGAAGCAAAGGAATGGTGGATGCATGCCGGTGGGAAACCCGGCAGCGAGAATGATCCAATGAAGAAGAACAGTGTGAAGCGGAATTCTTCACTTTTCCGTTTGCCCTACTAGGAGGTACGTGAACGGAAGCATTAAAATTATTCTTATTTCCTAATACAACTATTTGTATCATTGCAATTCCTATATTTCATTCCTTCATCTTTACCCTTACAAGTGAATTCCTGCATCTTTTACATCTTCCTGTACTATGCCTTTGATTTTTCACATTCCTTGTTGAAATGAATTGAATAATGTTGTTTTGGCATGCAGAGACTTCTAATCAGACATGTGCTAGACGTCATGCACTATGAAAAGAATATTGCTAAAAATTTGTTGAGTACTCTGCTAGGCCTCAAAGACAGTCCACCAGTTTGGAATGATATGAAAAAACAAGGTTGCAAAAGAAAATTACATCTTTGTAGAGCTTCCCCTCCTCAAACTGGGTTCTCGCTTCCAAGAGCTTTGTACACTTTGAGTCCCTCCAACAAGAAGATTTTCATAGAGAGGCTCAAGAATTTGAAGACTCTATTGCAGTACATGTCCAATTTGAAGACCAAAATTGATGCAGACACAGTCACTCATGGTCTCAAAAGCCATGATTATCATATGCTCATCCAACAGGTTTTCTAGTTTGCCTTAGGGGTTTGCTTCTAGATCATGCAAGTTGTCTTGAAGCTGAGTCAAATGTTTAAAAAAATTTGTGGTGAGGTCCAAGATCCAACTCTCATGGAATCAATGAGCGAAGAAGTGGCCATGCTGATGTGTTTGCTGGAAAGGGAATTTCCTCCCTCCTTCTTTGATCCAATGTCACGTTTACTAGTTCATCTAGTAGAGGAATTGCACACATGTGGTCCAATGCACAATCATTGGATGTATCCTCTAGAGAGGTACATGAAGTATATGAAAAGTTATGTGAGAAACAAAGCAAGACCGGAAGGTTGCATGGCCACAGGTACAGCTATGGAAGTGGGTCTCGGTTTATCAACAGAGTACATTCTGGAGTGTGAGTCCACTAGGAAAAGGGTCTAGAATGCTGACAAAGAACTTGGTGAAGTTGAGGAGGTGGCATGCTCAGTTTACAGGAATAGGACTTTTTTTGGTGAAGAATTGGAATGGGCACATACTTGTATATTGCAAAACTCGGTGTGCCTAGACATTCTTTGAGAGTAAGTGGAGAGCCTACATCTGTGTGTGGGTTTCAGATTTTGTTAGTTTCTTCATTCGTAACCTTGCTTATTTCAGTTTGTCATTATATTTGTGGACCGTTTTCCAGTGATGCACCTTTGTTCAATCCATTATCAATAATTTTCAAAACGGTCTGGTGATTGACATGATGCTGTTTTTGATGTGCAAAGATCATAGACGTTTGTGCATGGAGAGAATAAAAAGCAGAGCATCTTTTAGGAAAACAATTCATCCTAGATTGCAAAGTCTAGAATTAAATCAAGAGTTGGAGGGAATTCCATTTGCTTCCTGCGTTCTGGTTAGAGGACAAAGTCACTTTGGGGAATGCTGAATTTGAGAATGATGTAGTGGATCTGTCCATTCCACCAAGGGTGAGGACGAGATCCTTCAAAACCATGAAGGCATATGGTAAGAGCTTTCGAGTAACCAGTGCAGAAGAAAATTTGGTGCCGACTGACTCAAGTGTCACCGTCACTTGCGAGACAATTCAACAAAGCAGCGTTTCAAATTCAAATTCTATCACATGGCCTGTCACTTACTCTGGGAATGTCAAAGAAATACTAGAGTTGGATTATGGACATCTGAAACCAGTATTTCTGTTGTGCGACTGGGTTCTACCTATTTCTAATGGACCGGCGGCATGTCAAAAGACAGACAAATACAATTTTACCTTGGTTAACCCCTAAAAGACCGGTTGTCCCCTTGGGGGACAATTTGGGTCTGGGCAGGTTCCTACAATCTCAATTTTTAGTAATATTTTTTGGCATTTTTGAAGATTGTGTATTTTTGCAAGATCTTTGCAAATATATAATTTTTATTTTAATTGCTGCCCGGGAGCAAAAGTTATGGCACAATAAGTAAAATTGGAATTTTGCAGGCAGTCCCAAAAAAATCACAAAAAGTCAAAATAATTTTTTTTCAAATTTTTTCCTCAAAGATTATATTTTTGTCTACATGTGAAGCTTTGTTTCATTCAATTTGGACTAATAATGAGAAAGTTATTGACAATCTTAGTTTTTCGAGCAATCTAAGCATCTTCTTGAAAAAATAAATTGTAGAATTCATTTTTGAATGCAATTTTGAGAGTTTTTCAAATTGTTTTGTTAGACAAGGTTAGATTTTCTTGCTAGAACAATCTCATTGTTGGGATTATTGTGATTCAATTCCATCTAAAAGCTATTAACAATTTAGTTTTTCTTCAATCTTGTACCCACCTCTACTTAGCAATTTTTTATTGAGTGAAAATTAAGTGCTTTTTTTCCTAAATTTTTTGGTAGATTCTCAACTCAACTAATTAACATTAATAAGTAGAAAATCGAAATCAATAGTGCAAAAAATTTGAACTAAAAAGATTCAAATCCAAAAAATCTAGTCAAGCAAGGTGGAAAAAAACTTGTTTTCTTCACTTTAAATGCATATATCTTGCAATCTACGTCGTCAAAGTTTTTGAAATTTCTTCCACATATTTATGTATTAGTCAAGTATAAGATCTTACGGTTGGATATGCAAAAAATAACAATTTTTTAAACTCTTTTCTCTTTGCAATAGAAATGACAGTTTTGAATGGTTTTTGGTAGGAAAATCACCTCAATCCTTTAGAGTTCAAGCATAGGTTGCATAGCAGACTAATGAGAAGGTCCGCAAATTCATTTGTTTTTCTAGTGCAAGCCTCTTGGTTTTTTTACGCACAATGCAATGAAGATGTGAAGTGGTCTGCAATCATACATGTGGACACAAGGAGTACTCGCGTATTCAAAGACAGTCCTTTGGAGGGAAATGCTTCCAACATAGAAAACACAGAAATCTTCTTTGAGCACGATAATACTGAATTTGAAGAATTTGAAGAAGATGCTGATTTGGAAGACATTGACACAATAGGATAGCATATATCAAAGGAGGATGTAATGGCAGTAGAGGCTGTAGTGGAACGTGAAGCACTGGAACTAGAGGAAGAGGGATCAGAAGAGGAAAGGGTGCTGGAATTCATGGACGAAGAAGATTGAATGTATCCGACATCGGGTCCACGTGTGTGGGGTTGAACTCATGTACTTATTCTTTTTCAATGTCTTGTATATGGCTCTAGAAGTTTGACAATAGATTCTAATACTTTGCACGTATTGACATTCAAACGTTATCCTGTGGAATTGATGTGGGTGGGCGGTCTTTGAATTCATGTAGTATTGGAAGTCATAATTGAATATTTCAAGGCAATGTATAATGAAAAGAATGAAATGAGTAACCACTCCATTGAAGTAAGTACGAACAGAAATGGATGGTTCAATGCAAAGTGCTTCCACGTTTAGCATAAAGGTTGGGAGGAAGTTTGGAAGAAGTAGAACTGGGATAACTGCTACCTTGTATTCTTTTACAGAGACGTTTTGTTGAAGAGTTCAATGATAGTCAAATGGGAATTTTTTGCATAAGTGGATTTCAAGTTATATTCATAATTTTGGTTTGGAGGAAGTGACTGACATTATTGATGGTGGTCCATTAATTTGTTTGGCGCACTGCTAAAGGAATATTGTAGTAGTCCTACAATGTTGAAATTAATTAAAACAAAAAAGGTTGTATACTCCTTTTTCCATGAAGATAGGTGAGTGTTTTTAAGTAGATTAAAAAAACATAATTTGATTAAGGTTCTACCTCGTAATTATCATTGAATTAGTAGAGAAGGAACAAAATAATGTTCTATAAAAGGGAAGCACTACATCTTCATTTCAAAAAAGCTCTTACTATTAGTTGAAGGTAAACTTAATCCACATCCCTTTAAGAGGAAAGGGACTTTGTTGAAGATGATCCGTGGGGGCATGTAGTGAGGGTCATTTTGTAGACCAAGACAGTGTGGTACGCATCTGTTTATGTGCAAAGAATGTGAGTACAGAAGGCATTCTTTAGGAAAAAGAACATCATTGTCGGAACACATTAGTTTGGATGTGGTCTTTGTTGGAACCCCTTTTTTTTTGGGGTGAATGTGGAAACAATTAGTTTCAGAGTATGAGTTCATATATTTAATGTGACGATGTATTGTAAAGTTTGCAAATTACAGATTGATCACACTAATAGAAAATGCAGGAATTTTGACAAAATTCTGTTGATTTGGTCGCGTTGTCCCGATTACTATTTTGTTGATTTCAACAGAAATCCGTTAAAATTAACAGATTTCTGTTGAAATCAACAAAACAGTGAGCGGGACAATGCAAACAAATCAACAGAATTTTGTCAAAATTCCTGCATTTTCTACTAGTGTGACAAAAGCATTGTTTAATTTCATGAGAGAGGTGTTTCATTAGTGTGTGAATTTTTTTTTTGGTTATGTTTCCAGTGAACGAAAATTTTCCTTTAATTTTTTGTTGGCTTAATGAGAATAATTGGAAAGGGGAACAACCTGATTCATTTTGTCATCCACGTTTTTGTCAAGTAAGTCGGTTCAGTACAAATAGGAGAGTTTTGAACAGCAGAGACAGTGTTTTAGATATTGTTGAAATAAACTCTTCTCTGCATATGAAACATGTATTTCTATATCATAGTGCGGGCGGGTGTTCTAAGTAGTATTGTCTGTTTTACTTTGTAAAAAAATGTGTGCTTGCTTTTGTATAGGTCTGGGTACTAAGTCACGTTCCTTCTTTTTTAAATGTCGTTTGCAGTTACAATACAAGGGTTCAGCAGGTCACGGAGCACTGGACCAAATTGATAGCGCTAAGTGTTTTTGGAAGAGAAGATGCCATATTTTTACTAGTGCTTAAGTTGTAATTATTTAGGAAGTTGAAGTCAATATGAGAGGTAGGTCTTAGTTGGTGTCCATGCGGTTCTTCAATACTCTCACATAGATCCGGAAGAAAAAAATTTCAGTGGATGTTTTTTAAATTTTTTAAATTTGGAAAAGACCATGTTATGTTGGTTTGATTTCATGGACAAAGTTTCAAGAATGTTTTTATGAGAACTTTGTGTATTCTACTTCTGTGCATGCCTTCTTTGAACTAAGTATGTGTGGTAAATGTTTGTTTTCTGTCGAAGAGAAGGCGAAGGAAAGTGAATGACCTGAAGAGTTAAACGCCAAATATTGGAGTTCCTGAAGCTACTTTGTCAATGTTTCTAAACAGTATTTTGACATTGCTGAAATAGATGCCCTACTGAACAGGTACTTTCTAGTAATTCCGAATTGATTTCATTTTCCAAAAAGACAGTGTTGTTGCAGAGGCATGGTATGTAGAAGAAAGTAGGTTTTGGAAATCTGTTAATGGAATTTAGACTTCGTGAATTCTTTCTAATTGTAGTGTATATTGTAATATGGGTTTGTTTTAGAGAAACATGTACATGAGAGTTTAATGATGATGAAGTATGAGATGAACAGGAAGTGTACATCCATATTTGAGAAGGACAGGTTGCCAGCATAAATTTGAACTGGAAGTCGTATTGTGGAGGAATTGGAGAATGAAGTGCTGTACATACGGAGTTATGAAGTATAAGTGTGATGTGCGAAGCTTCTTGGACAGTTGGAGAACATCAAGAATATTGGTGTCTGTTATCACGTTTTTTTTTACTAACAAGGAACTAGGGCGTCGTTCAGTATGAATGTGTTGTAGAGTAGGATGAGTACAAAGGAAATAAGTTATTCTGGAATTCTGTATGCATAATGGATAATGTGAAGTTTTCTGAGTGTCCAGGTGGACGTGCAGGTGAATGTACATGGTAATGATTGATGAGTGCTTAGTTTTTCCAGTAATGTACAGAGATGTAAATGAGGTAAACAATGAGTCTAATATGGGAAGTTGAAGTGTGTTCTGGTTTTGCAGACAATGAAAAGTCTATATTTTGAGATTGTAGTGCAACTTCTCTTTTTGGTAGCTAAAAATATTATTTGGACAATTGTAGATTTGTTGTTTGACTGTGTGGAGTATGAAGACGGCGGGAACAGTCATCGCAGCATTTCTATTGTAATCAGTTTTAGTGTAGGTAGACATGTGTGCGTCGAATGTTTGTAATTTGAATGGCAATGTACTTGTAATGGAGGAATTCATCAAGTGTAAAGAATTTGGGAGAGGAAGAGGGTGTGGAGCGCATTGGTCTAAAAGTACGCAATAATTCAACTTCACATGAAGAGCCTGCTGCGTTGAAGATTCAGTAGTAGCACGGAGGAGTCGAACTAGTTGTACATTAATCAATGTGGTCACTGTGGCATGTAATTAATGTATGTGAAATTAGAGAATGGTATTGGGCTCATTTGACAAGTCCATGTCCTCTTATTTCTTATGGATTGCTGAACAGAAGCCAATGAGGAAGTTTCTGAAGTTCTTGTACAAGGTATTGTCAAATGTATTGGTGGTTCTACTTCGCATGCAAAAGTAAGTAGAAGCTATGGCTTGGTAACGAAGGCTGTAAACCGATGCGTGGTCCTTGTCTTGTTTCAATGTGTGAGTAGTTGTACTTAGAGAATGAAAGCCTTACAAAGAGGTGGATGTATACTCGAAGGTTTTTGATCTGTTTGAAATTCTACAGTAGCTGTTGGTAGTAGTGAGAGTGGGCATTCAATTCACTGTCTTCACAAAAGTGTAATGCGAGTTTTTAGAGTTGCTTCAAGAGATCAATGTCAACTGCGGTAAGATTTTTTCTGAGACCCTGGACATGACGTAATCAGTCGGTTGAAATATATGATTTCATTTGCTCGCATTAGCCCCTAACATCGTCGTCAGCAGGGTCTTCTGAAATGGAGCTTCGTAAATGGAAATATGGGAGTGTTGGGCTCCTTTATAGAAGTGATCGCAGGTGTCACTGTTTTCCGAAATTGACGATTACCGGAGCGGGTACAGTTATGCAAGCATCTCTGTCCTTGGTTAAACATAGGAACTAAAGATGTTTACTGCATTGCTGTTCCGTTTTGAAAATAGGTAGAGAAGTAGGTATTTCTTAGCGATTCCTTTGAATTAATTGTTCATGTAAAGAGCAAAATCAGGTTCATTCTTAAAGATTGCTGAAATAATGATTCACTTCATCCCTTCTGGAACATATTGGTGAGAAGGGGGACGATGAAAAAGTAATTGCCAAAGGAGTCACAAGAAACCAGGTGTGACGCATGATGGTCACTGGTGCTTCCAATGTAGTATGAAGAAGATGTGTAATTCTTCTTCATTTGTAGTTTACATGAGGAAAAGTGACAAAGCTAAGGCGGTGGGCTGCTGATCAAATTGTGAAGGGGGTGCATTCAGGAGAAGCTAAGAAGCTAACGGGAGGAGTTGGAGAAATGTGTGGGACTTCTGTTAAGGTGAAAGATGCTTGAAGTTTTCTCGAAATCATAGGAATTCAGTGAATTGAAAGCACATAATTGGTATGGAGGAAGGCTGCAAAGGAGCGGTTCCAAAAAAATTGTGAAGAGTGGAACGTCACATAAAGAAATAGAGGTGGACAGTAAGAAATGTGGATGTGAAACAATTGAGACAAGAATTTCCAGAAAATGTACATTTTCTATATTCACATTAGGAAGAAAAAATTGTTGTTAAAAACAAAATTTGTGGGGTCTTATTTGCGTCCCCATTGCAACTGCATCGGGCATAACCGTTTGCACAAAGTATACTCTGAAACCGCTGAAATTAAAAATCTGGGCTTCATGGACCGCAGTTCACAAAGTGTGCAGTAATGATTGGACAACAGAGGGAAAGAAAATTGAAGACCAAGACTAAGGAACAAACTAAGGTAGCATGAATTGAAATGCGAGAAACCTCTTATGCTTTTGAATTCCATTGTCACTTAGTCGGTATTGGTTTTCTTCAGACTTTGAGTTGGAAGAAGACTTTCTGCCATGGCCAAGTCCGTGGTTCATCAATTGATACGTGAACTGCAGGAACTGGAGGACGGATGCGGCAGCAAAATTGTAGATCTTCAGAAAAGGCAGCAAGTATCACTGTCGACTTCCATGTCACTGCTATCCTCCTTGTTGTTCCAGAAGAGAGTCACTTTGTAGTGGGAGGTGGCAACAAGCGTGAATCGGATACATTGTCCTTGTGCAAGCTTGTACCTTCTCATGAATTCTTTCCAACCAACTCCAAATGAAGCGCGAGTCTGCCCTTTGATGTCAGAGACATTCAGTGTGACAGACCACATGAGAACGCATCCGTCATACTGGAGTGTGACTTTGCTGTTCAGGAATTTGTGGGAGAAGGATCTGAAAAAAGAAGCCAAAACATTTTGCATGTCTGATGTTCAGTGGTAAGCATTTTCCCGGCAGACCATTTGAAATGTTTTTTTTTAAAAAGCAATGGGGAGCAATAGCTAATGTGAATAAGGAAAGCAATTGCATTAGTTAGTAACTAGTGTTCACGTGGTCCTTCTTGTATGCGTGTATGCAGTGAATTCTAAGCATTTTGAACTATACAAGAACCAAGAAAGGGATGGGATGAATGCAAAGCAGGAAGACAAATGACATGTGAAGTTGAAGGCGGAAAGAATGCGCTATTTTAATGAATTTTTAGGAAGTGTTGGTTTCAAATGCATTGCAGGAGGAAGCATTTTAGACTTGAACGAAATGTAAGCGCGCAGCAGAGGTTGGAAGGAACTCATCAAATGTTTAGGCGAAGACTTTTTTAACGTTTTTTCAAAGCATTTTAGGTCCGTCCCTGGCCAATTTCCTTTGGCATCACTATTGGCTTCGTATCTGTAATACAACATAGTGCTCAGGAAAGTGACAAGAAGAAGCAAAAGAGATTCAAAAATTGTGAAGGGGATTACAAGTAGGCAGCTTGAAGACAAAGGAATTGGCGCAGGTTGTGGACGAAGAAGACACAAAAGTAGAAAATAGAAGCAAAAGAGGGGAAGAAGAGGGCTTCTATAGTTGTATATGTCATATTTAGAAATCTGATTTGGGAAGGCCTTATTTGATGTCAGTAATTAATTTTTGATATTTGATATCAGTAATTAATGGTTGATTGAATCAGGAAAGTAAAATGGAAATGAAATTAGAAGATTTGGATATCCAGAATTGATTATGATGATTTTCAGTCATTAATTGCGGCATTTGGCGAAGTGATATTGTGAACTTGTGAGGATTTTGCCTGTTCCTTCAAAATGAAAAGACAGGTACCTATGATTGGAAGGTGAACTGAAGAAAAAAAAAAAGGAAACTGCTTTGAGGTCAATTGAATAAGGAAAACCGTTGAATTCTATAAAATCCCTCAGTGAAAACGCTGTTACTCTCAGACATGTGTTGGAATGGCATTGGGGGAGCAGAAAGCAACACCGAATTTCCATACCCTATTCCAGAAATTTGTGGAAAAATGCATGTCGACAAAAATGAATTTACACTGTCCTCTCCACAATCGGCATGAAAAGGAATGAGTTAAACGGTTGAGAGGTCGTCATTTAGGGGAGACCTATAGAGAGGAAATGGCTGGTAGTGGCATGTTTTGAAATTAATAAAATAAATGAATCCAAAACCGAAATTAGCAGTGAGGGCAAATGAAGCAAATGCTGGTCCATGAACATGACCCATCAGCAGGGGGGTATTGATTGGACCCTCTTCCAATGTCTAGAGTGACCTTCAAGGTATGCGAAGGTTATTTCAGGAACTCACTCCTTATATTCCTTGATAAAATACCCCACTTCCCTTGTAGTGTGCGAATGTATCTACAGCTAAGTTAATCATGTGATACTCTACAATATTAAATCAAAGCTATGAATTAATACAAATAATGAAGAAATTACAAACTTTGAGGATAAACTTTGCATAAAGTTAAGTTTACACACTACTCAAGGGCCAAGGGGCCATTGCACAAAGCTCTAGGGGGATTAGGATAAAGTTAGTACCACTACAAAAAAAAGGGGCCCTAATCAACAAAAGATCAAAGCATTTTTGTTGATTACGACAAAATAAATTTGGGCTATATTGGTTTGGCAGTCTTTTAAACATCAACAAACACAATTTGTTTGATTTGAACAAAAAAAACACTGCTCAGTTGATTTGGCAGTCCTCTAAATATCACTTTCATTTTCCTACATACCATAGTAGTAGGGTAGGGTTGACTGAAAATAATTATTTAAAAGTATGCCAAGAACTAAATAAAAAGAATTCAAAAAATCATCAAATTCAACAAAAATTAAATGATCAAAATGTTGCAAAAATTAAATAACCAAAATTTTGCAAAAAATGAAAATGGCCAATGTTGGTAGGAAAGTCCAAAATAAAGTCCAATGACCTTCTAAAATTTAGATATTCTAGATGGCAAGGTAATAGACTTTTTGCATTGACATTTAATAAGAATGATGGGTGGAGAGGTCATTTTATAATGAAATCCATCATGAATCCTCAAAGTGAATGAGTCACAAATGAGTCGCACATCAGTAACTATGTCAGAAAAGTTCATCAATGAAGTTCCAAGTAGGCTGTTGGATTCTTGAGATTTTGCAACTACAAATTTGACATGCGACTTGTTCACTACAACTGTAGTCTCTAAATTAGCACCAGTTGCAAATGAGTCAAACAACTCAAAAAGTAGTTGCTCTTTGCAATCGCAGAACCCTTCATTTTCTTCCACTGAATGTTGTTTTGGTGGATTAGCTTTGTACATTTCATCCAATGTCTTTTCAAATGCATCAAATATTGATTGATTTGGAATCATCTTTATATTGCTCCAATCCTTCTGCCATATTCTCTCCGCCAATTTTCAACAACATATCTATTTGTGTGTAAGCCAATACAAGGCTACTTACCTATACAAATTGGAGATAGAATAGTTCCTAGCTCACTAGTTAAATACATCATTTATGGTACAGCACACAAATAGGCCTTTCAGATTTCCTCCAATTGGCCTTGGGTCTTGAATTGATAGAGCAATGGTGTTTTTTCATTGATGTGACTATCCATTCGCCAATCACATAGTCTAATATTGTTAGGGAAGTGAAGCATAATGTATTCTAGAATGATTTCATTATGCAAAATAGAAAATTGTTGCACAATGTCTTCTATACAAATCAATGCATACGCTAGTTTTGTGTAGTTGCGCCTGTATGCCATGAGCCGTATAGCCAATTACATTGTCTGTAGGATTGCTACATATGCAAAATCTCAAATTGCTTATGGATCTTGGTTATCTTTGTTGGTTTTAAATATGGCGCCAAGAATGCCACCATTTTATCATTGAGAATAGCATTCTATGGTGGTGACATCAATAGCAAAGAACTTGATGACCCCAAGATGATTGCATAGATAAACCAATGCCTTGCTGGACAATTCCTCTCTAGATTCTTCAGTTGATCCATTGTCTTGGAGATAAACTTGATTTTGAGGGCGTACTTTGCAAACCCTTCCCATCGCCACATTGCTTGATGTGGCCCAACAAATGAACAACAATCACTCTTCTTTTTAGAAATACCATGCCTCTGGCTACCCTTTGCCCAAGAGCAAACTCCTAATTTTGCTAGAACCATGAAGTCCTATAAACATTGCGTGAAGCAAGTCCACGCATAGCCTTGTGCCTCCAATACACCTTCTTATGCAAAACACATAGTTGTTGATCTTTGGGCAATATTGTCCATTGGAAACCTAAAAGCCTTTCAATTTTTTTACCATATGGATGATGTTGAAGAATCAAGTTTGCAAACGGTCTTCTACCCATTTATAAAACTTCTCCTTATTGCGGTCTTTGAGCCATTTGTCCTTGCCCATTGTTGTCCAAAACTGATAAGCGAATTTTTTCTTAAGCATCTCCACCTCGTCCACTCCGTACAAGATATAGGTGGTATTCAACTATACGATGGAATATTGCGTGAAAATAATCAATTCCACTTTGTACACCTTTAATGATTGTACTCATGCAATACTTGAATAGGATCATTCATTAAAAATTGCAGAAAATAATTAGGGTAGTTCGTACTGGAATTTTTCACTTTTTATTTCTTATTTTTTTAAATCAATACGAGAAATTGTTCAAAATTAAGGGCATTCTTTAAAAATTGAAAAAATTATACGGTAAAGTTCTTAATTGATTTTCCATTATTTACTCTTATTTTTAAATCAACATGACTAATAATATATGAATAGGATGATTATTTGAAGATTTCAAAAAATAAATGGAGGAGATCTTACTTAAATCTTGAGAGCATGTGATATTAAAGAGGGCCGAGTGCAACAATACCCGCACAATAATCTGTTTCGATTGATGTTCGGGACCCAGATTACTGTTAAGACGAGCAGCGTCAAGGGTATCAGGCATTCGCGAGGAGCAGAACTAACTTACTCTACCGTTTACACAAAGGAGGGAGACCAGAGCAAGCGTCGAGCAGGAATGGACATGGTGAGAGAGGTTGGGGACTCCTTGATCCCAAGCTCGCGAGCTTTTGCAGAGCGAGGAGGCTGCATGCTGCAGTCTGTTGCGGGTGCACGTATGGCTGTTGTGGTGAATTGAGGGCTCAAGGAGGGAAATTTCTCGCACGGTTGTGCTAGGATGACTGAATGTGGGAAGGACTGCTGCAATGCCCGCTTGTCCAGGATTTGTAGTGGGATTCTGTCTTGCTTCTCGGCTCTGGCAGTCGGTTTGGAGCCATTTTAATTTGAGCTCGTGGGAGTGTGATGGAAATTGTAGGACGGAGGTGAGATGCCAGCTGTTGTAGGAGAAACGTTGGATCGACCTTTCCTGCTCGAACTACAGGAGAGTAGCGCTTGTTCCTTCGGAGCTTGTGGAGCGCAAGTAATGAATTTGCTGACCGATGATATCTTGCTGCGCAATTAGTGCAGTGCAATTCAAATAGCAGGTCCTCTAATTCATCCCGGTTTTTTTTTGGCTTAGGAGCAGACGTGGGAGATTCACAGACTGAGCAAGAAGAAATGAGCCATTTCGCGAACTAGGGTTTAGGATTTTCGCTTGAGGAAATTTATTTAACTTGGAATTGGGAACTCGTGATATATTGCGGTCCGTGGCAATCAGCATAGCTATAAGTTATTCAATGCTGATGACTGCGTGATTCCCAGTCTTCGAACCTTGAAAGCAGCTTGGGCCTGCAAGAGAAGAACACTGATTCATGTCTTTCCGGATTAGTACTTATTCCCGGCAAAGCTAGAAAGAATTGCTCAAAGTGTGTACTATAGATGTGGTGTGAGCTGCAACAGAGTTCAGTGGCAGCAGTCTGGATTCAGGGCCGGTAAGATGTATCGAGCCGATTGAGAACTCACGTTTGTGTTGCAGAGTCGAAGCGACTTTGCTATCACCTTTGTTTGCTTCACATTTGAACGATGTGCTGGAAATGGCCAAATCGGTGCCACATATGCTGATTCCTGTCATATTCACCCAATACGAGGTATCGTCATATGTCAGAATAGGGGTGTGCACGTGTGCACCATGGGGCAGGAGATTGGGCAGCGCGAACAGCAGGGAGGGAGTCAAATTTGTGCCAGACTGGTAGGGGAACGAGACAAGTCGAAAACACATTCCGGGAACTGGATTGAGCGATCTGGCTGGGTTGGGGATTGCGTTTTGACTCCTGTTGCGGTTCATGGATGTGTTATGACCAATTCTGATAGGTTTTCATGCATATTTCTGTGTATGTCATTCAAACGATCTAAATTTAAATTAGTCTTGTCATTCATATCAAAGGAGAACTGTAATTTGGTTTGAACCTCAGTTTTTGATGATCGTCTTTGAAGCGATGGCGATTTTCGATAGTCAAGTCAGTTGACTGGGGTTGTATGCTAATCAATGGGTGTATGTTGGATCCTTGCCTCAGCAGTTGATTGATCCCGTAGACGGAGCTGCTCCAGTGGAGGTTTGCCGTCCTTGGGCAGCTTGTCTTGCTTCATTTGGCTGCCGGAAGCGTCAGGTATGCGGTTTTGTATGCGGTTTAGTTTATTTAATGTGTTAGGGTCTTCAGGATTGGAGGTCGTAGCAGATTTTTCGCACACGTAGTTTCTTCTCAATTTGATGTGTTTCTGTCCTCAGTTTCAATTTTGAGGTCCACTCCGGCGTTGTTCTCTGTGATGGTCTTCTTAGTAACAGTTAGCGTGAATTGGTTTCTGTAATGCAGGCAGATAGTGATGGGACTGCCACCTCAATTGTTGTCGTGGGATTTAGATTGTAGACAACAATTGCAGTGCAGGAGAGAACAGAGAAGCTGTTTGTTGGTGCGTGGACTAGGTGGTGCACAGGTGAGTGAATTAAGCGGTTGGATGACTTGTGACCTACTGTGGTCATGCTGACAACAAATGTGTCGAAATGTGAGGTCTTCTTTACAGCAATGTTTGATAGAGAGGTTGTCACATTTTTCCAAACGTAACCGGATATGAACATGGTTGACCGAACCCTAAGCCCCGGTATTGATGGGAAGAGCGCTTTGAATGGTACGAAGTTGCTTCTTAACAGAGTGTTAACGTTTGTGTACCCAGGATGTCTGTGCAATCTCAGTCTTCAGGTCTCCATGGCCTATCTATACTTCTTTATGTCTGCCCTTGTCCTCTCACATACGAGGCAGTGGACCAATCCGGTGTTCACCATTTTCATCGGTTTGGAAGAGATCACCTTCGAATTCCAATGCTTCAGGTATGTGTCGTATGCCCATCGTCACAGAAAGAGTTTGCCTCTCCTGCTGAGAATGTGACTGACATGGGTAAAGCATGTTGCGGTGGATTCAGGTGAACTACAGTCGGTTGAAGAACTTTGGAAAGAGTACTTTGCGGATCCTACGCAATGGTGGGACAACAGAGCTGACAAGGTATGACTAGATACAAGAAAGCGGATACAACACTCGGGATGTTTCTTGCCTGTACAAGGCCATGGGCACTTGTGGCACTTCGTAAAGCAACAAGTCTGAAATTGCGTTGTTTGCTGTCATGGAGTGGAGTGAACACTGCTCAGATCATTGCAGTGCCATCAACAAATATTCCTGGAATATGGATTGTTAGATGCAAAATGAATATGAGACAGTTTTTAGGATCTGATCATGGGTTGTGGTGCCTACAGAGGAATCCTAGATCACCTGACTTTAGGCATAAGGTGGCAAGGAAAGCACTTTGGATACATGGCTGGTCAACTCCACCGTGGGTAAAGGCAATGCTCAACTTGGCAACTGAAGGGAAAATGCAGCCTTCTGTTGATTATCGCTTCAAAGATTCTCAAGACACAACACAAGGAGACAGGTAACTTTAGGAATTGAGTTGACTACCTTGTTTAGTGACTAGAGTAGGTGCATCTAGAAATATGTGATTTTGGGTGAGTTTAAGGATTCTTATGTGCAATATGCTCTGTTCTACCTTTTGGTTCTTGGGTGCACTTAAAGTGGAATGATTTGCAACGAATTGCTATGTATATGAGAGATAATAAAAATTCAAATGGATGGATGCAACTTTGTGGATGTTGAAATATGTGAGTACTGGGCATTAGTTTCCTTGCACCCTTTCACTGTGTATCAGTGTTCTTCTTTCGAAGGGATTTCTATTGAAGAATCTATGGATGAATCAGGCTATCTAAGGGCTACAATGGAAGGAGAAGCATTGTGCCTAGTATTGCAAGAGAGTCGAGGCATATTGTAGCGGGTGGTGGCGGTAGTATGTCCTTGAAAACTGCAAGAAGTACGACTGAAGCAATTGGTAATTTGAAGAATGGACTAGAACAAGGCATGGCCATCGACTCGTTTATGTATGTTGAAGTTTTGAGACGGTGCTTGAAGGAGGAAAACCTTAATGTTAATGTCGCGAAGCAGGTTCACGACTACATCAACCAGAGTGGAATGGAGCAGAATACATATGTGGCAAACAACCTAGTGAGCGTGTATATCAGGTGTGGAGAATTGGAGGATGCACGTGGAGTGTTTGAGAAACTTGTGAACAAGAACGTGTTCAGTTGGACCATTATGATTGAAGGTTATGCTAAGCACAATCATGCTGAAAAAGCAATGGAACTTTTCAATCAAATGTACCAGAAAGGGGTCCAGCCAAATGCATTTACTTTCTCGAGCATCCTGAAGGCATGTGCCGATCCATCAGCTTTGCAGTGGGGCAAAGAAGTTCATGCGTATGTAAGACATGCTGGGCTTGAATCAGATGTGCGTATGGGCAATGCGCTTGTTCGCATGTATGCAAATTGTGGCAGTATCGATGATGCCCGAGTAGTTTTTTGGCGAATGGAGGAACACGACGTGATCTCATGGACCGTGATGATTGGTGGACTTGCACAGCATGGGTGTGGGAGTGAAGCTTATGGACTGCTTCTTCAAATGAAACAGGAAGGCCTCGAACCCAATGCAATCACGTATGCGAGCATTCTGAATCCATGTTCAAGCGCAGGGGCTTTGGAGTGGGTGAAGGAGGTTCACAGGCATGTCCTCAAAGCGGGACTTGAGTCGGATTTGCTTGTGGGCAATGCGCTTGTCCATATGTATGGAAAGTGTGATAGTTTGGTTGATGCTCGGCTAGTTTTTGACCGGATGGAAGATCGTGATGTGATCACGTGGAACGTGATGATTGGTGGACTTGCACAACATGGGTGTGGGAGTGAAGCATATGGACTGCTTCTTCAAATGAAACAGGGAGGCCTCGAACCGAATGCAATCACTTATACGAGCATTCTGAATCCATGTTCAAGCGCAGGGGCTTTGGAGTGGGTGAAGGAGGTTCACAGGCATGTCCTCAAAGCCGAACTTGAATTGGATTTGCGTGTGGGCAGTGCGCTGGTCCACATGTATGCTAAGTGCGGTAGTTTGGATAATGCACGACTAGTTTTCGACAGGATGGAGGATCGTGACGTAATCACATGGACCGCGATGATTAATGGACTTGCAGACCATGGATGTGGGCACGAAGCCCTGGAAGTGTTCAAAAGTATGATTGCAGACGGTGTGAAGCCTAATGTGATCTCATTCGTTGCAGTGTTGTCGGCCTGTAGCCATGCTGGCCTTGTGGATGAGGGCCGTAGACTTTTTCTGGCTATGACACAAGATTATGGCATCGAACCTACTGTAGTGCTTTGTAACTGCATGGTGGATGTTCTTGGCCGATCAGGACACTTGGAGGAAGCAAAGCTCTTGATTAGCGACATGCCAGTGGAACCAAATGGGTCAACTTGGGGAGCCTTGCTTGGTGCTTGTAGAACGTATGGGAATGTGGATTTGGGCAAGCTTGCCGCTAATGAGCTTCTCAAGTTGGAACCGAAGGATTCCTCTGCATACGTGCTTTTCTCGAATATCTGTGCTGCAGCGGGCAAGTGGGAGGAGGTGTTGTGGGTGCGCACTATGATGCAGGAGAGAGGTATACGTAAGGAGCCCGGGCGTAGCTGGATTGAAGTTGATAACAAGGTTCATGACTTTGTTGTTGCGGATACTTCTCACCCAGAAGCGAAGGAGATCTATGCTGAGCTGAGGAGATTGAGTGAGAGAATCAAGGCCGAAGGGTACATTCCTGATACCCGGCTAGTGTTGCGGAACATTGAGGAGGAGGAGAAAGAACTTGCTCTTTGCTCCCATAGCGAGAAGTTGGCTATTGCTTACGGACTCATGCGGACACCCCTTGGAGAGCCAATTCGGGTGTTCAAGAATCTTCGCGTGTGTTCAGACTGCCATACAGCAACCAAGTTTATCTCAAAGGCGACTGAACGAGAGATTGTTGTGAGGGATGCTAATCGCTTTCATTACTTCCAAAATGGCGTGTGTTCTTGTGGTGATTATTGGTGATGAGGTTGGCAATCTTGACCAATTGTAGCCTATATTGTTGTTTGGAGCTCTTCATTGGAATTTGTCATCTGTGAATATGTTATGGTGTTGATCACTGGTTGAAAACTATTACATTGGTTGGAAATGACTTTAGGAACATGTTCATAGAGGTTGTCACCTCTTGTATTTTCTTCACCTATTGTTTTTGTGAAGGATATAACATCAAAGGTTGGCACATTTAGCTATAGAAATGATTGTAGCACTACCATTCACCTTACATCCTTATGTTGGCAACATCAAAATCTAAGGATTCTTTATTGAGAAGACTATGCACATGAAAATGTCAATTGATTATTTTGAAGTCCTTCCTTCAAGAAGACCATGTAAGCTATTATATTTTTCCAATAGCAAGTTTACCTTGGTTGCTTCAGCTATTGTGATTATAATAAGATAACTTGATTTTTGATCCTTGCCTTATAGTAGGAATTTGCATATATGAACAATTTGATGGTGTGACGGATTGTTTAATTTGAGGCTCTTAAATGATAGGCCATCATTGATTTAACAATGGAAACAAATCAATTTTTCTAACTCAAGGTCAAATCTTTTACAATACCAAAGTTAATTCCGAAATGTATTTGAGTAAGTTTTCACCAAAAACATTCCAAAACTGCCATTTCTAGTACAAGTACCAAACCTAAGAAATAAAACATGTAACCATTGGATCTTGTGGTTTGAGAAGATGTAGAAATAATTGCATAAATTTTGACTATGTAGATTGCAAGATATAAGCGTTTGAATAGATAAAAATCTTTTTTTTGGCCCTGTGATAAACCAAGCACCTATATAAGATGTATATTGGTGTCAAAATAAATTCAAGAATAATAAACATTTTTTGATTTAGAATGTACTTTCACTATAATTCATAATTGTTTACGTTCAATAGAAGGGATTTTGGGCCTTTGGAGGGCCGTTTCAGGACAGTTCTCTAATCTGGCTTGATTCTGTGAACATCGGTACGGGCTGGCAAAAAATATTTATTTAAATAAACAAATAAATAATTCTAATATCATTTTAAGCAAAAAATAATAATTTACTTCTTAAATGGTGTGGCACGGTCTTGGCCACATTAGCCAGCTGCTGCAGCTGCGTTCCCACAGTCTGAGAAGTCGCGTAGGGGAACTTGTAGTCTTCAAAGGCCCCAAATCCCCTATAATGGCACTGCTTTTTCTTCCATTTTTTGTTCTTCTATATGTTTATTGATTTGAATGGTTTTTGTTGCCATAGATGTTCTATTACACTCTAGTTTTGAAGCCATTTGTTGAGTGATTTGATATGAGTTTTAGACTTTTTAATTGTAATAAGTGATCCATTTTTAGGAATTATAATTAGTTTTCTTTGTCATTAATTTATCCTATTAGTAAGTGACTAATTTACAAATGACGCACTATTTGTAATATACTTAAATTAGTTTACATAGAAAATCTTTAGTATATTCTATTAATTTCACAGAATGAAATTAGTGCTTAGCAAATCTGTAACCTGGCTACAATTTATCGTTGTTGAGGTAGTGTCTAGTAAATTTATAACCTTTAGTATTTTATTTCCAGAGAAGAAATATAATAAATTGGCAAAATCTATAACTTGTTCTATTCTTGCAAAGACACTAATATTGTGCCTTTATTAGTTGGAAAAATTTATGTAGCTTACTTAAACTAGAGCTATTAAGACACTTGGTCCTCTCAAATGACATTGTTTTTGAGGAGGAATGGGATTTGAAATGAAGTTGCACCAACTTCACATGTGGAACTTGTTAAATCAAATGTATACACAATATGTCAAATTCTCAAGATACATTAGGAATGTCCAATTACAAAATGGTGTCAATAGAAAGGGTTGAAATTATTGATTACCACTAAAGTTAGAATTTGCCAAGCAAGAAATTATATCTATAGATTCCTAAAACTTCAAAACAACAAGAGTGTGTCATTAGAAAATGTGTAGGAACATTACTTACCACTAAAGTGAGAATTTACTAGGTGACTAAGAAATAACTCTAAGTTCTTGGAAATTTAAACAATTATATCAGTGTTTGTGTAGAAGGAATTGTTTTGTTTGTAATGTACATTGTATGGCTGACACTTGTAGCAAAATGTTTCTAGTTTCAAATATCTTTACAAGGTTTCAAGATTGCCTACACCAAGTTTGTGGTTAGTTGGTGCCATGCTCTAATGCCAGTCCTTCCCTAAGGGTAGGTACTCTTAACTAAGTGATTTAGAGCATCTTCATTCCAACTTGTAATATATGCCCAACAAAGTACAATTTCATCAATTTTTCAATTTCAAGGGACCCAATCACAATCTCTTACTATATGTATCCAAAAATAAGATAATGCACCATTCACAAGTCATCTTATTTAGATTGTTTGATGAGATCCATCTCAAGTGTAATCGTGCACAAGAATCCATCTAAATTTCATCTTAGAGGATGCTTTGAGGGATTGGATACATTTAAGAAGTTTGAAGAGTTAATTTGCCCAACCGGTAGAAGAAGATACTTTTCATCCATTTTGCTGAGTGTCATATGGCTTAACGGGATACATTGATGATGCCCTTGCTGGAAAAAGTGCTCATAAACAAACTCTTAAAATAGAGATGCCTAGCACCAAGCTCTGTCTCAATTCTGCCCTCATATACTAACAGACTATATTTTGTGTTCTAGAGTGTATATACGGGGTACATGTGTGAGCTTCCATTTGTCACTTAGAACTCATAGTTTTCTTTCCTTCAAATTTTGTACAATTTAAGTTATAATTACATCCAAAAGATTAAAATATTAGTGTAAAACCAAAATAGGTATGTTACATGCCAATATAGCATTTGGTCTAAAATAGAATTTTACATCTAGAATACCTCAAATTTTCACCTATACATAGGTTAGAACTTGAAGATTGTTGGAAGTTAGAAGGTTTGAACAATATTGTCTAGAATAGCCTAAACCTACTAGCACACGTGATTTACCATGGCTAAATTGGTCCGAGGGAAGTCCAATGAGATCCTTTGGTCAATTCCCAAGAGATAGGTTTCAGTTTTCTCATTACATCAACGAAATCGAAGACACCTCAATTGTTAGCCTACAAGAGTTACCACCTCAAGACAGACTAGTGGAGGAATCTAAGGCCAACGGAGGGTGATTTAGGATCAGAATCATGCTAGGTGGTCCAAAGTAAAATCTATTCATTAAGATTTCTTTGCATGTTAAAGATTCTTTGATTGTTGATAATTATAGGAGGCAAGATTTTATCCACCTTTCTCACATGTGCAAAGTAAAAATACACGCTTACGCATTGTTTGAATTCTATGAGAGGTCCCACAAAATGTTTTAAATTTTCTGACTTACAAATATACCTTTTCCAGACGGGTAACACCTACGATGGACAATTTCACAAAAACCTTGATTGTGGTAAAATCTCATAAAATATTCAAAAGGTTCTTTTATGTTAATAATGCATGCCAACAAGTTTCAAGACATTCTGATAGCGGGAAATATCCAAACCGACAAAATTCCTCCAAATTTAAAACGTAGAGAAATTTACATGGAATTGACCGATGTCCTAGGAGCACACGAAATCAGAACAAAGTCAACAAGGGGTCTTATTTTACTTCCTTGGGCCTTCTGGACAACCTTAGCTAGTCACCTTTTTCAGAAAAGGTAAACTCCAAAAGTTAAATTTTTAGCCTTTTATTATTCCAAGTTGGCACTAGTTTTTTGTGATCTTTTGGCGATGGGAAAAGGATGGAGATTCTTTGAGACTAAAAATGACCTTCTGAAGCCAATGGAGCAATCCGTTTGTGATTAGAATTTGGGACCATCGTAGAAAGTGAAAATCCTAAATATTAAAGATGAAAATCCTAAATGATAGGATTACCTTAGGTTAAAATGAGAGGAGGTTGGTGCTTCGGAAGAGAATAAAAGGGCACTCATTTCCCTCATTTGTATTACTTGTATCAGCTACGTCCAATTTATGTTGGATATTTTGCAATTTTTTAGCCAAAAAAAATTGAGAAGTGTTTTTGAGAGCCTTTTTTGCTCCATTGTTTGTGTTTTCTAAGTTTTGTAAAAGACTTTGGAGTCCCTTCTTGCTTGTTATCTTTATGCATGTGTTGTAAGCACTCTTTTTGTACCAACGCTTTGGTGTACACATTGCTTTAAGTTTTGTACTAATCATAGAGATCTCTCCCTTCGTACCTTGGCGATGCCGCTTAGGGAGACCTCTAGTGTGAATTTGTGAGTGTTGTATTGTATTAACTTTAATTTCCATTTAGAGGTTGAAGGATGTATCTATTTCTAATGAGATTGCTTCATAAATTTGCATTGTAAAAATAAAGAAGATAGTCAAAGTTCCTTTTTCCACCATATGAACTCCATACTAACTATTGTATGCGGTTTTTTATGATACCTCAAATGTATCAATAACTATACTATCCAATAACAAGTTTTAAATGAAGTGCATTCTTTCTTTAAGGTTTTGTAAGAAACCCGGTAAGAAAATCAAAATTTCATCTCAAATATAGTACAAAGATAGTGATACAATAGATTAGAAATATTGTTCTATAAATGAATGAGATTCTAGTAGCAAGTGTAGATGTATAAAAAGGTGCTCTTGCAAGGGGGTATGGAAGTAAGTAGTTATACAAGAGCACTCACCCAAGCATGAAATGTTCATTTCCATAATGATATAAGCGTGTGGTTTATCAGAGGAATAAAAAAATTAGAATTTTTATTTTGTCTTTTTTGAATATTTTTTATAACAAGCATGTGATTGTGCAAGTGGTTTACAAATATTTTGATGTCTAGAGGTAGTATAAACTGTATTTTATACACAAGGGGTGCACTTAGCGTATCTAATCCAAACTACGTGCGACCAAAACTTTGTACCCCCTATATTATATCCTAAAATTTAAGTAAATGAAAAAAAGAATATGAATATATTTTCCTAATTTGAAAGTTTGTGTTTTGAATTATTGATATTTTTATTTGCTAATGATAATTAGTTAAAAAAATTTGAAGTAAATAGATACATTGCAGAACTGAAAAATAACTTTCACACCCCTATATTATATCCTAAAAATTTGTCTAAAAAATGAACAAAAAATTCCTAAAAATAACTCTCTGTTGAAAGCTCATTTTGAGTAGAATATTGATGCAATGGTCATTGAAATGTGTTCTTTATAAATATTTGAGTTGAAAAATATGCCATTTTAGGTTCATTTTCAACCTCTTCTAGAAATCATTCCATATTTCATTTGAATTGGAAATTTTGGCAATAGAAACCTATAGTCATTACCAAACAATGCTCAAAATTTTAGGTTGAAATTATAGTTTATTAGAAACCACTTATTCGCACGTGGTTTGTAGTAGTAGAACCAAGTGCCCTCTCCGAGATTTTATAAGCTTCGTTCTATTAATTTATCAGAGTAATAAACAAAAGGGGTCATCTTTAAGGCCACATCCTACTTTCAAATTTAAGAGGAGTAAACACAAAAATGCCAGAATAAATTGCAAAGTATGTGCAAAGGTATGACCATTTCTTAGATTTGAACCTTTAGGCAAAAAAAATTTAAAAATCCTACATGATTTGAGTTGAATTCGATAACTCATGGATGTACTATTGAACAAAAATTGCCAAATTTTTGCGATGAATCAATCAAATGTTTCACATTTCAAAATTCATACTATTCATCCAATATTTTGTATTCCTACAAGCACTTCAAGGTTAACAAATAGTTGATCATTAACCCCTATAGCCCCAATTTTCATAAAAATCCACTCAAAACTACCATGTCCATTATAAAGAGAAAAAAAAAATTGAATTTTTTTTTGGCATACTTGATTCTAGGATCTTGTAATAGACCTATACAAGTGTGTGGAAGAAATTTCAAAACTTTGACCACATGGGATGCAAGATATTTGCATTTAAAGTGAAGGAAACAAGGGGGGGTACCTATTAAATTGAAGACTTGAATTGAAAGTCCAGGGGAAAAAATCCAAACAACAACAACTTGAATTTCATTTCTTTTTTCAATTATTAAGTAGAAGTAGGTACAAGATTGAAGGAAATGTTAAATTGCTAATAGCTCTAAGATAGAATTGAAACACATTAACCCCAACAGTACAATTGTGCAATTGTTTTGACAACCATACTAATAAAACCTTGTGCAACTTTTTTATTTTTGAAAATTTCGAAAATTGAGATCCAAGTATGTTATTTTCTCAAGAAAATATTATGTTTGTCCACAAAACAAGAAGCTCTATAAATTTTGCATCTCTAACCCAAATAAATTGATTCAAAGCTTCCCGTGTAGACAAGAATATAGATGTGAGAATCAAATTTTTAAGATTTTTATTTCAAGTTTTACAGATTTTATTTGTTGCCTATCTAGTTCAAATTTGTGCTCAGGATGGCATAACTTTTGATCTAGGACACCAATTGAATTAAAAAATTTATTCCCAGAAAGTTTATATATTTATTTATCTAATCAAAAAGTTCCAAGAAAATTGAGACCATAGGGAGGTGCCCAATCTTTCATTGTCCCTCAAGGGGACAATGAGAAAGAGGGATTTAAGCCTCTCTTATTTTTCATAACACTAAGAAATGCACTATGGCTTATGAAAAATTCTATATCAAGTAAATTGTCAAATTCAAAGGCAAATGCTCAAACATATTTCAGTTTACATTAAGAAAATATAAATGAGGGAAGAAAACAAAGCGGGTTTGGATAGATTAAAGAATTGCAAGGTATACAAATCATTGAACGCTTTCTAAAGCTTGATAAAGTAATCTGCTCTAAAAGTGATTGTATTCTAAATGCAACCTCATCAATGACAGCAATAGATATTTCAAGGAACATGTCATTCATTCCTAAATAGGGGACACATTTAAAATCCACTTGATTTACGGATCTACTACCTTAGATCATTTGGAATGCAACAACAGTAAAAAGGCCCTGCAAGAGCAGATTGCGGGCTGTTCCATGAGGCCTTTACAGTACCGATTTTTTCTTTGAAAAATTTGACCCAATTCAAAGCCGACAATCCAAACGTTAAATTGACTTTGCGGTATTATAAAAAGAAAGGAAGAAAAGAATCCACATTAAAGAAAGGACTTTTCATAGAAACAAGGAAGGTTAAATTGATTAGCACACGTACCAATAAACTTTTCTTGGCATCTATTAGGTACTACCGCTTTTTCTCATGATGACTCCCACGAATCAACTTGCCGAGAGTTTTTTGCTGGGTAGGCAAAATGACAAAATATGCCGATCCCGGGTGGTCGCACACCGAGGGTGTGAAAGTGGAGGTCTCCATACCGGTTGCATAGAAGCACAATTTTTTCAAAAATAATAATAATAATAATAATAATAATAATAATAATAATAACAATAATATAATATAATAATCATACTACTAAAATCATAAATCCCTATGTAATATCACAAATGCTACCATTAATAATAGGGGCTCATGCTTGCTATGCTATACATTCATTGTATCACATATTAGTAAAATTTTGATATGTGTGAATAGAATGCATGATAATGATTTCAATAAGTCTTTGAAATAATTTATTTTCATATTTTGTAAAAATATTTTTGATCATGCATACATAAAAATAATATTTTCACACAATATTATATTACAGAAATAAAGTAGTAGTTTGCAATTACCTTTGTAATATTACTTTTACAACTTTATTGATTTCAAAATTCTATTGCTACTACCAAATGATTTGAGAAATTTATTCAATTGAAGTGATTTTGGATTTCACAACAATTAAGTTGTTCATGAAGTTTTTGAAAATTACAAGTTTTTCTTTTCAATTCACCAAGTTTTTGAGTTGCCATTGTTTGTAACAATTGAGTCGACTTTTGAATGCATTGCAATAAATGTGTCTCTTTTACAGTATTCACCATTGCATATATTTCATTCATCATTCAATAAATTTCTATTGTACATTTCAATATATGCTTACTTATAAACAAAATTATACGTAATTCTTATTTGAAGATTTATTGAAGTTTTTGTTCTACATTTTATCTAATACATAAAAATTCTAATAAAATTCTAATGATGAATGCATAGCATAGCAAGCGCCAACCGCTAATAATAATAATAATAATAATAATAATAATAATAATAATAATAACATTTAATTTTTTTGGAGTCCCTGTGATATAAAAGGAGCTACCGCTACTTATGAAACTCGTTTGAATTCCATCACTTCTGATGTTCTTTAATGATGACAAAGTGAAGGTCAATCTATGAAGCTCCAAATCTTCAGTTCGAAGTGGACCTGTTGGACAATGTGATCGCATTCCTGACTTGATGAATGACATAAAGACAGACAGGACTGAATTACTACTGAAAGAATGACAGTCAGTGTTCAGGGAAAAGTACACCCAGCGACAAACGGCACCCCAGTTGACTCGGTAAATGCACCATTAACTACAGTAAGTTACAGCACATAAGACACAATCAAATCCGTGGAAGGGGAATCCAATAATTAGTAAAGCCAAAGCCAATCACTCCTACTGAACCAAACTGTCCGCCTCTGGCCCCTAGAAACTTTATTTTTATTTTTATTTCATTGAATTAGGATTTCATTGCTACGGTAGAACCACCTATAACCGACCGCATAAGCAATTCTGACATGATTTGGAGTAGTGCAAGGCAAAACAAATATTTTCAAAGGTGCATCTGTGGAAATGATGGATATTGCAAAAAAATTGGTAATTTTATTGCTTGAATTGAAATTACTATGAATTTTTAAAGCCAAAAGTTGGCCTTGTCCTATGTCCAACGTATAGAGTCTTTCAATCTGGATCATTTAAGAGACTACTTCTATCTTGTTCACTTTGGCACCCCAAACCAAGCACATGTGTTGAAGCAAGAGTGGTAGAATTGATGGTTGAAAATCAAGACCTAATGGTTAGAAATGAGTGCTCGCTTTTCTTGCATTTAAAAAACCCTATTGAATGACGATGGGGCGGTGGTTGGTAATGGGGGGTTCTACCTTAAGCGGAGTGATACAAAATCACCAGCCACAACCCATAAGTGGCCTCATGGGAGGGTCTTTGAACCTTTTTTTGTTTCCATCAAACACATAGAGTAGAACTTTTTTAAGTCTATCCTCTGTAAGCAAATAAACCTTCCTAATCGATCTTGTTAGACTGGTCTGGGACTTGTCCACATAAGAGCATTGCCATTAAGGGGCAACCAAATCCCTATAGTAGGCTAATGGCACAGGGAACGGTGAGGGGAGAGAGCATGGTTAGGTAGTGACCCCCCATTGTGGCCCGGTTAGTTGGGTCCCTCCACCTTAACCCCTAAAGGACCAAATACTAGTTTTTTTGGCAACATAGCGATTCTGGACGGCTCACTACAAATGGAATTTTCATTTCTTTTCTTTGAAATTTTCACCCAGGATGTGCTCAAGGAGTAGCTTTAAGGCCCAACAACTTTCATAACTTTTGACTATATGATTAAAATGTTATTGCATGATATGTAATTTTCTTTCATCTCTAGGGTGCCCGGGCAGTTCAAAAAAATTCATTAAAAATCGTTTTTCAAAAATCAAATTTGAGATTAGTTCTCTAGATTTATATATATGTAGAATGCTTTGAATCATTCCATTTTGATCAATGAGATGAAAATATGAAGAGTTTTAGTCTGAGGGTAGTTATGGAATCTCTACTTTAAAATAAACTTTGAAGTCCTTTATTAAACTCAATTTTCAATATTTTAGAAAAAAAATACAAACTTTGGGTGTAGATTGTTTATTACAACATTATCACCATTGGGGGTTGGCATTTTTCAATTCTATAATGAAATTCTTGACAATTTAGTATTTTGAACCAAACCTTACTTCTTTCAACTACCTATTTTTTTCCATATGTTGTACAATTCTAAATGATCCAAATTTTTTGAACATGTAGCGAACTTGCCTTGAAAAAAGGAATCCAAAGAATTACCACCACTTTTGACATTTTTTCATACAAATGTGACCTTATGAAGTGTAGCTACCTGGATTTTTGCAGGGACCAAAAAAAGCATTTTTGTCAATTCAAACGCTAATATCTTGCAATCTACATTGTGGAAATTTATGAAATTTTTCCACATCTTCTCAAACCAGTGTACTACAAGATCCTATGGTTACATGTGTCTAAAAATGTTTTTTTTCTAAAATTTGGTACTTGTACTAGAAATGGCAATTTGGGAGTGATTTTGGTGAAAATATAGTCAAAACCATTAGGGGTTAATTGGGGTAGCGGCTCTTAATTGATTAAGCCCTGCTATTAAGTCAAAGCCTAGCATTTGAAGCCCAATAACTTATCAAAAACAAGGAAAAGCATAGTGAAATCAGTCAACTTCAAGCTCGCTCAATACTTTCCCGTCTACTCTAGGTTGTAGTACCCCGGGCAAAATTTGACGCACTCGGTGCTTCAAAATCTACACCCAATTTCACAGTGGAGTCTGATTTGGCTCCCAGCCATGGCCAAACCCACTATAGTTTGGTGTGGCAAGTGGAAGTAGGGATGCTCTAATAAAGATTACGACTAAAATTGACCCTCTATAAGCAAATAAACCTCCCTAATTGATCTTGCCAGATCGGTCTAGGACCTACTGGTTTAGAAAGGTTCTACTATATTCAGTTTTCCCATTGAATTGGCTCCAATCAATGGAGGTCCCTTTCTTTGGATGTCTTTTTATCCTCTTGTATACCACACAACTTCACCCCGCACAGCAACTAAACGGAAGAAGACAGAGCAAGTGATTGGGATGTAAGCTAAGTGGTAACTGCAGTTAAGTTAATCCTTTAACCCCTAAAGTTTCATGACTATGTAATCACCAAAAACGTTCCAAAATTGCCATTTCTAATACAACTACCAAATTTTAAACAAAAACAATTTTTGACACATGTAACCATAGGATCTTGTAGTATGATATTTTGAAAACATGTGGTAAAAATTTCAGAAAATTCCACCATGTGGATCATAAGATATAAGCATTCAAAGTCTTAAAATCCATTTTTCCAATCTTACAAAAAATTGGGCAGCTGCACTTTGCAAGCTCACTTTTCAATGAAAAAATGTCGATAAAGGTGGGCCTATAGTTTACAATACAAAAAAATCTGCATATAATATGCATGGGCATTAAAAGGAACTAAGAAAATGAGTATTATAAATTGAGCTTCAATGATTGACAGGGATGCTAAAGGCAAGAGCTAGCATAGGCAAATTTTATGATGGTGTGTCATAAAAAAAGGACAATAGTTTGTTTTTGCCTCACATATCATGACAAAAGGGGTGGTAAGGGTCCCTCTACAAAATTCAACATTAACCTTGTATCCCCAACCAAAGCCAAAAATGGCCTACAAAAAATCTACATACAATATGCTTGGGCCTTGGAAAATCAAAGGTAGCTTAAATTTTGTGTGACCCCGTGTGTGGCCCATTCCAGTGAAAGGCCCAATTCTTGTATAAAAAACAAACAAACTATGACACGTTTGCCATGTTGGCATCCTTCAAAATTCTTGTTAAAAATTTCTATATAAAGGCATGCAATGTGAGAATTGTGGAGAACAATTGGGATTTTTTAATTTTTTTGACAAAGGATGAATTTGTTATGAATTAATGAAGTGTGCTGTTCAATTGGACTAAAAAAGCATTTAGACTATTGATCCCAAAAGCAACAAAAAGTGCATCTTAATGGTCATCTTGCTCACTTAAAGCAATCACAATATTTCCTAACATGGCCACAACAAGAAGGCCCAAAAAAGTCACTTTGTGTGATGAAGTTATACTAAAGTTCCTATTGTAGTTACTAATCACTTCATCACCATCACACAAGACATTGATTGTAGCCACTAACTTAACCTAATGTAGCCCAAATCTCATTTATTGAAAATATATGTCATTGTTTGATGCAAGATTGTAATGAGAAATTTTGAAGCATTTGTCTTGAGTGATTCGCTTGTCATAGGTTGGTTCACTTTGCATGCTTTTGATGATGGTAGTGAATAAAAACTAGCAAACAAATATTGGAAATAATCAACGTAACAAAACTCTCAAAACCTCTATAGAATTGTCATTTGTAGTGGCAAATGAAATTAAATTTTGTTTATTCTACTGCCTATTGATCCTAGGATAAATTAGTATTAATATGTTTAGAAGAAATTTTCAAAACTTTGATTTCAAACTATTAGAGTTCAAACTAAAATGGTAAGCCAAAAATTGGAAATTTGTGCAAAATTTCAAATGTCCCTTAAAAGTTCTACATTGGTCCATTAGAGGACATTTGAGGCCTCTAGAAGACCTTTTTAGGCCCGTTCCCAATGTTGTCTTGAGTCTGTGAACAGCCAGTACAACCTGTCAGATAATAAAAAAATAAAAAATAAAAGTAAGAAAAATTCCTCAAACATCATTCTAAACAAATTTTTTTTTTCTGAAAATGACATGGCACGGTGTCGATTACATCAACCAGCTGCTTCTTTTGCGTTCCTGCAATCTAGGAACGCAGGGGAACTTGCAGTCTTCTAGAGGCCTCAAATGTCCCCTAATGCTTTAGAAGCTGATTAATTTCCAAATTAACCCTTGAGTCTTTGTTGGATAATGAATGTTTTCAAGAGTTTACAATGCGAGGGAGAAGAAATGGATGAAATACATCCTAATATGTTAAAATAGCAAATTTTGTCTATTATTTAGTAATATGTCTAGCATGGTCATCAGCTAATATATGATTTTGTATTTTTTTCATAGATGAATGGAAAAGAAAGTGGATTGACAAAAACAATGATTTTATTTTGAGATTCTTCTTAGGCCATAATTTAATTTGACAAAATTACATTATCTTCTTTTAAGGGTCTCTTAGGATTTAAGAAGTATCTTGAGTTCAACAAGTAGAGTAGTGTATGTGCCGTGTGCAATATTCAAATCTCCATAATAAGTTTTTATTGTGAAAATATTGTATTCCATTTTGTAAGAATATAAAAATCAATTTGATTGGACTTGTATAAATAGGATCAAAGTACTCGATTGATAAAAAAACATCTCATGTACAAAAGACAAAAAGGTCATTTCAAAGAAATAAAAACACCCATAGATAAAAATGAAGACAATAGCAAAAAATGACGGTAGAAGTAAAAGCAAAAGTAAAAGTTATATAAATTAAGCCCATTTCACATTTGCAATCCATCACAACAACTTTCACTAAAAACTTGTCAATAACGTATGTATAATTTGGATTTATGTTACTATTGATCACTATCTACGTCAATGTGTATAAATTCTTTGCCAAAAAATATTTAAATATATATATAGATTTTTTGAAACTGATGAAGAGATTTTAAAACTAATAAAGATATAGTATCAAATTTCATTCAAATTCCAAAATATATAAAGATAAACGTAGATTTTGCAACTTTTAAAACTTCCACAAAGACTAAAGATACTTGTTCACATTTGATAAAAGTTCCATTCAAATGCAAATTTGAAGGAACCTATCTAAGTTTATGATTATTACCTTCAAATATCATTGGCTTTAACCCCTAAAGTTCCATGATTATGTATTCATCAAAAACGCTCCAAAACTACCATTTCTAATACAACTACCAAATTTTTGGGAAAAAACAATTTTTAACACATATAACTATAGGATCTTGTAGTATGATGACTTGAAAACATATAATAGAAATTTCAGAAAATCCCACCACGTAGACTGCAAAATATAAGCATTCAAATTCACTTAAATCATTTTTTTGGCCCTAAGAAATAGGGGAGCTGCACTTCACAAGCTTACTTTTCGATGAAAAAATGTCCAAAATGATGGTTCTTCTTTAGAATCTTTTCCCTAGACAAGCTGCTTAAAATTTTCACATCATTTGGAATTGTCCAACATATAGGAAAGAAATAGTAAGTAGATAATAAAAGAGAATGGTTCAAAATACTAAATTGTCAAGAATTTAATTATAGAATTGAAAAATGCCAATCCCAATGGTTGCAATGATGTAATAAACAATTTACATTCTAAGATTTTATTTTTTCCAAAATATTGAAAATTGAGTGAGATAAAGGGCTTCAAAGTTTATTTTACAGTAGAGAATCTATAATTGCCCGCAAACTAAAAATCTTCATAACTTTTGATTCATTGACCAAATGGGATGATTCAATGCTTTCTACGTATATATAACTCTAGAAAACCAATTTCAATTTTTGTTTTGAAAAAAGTGATTTTTTTTTTATTTGTCCAAATTGCCTTGTTTTAAAAAAAAGTAATGTATTAGGCCATAACTTTTGACTCAAATTTCCAAATGTCATGAAATTTAGTGCATATGAAAAATATTCCTTGCACCCCCCTTCTATTAAAATTTTAGCCTAAAATATGGAAATCTCTAGTCACATGACCAAAACCCAAAATTTCTATACAACCCCCAAAAGCAATCTGGTTCTTTAGGGGTTAAGGGATAAGCCTCAAAGAATAAAGAGAGCCCAACATCTAAAGGTGGTGATGGTTGTCTTGAAGGTCTTATTGAAGAAGCTACATGAATTAGATGAAGTGCATCTATATTTGATGAAATGAATCTTTAGGATATCTTTCAACAATGCAGCTAGCTTGGCTGCTCCATACTTCATATCTTTTATGCAAGAATCTGAATTAGTTTATGTTATGAAAGGAAAAAAAGCAAAACTTGTGATAGTAAAGATTTTTAATCAATCACAAGATGACATATGTACTTCAAGATTGATAAAAAAATCAACATATAAGTTATGCCAAATTTGATGATACTAGAGATATGACATCCTAAACTAATGAGCCAAAGGTCTTTGGCACATTGTTGAAAATCTAAGTGAGATATAGGCTCAAAGAAAAAGTCATACTAATTGAGAGTGGATGAAATGTGTCTACTTCATAGTTTTGAAGGCATATTTTTGTTTAGATCTCTTTCCTAGATGCATGATTTTTTCTTATAGTTGTCATAGTTACATGGAAAGAACTAGAACTTTAGTCCAATTGGGTCAATGTGAATGAAATCTTTGTTTATTCAAGATCCTACATCAAAGTTAACTTGATATAGGGAGAAAGTTCACGAACTACGTTCCACTCTTGCAAAGGGTAGAATCTATGCTAAATCTATTCTTACTACTAGAAAAATATACACAATTAATTAAGTTTGTACAACCTTTTATGGTGGCTCATTAGACATTGGCACTCGTTGGTGGTTTTCAAGTCTTTATTTGAGTACGAGCACATTTGTGGATTAATATTGAATGGCATTTGATGTATTCGAATATTAGAATGAGGCTAGTTGATGCTTGTTAATGTTTTAAGCCTCTTATTCTTATTGTGAAGATAAGGAGTGGACCAACTTTTCAATCCTCTTCTTTGCCTTCATATGAAACTCCAACCATGGTTTAAAATGTTAGGCTAAAGGTGATATTAACTCTAAAAGAACAAAACCTATCACCAAGATAACGTAGTGAGCCAAACATGATCATTTAAAATTTTGATGTAAGGTAACTACATCTAAAATCACATGCTTCCTAAAATTGTACACTATAGGTTTTTGCCTAAAATGTACTCATGCTATTCATGAGACTCTATGATTGCTTCTAGGAACACCTATTTTCAACACTTTTAAAATTTGTAGTTTATTCAAATGGTGTCCAAAAAACACATTCTTAGAGAATCTAGAATCCCATTTTGACTACCAACAGGACCCCACAAAAAAAATTCCAATATAATAGTGGAAACCAGTCTTTTTTTTTTTGGCAACATGGGGCCCGATTGCACCATTTCTAAATAAGTGTCTACTACTTTTACTAGATAAAAGTAATCATTTTTTGCCAAAATTTTTCCATTTTTCTCAAAAGTGTGGATGAAGTCGCCAAATTTGGATGAGAAAGTGCATAAATATGATTGAAAAGTATTTTTTGATCCAAAAGATGGATGAATGTAGAAATATTGTGCTTCACAAAATTTTAAGCGATAGCACTATCTTGAAAAGTGAAAAAAGGGCCATGTCGAATTGCTTAACCCCTAAAGTCCCACGGCATTTTCTGTCAAAAATGACTCAAAATTGCCAGTTCCATTGCATTCATCTAAGAAAAGAGAAAAAATAATTTTTTTTAGAATCTAACCATAGGATCTTGTACTAAACTTATCTCAGATCATGTTGTAAAAATTTCATGAAGTTCAACCGTATAGATTAGAAGATATTAGCATTCAAAGTTGGGAAAAATTGATTTTTTGAACACTGACTTGCAATTTTAGATTACTTTGACCCCCATTTGTAAAAAAAATTTGCACTACAGACTTTGAATTTAATATTTTTTATGTTGAATAATTGAGTTGAGAACCTATGAAAAAAAGTTCCAAAAAAATACACATGATTTTCATTCTTTAAAAAATTGTTAAGTAGAAGTAGGTCTACGATTGAAAGAAAAACTAAATTGTCAATAGCTCTAAGATGGGATTGAAAGACTATATTCCCAATGGTGAGATTGTTTTAGCAAGCAAACTTAGATGTGTCCAACAATTTTTTTGAAAAATTGTAAAATTGCATTCAAAAATGAATCCTACAAGTTGTTTTTTCAAGAAGATGCTCTAATTGCCCAAAAAAATAAGATTGTCTATAACTTTCACATAACAAATCCAAATGGAATGAATCAAAGCTTCCCATATAGATAAAAATATAATCTATGAGAAAATAATTTTTTTTTTGTGTGAGAAGATTTCTATCCATTGCCCCCCCAAAAATGACCTTTTGTGCCATAACTTTTGCTCTTGGGCACTCATTGAAATAAAAAATTTATTCCCGTAAAGCTAATGTGTTTTTCTATCTTCACAAAAAGTTTCAGAAAATAATGATGAATATTGAAGCCGTAGTAGCCTGACCAAAATCCATTTTGTCCCCCGAGGAGACTATGGGACTTTAGGGGTTAAATTGTGTGATTTAAGCCTTTACCCCTGAGCACCCCTGAGACGGGATCATGTCTCTTGAAATTTAAAGATTTCTTTGTTTGACTTCTATAATCTTTTCAATGGTACGGTTAAAGGACGTGTTCCTTTCCCTTGAGCTTCGGGCTTGTCTCCACTACCAATTGGTACGGTTAATTATGTAGATCTCTTGTTAGATGATAGTATGATTGGAATGAATTCAAAAGGGTCTAGCTTTTAGTAAACACGCACTTGGCGCTCAGGGATTAAAGTGTAGTTCCCTTATCCTTCATTTCTGCATTAATCATGAAAAAGTCCTGCCTCCGACCGAAAACGTCCACCTCGTCCTTCCAGGGTTAAAGACCTCCTCAGTCTGCTCTTATTACTGTTTGCACTTTAAATTTTTCCCCCTTTTTAAGGCAACAGAAGTACAACTGAAAAAAATTCAGGTGGGATCCGTTCATTCATTCCATTCCATTCCAGGGCCAGTCCAGGTGGGGCGCTTTCCCACATCGCGGGCTCCCTTCTTCGGTCCCACCCAACACGCGGCTGTGCCAACCGTGTTCCCAACTTCCCACCCCTACAAAACCGCCAACCACGGTCACGCCCGAAAACCGCGGCTCCCAACGCTCGTCAGCTTCGCCGTCTCCTTACAAAATCGCCCCTCGCGTCGTCTTTTCCGCTTTTGGTAAATGGCAGAAGAGTGCTGCAGCAGCAGCAGCTTTTGCCCATGGCACATCTGCCCCCCCTTTTTTTTTCTCTCTCTCGATTCCGCATTCCAATTTCTCCTTGCACGCCCTTGGACTGAGGCTAGGAATTCTCGATCCAAGCTAGAAGAAGAAAACGAAACGTGGGAGAATCAGTAAGTGAGAGTTGACTGGGTCCGTGTAGGCCATGTGCAACGACAGAAATAATTGTAGGAAAATTTGTGGAGCTGGTGGGTGGATGGTGAGCTTGATGGAGTGGTCAGTAGCAGTGAGGATGGCGAGCTTGTTGGAGTGACGACGCTAGTAGTAGTGCGACAGAGGTGGTGTGTCGTGATTTGGGTGTGTTGGGGGCGACCGAGGGGTAGGAGCGATGACGGTTCGCAAGCTCATCGTGGAGGTCGTGGCAGCGAAAGCGCTGATGCCCAAGGATGGTCAAGGCTCCACGAATGCGTACTGCGTGGTACGGCTATGGAGCCCACTGCAGTTTCGGGAATTGCTCTGTGTGTGTGTGTGTGTGTGTGTGTGTGTGTGTGTGTGCGTGTGTGTGTGTGTGTGTGTGTTGGTGTTGTTGTCGGCCGAAGTTTGTTCGTGAAGTTTGGATTTTGTTGTGGGTACTAAATTGTGGTGGAAGTGGAGATGAGTTGAGCTTGTATTGCGTTTGAGCGAGAGAAGTGGTTGTTCTTGAGGGTTTGAATTTGAACGGGAGGTATTTTTTGTTGTTGTTGTTTGTGTGTGTGTGTGCAGCTGGATTACGCTGGGGAGCGGAAGAGGACCAGGGTTAAGCCCAAAGATCTTGATCCCACTTGGAATGAGAAGGTACTATTGCGAGCATTAATTCTCTAGTGGCTTAGTTCAACTCGGTAATCTTCACGATGAGCGCCTTTTCTCGACTTCGACGCTTAGGAGTCTCTAGTTCTTTAGGGATGTTGTCAATTTGAGAGTTCACAGGACATAAATTCGTTGGATATTCCAGTAGTACAAGTCTCCAGTTTCTGTAAAAATTTCTGGAACTGAGTCACTCTTTGAATTCCATCCCCGCTGCATTAATTTGAATTTCCGAGGTAGAATCCTTGTCAGAAGACACGCTGAGGATGTTTCGTGGAGGGACTGTACCAGTGTTGTAAATTTCAGGGGGTGGAGCAAAAGCCTTTCAGGGTCGTTTCACGCTATTCGTTTGGTTATGGCTATTTGTGAGTGTAAGCAGACAACCGGGGTCATCTGAACAAACGATTGGGTGTGTGCAGTTTGAGTTTGTGATCAATGACATTGGAATGCCTGGAGATTTGGAAATCGTCGTTCAAAACGAACGAAATAGTGGCACTGGAAGGCGAAGTAGTTTCTTAGGGAAGGTGACTATTCCTATCACCACTGTTCCTCAGAAACCTGAATTACGATGGTACCCGTTGCAAAAGCGAGGTCTGTTCTCGAATATCAAAGGCGACTTGGGGTAAGTTCCAGTCGTGTCATTACTAAGTTTTGGAGTTTTTTAGCCCCTCCTACTTGAAGTTGGAGCAGCTGCTACTGCATGAATGTAAGTTAGAGGGTACTATTTCCTTCACTGAAAGCATGAACATACAGTGTGTAGGAGCGTGTTTTTTGGGAGAGTAATAGAGGTGTTGAGAGATTACTTCGGGTACTGGAGCCAAATCTGTTCGAGACGGAGTTCTTGTCTATGTGTACGCTTTTCATATGCATTCATGCAATGTGGGAGGTTGGAGATAGCCCTAATGCTATTCAAATAACAATTGCCATAGACAGTTAGCCAAGTCACGCTTACACCCAACATGCGTGAAGGCTATGCATGTGTAGGAATAGACGAGTTGTGGTTGGTAAACGGGGACAGTATAGGAGCCACGGGATCACATTTTCCTAACGGTTTTAGTATCCTCTACCTCAATGACGAGAGTTTTGCCTCGAGAACATCTAAGAAAGTTCAAAGTTCGGAGTTCGAAACTTTCAGTCTGTAGTGGTTGCCGGTTCTCAAGGTTTCTGATGTTCTGTCTTCAGGCTGAGGATCTGGTGGCAAGCAGGCGAGCAGATCTTACAGCACAGAGTGGACCAAGAGATTGGCGGAGGAGGAGGAGGTTTCGTACCAAGTCCGATGGGGAAACCAAACCTAGCCAAGGCCGACAGGCAACCAGAAGGGCTGAGGCCTCACGTATTAACTGTCCCAGAGACGGATTTTACAGTGAAGGAAACCAATCCTGACTTGGGAAAGGCCGTGGATTACAGACAGCACTTTGACCTTGTTGAGCAGATGTCGTACTTGTTCGTCCGCGTGGTTAGGGCCAGGGACCTTCTGGGAAAAGACGCAAACGGGTTTAGTGATCCGGTAAGTCTATTTGGATGTCTCGTCTTTGCTTACCTTATGATTTTTTCACTACTGGAATGCCCTTGCTGAAACAACATAAAAAAGTCAACATTAACATATTGAGTTGTGATTGCAACTTGTCATTCTTGGATGATCCATTGCTGATGAGATTGTTGTGGATGGGTATTGCTGGAACAGTACGTGAGGATCGCCGTGGGGCCTGTTAGAACCGAGAGTCGGATCATAAAGCGAGACCTCAACCCGGAATGGAACCAAGTGTTCGCGATTGGCAGAGACAAGATTCAGGGTGGAGCACTTGAGTTGTCAGTTTGGGATGCGGTAATTACTTAAGATCACAAAAACTAGTCTTGAAAGGGCTCACACTTCAATCATCTACACGGCTTAAATCAATTTTGGTACTGATATATGGACACGCTAACAGGACAAGCTATCCAAGGACGATTTCCTGGGAGGTTTCATGATTGATCTGCACGGGGTCCCCTCAAGGAAGCCCCCCGAAATGCCTTTGGCTCCACAGTGGTATAAGCTGGAGGCCAAGACTGGCAAGGGAAATGTTAGAGGTACTTCGATCCACTGGAGCCATCGTTTTTTTTTCAGTATATGAAAGTGAACAAGAGGATGATGGTGATGAACTTGCTTAAAATATGCTTGAGCAGTTCAAATGGAACTCTTGTACATTTTTATAATAACAGCGCTTGTCTTCATTTAGACTCTGTTTGCATAATTGTGCAAGACTGTTTACGGAATGTGCAGTTGTGTGTACTGTTGCTACACCTTGCATACCTCTAGAAATGTGATATTTTACAGATGTCAGTTTGCAGTTTTGCGGTACAAATATGGGTCCTGCACCGTTGTTTTTATAATGCATGAAAACTTTTGCATTATAAAGAAGTTTGTATTGTGCACGTAACACTTGGGTTAACATTGGGAAACTGGATGTTTAATTCAGGAGAAATTATGGTCTCGATTTGGTGGGGCTCTCAGGCCGACGAGGCTTTTCCTGAAGCTTGGCAGTCCGACACTGGTGGGCAAGCCCAATTTCGCTCCAAAGTGTACTTGTCACCGAAGTTGTGGTACTTGAGGGTTAATGTGATCGAAGCTCAGGATTTGGTGACATTTGATAAACATCATCCAGACTCGGTATGTATTCTAGTGCCTAACATATGGAATAAAGATACTCTCAGTTCTGTTTTCTTTGACTCTTGAAATGCTCTTCTTTTTTTCCAATTCCTTGTCCTCTTTTATCCTAGTTCCTGTAATATAAGTAAGTACAATTCGGAACTGTCTTTTTGGTTGCTTGCAGGTCGTTAGGGTACACGTGGGGCCTTACCAGACCTTGTTTACACGTCCAGCTCCATCTAGAACTGGCAGTCCATTCTGGAACGAGGACTTAATGTTCGTTGCTGCGGAGCCTTTTGACGACATGATGTTTCTCTTTGTTGAAGATAGATCCGGCCCTAAAGTAAGAATCTGGATTTGATCAATTCAAAAAAATATTTTTCATTTATTTATAAACTAATCACAAAATAGAATTGTGAGGAGAGAGGAGAATTACCTGCTGGAGATGCCTGACCCTCTTGCTAATTATGCAGATTGACATCCTTGGTCATGCAAGGATTCCTCTGAACAGCATAGAACGCCGCATCGATGGTCGTCCTGTAGCTTCAAGGTGAATTGACCCTAACCGTTAATTTTTCATCTGATATTCCATCACACCGTTTCTTTTTCTTCGTGGAGATACACTATTTCTTAGTCTTATGAAACACTAGACCGTACATCATATTTTAGTGTATGTATCGGTGACACCATTTTTGGATCTCGTGTTGGCCACATGGCAACTAGTCACTTGCTGCTTGAGTAGTGGGCTGAAGTACACAATTAACAAGAATATATTATGTACTCTATGGCGCACTGTTTTGGTGTTACATTAAATCATGGAACACTAAATTGTATTAACGGTGCAGGCGGTTATTCAGTACCATTCGTTCAAGTTTGCATGTGTTTTATTTATATGTTCGATTAACTGTACTAATTCGTAGTATTTATTTATATGATTCCACTGTTGTCAATTAGGGGTTTAGGTCATGCCGTGTCTCATGAACGTGGTGATGAATCAGATGGTATGTATTAGAAAGGGAGGGTGGACAAGGGGGTGCATTTCTAGGGCGGATCCATCTCCGACTTTGTTTTGATGGTGGCTACCATGTCATGGACGAGTCGGCGAACTACGTCAGTGACACACGTCCCACTGCAAGGCAGCTATGGAGACATCCTTTGGGCGTCTTGGAACTGGGTATTCATGGGGCTAATAACCTCCTTCCCATGAAGACTACCAAGGATAGTCGTGGAAGCACTGACGCATATTGTATTGCCAAGTTTGGACCCAAGTGGGTTCGCACTCGCACCATTTTCGAGAGTTTCAGTCCTCGGTGGAATGAGCAGTATACCTGGGAGGTTCATGATCCGTGCACGGTTCTCACTGTCGGTGTATTTGACAATCGGTACGTGATGTTCTAACACCTTCCAGCGCCACTTTTTTCTGTTCAGGACTCTGTTTTCCTTTTCAGTTTTCTTTTGTTTGAAGGTCCAAGGAGCCCGAATCCGGAATTCTTTAGCAGTTTTGTGTAGGTCTTATGGGTACTATCTCTTGCTAAATTTATTGTAGTTTTTTGACCGACAGCTACAGGGTGCTTCAGTGACATTAGTGATATTTAATTGGTCCAATCTGAGTTACATGTTTCACAATTTGATCATGCGAAGTGATAAATCTGAATTATGAACCCTTGGTCTTGTATGGGTTAATGTTTCTGCTTGTATCCCTACATTTTGAGTGACTTTTGGAGTCTATGCTTACTATATAATAAAATGCTGGCCGTTCAGGCACTACTTAGCTTCAATTCTGTGTTCTCTAACGGGTCATGTCTATAATCTGACTTTATGCTTTGGATAATGCAGCCACACGCATCCGATAGGACCTGCAGGGATGGTGAAAGATTTGCCAATTGGGAAGGTGCGAATCAGGCTTTCCACCCTGGAGAGCGACCGTGTATATACTAATTCCTACCCCTTGCTGGTTGTAACTCCTCAAGGAGTGAAGAAAATGGGCGAGCTGGAGCTTGCAGTTCGGTTTTCATGTGCATCGACAGTGAATCTGATGCACGCGTACCTTCAGCCTCAGTTACCTCGAATGCACTATTTCTACCCTCTGGATCCAAGGCAGCTGGAGAGTCTCCGTGTTGCTGCCATGAACATTGTGGCACTGCGCTTGATGCGTTCTGAACCTCCTCTGAGGCAGGAGGTTGTCCAGTTTATGTTGGACACAGAGGCTGAGCGTTGGAGTATGCGGAGGAGCAAAGCCAATTACTACAGGATAATGGTATGCTCTAATTTCTAGATTACCGACTTCGTTAGGAGTGCACGTGACTTGTTGTAATACTTGCATTATGAAACTAAACTTGCTTTGTACTTGGCAGGGTGTGCTGAATGGAGTGTTGGCTGTGATGAACTGGTTCACCGACATCTGTAGCTGGAAAAGCCCCATCACCACTGTACTTGTCCATATTCTTTACTTGATACTTGTGTGGTACCCAGAGCTCTTCCTGCCCACGGTGTTCCTGTATATGTTCTTGATCGGGTCTTGGAACTATCGCTTCCGATCACGAACGCCGCCCTTTATGGATGCCAAGCTCTCACAAGGAGAATTTATTGGTGACCTTGATGAGCTGGAGGAAGAGTTTAATGTTGTTCCTGCCAACAGAGCTCAAGAGGTCAGTACATTCACACCCGCCATAGTCCCTCTTTATTTCGTAGAGTTCAATCATTGAATTAGCTTCTCGTCGAATGTCTTTCTTCACAAAATATCAAAACTGAAAGTGCGAAATCGCACACTTTCAGGTCTTGAAGTACAGATATGAGAGACTTCGAGGTGTGGCTGGTCGGATACAAAATGCTCTGGGTGACCTTGCCAGCATGGGTGAGAAGATCCATTCTTTGCTCAGTTGGCGTGACCCAAGGTATGAAAATTTGGTCCTCCCCAAAACCTCTGCAATAACCATGCCATTGACTGCACACCAAGTTTTCAATTGATTTACAAAGTTATGCTAATTGATTTGAAACTGCTTACAACTATTGATCTTAAACCTGTCAGATGAAGAATGGCTTAAAAATTCAAGTACCTATTGTGATTTATAATGCAGTTAGGGATGAATATTCAAAATTTTATTAGAAACAAGTGCTTTCCATTCACTAGCCTTTAGATTGCAAGTCTACAGTCCAGGAACATGTGAAAAATGTGCACAAGAATGGAACCTTCTTGCAAGTGAACAAAATCTATTTGCATCCATTAGTGTGCGGTGAGTGCATCGAGAATCGTAGGTGTGCAGTTACTGGCATGTCTGCCCTACCTAAAATTCAAAGGAAATCCAATTCCCCACTATGAGTTCCGCAAATATTTACTAAAGATAATTTTGGCTTGCCTATGCAGGGCGAGTGCAGTATTTATCGCATTCTGCTTGATATCAGCCATAGTTCTGTACGTGACACCTTTCCAAGTGGTGGCAGTACTGCTGGGAATCTACACATTGCGGCACCCGCGATTTCGTGATCCTCTTCCTTCTGTGCCTTTGAACTTGTTCAAGAGGCTACCCTCCCAGGCTGACCGTATTTTATGATATATCTCGACTTTATTGAACAGTAGCACAAGAGGGGGGGATTTTGTTTTACTAGCCAACGTGTTGGTCTCCTCCTTGTTAATTTTGTACTATGTCAGAAACATTACTAGTGCTCATAATGAACTGGCACCGCTCTTGGTTCTGTTTCTTTAGGTAGAGAACACTCCTGTAAATGAAGCCTTAAATTGGTTTGGTGCTATTGGTTAGTACTGACATCTGAGGTGGTAATTTACATTGTACAGACACGGATATTTAACTGCACAGAACGTGACCTTCCTCATGGGTTTTGGAGTTTATTCAGACCCACTATTTTTGTATTATTTTTTGCCACAGATCTTCTTCCCTTCCAGGTTTGAGATGTTCCCTTGACTGATATATTTCATGTTGGAGTGGTATTTCGTCTGTTGTGCTACCCTGTATTCAAGGTAGAGGATACTAGTTACGTCACTTTCAGTATTTTTTCAGACGTAGCAGTGATTTTGGAGAGATCTTGGGGTCCAAATGCTAAAGTTGTTGAGGTCATATTTTTATTATTATGAATGGAATTCATATGCAAATTTCAAAGTTGGGAGGTTGTAGACTTCTATAAATGACCAGAGTAACCCCATGCACACTTAGGGGTCTGACACATAATGTAACTTATAGCCAAGTTATAGCTTGCAGTACATGATAGTGATTACATTGTGTAGGATTTGAGCCATAGAATGGTTGCTGTGGATACCGATAATGGGGGACAGTACTGGGGATAGGTTCTCGACGGGTTTAAGGCCACACTCGTTGCAGACTAGCAGCCAATGCATGGGTAAATTGTTTATGGAGACAAGGTGACAATGGCACTTTTTACAAGAGTTTAGCAGGTTATTGATTTTATTCTCCACTTTGACGACTGAGGTTTCGGGATGGATTGGCTAATTGGTGTTGGAAGACAGTTGCCAATTTGAATTAACTTGATTTAAATTGAAAGTTCAATCTTTTCAGGGTACAAGAATTTGAAATCTATTTACCCACTTTACAACTGAGTTGGCAGTCAGTGTCTTGGCCAGGTGGGGCTGGCCCTTCAGTATCTTTAGCAGAATAACCGAACATTGTAAACAGGTATCAACTTTATGAGAAGCGATCTCCAAAAACATTTGCTCTGGGTCAATTATATTATTCTAAGTACCCAAAAATTAAAACATTGCGCACTGACGAGGAGACCTACATCCATACAAGAAGGTGCGCATGCCCCCATCACAAACAGAAATCGGAGCGCACGCAAAACACAAAAACCGCAGCTTGACTTCACGAACACCTTCATCTGTTTACAAACACGTACATGAAGCGCAATATAAACGGATGTAAGGCTTCGTGGACTCTAGGTTGAGAATAGACTTTTACATAGTTCAGTAGTTGCATTGATAAAGATCAAAGGAAATAGTTTCGCAGCCACAGAACATGGGCAGCTTCCCAATTTAGTATATCTTGTTGATCCTCACAAAAAGTAAATAAAATGTCATGATTTGATCCGAATTTATGGGCAGTCTCTTTGAGCTATCGAAAACAAAATCCTAGAAAAACTATTGCACGCCAATCGGTGCAAGAGGGGTCACCACTGACTTGACAACACAACACCTCAGGTCTTGGGAGCCGGGAAAGTGTCTGGAAATTGGTTGTCCTGACAGGAGCAGATTAGACAAGTTGCACCACAGCTGCCACTCGAAGGGATCCACCTTGCAGAAGGTCTGGCAGCTCATCAAATAAGAACGCCGTTCGCCAGCCCCATCCTTTGGGTGCCTTCGGTAACAGTGTACCGAGACTGCCAAGCGGTATCACGCCCCGCTTGGCGGGACAGATTAGCTGCAAGGGAAGACAGGAAAGCACACATTAAAACTGCAATTTTCCTGATAAAGTCTTGTAAATGAACACCTGCTTCTCACTCTGCTCTAGAAAATGAAGTATGCACTTTGAATCCAGGTCTTCCGTCAGTGTACAGGAATCATCCTTGTAAAAAGAAAAAATAATGTAAGAACCCTTTTTCTAACTGGAATTTCCTCGAGGATTGAGTGCTTACTTGGTAGCGTGCCGTTACTTTTTCTCTGGTGTCGGTGTAAAAAGAAACCTAGACCCACAACAGTTCAACATGCTGCTTAGGATATCCTGGGAAGTAACCAATATCTTAAGCATAGCATGGATATCTTATTAACATAGCACAAATAGCATTATGCACTTGCTCCTCCACACATGACAAGTGAGATCCGTATGAACTCCCTCACCAGTTGATTTGTTTCAAAATATTAAACTAACGTCGATTTCTTGGGGCACAGATACAAGAACACAGCAGAGCACAGAAGCAACCTCAACCCTCACAATGTCAAGAGAACGGGGAATCTTTATGAACTTCACACCCCTCTTACGTGTTGGAAACCCACCTTTCTATAAGGGCCAACGTCCTCAGCTTTGCGCCTATGCAGGAAAAGACCTGCAACACAGAAGTTTCACTCAATTATGAGCCGCTGGCAGCAATAATCAAATTCTAACCGTCATTTTCGAGCATCGGAAGTATATACAGTTACGAGAAATTGATGGATGCTCATTACCAAGAGTGCGCCTTCCTCTTGGATCTTCATCATTGAAGGCTTGCACGCTGACCTGTTCCATCGGAAGACCACCAAATTCTTAATTCCCGTCTGGAGATTCGGAGAAGCAAAGGAAAATATTCCAAGACCTTTTTCTTGCGACCAACTAGTCCACATATTATGACCAAACAACTCAATGTGCAAGTTGGCTTATCCAATGCCAATTGAAGATGTAGAAGTCAAGCAAACCTTTACTTCAAAATTGAGTACACATGCGCAGGAAGTAGAAACACTCCGATTCTCACCTTCCACAAAGAACCAGCATAGAAAGCTTCTGGGGAATGCTTGGACTGACCATCCCCAAGGCGATGCACATCTTCAAATTCAACGCTGCAAAAGTTTTTGTAACATATAAGCTCATATTAGAGTTCTCAACGCCAGAGGTTGCATGCATTCAAACTGAAGGTCGAAAGAGGGGTGAAACACCACTACTTATAGGGAGACTCTAATATCCAAATTAGCACCTTTTGAGTGTGATCTGCAAAAGCATATAAACACAAAATGCATCAACATGGATGAACATGATATGCAAGTTCAGTTATCTTACCCAAACCGGAATGGAGGAAAGCTTCGCAAAGGTGTATTCAAATCCAAAAGGATTGAACCACCTTCACCTCCTTCCCATTCTCTTGCAGCAGCAAGATCCTGGGTAACACCCTTGGAAATGCTCATGTTGCTCAACATTGCATCAATGCTTGCAGGTTTTGATGAATCATCAGCCCTTGAGATGCCATCAGGAGCTAGAACACTACTCGAGGCAGTCCCTCCTTGCGTGGTGCCATCGGCAGGTGCACTATGGGCGGCAGGTAAATCACGTCCAACAAGGTCCATTTGACTATTTCCAACTCCACCTTGTTGGGGGGTCCCTCTTGCGCCATAAGCCCCTAAGGAAGGAATGTACAGAAATCGAGGAGCTGGCCAACTGCCAGGGGGTCCAAACGTTGTTCCTCGGCCAATCCCTGCCAAACCATCCATTGAAGTGCGAACATGGACTCGACCAGTGGACTGTGAGCTGGCACCCCCTCCGCCACCAACGCTGCCGCCAACCCCCTCCGCCCCCGGAAAAATTCCAGTTGGCACAGGCCCTGAATTCTGACCGTCCTCTCTGTAATGTAAACCTGGTATCCTCGCATGCGTATAACTTGGGTTGAATTGGCGACAATTGCAATTTCCGTACACGAGACAGCAGTTTCTACAGGTTTCGGCAGCGATTGTGAGCACTTGCTGCCGTAAAAGTGTCTGCAATAACCAACATTGATAAGAAAGGAGAACGAACTAAAGAGTGCCAAAAGTTCATCCTCATGTTCAATAAGTAAATTGCGAATTGAAATTATTTGAACTACGGTGACAAATATGATAATACGTATCGTACCTGCAACCACAAGCTATCAGCAACTGACTTGCACGGGAAACCAAGCTCCTCCAGACGACCTCGCATATAGAGCAAATCGTCAAATGTCATATGACAGTATAGGACACCTCCACCTTCGAACACTCCTAAGAAAGCCTCCCAATCTTCTGCAATGCCCCAATTCCCACTGTTGGGAAAGGCTTTCTTCGCTTTCCTCTCTACCACTCGCCCACCCCATGAAGGCGTAGCGCATGTACTATCCCTGGTGCCATGGACACAATGCAGCCGGATCAGAAATATCAAGGGAGAGGATTGACTTCTAAACCAAACTATGTTTCACAGACATAACAAAAGACGAAATAATGCAGGGAAGTAACATTAACTTTCACTCGGCTACTACGCTTGGTTCATAAAGCTTGGAATAATTCATCTAAAGTTTGGGATAATCAACCCCTTAAAAATCATGGATTCGTGTTTATAAAACAACCAATTCGACTGATCATCTTGTGAAAAAAATAATCTAGATGAGACCAAATTTTACATCACTAGAATCAGTAGATAACAGTAGATAAGTAGATCTTCACTAACGTTTGTCTTGGCCCCCAAACGACCAAGAAGCCCGAATTGGTTCTCATATTTCCTTAGCAAGTCTCGAGTGGGCAATATAAGGGCTTTCTTTTGTCCAACCTTAATTGTATTTCGATCAACGCATACAATGTTCTTTGCAACGCTTGAAAAAGTAGCTGGACGAGAGGGATAATGACACAGGTGTTGAATACGACTAGGGGAAATTCATGGTATAGAACTGAAAGTGGGCATCCAAAAAAAAACATTAACCTATGGTTTGAAATTCGCACCTTGGGGAAGACGGGGTCATCTCGGGCGACGCGGAGCAAGGCCCATTACCAACCTGGTCACCACTTCGAGGGGGATTCCAGGCTTCTTCATAACCAAACCTTCCACAAAAGCCAGGCTCAATACTGGAGAAGTTTAATTGAACGGGACTAGAGCATGTATCCTCACTTGTGCAGGCTTCTCCATTTTTGTGGATCTCGATAAAAGGTTGTGAAGGGTCTACTTCCTTGAGAGGTTTTCCATTCAAAGACCCCAAACTGTGATCATACATACACGCTGATAGTGCTCGTGGGCTTTGATCGGCGCGGAAAGAATTCCTGGAGTCCAAACTCAAGGCAGTTGTAGGAGAAGGAAACCCAGCAGAAAAATTTGTAACTGCTGAATCAGCAAGTTCAAACAGAATATCGTGCACGCTTTTTGTCACCTCAGCCATTCCTGGTACACCCTCCACCGCTACAGGACTCACCATTTCATCTGACGTCGATCTGAGCTCAAATTGCAACCAGTATAAATATTTCTACTTTAATAATCTGATGCAAGCTAATGTGAAACTATTGAAGTACACATGGAAACAATAAACATACAGCACAAGCTAAAATCCTCAGCAGCAAAACCCTAAATATGAAACTAATTTTAAGCTAACCTGGTAGGAACTTTGTCATCAAGCCCTTCAAGTTTCTGATCCTGGTGTGCAGACCAAATTGAACTCTCTAGAGCAGGGGTCCCAGTCATAGAGGATCCCTTTGAATCAGCGCTTGGCAGCTGAGGCATCTCGAGCACCACCCCACGGGATATCAAGACATACAGTGCAAGCTCAAACCTGCGGTCACAACACCACATACCATAACGGCCCTTCTATCAAATTAAAACCAACTATTAGAGACTGGCTTTGAGGGGTGAAACTTCATAATTAGATAAATATATTCACACTGGTGACACAGAAAACTGCCAGGTTTATTCCAACCACAAAGTCACTTCGCAAAATCGGTCAAGCTAGCACTGGAAAATTAGGGCATGAGGGACTCAGAGCGCACCTCTTTTCTTCACTCAACACCCAAAGTTCATCAGAAGTCAATAATTTCTGCAAGGTTTGCGTTGAAAGCTTTGGAAGAATCTACAAGGACCACCGAATTTGGGGATGTAAATTCACATTGATCTCGAACATTAGCGTTTCCCTTTCACCACGACTACATACTACATACTACAATCACAAGCACAAACACACGGCGGTTGTATTAGGAACTGACCTCCCGAAGCTCAACAGCTCCACCACGACAAAGATAGCCCCAACATGCCTTGCGCACCCTTTCACCATGTACTCCATAGTCTTGGCTTTCCGCAAAAGCCTGTCTCCCAACGAGCAAATGCTAACACTATCGGTAAATGGTTCTAGCAAATGTAAATAATATAAGTCTGCACTAAAACCAGGCTCTTTAGATAGTAGCCATCCAGACGACATCCATAAAATCATATTAGCCCCTAAAGAGCCAAAGATTCAAGGTTATAGGACGACCAATTCGATTGATCAAATAGTGAAAATCTTAATTCCAATGGAAAAAAAATTTGCATCTCCAGGATCAGTGAAGAGCATTCCTGCGTAATAGTAAATAAATTGGGTAAAAAAATTCCCCGTATGACTTAGTTAAGACTGCTAACAAAAACGAGGCCCAATTTGGGCTTCTCATTCGTTTAGAGATTATATTTTAAAACTTGGCCTGAACATCTAAGGCTTACCTGGTAAGCGAGAAAATTGTCAGTCCAAAGCTCGGAAATGATGAAATTTGTGCAGAGCGAACACAAATCCTGCAAGGACAGTTCACCATGAGTTCTAAAAATTTGGGTTATGTGAAATTTCCTTTTTCTGGTAGGTAGTAAGTGCTGCAAACACACTCAATATAAGAAAATGGATTGAGACCCTGAACAAACTCCAAACTGGCTCTACATATTTAGTAAAGGGAAAAACTTCAAAACGAACTGATCAAATGAGTTTCTAAAAACAGCATAGCAAGATGATTAGTATACACGCACCAGAAACAGAAAAAAACAGCACGTCTAAAGCAGGCCAAAATCGAAGAGGTTCATTATGATCAGGTTACCTGAAGATCGAGGAAGGAGCCAGCTGCAAGCACTCGAAAGGCATTGCTATCATCCAACTTTGGATAGTGCCCATACAAGTATGCTAACGCAGTAGCCACAGCTTCTCCGTTAACATTCTCGTCATCTATATGCAAAGTCACTTCAGGAGCTCCAGCCTCTTTCCACGGACCCTGGAGCATATTCCTGTAAGCAACCAACTGAACATGAAAATGCAGCAATTCTGTGAACCGTCACTAAATCACAATGAAATGAATTTTAACCATATTTGATTGATCATATTGTGAAAAATATCCATGAATCCAATTTGATTGATCGTGAGATAGGGCCAGTTTTTATACCACCAGAATCAAGGCAGAGCAATGCATGTGTTGGTAAAGAAACATATAACATTAAATGTCCCCGTATGACCTACTCCAAACGGTTAAGGCTCAATTTGAGCTTTTGATCCTTCAGGGATCCAAAAGAAGCAAGCGATGAGAGCTCCCTGACGTAAGGGTTACCTGAAGTAGGAGCTGCGAGAGAGAAGCAAGCGGTGCAGGTGGAAAGTGTGTCCCATTGCCTTGACAACAATGTCCGAGAAAGCTTTGGACTTCCATCCTTCCACTTGCACGTGCTCACAAAGGGCTGCTAAATTGCTGTCCACGCCACGCATGTTCTCGCTATCAGCGGAACCTGCGGGCGCCATTGCTGGAGCAGGCGGCACAGCATGCGAGTGCGAGTAAGAGGACGACTGGGAGTGCGAGGCTCGTGGCCTCCCACCACCGACATGAAGAGCCTCCATTCTAGCTCAGATCGCTTCCAAACTCACGCCCTCAGCGCTCACACCACCTACCCATTGAAAATCTACAGATACGCAAGCACTTAAAGTGAAACACTGCAACAATTCAAACCCTAATTTAAGAGAAACCTCAATTTTGATTGCCAAACCGAGACAGTGTTCTGCAAATTGCAGCAGCCTTCATGTCAATTACTCCTGCGCAAGCCTCTCCCCAATCGGCATATCCAACGAACTAGTTGTCACGCAGGTTACTTGTGTTGAAGAACGGATTAGTGATTTGCTGCTAAACATTACCACAAACTACCCCTCCTGTGCAGATTATTAACACCTACACAATCGCCAAAGGTCCATTTCGATAGACGACGACCTAAAATTCACAAATGAGCTGCGAAAAACGTAAGTGAGCTGTGAAAAACGTAAGGGAGTCAAGAGAATGTCTCCAAGCACGCAAAATGCTAAAACTCACTAGTGGCGGTACTGCAAAATGACAGCCATTGACACGACCCTGTCGTCCGCGAATCAAATTGCTAGCTTATTTAGGGGAAGCTCGATTCCTAACCGGCCGGCAGCCAATCTGGACCCACATATCACACAAATGCTCGCAATGACACCGCGCCCCGATCCCGACGCTTCAGCCAACTGCGCAACTGCACCAACACCAACACCAGCAACCCCTAAAATGTTAACACCATAGCCACGAGAGAATATGTCGCTACACAGCATCCGAGGCGCTTTCCCGATACAAAACACGACCTAAACCAAGTGGACGCGAAGCACTTCAATACTGCGAGCTTCGCATTCTGCAAACCCAACTCTAAAATCGAATTCGACCATTCAAATCTCCCCCATCACAAGACTCGCGGACTTGACGATGTCTCACCTCAGATCCGACCCAATTTTTAATCCTGACCTCGTTGTCACCAGCGCAGGGGTAGCTCAACTTGCGGCGAATTTATCCCAACCCTTGACATCCGATCCCTCTTATGGGTACCATCACATTTAATGCAAATGTGGCCCGTCAAAAATGAGTTGTGATGGCTCTGCCATTGATGATCCAGCGGGAGGGAGACGAAGTGGACTGGGGAATTTTATTGAAAGACGGATAACTTAATGCGATCCGGGATGCACCTGAGAGATTGAGAGAGGGAGTGCATGAAGGATTCAGTCTTCCTGGGATTGCATGCGTTGGCGATTGGTGTCTAAGCTTTCTCCGCAGGTTTGCACGACAGAGCGGGGCGAACGCTCCAGGCGTAGGACTGCTGGAGGAGCGGAGCGGTCTTGGGAGTGCCAGCCTAATGGCCGTGGCGTGTCCTATCACCGTTCTAGCGCGGGCAGTCTTTCTCCGAAAACGATTTTTCCATGAAGAATGAGGGCCACTTTACACCTAGAGGCCGGGTCAATTTCCCTTGAGGCGGCTGCATGAAATTTCAGCCCTTTTTGGGGCTAGAGGCCATCTTCAACTATTCATTATAATAAAATTATAATGTGGGTCAATTCTCCCATCATGTAAAGGTCTTGGGGCCAAGAAGCTAGGCTGATTCAATAAAACCTAAAAAAAAGAAGAGAAAAGGGTTGAAATTTTTAATGAGGGCTGCTTTACACCTGGAGGCCGGGCCAATTTTTTTTAAGACCAATTGCACAAAATCCAACAGATTTGATTTGTTGGAAAAATTTATATTTTATAAAAAAAAAAATTTTAATTGAAATCTAACATTGGCCCAGAGGCTAAGAGTTGACCTCTCATTTCTAGTGCATCCAATTCAACGAGCTTGGGTCATGTCAAATCATGTCCTTTTTGAATAAAAAATTCATCTCATCAAATTGGTTTGGCCTCAAGTTGTAAAGGGGTTGAGATTGATTTCAACCTTTTGTCCAATTACAAGTGAGGATTATTGGCCTCTGCCAGAGCAAATTGGCCCAGCTTGCAGCTGTAAAGCAATCTTGAGAACTTGTGGAGAGAAAAGAGGAGCTAATTAGAACCCCAAAATAGTAAAGAAGTTATGACACCCCTTTTGTCGGTGAAGAGAATGATAGTGGAAAATTGGAGAACCAGAGTTATTGTCGCAAATTCCGCAATCACTATAAGAAACCCGTTTTTTTTGGGATGTTTTCACTATTTTTGGAACGCATTTTTGTGGACGTTGAATAAAGCACTCCATGTTTTTATGCCAACAACGATGTTTGTCATGACCCTCTGATAGATGAATGCATTGATAGATGAATGATGACTAGCAAGATGACCAGAGATGATGAATGATGACTAGTCAAGATGACCAGAGATGGACAATGCATTGATGGATAACTAATTCACAATGTAATGTGAGTTAGTGGATAAGCAGAACTTAATTGGAGATAAAGATCTCCCAGTGATGGATTTATGCATTGGAGTTAGGCAACTCCAGTTGGATGACAAGTGCATTGGATAAACATCTCCGAATGATGGATTTGTGAAGTGGAGCTCGACAACTCCACGTGGATGACAAGTGTAATGGAACTTGGAGTTAGACAACTTCAAGTAGAAGATCAAGATTGGATGAAATAGGACTGGGTACTTAGGATACTTCTAAGTATGACTAAGCCTTTTACTTTAGTGGATGGTTCTAGATAGAACCAAGAATAGAAAGCCAAAGATAGAAAAGAAGACCTAGACTATCAAAAAGACTATTAGTCTTTCTTAGATAAATACGATAGAGCTGGGGGGTGAGGAGGCTCTCTCTCTTTTGGGAGATTGATCTCTCTCTATGGTCGGGTGGTTTGAGCTCTTGTGAAACATTTATTAATAATTATATTTTGGATCTTTGTTTTGCTTCCATTGTTATTTGAAGTTACGGATTGTAAGAGGTACGTAACAATGTTCAATAAAACATCTTCATATTTTATTGAACATCATTGTTGACAAAAAAAATGGACTATTTTATTCAACGTCCACAAAAATGCATTCCAAAAAATAGTGAAAACATCCCCCAAAGCATGGGTTTCTTATAGTGAATGGACATCAAATTGACCCGCAAGCGGCATAGGCAGTGCAAAACGCATGATGATTGCGTACAACTCAGGATACAATAAGAAGCGCAAACTCGACCCAAACTGAGGATGCAAAAATCCCAAAACATGGCAAGTACAGTGAAAGTGAACAGCAGAGCAGAATATACTTCTTCTGTGAAATCTTCTTCACATTCAGTATTCTCCTCTACATGAGAATATTGGACATGGAGAAGATTTATTAGAAGAAGTATGCTTTGCTACAGAGAGCCAATGGAAGAGAGCCACATCCCCATTCTCTAAAGATTGAGAATGGGGTGAAGAAGGTGTGACTAATTTTATTGAATATTAACATTGTAAGAATTTTATTCATTAAGAGAATTATGGAAATATAAATGTGTGAAACTTTAACGAAGTTGACTCTCAATTCTCAATTCGAGTTCATACATTTAAACTATATAAATTATAATAAAAATATACAATGAAATCATCCCATTTCAAATTTATTTTCAAATTTCATTTTAAAATTATTTTGAAATCAAGTTTAGAAAAAATTTAAAAGTTTAAGTTTAACTCCTAAAGTCCCATTGTCCCCTTGGAGGACAAAATGGACTCTGGGTAGGTTCCTACAGCCTCGATACTCATCATTGTTTTTGAAACTTTTTGTGAAGATAGAAAAACATATTAGCTTTTTGGAAACATAAATTTTATTTCAATAAATGCCTAGGAGCAAAATTTATGGCATAAAAGGTCTTTTTCTAGTGTGGCGGCAAAAACCTCCTCACACCAAAAAATAAAAAAAAATAAAAAAAAAATGATTCTCTTAGATTATAATTTTATCTATATGGAAAGCTTTGATCCAGTCCATTTGAATTTGTTATGTAAAAGTTATGTACAATCTTGTTTTTGGGGCAATTAAAGCATCTTCTTGAAAAAATAACTTATAAGATTCATTTCTAAATGCAAATTTCACAATTTTTCAAAAACAATTGTTTGACAAGGTTAAGGTTTCTTGGTAGAACAATCTCACCATTGGGATTATTATCTTTCAATCCCATCTTAGAGCTATTAACAATTTTTTTTTTTTTTCAGTCTTAGACCTACTTCTATTTTTAAAAATTTAAAGAATGAAAATCAAGTATGTGTTTTTTGAAATTTTTTCCTAGACTTTCAACTCAGTTCTTCAACACAAAATAAAGTTAAGTTCAAAGTTTGTAGTACAATTATTTTCATAAATTGCGGTCAAAGTCATCTAAAATTGCAATCCAGTGTTCAAAAAAATAACTTTTTCCAACTTTGAAAACTAATATCTTCCAATTTATACGGTCAAACTTCATGAAATTTTACCATATGATTGGAGACAAGTGAAGTACAAGACCTTGTGATTAGATTCTAAATTTTTTTTTTCCGTTTTATTGGATGAATGAAGGAGACATGCAGTTTTGAATTGTTTTTGACAGAAAAATGGTCTCAAGACTTTAGGGATTAAAGTCTTACATTTTAAATATGGATGATAGTTGTTGTAGATTTTTTTGTACAAACACTATCTGAAATTCAAAACTTGCAATTTTTGCAAAGTTTCAAAAATAAAAGATCCCAAGTCCTTTAGGGGTTTAGGATTAAAGAACATTTTCCTTTCTTGTCAAACCACCTCCACTTCTAATTGTGCATTCTATAACTGCACATTTCTTATATCTTTAAGAATCACTAATATCATGTACGAATCTAAATTTTAGGATTTAGTGCTTTTGAGGTAGGCCATTTGTATTGGGAAGCGCTAAATCCTTACTTTAACTATTTTGAATAATTTCAGTACCTTAAGAGGACTTTTAAATTGAATGTTCAATTGGATTTTATCATATTGCTATTAATTTAATGGGATGTATTTCACTTTGTTTAATTTCTCATGCAACTTCCATAGTTGGAGAAACTCTTCATCAACTTCCTACCGTTGTCTCTCTTATTCTGTAGCTTCATTATTTGAACCAATCAAAAATTGGGTCTGTTGGGATACAATTAATTTTACATCACAAGATGTACTATATCGATTACTAATTACACTTGTTACTTAGGGTGAAAACACCCCAAACCACTTGCATCCACTCTTGCACATTAGACTTCCATTAAAGTGTCCCCCTAAAGAGTCATTAAACCATCTCCATACTTAACTATTATTGGTCGATTGTCGATTTTTTTAGATTTCAGTTTTAGATCAAGCTATATGATGGTTTAATGACTCTTTAGGGGCCTAAGGAGTTTTTACATTGAAAATTCATAGAAATTACATGTCCTATCCGAAAATTTTATTTTTTTTAAATTTTAAATTCATGATTTTCAATTACTAATACTACAATAGTCTTCTTTTCTAGAACTGTGCTGAATTCTAGAACCTCCAACTGTGCTGAATTGCTTATTTTAGGTGTTTCAACCTTATAGAAGGGCAAAGGAAAAACACAACGTGAATCTTTCTTTTGTATCTCTCTTCCACACTCTTACGTATGACTCCCACTTCCAAAACGAAAGCTCTTGTTGTCTCCGCCCTGGGAAACTCTCTTCGCCGATCAGAAATTGCAAGACCTCTGTGAAGGGTTTCGTGTCGCAGCAGTCCAACGGAGTTCTGGTTGTGCAAACACGATGCAGCAGGTACAATCGTTAGTTTCCAGCTTGATGGTTTTGCTTGTGGATTTTAGGGTTCGGGTTTCCGTGCTGGCTGCTGGTGTTTCTGTTTTTGGTGCTCAACTGTGATTGTTCAGATCGTTACTATAATTTGCTATCTTTTGTGCTGGATGGAGAGAACCAATTTCCGAGTGCATGTGAATGTGGCAACAGGGAGAGGGCGTGGAGACCGAAGTTACATGGGAAGACCAGCAGAATATTAATCTCTTTGGTCGCCTTAACAACAAGTTTCATGAGCTCGAGGACGACATTAAGGCCAAGAAGGTATGAGTTACTTATTATCAAACCCTAAACCCTTGCGCTGTTAGTGGATGCACACGCAGTTTTTTTTTGTTTTTTTTTCTATTTCGGATCTACCTTTGTACCTGCCTTTGTGATAGCACCTTCCTGTCTTACTGTGAAAAATTTATCCACATCACAATTAGGGAATGGTAAAGCTCTTGGTGCAGGTCGTGGTTGGTTGTTTAGGGTTTGGATGATTACCTGAGTGTGTTTACAGGATATGACAGATAATCTAGAGGACGCAAGCAATGAGCTCATATTAGCAGACGATCCAGAAGTGCGATACCTGATTGGGGAGGTTTTCAGCCACTTGCCGGTTGATGAGGTACCATGACTCTTGGGAGTCACTAACTTCTTGCAAACAGACAATCTGCACAAGTTGCTCTCGTTTCTTAACTCATTTTCATTTTCATTTTCGTTTTCAATTTTTCCCCTTCTTGTAGATATTCCCTAAACTTCTGTATGAATCTGTTCTTTAAGATCTGGGTTCCTGTATTCTCATGGAAGCTTGAAATATGAGGGTTTCAGTTGACAATGTTCGCCAAGGTGGTTGTTGATCATGTATTAGCTGCGGATTTATGCATTCTGTTTGATGCAGCGCAAAAATTGGTGTCCCTTAACATTGCTTGCTGTGTATTCCCGGGTTCAGGTGGACTCAAAACTGGAGGCTTTGAAGGAGGTGAATGTTCAGGAGCTTGAAAGTTTGAAGGAGGAGAAGGCAGAAGTCCTTGCAAAAATGGCTGATTTGAAGAAAGCTTTGTATGGAAAGTTTGGCGATTCAATTAATTTGGAGGAGGATTGATTCCAATAGTATGGGGAAGCAAAATGGGGAAGCAAAATGTATACTTGTGATACTTCTAACCAGGCGATGAAGAATTTTACGTATTTATGTATCTTGTGATGGGAGATGAGGATATCCAGTGCTAACTTGCAGCTGTTGGACGAGTTGTATTGCCTTGCTCACACTGATGTCCAGAAGGTTTGGTGGAATGCAATGCAACAGCTGCAATGAATGATACTCTTGAGATACTGCTCTTGGTTGAAATGAAGATGATCACCCTTACGATTTCGACGAAGTGCCTGACCTCCGCTCTAACGTAACTGTGGTATCATCCTCTCCAACACCTTTGTGTGCAATAGACATGTCCAATTTAAATTTCTAAGATTCTTTTATAGTTTCGTAAGGAGATTTTCACACTTGATGTTCAAAGTGTTTTTCGTGAGGGTCTTACACCGTCCCTTGCAGTCTGGTGCAAAATGTGTGCGTGCAAAATGTGTGACGCAAGCAGTTTCGAGGGCCTCCAACTCGGTTGAATTGGTTCATGGTGAAGAGAACCTCTAAGGCAATGGGATGCGGCTGCGCCCAAGCACCCTCCCCTAGTGAAAAGCTAGTTTCTCCTCTTCACTGGGGTCCCTTCACTGGGGTCCCTTCGTCTTGCTTGACATGAGGGATGTTTCCCTATGATGGAGCACTCATCGCATAATGTGGTAGAAATAGATGAACACATGCACACGCTCTTCAAGAACGTTTTGTCTAAAATGGGCTCAAGAGTGGTGCGCAGATCCTCCTCGTGAATTGGAAACTAAATCTATTCATCATCCCGGCCAGTTCGACGTCTCTCCTCATTGATTGATGTCCTTTGTGCTTTCACAAATTTTCCACACCAACCACACTCCCTTTCAGATCATGTCAACATTTCTGGTGCTGCTCTCGCACATTTGCAATTGCATCTCATGAAGGTGGGGAGCGTGACAAACAGACTCTTAACTTACGAAAACTTTAGCAGTTGGAGTTTTCCTCTTCTTCTGCATACCATTCTAGTTACTCTTCCACAGAATCCGAAACCTTTTGCATTTGTATGAAATCCCTAATTACAGTATTCACAAGAAAGATTATCACAGCACCGGGAGGACAACACTTTGAACACACAACACAGACAAACACTTTCACTACACCACCTACAGACCACATTCCCTCTCCACGACAGATTCCAACTCTGTCTTGCGCCCCGAACGTCTCCGAAAGCTGCAATCAGATTCCCTTTCAGTTCACGTCCACATTTCTGTCGCAGCTCTCACACATTTGCAATTGCATACCATTCTAATTCCACAGAGTCCAAAACCTCTGGTCTCTCTATCCACTCCCTAATTTCAGTACTTACAAGCACTGATTCGCAGCAACGGTATCGTCAAACAGTGCACCACCTACACACCACATTCCCTCTCCAACGCCGCCTCTAGTGAACTCTCTCGGGCGCCTTGAACGTCCCTGAAAGCACAACTCCATGTTCCTCGTAAACCCCACAAGGCCCCCCCATTGCACTCTCCTCCAGCTCCCCCTCCACACGACTCCCGTCCATTCGAAACACAGGGAAATAGTATTTCGCCACCTGCTCTGCCTCCGCCGCCACATAATGCGCGATCAACGCTCTCCGAAACCTCCCCTCACTCCGATTCCGAAAGCTCCCATGAATCACACTCCCATTAAAAAACACCACATCTCCTTTCTTCATACACGCCTTCACCAGCTCTTCTTCACTCCCTGGTGGCCGCGGCGTCTCCACATTCCCCCACTGCTCCTCCTCCAACCCCGCCTTCTCCTCTTGACACATGATCGGGAGAGAGGCGGTGTGTGGAGCGAACACCATGCACCCATTCTCCTCGTCGCAGTCGTCGAGAGCCAGCCAGGCGGCGATGCAGGTGCCGGGGTGGACCAGGAGGTAGAGATTGTCCTGGTGGAGGTTCTGGCCACGTGCGCCCGGGGGTTTGAAGTAGACCATGGTTTGGACGGCGTATGGGGAAGAGCCTGCGAGGCCTTTGAGGGCGGTGTTGAGGCGGGGGTCGGTGAGGTAGGAGAAGGCCAGGGGGTCACGGCGGTGGGGTTGGAGGAGGCGGGGGTAGCGTTTGAGGGGGTCGGGGTGGAGTGGATCGACGGGGGTTTCAGGGTAGCCGTCGCCGCCGCGCTCGACCATGGAGGTGAAGTAGTGGGAGAAGTGGTCACATTCGGTTGGGGTGAAGAGGGCGCGGAGGATGGTGAAGCCGTCGCGGTGGAAGGCGGCGATGGATGCGGGGTCGGGATCCATGGTTTTCGGGTTTGGAGGTGTTGCTACCTGGGATGGAACTCGAATTCACAATTGGAGCTCGGATCGTACCGAAGCACCAACAAACGAAACTGCAACCCTAATCTACGGATTCCGGGGTGTCGAGGTTGGAAACTTCTCCTCCGCTCCAAGGAAGGGATTGGCGCAAAAGCGATGTCAAAGTTCTATGAGGGGCCTAAAATCACAGATGGCAAGATTAGGAAACAGAAGACAGTCGTGAGTCCAAGCTCACAGTTGGAGCTCGGATTGTACCGAAGCACCGACAAACTAAACTGCAATATTACGAAAATCTAACCTCCAATCCTATAATCTAACCTGCGGATTACGGGGGGTCGAGGTTTGAGACTTCCACGCCAAAGCTACCTGCAGTCTGGCATGAATCTTGAAGGCACCGAAGCGCCTATCTCGGTACGGGGTGTCAAGATTTGAGAACCCTGGTCCGCTCCAAGGAAGGATGTCAAAGTTCTACGAGGGGCCTAAAATCACAGATGGCAAGATTGGGAAACAAAGAGAGAGTCGCATGGCAAAATCTTGAGTTTTGACAACCCGTACGTCTGGAGAGCTTGTGTCCCTGCATGCAACAATCACTCCACACACGAGGTTGAATTTCACGGAAGAATGGAATCCTAAAGAATTGAAACCCTACAATATTCTGAAATTCAAATTACAGGGTCTCAGGGTTTGAGACCTGTGATGCAAGAATAGCGGCGATTTGGACAAATAATAGAGTTTGAAGACTCTACAAGGGGCTACGGGACAACTGGGGCAGGACCACATTTAGAAACAATCAACAGCATAATCCTGCATGAGGGTCCATGACGAAGAATTTCTCAAGCAGGGGTTGTCAGAGAACAAGGCTTGAAGTCGTTAGTAAGAGGCGATTTCGAATCAAAGACTTCAAAACTCGAGATGAGAGCATTTTTGACAAGAATTTGGGGCTCCGAATCCACACGGCTCAAGAAAGAAGAGAATCTCGCAGTTGAAGTCACACACTCTGACACTCTCATAGACTCCCGACACAGTATCGAAACTCGATTGCTCTCGTTCATGCAGAGATCGAGACGAAGGCATCGAAAAGCTAGATTCATCATTCTCCCGACAGTCAGTAACCACTCCAATTACAAGTCACGACATGAATTGAATGAATTCACACGGCACAAGGAATCAAGTGAAGAGATCAAACCACAAGAATGAAAGGCAGGAAGATGGAGAGAAGCTCACTGGTTGTAGGACCGAGGCAATCACTCCATTCGGCACTCTCGTGTGTCGGGATTGTGAACTTGTGTCAAGAAAACGAAGAAGAAGCTCCGACCCCGACAGTGTATTGCGAATTTGCAACATGATTTGTAGGAATAATCGTCTAAAAATCATTCATAACTTCCGCACGTGTCATCAAAATTGTGACATGATTGTAAGCGTACTGTACGTCGTCAACTCATTCCACTGGCCCCGGGGCAGTCCATTCCACGCACGGCATTGGTAAGGATTCTCCACCATGAACTCTAGAAGTTTCGGTTCAGCTTCGACGCACTTTTCCATGATCGACAGTAATTCTTTGGAACGATTTCTGATGCAAGTGTTGGAGTCGGACATACTTCAGTTTGTCCTAATGGTGCGTTGTCAAAATTAGTGTCACCTACAAACTTTTATTTTTGTGGTTTATGTTACAAATAGTATGGCTCTGGTAAATAAAGTGTCACGCAGTATTGGACAAATCAGTGTAGCAGCAACCGTGCAACTGATGCCATTTTCAACAGAGAGCTCCGATGGTAAAACAGAAGTGGAATTGTGTTAAGCAGCAAAGATTAGTGAAACACAGGCGAGATCTCAAGAGTGAGAATCTACTAAGCTGTCATTTGTAGATTCACGACCTCGTAGACGGAAGAAGACAATTTAGGGACACTTTAGTTTACTATCAGGTAGACGCAACCAGCTCAAAATTTGAACAACATCAAGTGTAATTAGAGGTGAGATAACAAGCTTAAGATAACCCATTATATTTGCAAGGCAGTAAGAGCAAGTGAGTGATTACGGAAAAGCAGGGGACTTGTACACCTCCTCAAGTCCTCTGTGAGCTGCCAAATTGAGTGCTTCAGTTAAATGAGACACCAAACCACTATACTTAAAACATGCCCTCAGTTTAGCCGAGACATCCAAGTCACCGAGGAGACGTTACATCATAATTATACGACAGGCAAGATTATGCCTGAATCCCAGCAAAGGGCCGTCCTGAATCTTTAAATTTAGAAAACAACACCAATTTCCAAGCAAAACCATAGAACAGCTTGTTACTGGCAGCCAACCCTGTCACGAGGGATCAACCTCAACTCTGTTCCATGCTTCAAAAACACGTTCCCTGCGCTTTGTTGAGGATTGATGCCCACTCCATCTGCAAGTAAAAGGAGTGCCCACCCTTATGTTCAGCTAGAGTCTTAACGAAGTAGAACAACAAGCATACTTGGCTTGGTACTAACCAGGTACTAACATGACTCACACAAAAGGTTAACCAACCTTACTTGGTAAAAATGAAGAAATAAGAATTCTGATAACGAAAAAAAATGAATTTTCTCTGTAGCATCTAATTGCATACAATCAACTGGCACAACAACATATGCCTAAGAGAGGGTGTGACAGTAGTATAGAGGAATCGCGGAGCGGACCACGTATTGTATAGGGTATGGAAGGTGTCGAAGTCCTATCCGAAGTATAGAAGACCCTAGGGTATTATAAAAGCAAAAGGACAATTAGGTCAACCTCCAGGAGATTGTTTCTAATTTATTTATTAAAAAAATAGACAGTAAATAAGAATACTTGCTTTGGCTGCATAGGGTCTGTGAGTCATGCCGGTCTTCAAAGAGCACCCTGAAGCAGAGATCAAGGTATTCATATGCACGTCTCCCGCAGCACCAAACCTAGCGGGAACATACCCTAATTCGCCGGGTTTCCTCCTCTGGGGTATGCACTAGCCTATAAATTGTATACTAGTTCTACCAGGACTCGCCTCGAAGACCAACCAACCTTCCTTGGTAAATAAAAAAGATTATTCTGATCGTGAACCCAAACGTAACTTCGGTGCAACGACTAATTGCATAAAATCAAAACGCATAACAAACAGAGAGTAATCTCTCTCAAGATCTTCAGAGATTGTCACATGCACACTAGGCACAAGAGGAAGTGACCTTCTAGACTAAAGCACGAAACACAAACCATGAAAAAGACGGAAATTTACATACCGTTGGTGATGATGGCACTCGTCTGGGGAGGAACTTTAAATTCCTCAGCTGCAAACTTCAGGACAGCGGTAAACGGCGCTTCCTCTGGCACACTGAAACTGCAAAGTAGCAACACATACGCAAATCCGATCATCAAATCTCAACCATAATCATGTCCCCAAAGTAAATCGCAACTCACAAAAATCACGGCATGTGGAGTAAGTCTGGGCTTACACTTTGTACGGAAGCTTGGGGTCCGAAGTCAACGTGACCTTGAATGACACCTTCCCACCTGCCCTGTTTTCCCCAAAACCCCGAGACCAATTTCATTTTCCACCCATACCCAAATTGCATATTTTCCCAATTCAATGAAATCAAATCACTAACAGGTCCAAGAGCTCCAAAGAGTTTCACCTCACAAACGCAAAACCCTAACTCTGCCCCTCCAACAAACTTCCACAACACCGCACCACCAATGAACCTCCGAGCTTAACTCCTTAAACGTCCTTACCTTCTTCTCTTCATGGAGACTAGAGGGCATCGCCCACGACCAGGACCAAGGAGCAAGAGAAATCCACAACTTTCCAGCAAAGGTTCAGTTCCAAATTGAGTTTGTACCAAAGAGAGGCGAATTGGAAGAAGACGAGAGAGGAAGAGAGACGGATCGCGTACATGGTGAGTGGAGAGATGATTGCACACAGGGCGGCCTTGCTTGCTTGCTTGCTTGTGGGGGATCGGAGCTATGAGTGCGTCTTCCTTGCGCAGGCCTTTGCTTGCGTGACTCCGTGTTCAAGTGCACTTCTTTGGTGATCAGTTTCTGTGTAAAGCAAACAGTGGCAATCGAAGACGACTGGACTGCGACGGCGATGACTGCGGATCTGGGTCGATTACCGTCCGATTGGTGCCGCACGTGAGGAAGGGGTCTTGGACTCTTGGAAATACTGTCACCTTATATAGCTTTTGGAACGAGCACTACGTCATCGTACTTTTAGTTTCTAAGGTAAAAGTACCCAAAACCGTCATCTTTTCCTTTCCCTTACTGTAGAGGATCTGAACAATGATTATTTTTGTAGGAATGTTAGCCTTAGAGAGAAAATCAACTTGAGCTGTTTCATTTTTGAATGACACTCAAGACAATATTTCATGAGTTTTCAACGTTGAAAACATAGTATAGTTTAGATATCAAAAGAAAAAGTAATAATAGTTTATTATAAAAAATGATCTTTGAATGTAAAGTCATAACAATTATATTCTTTTAAGAAGTCATTTAAAATCTTTGTAAAGGAAGATTAAATTCAAGATTTGTACAAAGACTTACATCTCTATTGAGTAAAGGGCGTTTCGCAATACGTCTCAAGTTCCAACTTTCTAAGTCTTGGTTGAAGGCTAAATTCCAACTTTCTTGGGATGTAGAAAGAGAACAAAAAATAATAAATGTGGGACTTGGGACTCAGGTGTGAAGGCCGAAGCTCCAACTCTAAGTCCCAACTTGATGAAGTGCCTCCAAAATGGGTCAAAATGTCAAAAATTTATTTGGGGGGCACTTTTGGCATCAGATTTGCATTGAACATAATTGGAGAAAAATTTAGTTCACTAACTTGTATACAAGTTTTGAGCTTGGTTAGATAGAGAATTAACACTAATGGATGTATACGCACTAGAGCCAACAACTACTTTTGTGGTAGTTGTAACTATTTAGAGGATAGATGATTGTTGTCCCATCTATCCAATATATTTACCAATCTATATATTGAATACAAAATATATGTAGAATAGAGCCAAAACGTCATCTATACCCAATTTTAATGGTGGCCTATGTGAATCAAAAGGCCTTCTTATAGATTCAAAAATTAAAAACAAATAAAAAATACACTTTGACCCCTAAAAGACCATTCAACATGTGTTTTTTGGTTACACAGAAATTTTTAGCAGGTACATATGACTGGAGATTTCCATATTTTTGGCCAAAATTTTGATAGAAAGTGGGAACAAGGAATATCTTTCATATGCATTAAATTTTATGACATTTGGAAATATGTGTCAAAATCATGGCCCGATATGTTATTTTTTTCTATAATTGGGCAATTCGGGCAAATAAGAAAAAAATACTTTTTTCAAAAACAAAAATTTGAAATTAGTTTCCATATATTTGTGGAAAGCTTTGAATCATTCCATTTTTATCAATGAGTCAAAACTTATGAGGATTTTTTGTTTGTAGGTAGTTATAGATTCTCTACTCTAAAATAAATTTTTGAAGTCCTTTATATTACTCAATTTTCAATATATTTTGAAAAAAACAAAATCATAGGATATAGATTGTTTATTACAACATTGCAACCATTAGTTTTGGCATTTTTCAATTCCAAAATGAAATTCTTAACAATTTAGTATTTTTGAATCATTCTCTATTTCTTTCTATTTATTATTTTTTTCTTGTATGTTGTACAATTTCAAATGATGTGAAATTTTTCAAGCATGTAGCCAACTTGTCTAGGAAAATAAATTCAAAGAAGCACCACCATTTGGATACAATTTTATAGAAAAGTGAGCTTGTAAAGTGCAGCTGCCCTGTATTTTGCAGGGGCCAAAAAAATGATTTTAGTGAATCTGAATGTTTATATCTTGCGATCTATGCGGTGGAAATTTTTGAAATTTTTGAAATTTTTATCACATACTCTCAAGTTAGCATAATACACAATTTTATTGTTATATGTGTCAAAAAAAGTTTTTTTCAAAAATTTGGTACTTGTTCTAAAAATGGCAATTTTTGAACATTTTCGGTGAAAAAATAATCATAGAACTATAGAGGTTAAAGTTACAATTTGGGCCTCCAACTCAAATTACACATTTGAAAAGATATTTTCTTATAAAATCTTTAAATCCTAATTAAGTGCTTGGAGACAGTACCTAAACATTAGAACATTGAATTCAACTATTTGAATTGCAAGAATTAAACCTTAAATTTGATAGAATAAAGATAATAAAATTCATTCTCAACTTTTGTCATGTACAAAAATTCTTTTGTATCTACAATTTTATACAAATATAGTATACTTTCATTTGGACATTCCTTGCTTTCAAACCATTACAGAAAAAATCAGCCCTCTAGAGGGCTGCTCTACGGACCCCTTTAGTACCCTGAAATTTTGTTTTAAGGGGCTGAAAAATTAGTTTTTCCCCTATTTCCATGTAGCTAAAACTGTTGTGACAGTGTTGCAGAAACCTAGGTTTTCAAATAAAAAATATTAAAAATAAATAAATAAATTTAATATATATACATCTCTGCAAAATCTGACTGCTCTAGTGAGCAGTCATACACTCTATTGCTTACAAAGGGCACTTTCCCTGGTTGACAGGTCAAGCTTGAAATAGTTTGGCATGTCAACTTGGAGCGGCCCTTTAGAAGGCTGATTTTGCTCTAATGCCTGTGTCTTCAATCAAATTTTGTTTTATGGACAACTTTAGTTCACTATTTACGCAGTAGCAAGGATGTTGTTAAACTCTTCAATTCTCTTCAGAATAGCCATTCATTAGATTTGGTGCACAATAGATGCGTCTATACTAAATCCAATAACCATTTTGCATTCAATAAAAAACAACTAGGCAACATAGAATTCTAATTCCCTGACTTCAATTCCTTTTAAATTTTTCAGATCAATTTTGGCCAAGAAACAATATTTTTCTACTTATTTCTCTTTCTTGTTTAATTTTTTGTTCTTTGAACAAATGGAATAGAAGATGTATGCTAAATCTTAAAAACTCATACTAGATCAAATTATCATATCAAGATCTATGCTTCAAAGTTGTCAACTTGGACATCTTTTGCCAAAGTTATATTGGAAAAGTCATCCATCTAGACATGGTGGACAATAGGTACATCTACATCCAGTGTATGCCAAGGGTAAATGGGATTTGATTGTGGCAGATGGCAATTAGTTTAGCAAACAAGAATTATTTTGGCAAATGGGCGGACTACTATTGTGGACAGTAAAGGACTTTTGGTAAAGGTGTACGCAAATTTTGACAAAGAAGTGGCTATGATTTTGGCAAATGGAATGTGACTTCTGGTCACTACTAAAAAACCATGACCAAATCAACAGCACTGGAATGACCATTTTCACTTATTTTTGAACTTTTTGTTAATACCAACAGAAGGCTACCAATTTTTCTTGTTGATTTGAATAGTGGAATGACCAAATCAACAACATCTTGTTGAATTTGGAATCTTTTTAATCTTTTGGAATCTTTTGGAATGTTTAGATTCAACTGAATCCGGAGTACATTTTATAAGATTTTGGAAGACTGTGGGTTGTTTTTGTACCTTTAGCATTATGTAGGACAAGCCTAGCAAATTTATGTCAAATAATTAACTAATCCTTAAAGCTCTAATGCATAAATTCAATCCATTTTCCATTTTTGGATGGACCCTCTACAATGCAATATTTGTTTAATATGATTCTTGTAAAATATTTTTCTTAAAGATGTGTTTTACTACTGGCTCAATGACTATAAAATTTTAGACCAATCCAATTAAGTGATGATTAAAAGTTACTCCGTATATCTGAAAAGGTCATTTTTTCTTTAAACAAGTGAATTAGGCAACCATGACAAATAGGTGTAATTGGATTGAAATTCTTTTTACATACTTTCAACAAGACTAGTGTGACCCTGTGCCGTTGGCCCAATTTTCATCTACTCCCGGTTCCACTCCTGGTTCTACTTCCGATTCTACTCCCAGTTCTACTCCCGGTTCCACTCCCAGTACCAAGAACGCCACCAAAATCAAAGTAAAAGTAATTTTCTAATTTTTTAATCAATAAATACTTTGAAATTCAATAACTTTTGCACCACCGCTCCAAACGCCACGAAACCAAGCCGGTGCACCCCTCCTCGGCGAGAGCTTTCCGACGGTACCAAGCACATGGCCGGGGGACACTCGGTCAGGAAGTTGTCCACGCTACAAACAAAACAAAACAAAACAAAACAAACAAACAAACAAACAAACAGCCTCAGTTAAGGTATTGATTGTTAATTAACAAAATCTCCACAGTTAGAAGACATTCAAGCACAAATTATTTTTCCAAGTTCCAATATATTTTACACTCATTTTCAAGAGTGCTGAACATTAGAAAATGAAGATTAGCAATATACACCCTTGCTCATAACTAGAAAAATCATAGTCATTCAATTTCAAAATCGGATTGTGATGCTAAAACAAGATTTCAAAAAGAATTTAAAACAAATATGAACTATCAAAAATGGTAACTTCATAACTTTAAATTTAACTTCAAAATATTGTTGACACCAAAATTTTAAGCCTTTACCATTTCAAAGTTAAACACCACAATTGGAATTTTAAATATAATGACTTTTAATTATTTAACTTAATCATTCAAAAATTCAGTGTTTTTTCAATTCAGTAGAGTTTGGCGGCCACTTTGGCATAGTAGAATAACTTTTTTCAAAAAAGTTTGAACTAAGAAGAGCTGAAGAATCAAGCTAAATTTTATCTACTAAAATCCATTTGTGGTTTTGATCCTCCAATCAAAAGTTATGGACAAAAATCAGAGAGGGATAGCAAGAAACATTTTTTTTGACATTTTCAAACACCTTCTCTAATTTTTGTCCATAACTATTGATTGGAGGCTCAAAACCACAAATGGATTTTTGGAGGTGAAAGTTAGCTTGATTTTTCAACTTTTCTTAGTTCAAATTTTTTAAATAAAGTTTTTTTACTATATTCAAATGGCCTCCAAAGTCTGCTGAATCTAAAAAGCAAATAAAAACCAATACAAAAACTAGTTATATAGAATTCTACATCTACTATAGTTACTTAATACTTTGCATGGGGCAATGGCTAAGAGCCTTGGACCTCAACCATGAGGTCCAAGGTTCAAAGCCCCATGGCGGCACCTGCACGTGGCAAGTTGCCTAGGTGGTGGGGTCACGTAGGGGCTACCTAGGTGGCATCGCCACATGGCGGGTTGCCTACGTGGTGGGCGCATGTGGAGCTGCCTAGGTGGCCTTGCTATGTGGCTGCTGCCCACAATTTCCGGGCACTTCAAATAAATATTTTTTAATATTAAAAAAATAAAAAAATAAAAAAACCCTTGTAAAAATGGCCAAAACAACAGAAAAAAATCAACAGATTTGAATTGATCCTTGGCCAAAACAACACCCCTGAAACAACAGACACAATCAACAGATTTGAGTTGAAATTTTGTTGTTTTGGTCACAGATTTTCTAGTAGTGGGTGGACAAGGCAGACAAATTTTAGTAGATGGCTATACAATGTAACTTAGGACAAATAGGATGAATAGAATTTGGCAAATGAAAAATGACTTTTAATAATCAAGCATACTTGAAATTAATTTTTTGGAGGCAAAAAATAACTTTTATAAGTGGAAAATGACAAATGTCGTAATTGAAGACGGACGTCCACTTCTTATGTTGTTATGCAACGACATTTGTTAGTGACAAATGTCGTTGTGGGACCTCCCATTGCAAGTTATTTTTGCTTCATCAATATTGTTGTGGACAACCACAATCACTTCAAATATGGAATTTCGTTAGATCCAGTTCTCCAAAAATGATTGGTACAAAAATTGCCAACAAGAGTACACATTTTAATGTGCCAAAGTCACATTGTGTGAAACGCAGTATGGAGTGCTCCTCATGCTCCTCAGGCATCTCAGGCATAGTGCCTTTGCGTCTTCAATGACGCTCAATAGTCGCGCTCAATAGCCGGCATCTACTCGTGCTGGCAATCTCCCTTGTAACCGCAACTTGATCGCCATGTACCTCGTTAGAAGCAACTTGATCGCTCAGCATTTTCTGTAGAGGGACATGATCGTGCTCCTGCGGCATTTGCTAAGGATCCATGGCCATCTGTTGGCGGTCTTGCAAATTGACAGGCTTGGAAATGCAAGGAAATACAAATCTCTAGAATGGGCGCCTTGCTATCCACTGGCCACCATTGACAATGTTTGCCAAAAGTCACATCGTGTCATCTTGTCCGCCAAAATTTGTCTATTGTTTTAGCAATTAAAGGATCATTTTCCATCTACAATGGTAGTTTGCCCATCCATCAAGCGGAAATTTCATTTACTTTTGGCAGATGCACCTATTGTCGACTATGTTTAAACAAACTTCTTTTTTGATGTAGTTTTAACAAAAAAAGATGTCTAAATTGACTACTTTGCCAATCATCCAATTTTTATTTTTGCCATCAAATATTGTTGGAGTATTGCAATTGTCAAATTGTGCATGGACTATTCAAACTATTACTAGAAATCTAAGTCCAAATCAACAAAAAATGAATAGAAAAGTATTCATTTAGTTTGTTGATTTGGTTGTGTTGATTTGGACAATGTCCAACAAAAAATTCTTGATCCTTTAAAATAAATAAAAATTGTTATTTGAAAAATATGATTTGCCATGCGACAGTGTCGCCATGCGGGCAAGCCCTTGCCATGTAGGCAAACCTTGCCACACAGGCAAGGCTGCCAATGGGGTTTGAATCCAAGACCTCAAGGTTGGAGAACCAAGACTCCAACCATTGAATGAAGGTTGGAGCTTTCATTGTAATTTATGCATTTTGTTTTCATTTGTCTTTCCTCACTTTAATTCTCAACATTGAGTGGGCTTTGGAAGACATTTTCTTTTTCATACTTTGTTCATTTATCAAGAAAATTATTAGAAATTTTGGTGTTTAAATATAGTTTTTGTAGTAAAATTTTCAATTTTATCAAAGATGTTTCTGAATTTTAAGTAAGCATTTTAGAAGAAGGTAGATTGGTGAAGAATCTCATTTCTTTTGTACTTCAAAACTCAAAATTTGAATAGTTCTAAAACTAGTTAGGATTGGAATAGTCAGAAATTTAGAACTTAAATTTTAAATATTTTAAATTAAACTAAATACAATTTGATTACTTCAATTTGAAATTGGGACCATTCAAATTTGAATAGTGCAAAATTTAGAACTAGAATAGTTCAAAATTTTAAATTCAAATGCTGAAGAAATTAGATCAAAATAGTTTGGAATACTCTTTTGTTCAAAACTTTGTGTTGTTCCTAAATTTGAACTATTTTAATTCAAAACTCAGAATTCTAATTAACTTTGAAGTTTGAATGAAAATATTTTAAGAAAAAAAAGGTTGTATTATAAAATAGAGCAACCAAAAATATTCAAAAACTCACTACACTCATTGTATTATATTTCAAGATATAAATATGAATTTTAATCAAATTATAAGTTTGAACTAAATCAAAGTTGAAGTAGAGTTTGAATTTTAATCAAATTATTCAAATCAAATTTGAACAAAAATGATTGAACTTGATTAAATACAAAATCTAATTCAAATTTGATTCAAATTTAGACTATGTATTTGTGTATTCAAATTTTGAAGAAAATTTTGAAAGATTCCAAAGAATTCCAAAAGATTTTAAAGATTTCAAAAAATTCCTGAATTTTGGTTGATTTAGTCATTGCTTTATTGACATCAATAGAAATAAAGCATCCATTTTGTTAGCTTTTACATAATATTCAAAAAACTATGAAAACAATTGTTATAGTGCTCCATAATAAAAATCTATTGAATTTTTGTTGATTTGGTAATGATTTTCTAGTAGTGAATTTTCTTTAATCGTATTGTGGGTCTTTGTGTTCTTCTCCATTTGTTTTTCCTTGGAAGAGGCACTATGAGCTTGTCACTTTAGAAAGCGTGCATGAATTGCCTTGTTGCAATTTGCAAGCTCTCACAAGAGATGTGTCTACTGAAGCTCCTTTGTATTCTTGGAGTTGCAAAATACTTTGTCCTAAATTTTTGGCGTATAAAGCGATTGAAAGTTTGTCAAAACTCTTGTAATTCTTGACAATAGGCCAAATACTTCACCTTAAATTATGTATAGCAAAGCTTGGTCCGGGATTGGTGAACAAATGTCATGAGGACTTGGGTGCAAGCAACTGAGCTCACAAAGTATCAGCAAGTTAATAGGGTTTTGTAAAGCAACTTAAAGTAATAGAATTAGGTTTCTTTTTTAGAAAAAAATTGAGCAATGGATTGCGGTTGTCATTAGGAACAATGAGGAATAAATATAAAGAGAAATAGGGGTTGTCACACCTTCTCCGAGAATGAAATTTCTATGAAGAATGAGAAGTTGTGGAGTGAAAAGAGGAGCCAAGAAGAGCCAATTACATCAGAAAGAGCATGATCATGGTGACACAGGTTGGAGTGATCCACATGATCATTTGAGATGTAGGGTCACTGATTATATGCCTTCGTTGTTTCCACATGACTGGGTCTGATGTAATTGCCTGATGTTTTGTTGCCTATTGCCTGATGTAATTACCCTACTGTATAGACTACAAACTCAATTGATCATAACAAACAACTATTTGGTAAACTTGACAAGAGAAAAAAAATGATGCATCGCTGAAAGCTGCGCTGCTTTGGAACATGGCAAGGCCACAAAATTCAGAGTCAATATTGTCATATTCTGTTTTTGGAGAGCAGATGATCACTTGAAGTGGTATATGTAGTGTTAACAAATAAAATAATCAAACAACTCTGCGGTTAATTTTAAGTTCCATATGACATAGGATGGTTACTTAGGTCTGTCTGAACTCAAACATTGACTCTAATGACAAAGTATATGCAATGACCAAAGATGGTTACTAAGACTATGATGTGCACCAAGTTGATGTTTGAATTCAGACTAAGTGTACACAGTGTGATTGTCCTAATACAGTATGTATGGTGACAAATGACATACAGTATTCCTGTTGTCATGTCTAGTTGAAATTGTGCTCAAGTCATGCTCACAGTTGTTTCAAACATTGAGAGTGGACTTATGAAGATAAGTTATTGGAAATGCACTATGCCACATTTAACTACTTCTGGACTTTCAACTGAATTCTGGACAAATTGTTCAAAAATCTTCATATAATAACATCTGGAGATCTTTAGATGTTTGTATAGATCTTTAGATGTTTTGTATAGATCTCGAGATGTTTTACATGATTTCCTAATGATTATCTCTTGATGTTTCTTCTCCAGATATTAATTATGGACTTTCAAAAGTCCAAAAGTAGTTAAATGTTTTGTGGCAAAACAAAAAGAAATCTTCAAATAATAACATAACAAAAAGAAATCTTCAAATAATAACATCTGGAGATCTCGAGATGTTTGTATAGATCTTTAGATGTTTTGTATAGATGTTTTGTATAGATCTTTAGAGGTTTTATATAGATCTTGAGATGCTTTACAAGATCTCCCAATAATTATCTCTTGATGACAAAAGTTCAAAAGTAGTTAAATGTTCTATGACAAAACAAAAAGTTAGGATTACTCAGAATTGATAACACAGTTCTCCAAATCTCCCAATGATTGTCTCTTGATGTTTCTTCTCAAGATATTAATTTTGGACTTTCAAAAGTCCAAAAGTAGTAAAGTTCAAAAGTAGTTAAATGTTCTGTGATAGAACAAAAAGTTAGGATTACTCAGAACTGATACTCAGAACACAGAACTCAGTTCAATCTTTGCACATACTTTTGACTTATCAAACTCACCACACATGTATTTTGGTCAATTCACTTTTAAGAAAAAAAGAAAAAGAAGGCACATTACAAGTGGTCAAAGCAAAATCATACAGCTTCTCATTGTTGTCCATGCGTTAATCGTTCATCTAGAAAAAGGATTCTCAAAACACATATTTTTTGGACACCATATGGATGATTTATGAATATTCAAAGTGCCAAATGTAAGTATACCCCCAAACCAACCCCATTCAATTCCAACAAGATGTGTAACATGCAACACCTACAGACTGAGTTGTGCACATGATATGTGCGTATTAAACACTCAAACACTCGTGCTTTCTGCAAAGTCTTTCCAGTCAGAAAAGAACTGTCAAGGTTCTCAGAACTAGTATTCAAATAGTTACCAGAGCTTCTTATCAACATAACCAAATGTACAATTAGTGCCAGATGCCAGTCCTCTTCAATGAAACTACCTTATAAATCGCCCACATGGGTAGAGCAATTCTGCATGTGTGCTTTCCAAGTGCACATAGGATCCATACGGTAGACTTGCCTCCTATTTTGTGGTCCTGTAAGGCCCTTCCTCAACCCAAAGCACAGCCAGTTCCACCACTAACCCATGAGGAGAAAGGCTTGCCTCCTCTACATGGAAGGTTGCACCTGAGAATCATGACACTGAAAATAATCAAGGCATCTCCACTTTGGAATCTCTTCTGTCACACCCATAGGAAATGAGACCGGAGTCCGCTTTGTAAATGTTAGAAAATAACTCGTCGTCAGTTGGAAACTCCTCTTCCCGTGCCTTGGCGGATGCCTCGTCGACCTCAGCCCTGATCTGCTTGTCGATGTCCTTCAGCTCGTCTTTGGTCGCCAGCTCCTCCTGCAAATTCCCCAAACTAGTATTACAATCATCAACAAGTTGACCAAAGAGACTCTACGTCTTCTAAGTATCAAATACTACCAAATATCCAACTCCCATGCCATTCAAAATATGTAGTTTCAGAAAGGAACAAGTTGGAACCAGGTGATGAGATGACATCTCAGTGGAGTTAGACCTAATAATTAGTGATCAATTCCAGTCAAGCTGGGTGACATAACACATGATTTCCACTACAAAAAATTTGTCGTAAAAGCAGACAAGTACAGTAATGCTCTTACCCTCAAGATAATCTTCCGAACACGCTCTATGGGGTCCCGCTCTGATCGCATCCCTTGGATCTCTTTACGCGTACGATAAGTGCTACCAGGGTCTGACATGCTGTGTCCATGGTATCTATATGTATCTGCCTCCAGCATTATTGGACCCTGCAAGTGTATAAATTCGTCAACTAAATTGGTAAGAAGTGAGGGACGATATCACAGTTGATAATGAAGCTGCAATCGAATGATAATTTAGATTTAAAACTTTTTCAGAAATGAACATTTCAAACGTTGTCTCAACAACATGGGTAGTTACTCCATATACCTTGCCTGCAAGACAATGTTCCTTGCATAATTTGAATGCTTCTCGCACAGCAAACACATCCATTCCATCTGTCTGGAGAAGGCATTGAGACATTGTTCGGATCAGTGAGATGATGCAAGAGATCAAATATATTCTCCTGTCAAGTGATAGCTATTCTGCTAATGATCTTGTCATCCATGCACTACCAGAAAGAGGTGAAGAGGGATCAACGAGGAAAAGAGTTGAAAAAACATTGCGATTATTGCAACCCACGAAACTTTCCCTCTAGTTCTCCGTTTTTGGTAAGGTAAAGTACATTGCAAACTTCGGAATTTACATGATTCTCATTCCTTTAAGAATGAAACTGTGTAACAATGAATTATGCGTCATGAACCCCACTCGATGCTAAAATCATTTCTCAGAATTGCTTACCCAGGCGGGGTAAGAAACTAGGGCACAGTGCAACGTGGGAACGTACAAGTACCACCCTCATTCCAGGTACTTCCCGTGGAAGACCTCGCCCTAGTTGCTTACCCTACATCTGTTAGTAAGTTCTATACTTAAATCAACACTCGGCTAGCTCGACACTATTGTCAAGCGCATTTTACACATAATCTCAAGTTTGTAACTTGAAACAGTATTCCAAAGATGAGAAATTGCGAGGAAAATTACCTTGATGCCTGGAATGTAAGACACTCGGTCATAATAGGTAGTCTTCTTCGATGCTCGCCACTCTGCCGTTCCCATTCCAAACTGTTTCTCATGACAATCAGCAAAGAGTTTAGATTGAGCGTGCACAAAAGGGGTACCCCATAGATACTTCAAATTCCTTTGAAGATCTGTTTAAAATATCACACCTACAGGCTGAAAAATTACAAAATATTTTCCCTGTGTAACCACGATAGACAGAGGATAATTTTCCTAGCAATGCAGACTCTGAACATCTAATGTACACAATAGGTGGTCATTTCTGTCTATATTTTTGGTCTATCTATGAACATGAGAGCAGTCCCATGCGACGTTCAAGACTTGAACGTCCTTTTTCCATTCATTTATTTTTAATTTTGGAAACAAAGAGCAAAATCGCCATTATATTTTATTTTATTCTGAATAACTTCCGAGTATAGTCTTATGCGCACAAGCACTTTCGCCTAGTTTCCAGCCCACACGGGCTACTTTTTCATGGCAGTAACACTCCAGGAAAAAGATTAAACGAGAATAAAGAAAGATAAACTCACATGATTGTTTTCAATGAGAAGAATAAGTGGCAAGTTCCATAGAGCAGCAAGGTTCTGAGCTTCATACAATTGGCCCTGGGCAAACACAAGACGATTCTTCAGGACTGTGACCATTCAAAGACGCTGCAAAACAGATATAATATGGGCAATAGGAAACGGCTTTAAGACACTAGCAAGAGATCAAACCTGATTGCCAGCGCCATCTCCGTAACTTGCCACAACCACATTGGGCTTCTTCAAATATTTATGAGCGAACGCGATTCCTGTGCCAAGTGGAGGAGAAGTCCCGACAATACCCCACCCACCCCAAAAGTTGTGATCTCTCTGGTACAAATGCATTGAGCCGCCCTTGCCCAACGCACACCCTGTCCTCTTGCCCATCAACTCGGAGAACAATTTCTGTACAATAAGGAAGCATTACAATCAGCAAACAATTCACACCTGGGTTTTAATTTTAAGGTAGAAGTTACTATATGCATCACTTCAAGCACGAATTTTATATAAAAATTATATAAAAATTATATAAAAATTAAATTAAATTATCCGTATATCTGAAGTATTCAAGTGACAGCTCAAGTAACTTACTAAGACAGTACCCCCTCTGCCTAGGTAAATGCCGTGATCTCTGTATGCAGTGATGACAGAGTCATCGAAGGTGAGCGCCCTTTCCATGCCAATGCAAACAGCTTCTTGACCGTCATAGAGATGGCAGAATCCACGAATCAATTGCGACTTAAAAAGCTGCATTCAAACAGAAATATCTTCAGTTTCGAAAACTGAACCTTCTCTAGCCTAAAATTGAAAATATTTTTTCAATCACTGTAAAAATATTTCCTATGAAGCTAGGCAAACTATACACAGTTCGGAACATAGCTTGCAAGGACAGTCAAAGCTCAAGATTGTGTCAACATGGAATACAAACCCTATTTTATAGGAATTCCGAGAGTATCGAGAAAGCTCCTCAAGAATGTTAAGTTCGTGAACCAAGAAAGCAAAGGAACCTCCCAGTTTGCCAATCTGATAAACACTAATTAGGGTAACAATTAGGTCACAACCAGAGCAAGAGATACACACAGTGAGGGAAAAATACTCACCATGTCAGCCGTAATTTCAGTCCTCCTGATGATAGTCATGTCTTTGTACGTCTTCATCAGCTCCTCTTTGTTGGTAATGGCCTCCTGCGGTGGCCCCGATTCCAACAGATGCAAGTCATACTTCACTGGAATTTCCACAACAATCTCGTCCGAGTCAGCCTTCTTCTCGGAATCCGGGAGCTTGTTGGCGGAGTCTGCATCGGCAGCGTATCCCCTCCAAAGGATTCCGTTTCCTGCAGCTACCCTAGGAAGCCCCACGCCCTTGTGCAGAGCTAACCTCATCATGCTTTTGCACCCGTTCATCCTGCTCAATCAAATTCTCGCTTGCTCCGGTCCTTCTGAAGTCACACGCTCCAAGGAATCGTGCTCTCTCGCTCCTGCAAATGCAACCACTCCAACATCAAAGAAAATTTAGTGTCTTTGTCTTAACCCCTAAGGGATTCACGGTTTGACATGAAGCAATTCAACTGAACGTATAGTGGAAAACATGGCACCAAATTGAATATCATCAGAGTTACAGTCAATCCGCCCTAACGAGAAACTCTATAATTGCACATTCCCTACATATCTGGACATCACTTGTGAAAGGGCAAATGAGAGGCCTGTCTGTCTACTCATGAACGTCAGCGGGGGTCAAAACACTACAAGGATTGGACAACAGAAAGTCCCACATGACCTACACAAAATGGCTAATAGAACCAACAGACTCCAAGTTCTTTGAGGGGTTAAAATTTTCTCTACCCCATTGCAACCCCACTAACGAAGCCTGACTCTGCTACTCCAGAGAGAACCCATACAAACAACAAACTTGAAACGTACTTCAAAGTAACAAAACCTCCACGATAGTCTCGTTCAATATTTCAACCTCCAATCCATCTCTACCTGCCATTGCCACTCCTTCGTAAAGCTGCCTACTTTAACCACCAGAGTCCCCCAAACGACCATAAATTTCAAGAAATTAACACACTTCTGGAACCTTGGATCATCACCAACAGTCGTCATTTTTTAAGAGCTCTCACTGTGCCCCTGGCTGTCACAATTTCACACTGACACAACAATGTCCAAGGATACAAATTAAAGAAGAAAAGGGAACTCACGCGCAGGGTGAGCTTCAGATAGCTCCTCCTGGACCGACAGCAGGAGATATATGGCAGGGGAGCCTAGCTCACTTCATTACTCGATTGAGCTCGATGGAAGCCACCTGATAGAGACCTCCCCTGGACACTCACGCAGATTTTTGCCCGAGAAAATTGAGAGTGGAGATGGGATGCTTGAGAAAGAGAAGATGAAGTGCTTGGGAATTGGGGGAGGGCAACGGCTGGCAGGAGCACAGACAGCAGGCCAAACGCTGGAGAAGCCCGGCCTTCCAAGCTTTGGGACTGTCTGCGGCAACAGTGAGAGACTAAGAGTATGCCACTTGGCTGTGACACGTGGCGACTTTCTTGCATGCTCACCATGTGGCTTAGGGTTAAGTACGTGCACTGCTTGGGCACTGCAGTGCTTGAGTTTGTTTTGGCGTGAGCACGGAGGTCTTTGAGCCTTTTTCTTTTTTTCTTTTTTTTGGGAAACAAATGGGTCTTTGAGCCTTTGGCATCACCTGAACTTGAGCAGTTGCGACAAAATTTCTCATAGCATCTCCAGCAGTACAGAACTGTACAGTAGGGCCTACTTCATTTACGAGATTTTTGGATCCTGCTAGGAGAACTTTGGGAGGCCCGTGTACACGCAAAAAAGAATGGAATTTCAAATTTCAAATTGCGTTAGACTCATTAAAGTCTACTTTATCATCATTACAAATACACATATCACACGAAAGTCTACTTTATCATCATAACAAATACATATATGTTATTGTAAATCATATTAAAATATTTTGATGATTTCTCTACACTATCTACCATTTAGTATTGCCACCATTTGTGAAAATTATAACTTGTATTTAATGGTACTTACAAGAAATGAACCTTTACAATTGATTTAGAGGTACTTTAATTCCATACCACTTGAATTGCTTGTATGATTTTTTGCTTGTTCTTCATCCAAATGCAAAAATTCTTTGACTATCTTCCAAAGAATCTCTATGAAATGGTAGATAGTGTATAAAAGGAATCCAAATTGTTGTATGATTTCAATTTATTCATTTTTTCGCTTGTTATGAAGTTGATTGAAGTGCACTTCATTGCAATTCCAATGCAATTTGCGGTTCATTTTTGAGCACGCTAGAGTTTCCTGAAGTTGGTGAACTTTCCTAGTGAAAATTGATTGAAAAATTTGTAATTCAATTGGACCTAACTGTACAATAAGTTTCTGTAAACAATATTTGGGAAGAAATTTGTGGCAAACCAATAGGAATCTCAAGTTCTTTGTGAGGAAACTACACCTAGAATTGCAAAGATAAGCTTTGTGATATGATCACTATGTTGTGGAAAGTGTACAACAATTTTTATATATATGTAAAGGACCATGAATCAAAATGCAAGTGGTTTCGTAATTTTTGGACGCATTGTGAAGTATTCACAAATTTTCAAAGACGCAAGATGTATGGTGGTAAAAGTAAAAGTGTCATGCATGTAGGTGATGCTAAAATCCATTTGATGCACATAAAGAATCAACACTAGCATTAGGAAAATTTCAGCCTTCCAGAAGGCCGCTAGAGAACTGAATTATGGGACCCCTTTGGTGCAATTTCAGAATGAATAAAAAAATATTTTTTCTTGAAAAAATATTCTTTCTTGAAAAAAATATTCTTTCTTCAAAAAATAAAAATAAAATAAAAAATAAAAATCTAACGTGGCACTACCAATTTTTAAATATTAAAAAACTAATGCCACGTCAGCATCCAATTTTTAAATATTAAAAAATAATTTTTTATTTTGGTTTTTTTCCATAATTGCACCAGATGAGTGCCAAACTTGCGACCTTCTGGAAGGCTGAAATTTTTCCTAATGTAGTATCATGATATGTCACAAACAAGAAGTTAAATCAATCTAAAGGAAACACAAAATGGACCACTTGTGAGGTTGCCACCTCTACATTGCTATTAATAGAACTTCACACTATTCAAAATAGGCCTTAACTTCACCTTACAACTATCCTTGTAATATGCACAATTTTGGATATCCTCTGTATTCATTTTCCCTTCAAAAATAGGGGTCACTTTTTTAGGAGTAGTCCAATTTAGGTGTAGTGATCTTAATTGCACAGTTATTCATTGATATACTTTGGTGATCATATGTAGTTGATAAAATCTCCTTATACCTTGATTGAAAAAATCTATCTCGCCAAAAATAAGGACAAGTGATTGTTTCATTGCAACAAATTCTATTTGTCCCACCACTTATTGTTTTGTTTTCCACCAACTACAAGGCTTTTGATGGCCCAAAGAAAAAAAAATCTCCATTATTGCTAATTCATTGAACTATTTGTGGAAGAAAAAGTATATTTGGCAAAGTTGTGGTTCTAATAAAATTGCAATTTTGGTTGTGCCAACAAGAATACTTTTGTAGGGTCGAACATTTATAGCACTCTTCCCATGTAAAAATATACTTGGATTGCTTTATTTGGTGTATTATTGGAGATGCTTTGTTTTCATGTGGAAGGGTACTTATCTACTCAACTTATAAAAGTCAATATATTACCTTTCAACCAATTAGAATAGCATTTAGAGGAGTTGCCATTCCCAACAATAAGTACTTGCTTATCATCACAAAGAGAATCCAAAAGAGTTTCCAAGCATGAATAGTATACATGTCATCAAAAATTTGTTGAAATGCAAGGTTTTGGCTTATGAGTAGTAATGCTCTTGTTGAAAATGGAGAATAGGCTACAAAACTACATTGAGAATCATATGCATAATAAACATGTTTATTACATGTTATAGGACCTTAGGAGCAAGCTTAAAGTATTACCTTAGGCTTGCTCCTAAGGTAATAATATTGAGAATCATGTGAATAATAAACATGTTTATTACATGCAAGCCTAAGGTCCTATAACTAAAACAACCTTTAGTTTTGTAGAATCCTATTGGCAAGTTGAAAAGGAATCTAAAATTCCCTCAAATCTTAATAATAAGATCAAATTTCGATGATATATTTCTTTTATTCTTTTTGAGTGAATTTTATTATAGCCATGTACAAATGACATTTGACTTTCTGAACACAGATAGGCAAATTGAGATTAGAAGCACGTGGAACCCAAGCATAGTATTTGATATTGTATGCAAAAGTCTTTAGAGTTCAAATTTCAATGGTAGAATTTCTAAAATTGTACCCTTTTTTGAAGTTCAAAAGTTATACATTTTTTAATTAATGATACAATAGAACCTATCTAACTTGTTCTTCTAAAAACCAATAAACCTCTGTAAGCTAATGTTGTCATACCAATCTTGGACTTATCCCCAATACAAAGGTTATGACTAAAAATGACCCTCCATAAGCAAATAAACCTCTCTAAGCTAATCTTGTCAGACCAGTCCTAAACCTATCACTTTAGAGAGGTTCTATTGTATCTATATCTAGCGCATTGGAATCCTCTATGATTTGCAAACAACAAAATTTGAATCTAAGAATTCATTATTTAAAACAAAATATGCTTAGTGCCTAAATAGTCTCCATGATGTGTGGTACCTTTAGTTACTACCAATTTGGTAACAAAGGTGCAAATCACACAACATAAATTGCAAGGATTGTTACCCCCTATCGAGCAATTATCTTCTTCCTAGGGATCCTTTTGGCACTGTCCATGCCTAGCGGATACACAAGAGGTAGCAACAAATGCCTAGCCACTTGCCCTTCTTTCAGATCCTTCTGCCAAACCCGATAACTCCACCCATCTTCTTCTTGTAATTTCCGCCTCAAATGTTGAGATTCGAGAATTCGAGCTCCATCTGCAAAGTAGCTTACTGTCCATGCCAACCGATCAAGGCCTCTCTTTGGCTGCCCAGGTGCCCAATGCAATGTCCACCCATGATGAATGCTCCTGCATTGATCCACACTTATACTATCATCGACCATAGCTATTTGCAAACTTTAAGCACTAAGCATAGTTGTAAATATTATAATAGTTAGATTCTAAATATTGTTGTTAGCAAATCAATGAAGATTCTAACGCACTCAAGAATGCATTATTTGGATTCTATATGCAGCAGTCATAAAGGCTCAAAGTTTGATTTATAAACAATCTAAAACCAATACCTATTCTCATGTTGAAGAGATTCATTATGCAAGGTTTTATAGAAAGTAGAGTAGGCATTCTATACTTTATAGCCAACTTTTGTATAAAGATTATTAATAATTATAGTTTTGACTAATAGTGGATGACACTTGTAGACATTTGGAAGACAATTTTGAAATTGCATTTTGAGGGCTAGCTTTGACACACTCTACATACATATACAGAATTGGGGACAAAAAGATCCAATTTTTCATTGAGATTCTTCCCCTTAGTCAATTCCTCACCAAATTTTCAAACTATGTATTCTAAAAGCTATGAAAGAGAGATAAAAGACATTCAATTTTGAGGCATATCAAACAAGGAGAAGTTAATAGTAAAAAAAATTGGAAATAATAAATTAAAATCATAATTAGAAGACTCCAAGAGTTGCTTTAAATCCACAACCAATTCAACACTAATCTATTCTCAATCTACAAGACAGTTTCATGTTCTAAAGAGGAGTTCTAAAGAGCAATACAAAACCAAAATAATGTTGGTGGATGTTAATAAGCATGGCACATTCTTTGGAGAATTGTAGCTGCAAAATTGTGCTTAGTGGGGTTAAAGGGATAGTGGAGCAATTGACTGTGTGGGAAAGGTCCAAGTGAGGAATGGACTCTACTTGATGTTTCTGATTTTAAGAACCACTTGTTACGACAAAAAATTGAAAACTAATGCGAAGAAAGAGATGCCAACTCACACATCACCAAGAATCATACAAGGATAGTCTGCCACCGAATAGTTCCTGCTTTCAAGGCTAGCCATCCCCTGGTTGTTCTGCCAATACGCCAGAGCAAAATCTCGGTGAGAACCTGCATATGATGTTCACAGCATGTCATTCGACTATTAGACACCAGCTTGGAAGTAGTTGCAAGTGCTACCCTGTTGGAGCAAAAAAAGCAAAACGAAATAGAGCAACAATTTGCTTTCACATTAAAAAGAAAAAGCAAACAAAAAAGTAGAGATTGAAGCCTCATATTCCATGCCAAAACAATCCTTGCGAACGTGGCCAAAAAAAAACATTCAATCTAAAATTAGTAAGGAAGGACAACAAGAACTCAACATAAAAAACAAATCCCATACAGATAGGTGATTGCCAGAAACGTTGACATATAAGCCTGTGATATCCCCTACTTTATCGTCTCTTTGGAGAAATCCCAAAAATTGGAACAATACAAAGAAGATTAGCAAGGCCCCTGTGCAAGGACGGCTACTGGAGCAATCTGGTGGAGAAAGGTCTCAATTTTTTTGTCTTGTTCATTTTTCGTTTCTTGAAGCAAGAGAAAAGCAGAATTTTAAGAATTGGTTTAGGGTTCAGGGTGGAGGTTTGGAAGAGATTTTGATAAACCTTATGCCGGTTGCAGGGTTATAAAAGAAGCGATTGAAACACAACTGGACTATCCTAGTCCAAAAGTAAAACAAACCAAGGCCTAAGAGAAAAGAAGCAGACGTGATGCAAAATGCAGGCTTGAATCTGTCTTGTCCAGTGAACGGAGAGGAATCCAAACGGTGAGAAAGGAGTTGGTATCCAGCGGCACCATATTGAGATCTGAGTGCCAATTTGTTACGCCAAAGCCTGGCATCTTATGGAACAAGCAGTCCTGGTACAAACGCACCTGCACGCACCACCCACCCATTCAACTTGTGTCTACAATCAAGGACAGGAGTAAAGGACAGGAGTAATGTAGAGGACCTGCCCATGAACTCCCAACGTCCTATAGGTATAGAACGCAACAAAGTCTTATCAAAGTATAGGCATAAAAAACAAAAGCCGATGAGAACCCTAGGGATCTTAGAGATCTTAGCGATAGTTCTCGCATTAGAGATCTTAGTCAAATTGACGATAAGACTTCTAGTGTTTAGGGTTTAGGGCTCCAATGACATCCCATATGCGCAATTTGGCATCCAACACTTAGTTCATAGCCAAGGAACTGATATTCACATATGAGAGATCTTGACCCGATTGACAATAGCAATGCTAGAGTAACGTTTAGGGGTTTAGGGTTTAGGGACAAAAGATTCAAGAACATACCTTTCTGGCACCCAACAATTCAGCCACCATGGCGACCAAACGAGGGTGACACGCCCATTGCCTGACACGCTCCGATTTCTGATGCAAATTAAAGCTTTGCAAGAACCCCAACTCCTCTGTTCCCTGTCCTCACCAAACCAAACCAAATTTCATCAAATCCCAATCTCCCATCAATCTCAAAAACCTCACGCACACCCTTAAACCCTAAACCCTAAAAACCTGCAACCTGCAACCTGCAACCTGCGAACGCTACAAGGGGAGAAAATCAGTCCAACAGCCCGCCAGCCACCTGTTGCCGAATGACAGCCTCAGCTTCGGCGATGGAATGCAAAGAGAAGGGGTCCACACCAGGGCACAGCACCGCCACCCTATGTCGGTACGCGTTCAGCTTCTCCCGCTTCGCAGCCTCGTTCACGGCACTGGCCAATGCGGCCATCTCCTCGCCGTCGAACAGGCCTCGCAAGCAAACATGACCTTCTCTTTCGAATTGCAACAACTGCGCACTCTCCAAGGTCTGGGTTTTCTTCTTCGCAATCGGACTTCCTTGCTGTACTGGGACTGTCCTCCTCCGCCCTTGATTACTACTACTCGCTCGGCTTGCTATGCCAGTGGCCGGTTTGTGAAAAGAAAACGGGGACAAGACTAAGCGATGGCTTGTTGCTCTTACTATTTCCATGCTGGGAAATCATCAGCAGCGCAGCATCGAAAGTTTGAGAAGTCGTTCAGCTGAGTACTGCGAATTCCTCGTCTACTCCATCTGCCTCTACATTGCTAACTTAAGTTACGGATGGCCTCCACTGAATTGGGGTTGCAAGTGAGAGTGACTATGATTATTTCTATCCAATATGTGGATGAATGTTGAAATTTAAAGCACCACTACGACATTCAATATCGCCACTTTGGCACTTCATTAAAAATGAAAAAAAAAACCATGCCTCTGTGGAGTGGTGAGTGACTGGGTGGGCTTGTGCTTCAGCTTTTGGACGGATGAAGTCTTGAATGGATGGAATGAACTATTGGTAAGTAAGTCCATACATTAAGTTAGCATGTTTTTTTACCTGTATTTGGACATCTAATTTGTTTGTTTTGTTACATTGAGATCTCCCAAACCATGTGTCCTCCGTCCGAGTGCTTGGTACCGTCAGAAAGCTCTTGGCGAAGAGGGGTGCACGGGCTTGGTTTTGTGGCCTTTGGACTTAGGGTGCAGAAGTTATTGAATTTCGAAGTATATATGGATAAAAAAATAGAAATTACTTTTACTTTGATTTTGGTCGCATTCTTGGTAATGTTAGAAAGCTCTTGGCGAGGAGGGGTGGATGGGCTTTGTTTTGTGGCGTGTGGAATGACGGTGTGAAAGATATTGAATTTAAAAGTTTTTATATCAACAAAAAAATAAAAATAAAATGACTTTTTCTTTTGTTTTGGTTGTGGCAACGGCACAAGGCACACTAGTACCATTTAAAAGTTGATTGTCTTTTGAGGTAAGCTAAACTTCTTGAAACATTTTCCAATAAATTTTCGTAGGAAGAAAAATGGAATTGGCATCTAATCCAAGTCGTTTCACACTTTTTGGACCTTTGTGGAATTAATTATAAATTTTTGAAATTGAAACGCCTACCCAAGGTTAAAGAAAAAGAAGAGGGGTAGCCAATTGGCATGCCCGTAGAAAAAAAATTGACCAAGCTATCCAACATGGCAGGTGAAGTGGAAATTTGATGACTTGGCATGCCATGTCATCATGCTGAAGTGCTTTGACGCACATTAAGCACTGTCTTGGTAGATGTCTGAGTTGATATCCACACATCTATACAAATGTCAATGTAGAGGACAATGCCATCTCCAACATGCGAGTGTCTTCTTTTTTGCACTTGCTTTTTGTCAAAGACGTGCCCTTCCCTACACTAGAGTCATGGACGTCAATATTAACGTCCACAAATATATTTCTAGATATCCATTGGACTTAGATATCACCTTCAACGATGTTTGTGAGAATATGAGCATGTACATTATTTTGCGTTTATGTGTAAGTTTTTTATTGTAGTGCACAAAGGTTGTAATTATATTGCACATAATTTCATGAATATAGATGTCTTAACACAAATGTTGTAAACAACACCAATATGTCCGTTGGAACATCTTGCATGTCCTCCAAGATATCCTATGCAACTCCTATTTGTAATATAATTTATGCGTTTTATATATCCTATATGGTTTGTCTTACCTCTTGGCACCCCACTTGTATAAAGGGCTTGTCTTGTCCTCTCTATTTACATCACAATAAATGGCTTTTAAAGCCATGTGATGTATTTGTCAAATATAATGTATTATGTATGACGTATTATATACAATATATTATGTATGGTATATGGCGTATGATGTATGTTGTATTATGTATGGGATTTTGTGTATAACATGCTATATTGGAGTTTATAAAATGCATATGTGTGTTGCGTAGGACATGTGTCACTGTCCATATTGATATCGCATTAACAATACATTCAATCATATGAACATCAAAGGTGACATAATTTTGTTCATTTAAATCATACTAGACATTTTCAGAGGTGTTCATGATGGAATGTGGATGTCTAAGATGACGCCGCAAAACATTTGGACATTTAAATTGACATCGCAAAAAACGTCTAGGTGTCTAAGTTGACATCTTAAAAAACATTTCAACGTCTAATTTGACATTTCAAAAATGTTCCAAAAAGCATCTGGACGGCATAAAACTATGCTGACTAGGCCTACCACGTCATCTTTGGTGGATGCCACGTCACTTTTTTTGTGGACACATCATTTGTCGTGTCACCACGGGCCGGATGAAAAATTGCACACGTGGCCTCCGTCGCTGATATGGCACTAACATAGTAGCCACATGGTTGAATTCCAACAACCCCTAGACCCGTATCCCTTCTGATGTCTGATCCTTGACATGAAAACATTATGCCATGTTATTTGAGATTTTTGATGTTTTTTGCGTGTCACCCATGACGCAAAAAAAGTGGCATCTACATTGACACAAGAAGACACAGCAAGGGACGCACTCATGTCAAAATTGCCTATCTGGAAAAAACACGGGTTTCTTATAGTGTTTGAAGAAAACAAAATGTACCTCTGTGTCTTGATCGTTTTTAAAGCACGATCAATTTTAGAATAGACTACCTTATGACTATAAAAAATTTTGTGGTATTTAGAGACGGAGAGAGAAAAATACCTCCAATTAGTCTTTTGGAGGTTGGTATGAATTGAACCTTTCAACAACCAAATCCACCTTTGAAATTTTTTTTGTGGTTATTTTTATTTTTGTACATGTAAATTATTTATCTCAATTTCATCAAATTTATCCTAAACAATGGTTCTTTTTCAATATTATTTTGGAATAATGAAAAGTTATGGAGACAAACTTCACTTTGAACATTAAAAGGAATTAAGATTCTTTTCATCTCAAGGACACTTTTTTGTATTAGGACTAACCCCCCAAAAGTTGCGGCTCAAAATGACATGAAGTCCAATCCCAAAATTCCTTTAAAATAATGATTTATAAGTAGACCCTAAAACCTTAATATAAATGCTGTAGGGCAAATTGCATTTAGAACCACTACAAGAAAATGGTCAAATATGTAACTGCAAAGAACGACTGTATGAAAAATGTGACTTCAAAACGACTAGGGCTCCTTAATTGCACCAACGCTGCTAATCCCATTGTGCCCGAGTCACCTCAGAGTTGCATCCGCAACTTTGAGATGAAGAGTCAACAAAGGGCAAGTTTCATCTGCCACATTCCGTTGACAGCGTCATCAATAATCTGATGTGGTAGGTGGCATTGAAGACAAGGGGGCAGCTATTAAATATTGTAACACTATAAGAAAAGCCTGTTTTTGGCAGTGTTTAGGCAAAAACGCGTCATGTTTTTTCAAACATCAGATGTTTTAAAAAACATATACATGTTTTGCAGAAACATGTACGTGTTTTGCAAAAACGTATAAGTGTTTTGCAAAAAACGCGACTATGTCATTGTAGACGGCTACGTTTGTGATGATGTTGACTGCAACGTGGCCATGATTTTATATAACGTCGCATACAACAGAAGCTGCCACGTCAGCAAGTAGACTTGGAAAAGGGTAGCTACGTGGCATATTTTGGAAAAAAAATTAAAAATGGATGGATGAACCTCGGGCCAAATGTTTGGAACAACGGGTTGGATGTCGAACTGGACATCTGAGACAACATAGGCTAATTATCCCATATTGTTTGTCTCACCATGAACAAAGAATGGGTACAAATATGACCCTGAAAATCTTCATTTTCACGTAATTATGTCATCAAGATAAATTTGATGATAAATGGTAAGTTTTTTTTAAATTCTTGGTGGATTCTACTTTTTTTTTATTGCATAATTTTATTGATTAATTTCTATTGACTAATTAGTTTTTGAAAAATGGATTGGATGAAAAATAGATTGGATGAAAATGGGTTGGATGAAGAAAAATGGATAGATGAAAAAAATGGACTGGATGAAAAAGTTGCCTACGTGGCCCTACGTGGATGAGAATTTTGCCTATGTGGCCTCCACGTGCTTTCATTTTGTAAGCTTGGAAGACCCTGTTTTGTAGGACGTTAGAAAAAAACAAGCCAGAAATTGGCATGTTTTTTGAAAACACCAGACGTTTTTTGCTTGTTTTCTATGACATGATTTTAGGTGACATCTACGTTGACTCTCAGACATGTCAAACCGGACATCATACGACATTTTTCAAACATCACAAAAAAGGCCAGTTTCTTATAGTGTAACTTACCTTTATTGCAGCACAACTCAAAAATGACTATAGTGTAACTGGAAAAAGGCTTCAAGAAGTTTTGACTTATTGATGGAAAAAGAAAAAGAAAGAGGCCACTACAAAAGACATGGTAGAAAAAGATGTTCCGAGCACCTTTGATTTTACTGTACGGCCACTATGGAATGATTGACTAATCACTGCATCTTACTAGGTATTTTGGCACAAAAAGGTTCTATTCTTTAGGATGTTTTCATGTGCTACATTATTAAAGGATGCAACTTTAACAAGATGATGTATTGTCTACAAATAAATTAATAAATGTTAGGGGCAATTAAAGTGCCTTAGCTCCTAAATATTCTTAGTATGCACTCTTTATTTATGTTTTACTTTTATTTTCATAGGGATTGAATGATTTGATGTCATTCATCCAAGCTTTAGAAAATGATGCATACAAAATGGCTTCTTTCTTCTCCGTCATTTTACTTTTTATTTTTTTATTTCTTGTTTATTCTCTTTTTAAAATTTATTTTAATCTTTTCATCTCTATTTCTACATTTTGTGTTTTTATGTGTTGTTGATTTTTTATTTTTTTCTTATCAATTTCATTTCCTAGTATTTTTTTAGAAACAAACAAAATTATTTTTTTCTTTTTGGTAATTTTCCTTCCTTCATATTTTTTTCCTATTTTGTAATTTTTGTAATTTTTTTTTTGTTATTTAGTTGTTTCCTTTTTTCTTCTCTTCTTTATTTTTAAAAATCTTTTTTAACTTTCTCTTTTCTATTCTTTGTTTATCTTTTTAAGTTTATTTCTTTGACCTTCTTTAAAAAAAAAAATTACTTCTTTCTTTTCTTATGAATTATGCATTCCCAATGGCCTTCTGGTTTTGTTGGGATCTATTGTTTTCTTCATCAAGGTCCACTTTAACCCCTAAAGGACCATTAATCCTTCGGGGGACAAATGGAATTTTGGGCAGGTACCTACGGGTTGAATTTTTGTTGTAATTTTTTGAAACTTTTTTTTGAAGATAGAAAAATTGCTAAGCTTCATGGTAACTAGTGTGACCCTGTGCCGTTGGCCCAATTTTCATCTACTCCCGGTTCCACTCCTGGTTCTACTTCCGATTCTACTCCCAGTTCTACTCCCGGTTCCACTCCCAGTACCAAGAAAGCCACCAAAATCAAAGTAAAAATTATTTTCTAATTTTTTAATCAATAAATACTTTGAAATTCAATAACTTTTGCACCACCGCTCCAAACGCCACAAAACCAAGCCGGTGCACCCCTCCTCGGCGAGAGCTTTCCGACAGTACCAAGCATGCAGCCGAGGACGCACGGTCAGGAAGTTGTCCACGCTACAAACAAAACAAACAAACAAACAAACAAACAAACAAAGCTTTTCTGGAACATCCTTGAAGTTTCAAGGCACTGTTCTGACTCCCTTTTATTCACTGATTTATTCTTTTGACTTGCGCTATAAGCTTTTGACTTGCACTGTAAGTTGGTATGTGACCCGCAAGCTTTCCTAATCACTCTTTGTTAAAGTGCCGTAAACAAGTTTTAACAGCACTATATTATGCAACAACTTACAGTAAGTTTACAATGCAGATCTACCCGTGTCATTTGGTCTTCTAGTATACCAATTGACTCCAGTCTGATTATCTAATCCAAGTATGCCTGTACAGATGATTCACCATGTTCCTACCATATCCCTAGCTGCCTTTAACTTTACAAGAGAAGACTGATTGTACTCTTGGTAACAACCACCTAAATCATGTCTCATTTTGCCTCCTTCTAATGAAACATCATGTTTGCAAGAAGGAAGTAGGTAGTGTGTCCTGCTACCCTTGATTGACAGTATCGTATTGGTTTGCAAAGTTTGCAGGTTTAAAAAACACTACTTAAGACAACAAGTCCTCCAATCACCAGAGACTCAAAGAGTAATTCCAAATCACTGCAAAGTATAATAAGCCAACTAAGCATGAAATTTAGAACCTGAGTCAATCCCTTTTGTACTTAGAAGGAATCAACCAATATTTTAGGAGTAAAAGTTGAGTCTTGCAAGCATCAATTTGGATACTTCAAGAGGTTGTGGACCTCACATGTGCCCGTCCCAGCAACACAACAAACCAATGTAGCGTTAGTGAGGTACAGCAGGTGTCTAAAGTCCACAAACGCATGCTATAGCTTTCACAAGAAATTAACCAAACACATACAAGCAAGACATCATTCCAAATGACTACGCAGCAAAAAAGACCTGATGAACTGTAGAACTTTGAGCACTGTTTCGTAAGGAGTCCATTTCCACCAAAACTAAGCCCACCAATGTAACCACACGGCAAGCTCACTTGAGCTGTAGCAACAGTAGTACTCCACAGCACCACAATGAGTCGCAAGGAACACAAAAAAACTAAGTCCCACAAGTTTGAACAGTGATATGAGGTGACTTAAGTCAGTTCCCATTACAATGGGCCGGCATACTAGTCCTCCCCTAGCTGTCAGTCAGACTGTGCAGCTTTCAGACAAAGCCGTTAGAGGCAGTTAATCAGCCTCCCATTATAAATTTGCTCTGTAATTAGCCTCTCAAATGCTAATAAATTTCAGCCACCTTAGTAAGAGAGACTTAAACTATTACAGGTAAACCCATATTTCCTTGCCATAAATTTAGTTAGAACCATATCTTGATGTCAAATCAATCACTAGATATGGTTAGGTGGTTGGAAATTTGTACTAGTTAGGTGTACATGATTTTTGATGTGTCACCTACTTTTGCAAAACACATTTTTGGATCCTTTCTTTTACTAACATGTATCATTGTCAAAGCTACATCAAGGTCATAACCATATTCCATAGATTAACTATGAAATTTTGCTTTTCAAAGACTTTGTCAAATTTAATTCTTTGCATTTAGCTTAAACTAAAAGATGAAGTCTAGAAAACAAACAAACAAACAAACAAACAAACAAACAAACAAACAAACAAACAAACAAACAGCCTCATTTAAGGTATTGATATTATTTTTTTTCAATTGGTGCCCAGGAAAAAAAGTTATGCCTAAATAAGCTCAAAACAAAGGACGTCGTGCAGCCAAAAAATTTTGCAATTTAAGTTTTTTAGTTTTTTTAGTTTTTTTTTCTTATAGATTATATTTTTGTCTATCTAGGAAGCTTTGATTCATTTCATTTGGATTTGTTATGAGAAAGTTATGGACAATCTTGTTTTTTGGGAACTTAGAGCATCTTCCTGAAAAAAATAACTTGTAGGATTCATTTCTAAATGCAATTTTTACAATTTTTCAAAAAGAAAAGTTTCACAAGGTCTAGCTTCTTTGCCAGAACAATCTCACCATTGGAATTAGTGTTTTTTAATTCCATATAAAAGATATTAATATTTTAGATTTTACTTCTATCTCGTACCTACTTCTACTTAACAATTTTTTTAATAATGGAAATTAAGTTTCTTTGGATTTCTTTTTTTCCCATAGACTCTCAACTCAGTTTTCAATTATAAAGATTAAATGCTCAAAACTTTGTAGAGCAAAAAATTTAAGTTAAAAATGTTCAAAGTCATAAAATCTAGTCCCGCAATGTGCTGAAAAACTTGTTTTTTTCACTTTAAACGCAAATATCTTGCAATCTGTGTGGTCAAAAATTCTGAAATTTTTTCCACACGTTTTCATACTAGTTGGGTATAAGATCCTATGGTTAGATGTGAAAAAAAAACAATTTTCAATTTTTTTTACTCTTTGCTATAGAAATGGCAGTTTTGAGTGTTTTTTGGCAAAAAATGGCCTTGGTCCTTTAGGGGTTAAGATTCATTTACACTCCTACTAGGACAACAACTATGATTTTGGTCCATTTGCATTGATGACTTTGCAATATTTTTAGACATTTCATATGATTCAAAATAGACATTTTTAAGGTCCCAATATAAAGGTTGGAAGGTATTTTCATAGTCCTAAAAGCAATTGTTAGTCCCGTTCCCCTCTTACATGAACAACAACGTTGCTTCTTTGGTGCCATTGAAGAATGACTTCTTGAGAGTGCAAATGACTTTTGGCGACTGCAAAATGACTTCTTGCAATTCCAAAACGACTTTCCGCAACTGCAAATGACTTCTTAAGATTGCAGAATGAGTTGAAACATCTTAGATTACTGTGTAGCTACTCAGCTACTACTTTAGTGCTTTGTGCATTGTAATGCATTGTGCGATTTTCAAACATCTGCATACCTTTCATCACATTTTCTTTGCCTTTACAACACATTTTCATCATGGTTCATATAGAATAAGGCAAGACAAAATTTAGAGAGAATGTTTAAAAAATGTCAAAAGAAAATATCCTTTCCAATCCCTTTCACAAATTTGTCCATAACTTTTGATTTAAGGCTCAAAACATAAAATGGAATTTTAGAAATGAAAGTAAGGTTGATTTTCTAACTTTTTTTAGTTCAAAGATTTTTGAAAAAAAATAATCTACCATGCTTAAATGAGATTTGAAATATTACTTGTAACACAATTCTTGCATTTTACACATTCCACATGGTTTGTCTTGTCTCCTACCATCTCACTTGTATAAAAGGCTTGTCATTTCATTTCTTCATACTCACACACTAAGTGGCTTTGAAAACTATGTGACACATGCCAACTACAATGTATGGTATACGGTGTATGGTGTATTGTACATGGTATATGATGTATTGTATATGGTGTATTGTTGTGAAACTTTGAATGTATTGATATGCAATTGCATAATGACTACTTCTTGAATAATGGCCCCACATTCTTTTTTGTAGATGTCATGTTAACCTGAAAATGACTTGAAAATGACTAGAGGCGTTAGCAGCAATGACTGCAAAATGATTGCAAAATGACTTTTCGATGACTCAAAAACAACTTCCTATGTGGCCATCCACGTTAGATTCATCATGGATCAGTCATAACTTCAAGATGACTAAAAAACGACTGGCCACGTGGATGTCCATGTTAGATGTTTTAGGGGTCCGTTTTCCACATGGCAGCTTTATAGACATTTCCTTAAGCCCAACTTTCTTTATCACTTCATCCATTTTTATATCCAAGTTACAAACGGATGGTGATAATAGACTGTAGTAGTTGTCCTAAACAACTTGTCCACAACGACTCCAAGGCCCTGAGTTGTATTGCGGTCATTGTGTCCACAACGACTACTTTTTAGTTGTTTTCTCCATCTTTTTTTTGTAGTGAACATTAGGCTTAAAAAAAGAAAGAAGCCTCTAAACAATGATTCAATCAAAATGCTTCAAGAAAGTTAAATTACACTAATCAATGTGCATCGCAGGTTACATATTAAATTTACAATTGCACAACCTTTGAAAAATTTAGATTTTGCATGACAACAAATGCAATACAAAAGAAAGCATGCGGATTGAGTTTCATCTTAAATGGTTCAATGAACTCAAGGAGGTTCAATGCAACACATTGATGATACTACTCTAGTAAATAGTGTTATTGGCCCTTTCATTCATATGCTTTGGCCAAAGATTTATTTTGATGAATTGCAATATCTAGAAAAAACATTAGAATACCTTACAAAATATCCTACATTGAGCTTGGATTGGACATAAAATTGAATGTACCAAGAAATTATAAATTATGGTTGTTTCAAAGTTGATCAATATGAATGGAAAAAATTCAAATGAATAAAGTTTAGCTCAAACGAATGTAAAAATGTTTAAATGCATGAAAGTTTCCCAATTTCAAAAAAAGAATTAGAATCTTAGATCCTAAGGTGAGTTATAAATAATTGGATGAAATTACCGCAAATAGATTCTCCATTTTGAATGGATGATATCACCAAATTAGGATGAATTTACATACATTTGGTTGAATACCTAATGTTTCATTCATAAATCTACATTATTTTCAATGAAATTTCTTCAGCATTCTAGCAAAGGTTTCAAGAACACCACCTTGGAATATTGAGATCCAAATTCCTGACTTCAACAAAATGTCTTGAAATTATTTTTGTTTGGTATGAAAGAGTAAAGTAACTACACCTAATTGTGGCCCTTTTTTAAAACTACCTCCCATAGCTTCTTGCCTAAAATGTACAACCTCTATTTATAAGAGTTGTTTTGGTTATGGTTATCTATTTTCAACACTTTAATAATTTATACTTCATTCATTTGGTGTCCAAAAGAATAGAGTCTCAAATTGGATCTTAACCTCTAAAAGCCCAAGGGGTTTGGACAAAATACAAATGTGTTATATAATATAAGTTCTAAAACTTTTTTGAAGTTTGCATCAAAAAAGATAATGTAAAGCACAAAAATTAGAAAGCATCCCTATGGTCAAAATTATAAATTATTTTTAGATTTTTTTAAAATGAGTTTTGAAGATATAACTTCAAAAATTCACCAAAAATACAATTTCTATTTTTAGTGTTTGAATTTTTTTGGATCGGTCAAAATTGTGTTTTCTATTGATTTGTGAAAAAATGCATGAGATCTAGTAATGAGAACATCAATACTTTCCCCATATAGTAAGTTTTTCAACACTAGGCAAATCTAGACACTTTGTGCTATTTCTCTTATAGTTTTTGTTTGACCATAGCGATCTAAGTTTTGAATACAAATATTGACAAACAACCCAATCTTTTGTAAAAAAAAAAATTCTTTTTTTTTTTTTTTTTTTTGTCCAAAAATTTTGCCCGAAGTCGGGCAATGACCAAAAAATGGTCATTTGAGCGCTTAGGGGTTAAATACTCATTTGACCTTCAATAAGATCCAACCAATGTAATTTTTTTTTAATAATTTTGAAAAAGTAACCAATTTTTTCTTCAATACTCAATCATGTGATACTTGGTGATATCTATATCAAAATTAGATGATATCCAGTTTAAGTATAGCAATAATTTGATTATTTTGACAAAAATAATGAATTTTTTAGTACAAAAAACAGCTAACATCTTTCAATTGTAGCCAATTGGCAAAAAATCATGCATAAAAAAGCATTGGATCCAACACAAAAATTACAAAACCTAATACTGAAATCAATGGAGTTAGTACCCTTGTTAGGACGGACGGGATTAGGTGTAGTTGTGTAGTTCCCTTATTGGTCAAATCAAGCAATACGACGCTTGTCTTACTCCTGGACAGAGAATGTGCCGCTTGCTCACTATAGTAGAACCTTTCTAAACCGATAGGTCTGGGTCCGTCTGATAAGATTAATTTAGAGAGGTTTATTTGTTTATGGAGAGTCATTTTTAGTCATAACCTTTGTATTGGAGACAAGTTCGGGACTGGTCTGACAATATTAGCTTATAGAGGTTTATTGGCTTTTAGAGAAACAAAATAGGGATGTTCTAAGGTAACTACACCTTAAATTGCACAATTAAGCAATTCAGCATGATTCAATATGGTTTTCATTGAAATTTTTTTTGTGGGGACCCATTGGTAGTCAAAACGGGATTCTAGATAATCTTAGAATGCATTTTTTTGACACCTTGTGAATACACTATGAATTTTCAAAGTACTGAAAATAGGTATACTTAAAAGCAATCATAGGGACATATGAATAGTGGAAGTACATTTTAGGCAAGAATATCCAATGTGAGATTTTAGGAAGCAAGTGATTTTAGATGTAGTTACCTTCAATTAAGCTAAACTAGCCCATTGTGGTCGGATGACCTATAGTGGACACCTAATGACCTCATGACAATTTTTTGTTACAATCAATGTCTAATTTGACACCAATGGAGTGATTAGTGACCTCATTAGAAACACCTATTTTTTCAGTGTAATCTTTGTAGGAAGTGACTTTTCATAGCCTTCTACATTGAATAGGGGTATTAAGGGGACCCATATTAATTAATCGACATTCCATACTATATAAATATCTACGGGGGGTTGTACATCTTGCCTCAAATATATACAATTTCTAAAGAAAGGTCCCTTTAATTATTTGGTCCTCTTAATACCCCTATTGGTACATTAGAAGAAAATATTGGATACAATTTTGGTTGGTTATGGGTAGTCTATTAACTCTTTTGGACAGATCACTTCAAAAATCCATAACAAATTCACACTTTGTTTGAAAAATATAATTTCAATTGCTCTCACTATTTCTCACACTTGTCTTCATGTGGGAAAAACTTGAAAACTTTCAGCAATGGCATGAGGGTAGACTCCAAATTTTGACCACAATGGGCTGGTTTACCTTACTGTAACTTACCACAGGTTTCAAATGCCATCACTCATCACTGTGTCAGCAGAAACTACACACCGCTTTCAGACAGTCCCACTCCATCACAGTGCTGTAATCATCATCAATTTACACGATCACAAAAATGCATCAACTCGTAGCCCTGCCGTTGCAATTTTGAAATTCCAAGTAGCTCGGCCGGGATGCAGCTGTAACGTGACTCAAAGATCGATCTGCTTTGCGAAAGCTTTAGGGTGACGGGCATTGCAGGAGAGGCAGTGGAGTTGTTGGGTTGCTGAGTAGTCGTCCTTTTCTTTGCCAACTGCGGATTGAATTGTTAGTTTCAACTCTACATTAAAAGGTCAGATTGCGAGATTCCTGTTATGTGGTATGTTTTTTAGGATCGGATCGGATCGGATCCGAGCGGTCTTGTGTTTGATTCGGTAGAGGAGTTAGTAGATGTTCGTTGTCATCTAGCTTGTTGGCTATTAGGCTTCAATGACATTCGATCTGTTGTGGTTTATTAATTGAGATGGATGTGGCTGGAGAGGCCGATGATTGAGATCATGAACCGGCGGAGAACACGAGGCTGATCGACTTTGGGAATTTCGAAATTGGAGGGGGTGGGGGGGCTTGCGGGCGCTGAAGTGGAGAGCGCGAGTAGAATGGCTATGGCTGTCATGGCTATGATGACGATGATGACTATGGTGGTTTTGCTCTTGTTTGTGGTGATGTTAGTGGAGGTGTTGCCAGTGGCGGCTCAAGCAGCTCCAGAGTCGCCACCCCCAGTCCCCGAGCCCATTACGTGTAGTCTTCCCAACACGTCCATGATTTCGCCCAACTATTGCAATGCCTACGACGAGAAGCGCATGAGCACGCAGACGCATTCCTGCGAAGGGTTCTTGACGGACTCTGAGGCTGCTCCGAGTAAGGATTGTTGCACGGGTCTGAACAGTGTCGCCGTCAATCGCACTGCTTGCATCTGCAAGTTCACGTTCTACCCACCTGCACAGCACGACGCGGTGCGGCAACTGGATCTGCCGAGGTTGTGTGGGGTGGTGGCTAATCTTTGCGGCCAATGTCCCACGTTTCTTGTTTCTCGATCGAATGGAACAGCTTCGACTACTCCAATCGGTATGTACCCCTGTTGTGATTTTCAACTTCTTGATCGTATTTCAGATCCTGATTTCGTAAAAACACTTCCAATGCCCAGTATAATAAAAGATTAAGGGGAGTATTGCATCTGACCTAATTCTCGGTGAGAATCGAATTTGAATTCATTTTGTTGTTTTGCGCAGAGGAAATGGAATCCAACGTAGCGTTTAGAGTTGCATTGAATTAGCCATGACTTGTCAAAGTTACCATGGTGCCATTTCCAAAGCTAGGCAGTAGACCATTCATATTTTGATCTTCATAAGTCCTGTTCTAAGTCTTGCAAGGTGTCTAATGCCATGAATGAAACCTTAGCATTTGCCGGTTTAAGGCTTCTATCTTGAGTGGCATTGAGTGAAATTATAGACCTTGGTTTAGGGTTTAAGGGAGGTTTAAGGTTTAGGGACATCTTCCTTACGGGCTGGTTTTTATCAGAGCTTTCATCAGTATTCAGATTCTACATTAGTTCTCGTAACATTTGTTATTTCAAGCAAGCCAAAATGTTAAGTGAATTTACTCGTAAGCATGGATATGTAGGTAATACCTGAATAAAACGTGCAAGGTTACAGTGACATTCTTTCAACATGAGGATTATTCTAAAGTTTCATTTTGGACAAGATCTGCTGCTGCATAATTCAAGTACCTTTTCTTTCTGTTATGTCATCTTTTTGTAGATTGTCTGCTGATCATCCTTGTTGGAATGTGAAGCTGATGCACCATTCTCAGAGGGAAAATCTACAGCATCCACAGTGGGTGCAATTTCAC